>CM062817.1:2002954008-2003554008 GCA_031772625.1 Pinus tabuliformis
TAAAAAACCGCACTTTGTTCGCGCAATCGCGAAACAAGTTACTCAAACGGTACCTACCTGCTATAAAGAGACAGATTGAGACCACACATTGGTCTTTTTTACACTTCAAGCAGTATTTCAATTGCTGCGGCTGTTCATTCACCTCTGTTCCACACAATTCAAGTTACATCGTCAAGAAACTCCTCTGCGTTTTCTGCTCGCTCAAAGCAGCCTACATACAATTCAGAAGCCTTACTAGCCATGGAAGCACCAATAGCCATGAATATTCAGCCCTTTGAATGCCCCTCAGAGGGGAGTTAGAATGGAAAGCCCGGGAGATTTAGATTATCAGATGATGGACTCCTTCCAATGAAATCTAAATTTAATATTCACATGCTAAACGAGTTGAAAGCCAACACTTAGTGGAGCTGATATATTAGGGATTTGGGACTCAAATTTGCCCATTTATAACTCCCTCAAGTCAATGCCTTCCCAGACTTGGTCCCTAGGTGCCAGGAGTGCTATGATCCATGCCAAAGAGCTGTTCTCAGTCCTACAGGCTCAGTGTTGTTCCATATCACCCCGAAGCCATAATGAGATGCTGGCATTTTCACACTGCAAGACCATTGGCCCCTCTCTCCATGATAGATTTGGTCAAGAAGGGGAGTAACTTGTCAATTGCCCAGATCACCAAAATCAATCAGTTATTCATACAGCAAGTTCTGAAACTATAAGAACTCCTCCTATTGGATATCCTTATCTGAATGACTTGGGCAGAATGCTGGTGATTTGATCAGCTATGTCCTGGGGTACAGGGAGTTGAAGATGTTGATGACACCATCATGGCATTGCTGTCCATATTCTCTCCTGGGAAGCCTCCAGCTGTACACTATGACTATGCCACATATATTGCAGAAAAGATTCATGAATAGCTAATGAATCTGCAAAGGGAAAGGGTGTTCAGATACACCTCCTACATTTATCATCTGTTCTTATTCTATCAACCAGACAGCTTCTCCGTTCCCCTCAGGAAACTTAATGTACAGGGGAATCCAAGGTCAGTTGTGTTTTGGTCTTCACTTTTTCACCATGCTTCTGAATCACCATACACATACTGTGAATTCATAGACCTGTTCATTCACCCAGCTATGACATTGTTGTATGGTGTGCCTCTTCCAAGGTTGACTGATGACATGCAAAGAATTCTCCATCTCTCCAAGGCCTACAGCATTGGTGATTGGTATTTTTACCAACACCACACAGTAATCAGAATATATGGCTGTGAATTGGACCCTTATAGGCTGCCAAGGTATGTCCCTATGAGACTTTTCGCCCTAGAATACTTCAGGCAGTTTGGAAATCCTGACTACATCCATTTCCAAAGTAAAAACAAGAAGGTGCAGCTGAAAGTAAGGAACCAGCTAGGTCCTTTTCTATACAACAAAAGAGAGGAGGGATGGAAGGAGGCAGATATGATCCTAAAGGGCCTCAAATTACAAACCAGTTTCAAATGGATACCTTATGACCGTAATCATTTTATTACCCTCAGGAGGATAAAATACAAATTGGGTAACTATCCACATGTAAAGTTGCCTCATGTTGAGCAGTATGCCAATTCTTTGAGCTGGAAAGAGGGCACTCTAGAAGAGCCAATTACTAGAGAACAGATGCTAGAAAGAGAGGCTAGGAATGTTCGAAAAGAGGCTGACTTGGAAACTTGTGGACAGGTTTCCTTCTCATATCAAAGGCAACTTGGAGCAACTTCCTCATCTTCAACAACACATCAGCAAACTGCCATGGACACTCAACAGACATCCAGCAAAGGCAAGGAAAAGCAGGTGGAGGAGGAACAGCCACCTCCCATGACTGAAGGGCAAGCAGAAAAAGAGATGGAACAGCAAGAAGAAATGCAGCAGCAGGAGGTACAGCAACAACAACAACAGGAAACTCGGCAAGAAGAAGGGCAACATGACAGAGAGCAGCCCCCACAGCAAGAAGGGGCAGTTGAGACCCCAATTTTCACTAACCAGCAGGCTCAAAACATAGTGCCTCCTAGGCAAGAAGCTGCTAATGAAGCCTCAGTCCTCCAAACTCCACAGAAGGAGGACATAAGCAGGAAAAGGGATAGAGAGACTCCCTTAACCACATCAATAAGTCATGGTGAGAAGAGGCACAGGATGAATCCCCTTTCAGAGGAAGAGATGCCTATAGGGCAATCTTTGGGTATGGGCCCGCCCAGTATGGAGGCATCTGCAAGTTCCTTCCAACAGGAACAAGAGAGGACAGTGGGAGGAGAAGTCAGCTCCTCTAGCCAGCAGAGAGAAGGTGAACTGGGCATTAAACAACAGTTCATTGACATAAAGAGGAGAAGTGAGCCAATAAAGATACAACTGTACAATCATTTGTTGAAGATGGCTCCTACTAACCAGCAAAGACTCATGTCTGCATATGATGTAAGTGAGGGCAAGATGATCATGAGTCACTTCATGCCCACTACACTGCAACCACAGTCCCCATCAAATTACTTGAGGGCCAATCTGGAAATCCTGGCCAAGGACATCCACCCAATGGACAAAATAGAATTGCATAAGCAAACGGGTGAGATGGTGTATGCATCCTTGGCAGACAAGACCTTGGACAATTACAGGCTAGTAAATAGCCTAAATAATACAACTGCTCAACTTGAGTTAGAAAGAGCATCCTCTCAAGCAAAGGACAACAGAATTAGGTCCTTAGAAGATATAATCATAGAGATTGGGCATGATCCCAAGGATATCAAGGGCATACAAGAAATATTGAAGTTGAGGGATGCAGACATGGCAGCTTTGAGGAGAAAGATCAAACTCCCAGCCACAATTTACCCTCAAACAGATGAAGTTGCCCAGCAGAGGCATGATGAAGATGCCACAACTTTGCTCGTGTCTCTATATAAGCAGCTAATCCAGACTCAAGAAAAGCTGGGAGAATCAGAGGCTGCACAGGCAGCATTACAAGCAACTCTGGAACAAAGAGAAGAAGGTCGGACCTCCCAACCTCCTCCTCAAATCATTAACCTTGAGGAAGCTGCTCCAACTACTATTCCTCCTGCTCAACACACTGAGCAAGCAGCACCATCTACTTCAGCACCACCAACAACAGAGCAGGCCCCTAGCTTGGATATGCAAAAGCTAAAAAATGAGATTCAGGCCCTGGAAGCTCAAATGACAGAACTGAATGAGACCAGGGAGAAATTGGCCAAAGTAAATGATAGATATGACAAATCCAAGCAGGCTGTGGCAGAAAAGGGCAGGGAAATAAAAGCCCTTAAAGACAGGATTAAGGAGCTGGAAAAGGAACTCACATTGGATAAAGTGACAACTGAGCTCAAGACAGTGCTATGGGCCAACATTGGCCAGTCTATTACTGACCAATGGCAGTATATTGAAACAATCCATGAGCAGTTAGAGCTCATTCCAAAATCACAGAAGGAAATTCAGAGATCAAGGGCTGCTCTAAGCAATATGCCTGAGGTTGCTACTAGGATGATTAATGTGCTTAACAATAGAACAAGTACTCAGTTGGCTACTATGGGAATTCCAAACAGAACTGAGACCATTCAGTTAATCAAGAGGGTTCTTACACTGAGAAACTTGGTGCAGACATTAGAGAGAAGAACCCAAGACATGCAGACTGAGGTAAACATGTTTATGGACAAATTTCAGGTATTACAAAACAGAGGGCTCCCTAGCTTACTAAACAGCGCAGGGAGACTGTTCACACATGAGCAGTATGCCAAGAGGGTCAATACATTTGCCACAAGTCAGATCAATGAGAAGCCCAGCGCCTCAGAGGAAACAGGGCCAGCCATAGGACAGACTCTCTACAACAAAGTAGAAAGTTTATTTTTTATAATAAATGAAATTAAACACCTGTTTGAAGTGCCTCCCAATTTTTATAAATATACAGAGGCAGAGGAGACTATGGATGCAATTCTCAGGCATCAACTACCTACACAAGAATGGTGGACTAAGGCAATACAGATGATTTTATAAACAGGAAACCATTTAATAAATTTTGTTCATGGAAAATACAAATTGTCATGCGCAGGACAGTTTAAAAGAATCAGCATGCATTAAAGATGAAAGCTGAGCCAACTCAGCAGAACTTACGGCCAACAAAGCAAGATGAGAAGCTACAGGTGTCCAGGCCGAGAAGCTACAGCAGAGCAGCTCCAAAAGCGCATTCTCCAGCATTAATGCAGATCACTCCAACCGACTCGTTGGCTTCCAAAAGCCAAAATATCTTCTGACAGATAAAAAGAGCATTTATGTTGTATTAAAGGCAGCAATAACTTCTTATCTGCTGTTCTCTACAAAGTTGGTGAAATATTCATTTCTCAGATGACTCAACGCCTTAGATATTTTGTAATACTGTTTGTATATATTTGCCCCTCGCACAAGCTTGCAGGGGTTGTTGTTGATTTCTCTTGAAGAAGTTCTTATGCTGTAATCTTTTCAGAGTTTAATAAACAAAGTGATGGAATTTCTCAAAGTTCTGAAGTGTTGAATGCGTTCTGGTGTTTGTTGAAAACTGCAGGATTCCTGTGTACCTCACAATACAATAAGTTTTCTGTAACTCTCTTTGTTTGTTGTGTTTCAATCTTTTACAATCCATATATGTTTCTAATTTCTAAGTATTTAGCAACAAAGAAAAAGAATAGCCTTCAGGATTTATTCGTGCAATACCCTGAGCTCAATCTATGTTGTTAATGAATGTTTTCTTCAGCTATAATTTTGATAAGTATAATTCTTAATTGCTACACCATCAGAATATATCTTTCACAGTGACCTTTGTTCCAGGAATTCAAGTTTGCTCCTGAGCAACATGTTTCACTTTCACATCACCAGCTTAATGGAGAATTCTTAATTGCTTTCTGTTGGCTGACCATACATCACCAGTTAAGTTTAAATTTTGTTTGTTGATATACCCAATAGGCCCTGCAGTTTGAACATTCTCACTCCAGCATTTCAAAACAGTTCACAGCTCTAGACTCCATTGCCCAATGATATACTACTGTCTGAACACTACATCTTAAGCACTGAAAGAAGTCCTTCAACCAAAACATAAACCAAAAACCTGAGCATAATAGCTAGCCTAAAAACACTATCAAAACAGAGACAAATCATAAAGAGAGAGCCCTCTCTGATTACAGTTTGGCTAGAAACTGTAATCCAAAGATTGGTTAGTGGTTACCCGGCCGTATTCCTTGGGAGTCATAGGGAACAACCTGGGTGTTAACATAATTGGCGACTCCGCTGGGGAATTCTTAAAATTTTCTAATTGCTGTATATCCCCTAAATCTACAGATGAAGTCTGAATAAACAGCCAGGAAGCCTTCAGGACTGTGTCTGTTTTACATTAACAGGTTCAGATAAATGCTGCTTCAGTCAAACTTCATGTTAGCTTTGAGAAACATACAACCATTCCAAAATCTTGCCTAGTCCTTACAGATATAAAAATATTCCAAAAAACACACTGAAAAAGAAGTTCAGAAGCTGGCTCCTAAAAGGGAAACCAGATACACTAGGTCAAACCCTGACCCAAATCCATCAGCTGTTTTTGAAAATCCTAATATAATCCCTAAAGTCATTAGGAAGCAACAAAGGCAGGAAAATCCTACTGATTTGACTCCTGAGACAGCCCACCCTGAGCCAGTTCCAACCCCAATCAAAGTTCTATTTAGGTCTACCCCTGTTTCCCCCAGTTCACCATCTACATCTCAAATCCCTCCTTTCACACCTTCATCCACTGCACATATTCCCTTGACCAATACTCTAGTGTCCACCTTTCCCACTACCCCTGTTGTACCAATCGTCCCTGTAATCCCATTTGTCCCTATCAATCCCGTAAACCCTGCAAATATGGCTAATAGGTATGCACCCTTGCAGATACCAGCTAATGCTGCAACCCTACCCCAAGACTACCAAAGCAAAATATCATATTTTGACTCCACTGGCCCTTTGACAGCCATTCAGCATGCCAAAAGGATGCAAGACCATTTTGAAACTTATGAAATAGATGATGATAGTGTGAGAATGAGGATGTTTGTTCAAAGTCTGACCGGGGATGTAAGAACTTGGTTCATATCCCTGAATGCAAATTCCATCACAACTCCTAATGAGATGTATCAAGCCTTTACTAACAGATGGGAGAAAAAGAAAGATCCTCTGCACATACTTGGGGAATATGACACTATCAAAAGAGGTCCCCAAGAGACTGTTTTGGAGTATTGTGCAAGATTCAACAATGTATATAACGCAATCCCACAAAATTTAAGACCCCCTCCTGATTTAGCTTTGTACAAATTTCCTGATGGTTTTGACCCTGATATGGCCTATCAGTTGAAGGAAAGAGACCCTCAAACCTTTGCAGAGGCCCAAAAGGTTGCTGTCAAGTGGAAGCTAACCTGATTGCCAAAAGAAACAGAGCAAGGTTGGAGAAGAGAACCACTTTCAAAGAAGAACCCTCGGCCTTTGATCAAAAACTAGATGCAATACTCACTGGTATGAAGAGATTAGGGGATAGAGTGGAATCGGTTGAGAGAAAATCATCATGGGAAGCTCCACAGACTAACCCTACCAGGAATCCAAATTTTAGGAGAACTCAAAACCCAAACGTGGGCAAGGCAGGTGCTGACCAAGACATAAGACCCCCTTTCCAAGAAAACTATGCTGAAACTTCCACATCAAGTGAACCCAATGAAGATTCTCAGATTAATTTAATGGGTCTAGATGGTGAAAGTCAAGTCTTTTTGACACAAGAAGATCATGAGAATGATGAAATCAAGCTGTTCCAAACCAAACCAGGTGAATCATTTGACTTTAAACAAGGCTATGACACTGCTGTTTATGAAGTCCATAGACAATATAAGCTAAGGAGCAGAACTGTAAACATAACTCAGCCTGAAAAGATAAAAGATAATCAGCAGCCTAAGAAAGCTGTTATCACAGAGCCAAGTGACAAAACTGGTCCAATTACAGATGAGGTAACAGTTGAGGAAATAGCTGTAACTTCTTCCTCAAAACAGCAACCAGTAGAGTCATCACCCTTGCAGCCCAACCCAACCAACATTCCTCAAGAGATGAGTAAAACAGACAAGTCCCAAAATCAAGATAAGAATCAAGAAGAAGAGTTAGTGAACAAGGAAAGGACTGTTATCCATAACCCTAAGACCCAATTTGAAAAAACCTTTGACCTAGAAACTGAGATTGGCAAATTGAAAGTAGCAATTCCTCTTTCAGAATTAGCCAAGCATGACATTTACAAACAACAAATCAAGAAATCCCTTCAACTCACTAGCCACAAGGATGATGTCAATGTGTTGGATGACACCCCAGAATTACTGTTCGGTCCAGAAGTTGATGGAAAATCAGTAGTCACAGGGGTCTTACCTTTTTATGTCAGTTTACATGTTCATGACAGGATATTACACAATGCAATGTTTGACTCAGGTGCCTCTCACAATCTCATGCCAAAAGCAGTCATGGAGAGATTGAATCTAGATATAACAAGACCATACAAGGACCTGTTTTCCTTTGACTCCAGCCAAGTCAAGTGTTTAGGTCTCATAAAAGATTTATGTGTGTCTCTGGTTCAATACCCAAACAAAACAATTCTAATGGATGTTGTAGTTGCTGATATCCCACCTAAGTATGGGATGCTGTTATCAAGATCATGGGGAGCTAAACTCCAAGGTTCCCTACAATTAGACATGTCATATGCCACCATCTCTGTTTTTGGGCAACCAAAAAGACTATACAGAGAAACACTCATGAAATACATGGTCAGCAGTGAAGAAAAGCCTCAAAACTTTCCCATATATGCTGTCCATTCAGACATAGACTCATACATTCTCTTCAATGACAGCACAACTCTCTCAAAAAATGATGTTGAAACCAAGATACTCATACAAGAGGAAGACACTAATGAAAGAACTACCACCCATGAAACAACAGTCAATCAATCACTAGACACTGCTGCTGCTCTAGTTGTCAAGCATATTCAATCAAATGATGAGACTGTCCTAGAAGACAAGCCAGATGAAAAACCAGAACTTCAACTTACATTGCCAGCCCATGAACAGATCATTAAATCTCCTTCACAACAAGATATTCTATGGTTCCTTGAATTTGATGGCTTAGTCAACAAATCAGGGGCAGGAGCTGGAGTTTGGATACACAATAAAGAAAACATTCATGCAGAAGGCAGAGCCTATAGATTAAACTTTAGATGTACTAATAACATGGCAGAATATGAAGCTCTTTTACTAGGCCTCAAGTTAGTAAAGTTCTTGCAAGCTGCCAGGGTTTCAATCATGGGAGATTCAGATTTAGTTATCCAACAAGTGAAGGGAAATTTTGTCACCAATGACAAAAGACTAAGGTCTTACAGGTCTGCTGTTGCTGAAGTACTAAAGTCTCTTTCTGAATTCCAAATCACTAAAATTCCTAGAACCCACAATCTGCATGCTCATAGTTTGGCCACATTTGCTAGTACTTGCGAATTACCATTGGAACCTAACAATTGTTTCACAGCTGAGATAAAATACAGACCTTCTGTCCCAAACAATGTCAAATATTGGCAAGTATTTGAGGATGATATGCAAATAAACAATTTTTTAACGCTGCAACAAGAATTTGTAGGATTAAATATTGACACTGACAGAGCAAGTCAATCACAAATACTTGACAGAGCAAGTCAATCACAACTACAGTTTCAACAGGTTATTCACCCAATATCCCCTAGAACAGCAAAACAAATACTACATCCAACCATTTTCAACAAGGAAAACATTCAGCAAATTCAACCAATCAGTTGTGAAGAAGTGGCCAATGCTGAAGCTGAAATCATAGAGCTGAAATACAATTTTCTGCCAACAGGCCTAACTCCACTAGAGGACATCTTTGATTCAAATGATATTCCCAGAAAACCAAAAATGCAGCCCTTAAATCCAGCCATTGAAGAATGCAACATTGGTACCATTGACAAGCCCAAAATAATAAAATTGTCTGCATCTTTACCTCCTGATCAAAAGCCTAAATACATTGACCTTTTCAAAGAGTTTCAGGACGTGTTTGCATGGGGCTATGAGGATCTGAAATCCTATGACACCTCTGTTATTCAGCATACTATCCCTCTCAAGCCTAATCAAAAGCCATTCAAACAGAAATTGAGAAGGATTAATCCCATGCTCCTCCCTTCAATTGAAAAAGAACTTCAAAAAATGTTTAAAGCTGGCATCATAGCACCAATAAGGTTCTCTGATTGGATTTCAAATTTGGTGCCCACAAGAAATAAAACTGGTGAAATAAGACTATGTGTTGATCTTAGAAACCTAAACCAAGTGTCTCTCAAAGACAACTATCGCTTACCTAAGATGGATCACATCCTCCAAAGAGTGGTAGGGGCCTCAAGGATTTCATTACTGGATGGATTCTCAGGTTTTAATCAAATCCTAGTGCACCCTGATGACCAAGACAAAACAACATTCACAACCCCATGGGGAACTTTCAAATATGTGAAAATGCCTTTTGGATTGAAAAATGGAGGGGCAACATTTCAGAGAGCAATGGACATTGCTTTTGCCAAAGAGATTCATGACTTGCTTGTCATTTATTTGGATGACCTCACACCTTTCTCTAAATCTGACCAAGAACATTTAAAACACTTAAGGCAGATTTTCTTAACATGTAGGAAATATGGAATTTACTTGAATCCCAAGAAGTATCT
Organism: Pinus tabuliformis; assembly: GCA_031772625.1. NCBI lineage: Eukaryota > Viridiplantae > Streptophyta > Pinopsida > Pinales > Pinaceae > Pinus > Pinus tabuliformis. Next base: position 2,002,963,756 of record CM062817.1, read on the forward strand.
ATTTGGTTTGGAAGAGGGTAAGCTGTTAGGACATATCATTTCAAAGGATGGCATAAGAATTGATCCAGATAGGATACAAGCTATCTTACAAATGCCCCACCCAAGAAATATCAAAGAATTACAAGCATTCTTGGGAAAGATCAACTTTTTGAGAAGGTTTATCCCAAACTTAGCAGAACTAATCAGATTGCTAAATAACATGCTAAAGAAGGATTCAAAAGTGAAATGGACTGTTGAAGCAAATCAAGCCTTTGAAGGTATAAAATTAGCCCTTACCCAAACCCCAATCTTAACCAATCCTCAATTTGATAGAGAATTTATCATTTTCTCTTTTGCCTCCCAGCATACTATTGCTGTAGTTTTGTTATAGAAAGATGACCAAGGAAATGAGAAACCCATTGCTTTCTTTAGCAGAGCCCTTAGAGATGCACCTCTGAAATATCAAATCATGGAGAAGCAGGCTTATGCTTTGGTCAAGGCCATTAAAGACTTTAGGATTTACATCCTTTATTCCCATGTTATTGCTTATGTGCCAAGTCCCATTGTTAAAGACATACTCACTCAAGAAAATTTAGAGGGCAGAAGAGGAAAGTGGATTGCCAACATCTTGGAATTTGATATTGAGATAAAACCAACAAAACTAATAAAAGGGCAAGGTTTGGCCAAACTAATGACAGAAGCAAACTTCCAAGCCTTAGACATAAACCAGCTGGACAATGAACCGGAGCTGGCGACTCCAAAGATCAAAGTAGCCTTTGAACAATCCCCTTGGTATTCTGATATCTGTTACGTGTTACAAAACCTGTGTGCTCCACCAGGATTGTCCAGAACTAAGTGTAGATTCCTAAAAATGAAAGCTTCAAAATATTGTGTTATGGATGGCAATTTGCTTTGGAAAAACCATGAGGGTATACTACTGAACTGCTTGATTGAAAATGAAACTAACAATATCATGAAAGAATTTCATGCAGGTGACTGTGGTGGACACTTGTATTGGAAGTCCACTGTGGATAAGATTTTGAGGGCTGGTTATTATTGGCCTACTGTTTTCTCTGATGTCAAGAAATTCACCACTGCATGTCATAAATGTCAAGTGTTTGAGGGAAAGAGACAGTTACTGCCACTTCCTTTGAGGCCTATTGCAACAGAGATACCTTTCCAACAATGGGGCTTGGATTTCATTGGGGAAATTCATCCCTCATCTTCGGGACAACATAGATGGATTCTGACAGCTACAGACTACTTTACTAAATGGATTGAAGCTGTTCCATGCAGACAAGCTAATGATTCCACTATCATTCAGTTCCTTGAGACCAATATCCTCTCTAGATTTGGTTGTCCTGATAAGATAATAACAGACAATGCTGCTGCCTTCAGATCAAAGAAGATGGTGAATTTCTGCCACAAATTTCACATTACCTTGGGCCATTCTACTGCTTATTATCCCCAAGGAAATGGCCTGGCTGAATCATCAAACAAAAGCCTTGTAAACATCATAAAGAAGGTGCTGGAAGAAAACAAGAAGAATTGGCATAAGAAGCTGGTCAATGCCTTATGGGCAGATAGACTAACAACCAAAAGATCAATTGGGACCAGCCCATATGAGTTGGTTTATGGATTAGAAGCCAAATTTCCTTCATCACTAGGAGTGCCTGTTATGAAACTTCTTCAAGAAAGCCAAGCTGAACCAAATGATATGCAAAGAAGGATCAATCAAATAATATGTTTACAGCAAACTAGAGACCAAGTTTTCAGCAGAGTCCAAGTTTTACAAGAAAAACTAAAGAAAGCTTTTGATAGAAGGACCAAGGCAGAAGATTTCAACATTGGTGACAGAGTCCTCAAGTGGGATTCAAGAAGAGAGGATAAGGGAAAACATGGAAAATTTGATTCCCTTTGGAGAGGACCATTTGCTGTCCAAGCGGTGCAAGGAAACAATACCTATTTCCTTAAAAGTCTCAATGAAACTGACTTGGATGAAGGTCCTGTGAATGGCAGGATGCTGAAGCACTATTTTGACTACTACCCATAAGTGCAGCCTAAGTTTCTTTTGTATATATTCAGATGTATATATTATTTTCTGATTAAGATGTAAAAATGCAATTTCTCAAGTTTTCGTAAACTATCAGCAAAAGGTAAATAGGTTCAGAGATCTACCAAGAAAGAAACTACACAATTTTGGCATTTCAAAGCAGCATACTTCAAGTGTTGGTAAAAGTAGTCAAGGGCCAAGGCATTCTGACCTGCTGTTCTTGGTCTTTCAAATGAAAAACCATCCCCATGTGGAGCCACTGTTAGCTACCTATACCAATAGGTTTCATATTTCATGATTGGCAATGAAAAGTTCCAAATATGCTCTGCTTTGGCCATGCAAAGATCACATATTTCCAAAGGAAGACAAGATGTGTAAATAGCTTGATGTGGACTCAATTTTGATGGATGGTCCAACAGCCTAATCTGGATCATGCCATGTTTTAAATTTCCTGTTGTAGAATAGAGAAGGAAGTCTGTCCAAACTGATTAATCTTGGCAGACAAGTAGCTTAGGTAGAGAAAGTAAGGCTCCCAACTGCTTAATCTGGGACCTTGGAAGCAATAAGGGTAGAATTAGATAGAAAATCAAAAGGAAAAAGCCAAAGAAAAGAAAAGGCAAATAAGGGTCTGCAAGCCTAAGTGCACCCTCCAAGAAGAAATAAAAAATGCTAGGCAAGTAGATGGGTAGGCAGATGGGGTTGCAGAAGTGTCATTCCTTACAATTGAAGGTGTGCTAACCTATTTTCACAAAGCAAAATCAATGGATTGAGAAGTCCTTCTTCTCTATCAGGTTGCAGCAAAGCAAAGGAGCATGTCTAACCTCCCTTTTCCCCTTTTCCCATTCATTACTAACATTCCCTCATCAGTTGAGATTCATGGAAGAATTTATTGTTTCATGGTGGTTCTTGATCCTTTAAAAGCCACATTTCTTGTCTAAAATTCTTTTCATTTTGATCTACTCCCTAAACTAAGTGAGTTTCAAACAAACTTAGTGGTATCTCCCCTCATCCACCCTTTTCATCCATATTAACCCTAACTCTATTATGTAATTCCCCTATGTTACCCTTCCCCTACTATTATTAACACCATGGTGTATAAACCCCAAACATGCTATAAGTATCCCTCCCCTTGGCATTATAGCCATATGTTCTCTGTCAGGGATCAAAATGACATCTGGTCACTTTGATAAACCTAAGCCTTACCCCTCTCCCCTCTTCTGAATCCATTTGACCCATTAAGACCCTTTGTTGGCTAAGAAAACCTTATAAAAGACCTTTTTTTACCCATACCCGCTTTAAATTGCAAAATAACATCAAAACCCACTTTCATTCGCTTATCCAAAGTATCCGCCCGCATTATTTTTATTCCAAAATACATTGAAAAACATTGCAAACCACCATATCCCGAAGGTTTTCCGCCGGGCGCAGACCCCAAAAAATATAATATTATAATCCTCCCCCGCTGCCGTATCAACCGCATAACTCATCAACCCGTCAAACGTCCGATCGAGCGCTTTTGATCGGACGGCCATTATACATATCGGGTTGGGCCCGACGTCCGACATTTAGTACCCGAGAAACTGTCAGAGGGTGACGTCAGGCCTCTGCCACGCGTCGCCCTCACAATTTCTCGGGTTGCCCTCTGACAAAACCATCGCCGTATCGTAGGCGGTCCGAGAAAACCATTACCGCCTTTTTGTTTACCACCAGTTTTGCCGGGCCTGCGTCATCCCCACGTCGGAGCCACGTCACTGCCACCCCGCCGTCACGTCAGCATCTTCGTCCGCCCCCGCGCTGATATGTCCGCCACCTCACTATCCCCGTGGACCAATCACAGCCTGCCACCTCACCCAGTGACGTCATGCTGACGTCATCCGACTTCGACCCCACCTGATGACGTCATGCTGACGTCATCCCAAAAACGCGCCAATATGCCAAAAATCCATATTTTGGTCGATTTTTCGTGTTTTTCATACTTTTTGCCAAAGCGCTGCTGCTTTCTCTGCATGGTTTTTTACGTCCAAACTTGCACCACCTTGCTGAAATCGATTTGGAGACCTCCGGCGCGCCATTTCTACATACATTCGTGACCGTTGCTCGCTGTTTACCAGGTATTTACCCTTGTCAATCCTTCATACGCCTAATTTGTCTGTGAATTCCCTCAAAAAGGCTTAAGAGACGCAGAAACTTATAATTCGCCGGCGAAATCCTTGTGCCTAGCCCCCATTTACAACGGTGAGATCGAAAAACATCAGCTGAGCCTTGTTTGCCTACATTTTCGTTAAAAAACCGCACTTTGTTCGCGCAATCGCGAAACAAGTTACTCAAACGGTACCTACCTGCTAAAAGAGACAGATTGAGACCACACATTGGTCTTATTTACACTTCAAGCAGTATTTCAATTGCTGCGGCTGTTCATTCACCCTCTGTTCCATACAATTCACAGTTACATCGTCAAGAAACTCCTCTGCGTTCTTCTGCTCGCTCAAAGCAGCCTACATACAATTCAGAAGCCTTACTAGCCATGGAAGCACCAATAGCCTTGAATATTCAGCCTTTGAATGCCCCTCAGAGGGAGTTAGAATGGAAAGCCCCGGGAGATTTAGATTATCAGATGATGTACTCCTTCCCAATGAAATCTAAATTTAATATTCACATGCTAAATGAGTTGAAAGCCCAACACCTTAGTGGAGCTAATATATTAGGGATTTGGGACTCAAATTTGCCCATTTATAACCTCCCTCAATTCAATGCCTTCCCAGACTTGGTCCATAGGTGCCAGGAGTGCTATGATCCATGCCAAAGAGCTTTTCTCAGTCCTACAGGCTCAGTGTTGTTCCATATCACCCCAGAAGCCGTAAATGAGATGCTGCATTTTCACACTGCAAGACCATTGGCCCCTCTCTCCATGATAGATTTGGTCAAGAAGGGGAGTAACTTGTCAATTGCCCAGATCACCAAAATCAATCAGTTATTCATACAGCCAAGTTCTGAAACTATAAGAACTCCTCCTATTGGATATCCTTATCTGAATGACTTGGGCAGAATGCTGGTGGATTTGATCAGCTATGTCCTGGGGTACAGGGGAGTTGAAGATGTTGATGACACCATCATGGCAATGCTGTCCATATTCTCTCCTGGGAAGCCTCCAGCTGTACACTATGACTATGCCACATATATTGCAGAAAAGATTCATGAACAGCTAATGAATCTGCAAAGGGAAAGGGTGTTCAGATACACCTCCTACATTTATCATCTGTTCTTATTCTATCAACCAGACAGCTTCTCCGTTCCCCTCAGGAAACTTAATGTACAGGGGAATCCAAGGTCAGTTGTGTTTTGGTCTTCACTTTTTCACCATGCTTCTGAATCACCATACACATACTGTGAATTCATAGACCTGTTCATTCACCCAGCTATGACATTGTTGTATGGTGTGCCTCCTCCAAGGTTGACTGATGACATGCAAAGAATTCTCCATCTCTCCAAGGCCTACAGCATTGGTGATTGGTATTTTTACCAACACCACACAGTAATCAGAATATATGGCTGTGAATTGGACCCTTATAGGCTGCCAAGGTATGTCCCTATGAGACTTTTCGCCCTAGAATACTTCAGGCAGTTTGGAAATGTTGACTACATCCATTTCCAAAGTAAAAACAAGAAGGTGCAGCTGAAAGTAAGGAACCAGCTAGGTCCTTTTCTATACAACAAAAGAGAGGAGGGATGGAAGGAGGCAGATATGATCCTAGAGGGCCTCAAATTACAAACCAGTTTCAAATGGATACCTTATGACCATAATCATTTTATTACCCTCAGGAGGATAAAATACAAATTGGTTAACTATGCACATGTAAAGTTGCCTCATGTTGAGCAGTATGCCAATTCTTTGAGCTGGAAAGAGGGCACTCTAGAAGAGCCAATTACTAGAGAACAGATGCTAGAAAGAGAGGCTAGGAATGTTCGAAAAGAGGCTGACTTGGAAACTTGTGGACAGGTTTCCTTCTCATATCAAAGGCAACTTGGAGCAGCCGCCTCATCTTCAACAACACATCAGCAAACTGCCATGGACATTCAACAGATATCCAGCAAAGGCAAGGAAAAGCAGGTGGAGGAGGAACAGCCACCTCCCATGACTGAAGGGCAAGCAGAAAAAGAGATGGAACAGCAAGAAGAAATGCAGCAGCAGGAGGTACAGCAACAACAACAACAGGAAACTCGGCAAGAAGAAGGGCAACATGACAGAGAGCAGCCCCCACAGCAAGAAGGGGCAGTTGAGACCCCAATTTTCACTGACCAGCAGGCTCAAAACATAGTGCCTCCTAGGCAAGAAGCTGCTAATGAAGCCTCAGTCCTCCAAACTCCACAGAAGGAGGACATAAGCAGGAAAAGGGATAGAGAGACTCCCTTAACCACATCAATAAGTCATGGTGAGAAGAGGCACATGATGAATCCCCTTTCAGAGGAAGAGATGCCTATAGGGCAATCTTTGGGTATGGGCCCGCCCAGTATGGAGGCATCTGCAAGTTCCTTCCAACAGGAACAAGAGAGGACAGTGGGAGGAGAAGTCAGCTCCTCTAGCCAGCAGAGAGAAGGTGAACTGGGCATTAAACAACAGTTCATTGACATAAAGAGGAGAAGTGAGCCAATAAAGATACAACTGTACAATCATTTGTTGAAGATGGCTCCTACTAACCAGCAAAGACTCATGTCTGCATATGATGTAAGTGAGGGCAAGATGATCATGAGTCACTTCATGCCCACTACACTACAACCACAGTCCCCATCAGATTACTTGAGGGCCAATCTGGAAATCCTGGCCAAGGACATCCACCCAACGGACAAAATAGAATTGCATAAGCAAACGGGTGAGATGGTGTATGCATCCTTGGCAGACAAGACCTTGGACAATTACAGGCTAGTAAATAGCCTAAATAATACAGCTGCTCAACTTGAGTTAGAAAGAGCATCCTCTCAAGCAAAGGACAACATAATTAGGTCCTTAGAAGATATAATCATAGAGATTGGGCATGATCCCAAGGATATCAAGGGCATACAAGAAATATTGAAGTTGAGGGATGCAGAAATGGCAGCTTTGAGGAGAAAGATCAAACTCCCAGCCAAAATTCACCCTCAAACAGATGAAGTTGCCCAGCAGAGGCATGATGAAGATTCCACAGCTTTGCTGGTGTCTCTATATAAGCAGCTAATCCAGACTCAAGAAAAGCTGGGAGAATCAGAGGCTACACAGGCAGCATTACAAGCAACTCTGGAACAAAGAGAAGAAGGTCGGACCTCCCAACCTCCTCCTTAAATCATTAACCTTGAGGAAGCTGCTCCAACTACTATTCCTCCTCCTCAACAGACTGAGCAAGCAGCACCATCTACTTCAGCACCACCACCAACAGAGCAGGCCCCTAGCTTGGATATGCAAAAGCTAAAAAATGAGATTCAGGCCCTGGAAGCTTAAATGACAGAACTGAATGAGACCAGGGAGAAATTGGCCAAAGTAAATGATAGATATGACAAATCCAAGCAGGCTGTGGCAGAAAAGGGCAGGGAAATAAAAGCCCTTAAAGACAGGATTAAGGAGCTGGAAAAGGAACTCACATTGGATAAAGTGACAGCTGAGCTCAAGACAGTGCTATGGGCCAACATTGGCCAGTCTATTACTGACCAATGGCAGTATATTGAAACAATCCATGAGCAGTTAGAGCTCATTCCAAAAGCACAGAAGGAAATTCAGAGATCAAGGGCTGCTCTAAGCAATATGCCTGAGGTTGCTACTAGGATGATTAATGTGCTTAACAATAGAACAAGTACTCAGTTGGCTACTATGGGAATTCCAAACAGAACTGAGACCATTCAGTTAATCAAGAGGGTTCTTACACTGAGAAACTTGGTGCAGACATTAGAGAGAAGAACCCAAGACATGCAGACTGAGGTAAACAGGTTTATGGACAAATTTCAGGTATTACAAAACAGAGGGCTCCCTAGCTTACTGAACAGCGCAGGGAGACTGTTCACACATGAGCAGTATGCCAAGAGGGTCAATGCATTTGCCACAAGTCAGATCAATGAGAAGCCTAGCACCTCAGAGGAAACGGGGCCAACCACAGGACAGACTCTCTACAACAAAGTAGAAAGTTTATTTTTTATAATAAATGAAATTAAACACCTGTTTGAAGTGCCTCCCAATTTTTATAAATATACAGAGGCAGAGGAGATTATGGATGCAATTCTCAGGCATCAACTACCTACACAAGAATGGTGGACTAAGGCAATACATATGATTTTATAAACAGGAAACCATTTAATAAATTTTGTTCATGGAAAATACAAATTGTCATGCGCAGGACAGTTTAAAAGAATCAGCATGCATTAAAGATGAAAGCTGAGCCAACTCAGCAGAACTTACGGCCAACAAAGCAAGATGAGAAGCTACAGGTGTCCAGGCTAAGAAGTTACAGCAGAGCAGCTCCAAACGCGCATTCTCCAGCATTAATGCAGATCACTCCAACCGACTCGTTGGCTTCCAAAAGCCAAAATATCTTCTGACAGATAAAAAGAGCATTTATGTTGTATTAAAGGCAGCAATAACTTCTTATCTGCTGTTCTCTACAAAGTTGGTGAAATATTCATTTCTCAGATGACTCAACGCCTTAGATATTTTGTAATACTGTCTGTATATATTTGCCCCTCGCACAAGCTTGCAGGGGTTGTTGTTGATTTCTCTTGAAGAAGTTCTTATGCTGTAATCTTTTCAGAGTTTAATAAACAAAGTGATGGAATTTCTCAAAGTTCTGAAGTGTTGAATGCGTTCTGGTGTTTGTTGAAAACTGCAGGATTCCTGTGTACCTCACAATACAATAAGTTTTCTGTAACTCTCTTTGTTATGTGTTTCAATCTTTTACAATCCATATATGTTTCTAATTTCTAAGTATTTAGCAACAAAGAAAAAGAATAGCCTTCAGGATTTATTCGTGCAATACCCTGAGCTCAATCTATGTTGTTAATGAATGTTTTCTTCAGCTATAATTTTGATAAGTGTAATTCTTAATTGCTACACCATCAGAATATATCTTTCACAGTGACCTTTGTTTCTGGAATTCAAGTTTGATCCTGAGCAACATGTTTCACTTTCACATCACCAGCTTAATGGAGAATTCTTAATTGCTTTCCGTTGGCTGACCATACATCACCAGTTAAGTTTAAATTTTGTTTGTTGATATACCCAATAGGCCCTGCAGTCTGAACATTCTCACTCCAGCATTTCAAAACAGTTCACAGCTCTAGACTCCATTGCCCAATGATATACTACTGTCTGAACACTACATCTTAAGCACTGAAAGAAGTCCTTCAACCAAAACATAAACCAAAAACCTGAGCATAATAGCTAGCCTAAAAACACTATCAAAACAGAGACAAATCATAAAGAGAGAGCCCTCTCTGATTACAGTTTGGCTAGAAACTGTAATCCAAAGATTGGTTAGTGGTTACCCCGGCCGTATTCCCTTGGGAGTCATAGGGAACAACCTGGGTGTTAACATGGTCTAACTAACATTGTCGACATTTCTGCAATAGGTGTCATCGTTGTTGCTTGCCATCTGTAACGCTGCAGAGAAACTTGCGTAAGGGAGAGAGAGCTTAAAATGATGGTGGTGGAAAACGAGATTTATTTTTTGCCAAGTCTCGATGTTTGGTCTGGTTGGTCTAGTTTGGTGTCACCGACTCCTCATCATTGTAGTCAACCCGCAACGTTTTTGGGTTTTTATTTCCCTTGTTTGTATCAGAGGATATCTACCACCAACAACGTTGTACTCTCCAAGGGTCTATTGAGTGAAGCCAAGAAATAAAAGGTGGGCACATGCAATTCCTGTTACATTTAGCCCTAAGAAATAGTACATTGTAACTTCTATAAAAAAAGACCATTACAACTTGGTATTCTACTATATACATTTCTAAAGCTGAAAATGTAAAGAGAAGATTCATACAATTAACCTTGTTTATTATAAAATTACGCAAGAAATAACCATTCGACAATAATTTATAATTACTCAAATATCCATCATGACCGTAAGCATTCTGGAGGAATAAAAATGTACGTTTTACAGAAAATCCGAGGTGAGGTCAAGGAACGACACCATCAAGCTTTAACATACAAAAATCCTCTAATACATAAAACAGTTGGCAAGAACATTGCTCCTATAGTTTCCGATACTTTGGCTAGCCTATTTTAGGCTAAAAACAACAGGAGGGAACAATTACAAATTGAAACCCTAACCGCTGCAAGAGTTTTTTGGGTTCCTTCCAAAATCATAAAACCCAACTTAATAACATATCCATATTGTCTTTTAAAAAAAAGAAACAATGAAAAACATAGATAAGCGGCTCAGCCAACATTTTTTTGAATCGGGATCAAACCCTAACCAACAAGGAAACCTGAACTAGGAGGAGAAAGGTCTAGTAACCTATTATAGGTAGAAAAACCTCGTATTCATCATATATCAAGACCGAAAAACCTAGTTGGGGTACTGAAGAGTTTTTTCGAGTTTGAGACCACTCACCTGCAGAAGATGCAAGAGGCCTAACGAATTAAGAATGAACAAATGATAAAGACCAGTAACAATTTGATTAATGAGAACATAGTAGTACCTGATGCAACACCCTAAAAGTGTTGTGAAGAAACTGTGTAAACAAGGTGAGGGTTGGAAGGAAAGAGAGTCGTAAGAAAAGAAAAATGAAGGAAAGAAAAATAAATAAACGAATAGTATGTCAGTGGGTGAGAGAAGACTCTGCAGCATGTTGGAAAGGAATTAACTGAAAGATATGTTGTTGCATGCTACCCAACACTAGTAGAAAATAATTACCACCGATAACTATTACCCTGCATGAACTTGGAGCAACTTCTAAGAAAAATGGTGGCGGATTTCACTTACCATAGTGAAAAATTGGCAGGAATTCGAGAAAAACCCTAGGTTTTAGAGGTTGCAGAGCTATGTCGGAGAGGAGATAAGATAAGATAAGATAATTATATCTATGTCCAACTAATGACCACAAATTAGGTCAAAGGGACTGCTAAGTACAATTATGTCCATAAAATGCGGAAGAGCCAAATAATTTCCTATAAAAAATACAATGCATGAATATAAAAGGTACAATGCAAGAACATAGAAGATACAATGTATGGAATGTCTTGATGAAGAGGATCAGACCAATCTCTTGTAACATCTAATACGCATTGAAGAGAACTGAAAAAAATTCCACAAAGTTTGCTAGCCTGATGAAGGGTTAGTGGGAGGTACGAACTGTCCACGAACTCATTGTCTAGGGGAGTTTGTGCACTGCTGAGATCTTAAGGACCTAGTCCTTCTTCGAGGGACATATATGAGATGGTTTAGCTTTTGAGGTCTCGTGTGGCGAGGTGATGTCCCACGAATCCTTACTAGTCTAGAGTTTGGATATGAAATAGTATCAATCGTTCTCTTTGTGCCCCTATCTGAAGGTAGTACCCTGAAAAATGTCATTATCCTCTGTGTGGGCTCTTGTCTGATGGGAGGATGAAGAATATGTGCTCAGAACCTAAGAGCTTCTTGCAGATATATGTACAAACATCTCTTATCGGTATACCTAAAAACGTCTGTGAGGGTCTGAGAGCCTCTGAACAAGCAATGGAACCTTCCTCCAATCTCGTAGTAGATAGGGCATCCAAAATTAACATGCACCTCGCTCTCTACTTCCTGTAAATGACATACCTGATGGATTTTGTCTAGCCTATCAATCTAGTGGTTCATCTCTGCCCGAAGTCTATGAGAACCTACTCTTAACTTGCATAGAGGAATATGCATAACATGCATCTAGTGGTGAAATGTATAATGGGGTGAAAGAATGAGACCGTCTCTCAACTCTAAGGAGTTCTCAGCATAAAAGGCCATCTTTGGGCGAAACCCTCCTAGAGGATTGACCCAGGTGACTTGGATGAATTTCCTGTATATTTCCTCCCTGATGATCTTGTTCAACTCTTGTTCAGTAGGTTGAAGGTGACCAAGAGCATCCAAGGAATATCGGAAAGGAGGGAGACGATCCAAATGAATGGCCACTGACTCTAAGAGATCTGAAACTCCTGTAAACTAACATCTAGCTCGGACCGAGGGAGTAGACAACAATATTCTCAGAAGAGAAATCTTCCAAGTAAGAGTAACAATCCCTACTCTTTATTGAGTCTACAAATCCCCAGACACAATGCAAGAATGAGACCAAACTGAATATTGTCTCAAGCCAAAAGGGTTGATCTCCAAACTCTGCAAGGATGGTGTGTTGAGGTATTATCTCTTTGAATCTAATGATGCGGTGGAGAAGAAGAGTCTGGACTCTCTCAACTGAAGCCCAATCTGACTCAAGTAAATAAGGTCCCCAAATCTCTAATCCATATAGAACAGTGGCATGAATCAAGGTGTCGATGAGGCTCATCTTGGATGGATGTCCTGGAAGTGATGTTGAAAGCATTGTCTCTAAAGAAGGGCTAAGGATCCATATCCTTTGTTGATCCGAGGCTGAAGAGCTGGCCACAAACTGAAGTAGGGACCTGAGAATTTCACCCCCAAGTATGTATACGTGTTGGTGATCACAACCTCCTCCCCTCTGAATAGCAAGTGAAGGTCTGAAGTTTTCTTCACACCATTGAAGATCATAACCTTGGTTTTACCCAGGTTGACCATCAACTATCGAAGATCACAAAACAAATCTAAGGCATCCAATTGCCTCTGTAATCCTTCTGGAGATGAGAAGAGGAGGACCACATTGTCAGCAAAGAGTATAATAGATATCATGTCCTGGTGAAAAGGGAAACCATCATTGTCCTAGATATGCTCGTGTATAAAAGCCTCCAACTCATCAATATAGATCCCAAATAGGGTAAGGGACAATGGACAACCCTATTTAACCCCAATAGTGCTTCGGATGAAACTAGACATCCCATGAACCATGCAAAGAAGACCAAGGACGAACTTGTATAGGCACGTAATAGATGTCAATAGGGTCACCGAGATGCTAATATCTTTGACTCTCTAGAGTAGGGCTTCCCTCAGAATAGATTCAAAAGCTTTCCAAAAATCTACGAAACAACAATAGACTTTTGAAGAGCGATGTCATGCCTCCTCGATCACGATGTGAAGGGTGAAGATGCGGTCAATGGTCTTATGAGCTAGTCAAAAACCTGCTTGTCCCCTATCTCTGAGTTGTCACTGCTCAAGGTCACTAGAGATCTTACTATGTAGAACAGTAGCATACAACTTTAAGAACGTGTTAGCCACCATGATCATTTTGTAGTTATTAGGATTTGAGCTGGAGCCTAATTTGTGGATCAAATGGATGATGTGGTGTGACCATGTTGGTGGAAAATATTCATGGACTACATGGTTGAGGAGGTCATCCAAGTAACTAACCAAAGCACGGAAACTGTGTTTAAGGAACTCTATTTGGTAGCCTTCCTCATCGGTTGCTTTGTTGTTGTTCATCACCCAAATGGCCTCTCTAAAATTTTTTGTCTGAGAATAGGTAATAGGAAGGGGGTGGGGAGGTAACACGAACTTGGCCCTACCTCAGAATATCATAAAGGTTGGAAGTGTGAGAGAACATGGATGTCACAGGGACTTCATTCAATGAACCTCTAACATAGCATATGCGTTTGTGGCATATTAAACAATACCTTTAATTTGACTACATATTGGAAAATACCTCTAAAGGTCACATTATTTAACCCCCTACCAATAACCAAATAGACCTTCACAATTTTGAAAACCCCTACTTTCACTAGATATTGTAGGTTTCCATTTTTTCTTTAGAATTTTTTATACTCCTTTATATTTTTTCATTAACTTTGAGCTACATTTTTAATACTTCCCAATAATAAAACCCTTTACCCCTTGTTACATGTTGAATATATTGTGTCACTTTTTCCTCAATATATATCCCCCAATATGAACCCACATGGTATCATATTTCTCTCGAGTGAAACCCCTGTGGCTGACTCTGCCACCCTGTAAACATGATACATCGAAAACAAAATTGCGGGAGATTTCCTGCACGTATGTCAAGTCCTTAGTAAATTTATTTGGTAAGGTGTATATTGCAGTTCATGGTTACCTAGTAATCCCTTTTTCCTAGAGTATTCTGAGTAGTCAGTTTGATCTTTTTTGACTCCTTAAACTTGAAAAGATCATCGAGTACTTGTCCTTTCAAGCTCACTAACCAATGAAAGTGACTAGAGTCACCTTTTCGTCCTTTTCTCGACTCTTAAAACATGAAAAGGAAACATTTTTGTTTAAAATCCTAAAATTAATTGACTGCGAAACAACATCCTTCCTGTGGAAATACTCCTTAGTAGATCTTAGATTCATACCAATGGAAACATTTCGTGAGTCTACTGGTCAAGGAAACCCCTCTGATGGGAATCCTAGTCCTTTTCCTTCTTTTGGAAATAGTGGTGCTCCCTATATGGAAACGTTATCCCTTACTGAATTGACAATTGGTATCCCAGTGTGGTTATTTTCAACCTTGGTGGTTCCAAGTGTCCAAATTGCTTTTCAACCAAGTTCTCCTCCACCTGAACAACATTAACCTCATGTTGATCCTAAAGTTGACCCCTTTCCTTCTTCGCCTGTTTCTTCACTCCGTTCTTCCTCTTCGCCTGGTGAAAGTCTAGAGTCTAGTAATCAAGAAGCTAAGAAGAAGAAGAAGACGAAGAAGAGGACGAAGAAGAGGAAGAAAAATAAGCAAGGGGGAAACTAAGCAACCATTTCTACAGATGCAACTGATGTAGAAAAATATTCCAACCAACCCCGGAAAGTAAAATTCCCTTACATGTTATGTAAGGGTGACCACCTTCTTTGGAATTGTCCTAGTATTCCCAAGGTCTTAGAAGTGTGGTCCACAGTTTCACATTGACCTTTGTCAGCAACCTCTGGTGATCATGCTAGTGATAAACATTCAACTAGTAAAGCCTATGGGAAAAAGGGAAAAGTTAAATTTCCCTATAAGTTGTGTGAAGGTAATCATCCCATTCACCTTTGTCCTCTTATGGATGAAGCTTCCAAAGAGTTGGAAGACCTTACATCTTCTCAAGCTCGTCTTTTGCTTGGTTATCGAAATCTTTCCCCCGATCATTCACTAGTTGATTAAGTGACTAATCAAAATCCATCTTTGGTCAACCTAACTCTCTTTGAAAGTGAGTCTCATGAGTCCATTCTCGATCAAACATTGGTTGAGAAAACGGTAGACTTGACTCCAACTTCAGTTAATCGTACCTTTCTGGTAGAGAGTGAACCTCATATTGCTAAGGTTCTTTTGGTTTCTTCAGTTTTGAATAAACTGGAGGGAAATCCTCCCATTCCTTAGGTGCATGAGAGTAGTTATCCTATTCCCATAGAGCAAGAGGGAAATTCTCACGTTCCTACAACACCCCCTCTGAGTAGTTTAGTCACTTCTTTTGATTGGATTCGACTAGTAGGATATCGTCTTCCATGTTATGTGCTTTTCCAGATTACAGTACAGGCTCACCATATGGTCGTACTTAGCACGGCCATAGACAAGGGTGCATCTATTAGCATTCTGTCCTCAACTGCTTGGCAAGCTTTAGGTTCTCCTCAGCTTGTCCTTGTCACCCGGAATCTGTTAGCTTTTAACAGAGGAACAAGTCAATTGTTAGGGATCCTTCCTATGTTACCTATTACTTTGGGAGGAAATACTATCTATATAGACGTGATGGTTTTCCAAGGCCCATTGGATTTTAATCTACTCCTTGTACGTGACTATGTTTATGTCATGGGAGCTCTTGTATCTTCTCTCTTTCAAGTGATGTGTTTCCCACATGAAGGAAGCATTGTGATCATTTTTCAACTTACATTCATTGGTCCTGAATCAACTCCCAATCAACCATCATCCCTAAATGGTTCTTATATGTAATCGGTATCACCCTCACCATAGGTTAATTACATGGTCACCTGTTCCATGCCCAGATCCACTTATGATCTTGTAGGTGATGTACTACACCATGTACTAGGTGCATTGGAACCCAATTTTTCCATTTGATCCCTGGACATGTATCCCTTCCAAAGAGTTGTTCTCCCATCCGATGAGAACCTCTTGGAATCCATGGCCTCTTTTGGGTTGTGATAAAGGACCATGGAGCAGAGTTCCTTGTCTTGTGTCAAACTCCTTAAAAAATGAAACAAGGACCACGGAGCAGAGTTCCTTGTCTTGTGTCAAGCTCCTTAAAAAATTAAATAATGTATATAAGGATAGTTCTTTTACTATGTCAACGTCATTAGAAAATGAAATAGCTTTCATAAGCATGTTTTTTTTCCTATGTCAAGATCTTAAGAAAATGAAACAAATCCCCTTCCAAATTCGAGTCTTTGATTAGATATCGTAAAATCTCAGTCGACTCTTTCCCTTGATCTCGTAAGTGAACTTTCCATCCACCTACTAGTAACCAATAGTCTATTTAGGTGCATGAAGTGAAGCTTGGGGGCATTTTTTCATTATGCTAGGGGCATGCAAACTTATCTCAAGCATAGTTTATCTTTGTTTCAAGCTTGTGTAAAAATGAAACTAAATCCAAGCATAGTTTTTCTCATGTTTTAATCTCGTGAAAAAGTGAAACTATCCTTAAGTATACTCGAGCATAGTTTCCAATGTTTCATGTTTGTGTAAAAATGAAGCCATACCTACTTTACATCTCATGATTTCCGTTTTTATCAGCCAATTTTTACCAGATGAGTCTTGGTTGCTTCATTCAATTGTCACCATCTCTTTGGCTGATCATACACTTCCACTTGGTTGTTTTACCCTTTCTTGAGGAACATCTACAATGAGTGGTCTTATTAGCTAGCCTCTTGACCATTACATGTTTTGAGCAGTTCCATCATTACTGGAATGGGTTGCTATCCTTTTATACCACTCAATCCTCCAGGTGGAGTCCCCTTTCACCTCTTTTCAAATTACGTTGTCTCAGTATAAATTTACCCCTTTTTTGGCTGAGATTGAATATCTATGAAGAAGGTACACCTTGGTTGATATGGTCAAGAGGTTCTATCGAATATTGTTTTCTAACTTTCTGGGTTCAAGGGAAAAATAAAGAAAAGGCACATGATGGAGTTTTTTTTTTCATCTTTTTTTTGAACTCTCTAAATGTGAAAAATATACCGAGTTATTCTTACGTCAGACTCATTAAAATTTTACAACAAAAGACTCGTCATCATGACAAGCCTGAGTTTCTCCTTCCTAGGACTCGTAAAACTTACTAGGATGGATTCATCCGAAGGGTGAACTTATATGACAAGCATATGGTATCCTCTTCAAGCTTATGTAAAAATAAAGAGGTACTCACTAGAAATAGTGGGGAAAAAGTGAAAGTGGAACATCTCTTGTATTGGTAGCATGTCGATCTTGAACATGACACTCATCTGTTTCTCGTGTCAGGTCTGGGACATCCTCACTTAGTCACTTGTCTTTTCAGGTTTGGGTAATCCATTTTGACTCTCATTTTATTATTCCACTTTGTCATTATGACCCTTGGTCCTATGTTGAGTCTAATGCTACCACACTCGGGAGTCGTGTCACTAATATGTTCAATAGAAGTCCTATCTACAGTTTAACACCTATACATTGTCTAACCTTTTTTTCATAGTCTTGGATTTTATTCATTTCATTCCACTTTATGCCTTGTTTCGTGTCAATGATGGGGATTCATCATGGCCCTCCTTTTGATGGGTCACTTCCTATAGAATTCAACTCATTATCGAGGAAGATGACTTGGAAACTCCCTTTTAGTACCTTAGAGCTTGCATTCCTCAATGGTAAGTTCTTCGCATCTAAGGACAGGTTTACATCATTAGCCTTCGTTTAGGTGATTCCATGAGTGTTCGACTTCAGCTTCAGTATCACATTCACGGATTGTACTGCTATACCTTGAGCGCCATTTTCATTATTGGTGGTTCCTCTCGTGCTCGTTAACGGTCCACATCATTGGTCAATAATTATGTAGTTTTATAACATGTTCGACTTTGACACATTAATTCACATGTTATAATTCATACTTTGATCGGGTTGGGATGGAGCGCAAGACCCTGAGTCTTGTCTGATATGACTCACGCTACGTGGAGTTATGTGGTATTCATGATTGTACACATGTTTATGCCATATGGATGGTTATGACAATACTGTGGGACTTTACATTTATGATGATCCTTCTATATCAGATGGCTGCACCCATGTCATGGATCGTAGATTTATAAATGATCCTTCTCATTTGGATGGCCGCACCCATGCCATGGATCCTTTAATATAGTCCCTATCATCTGGATGGTTGCATCCATACCGTGGATTCATGTTTCAATATCAGATATGTATATGTAGATGTGTCCTTTATTTGCAGGTCTCCTCATAGTGTTTCTCCTTGTCACTGCAAAAGCTTGTAAAGCATCTCAGCTGTCACTCCTCGTTCTACCTTCATGCTTTAGGGTGCATCTGTTACATAGTATTTTGTCACACCTCCTGCACTTCCCCATGAAATACCCGAAAGTGCCCGAAACGTGATCATTATGTAGTATACTCATTCATATATGTAGCTTAGATCCTCCCTAAGACATTGATTGGAAAATGCCTTGAGCTTCCCCTGAAGGAAATAACTCTAAAACCCTAATTTGAGAATCATCGGTCTTATGAGACTGAAAAGCGGGATGGTCACCTATTTCATTATACTCGAACTACGATGGCATCACTCTGTTTATTTGTATACTCGCAGTGATCATAAAAAGGAATTTTTCCCAAAGAGTATGAGAAGCTTCGTGATCTAAAATCTTCCAGAGCGGTGAGTTGGAGGTTGTTTAGCGTAGATGAGGTCGAGTTCTCCCAACTTGGCCTCTTGGTATTATCCATATGAGCTACCTCCTTGATATGAGGGCATACTCCTATCTTTGGAGAGATCCTAACTCCCATTCCCAGCCTATATATTCATCCTCTCCCATTCCCAAATGGTTGGTCTATGTCTATTTGCACCCTTATGCTAAGATTGTGCCTATTTTCTACTCATTTGGCTTAGAGAAGGAGTGCTTGGAGAGCTTAGCTTGGACTTGGATATTCATTCAAGGAGAGCCTATCAACATCAAGGCTTGGTTGTATGTTTCCCCTTATTTTCTATTAATACATATCTATTGGTTCATTTTCCATTGATGTGTATGTTCATGTATCATCTATCTTAACTTTCCTTGATCAATTAAGTAGGTTTCTTTTGAATATTATATTTGTCTTTGAATTCCTTGTTGTGTCTTGATCTCTTGTACAGGACCTGCATAAATTCTATAAGCATCAAGAACGAACCCGTGATGCAAGTGATTCAAGATCTTCAACAAAGGAGATCGAGATAGTATCAGAATGAGGTAGGGCATCTACTTCATCTCTCTTTTGAATTGTAACTTAGGAAAGTGTCTAGTAGATTTTCATGTAGGTTTCTAGTCCACTCATTGGTCTAGAGGGATCATCTCTATCCACATATAGGATTTACCTAAACAACAAAAGATATGTGAAATCCATTGGATCATAATCACCCTCTAAGCAATTTATAGTGTGTTTCATGTGTTGCTCTGAGTTCACCCATATTTAATTGTTTCTGCCCTTATACAGAAGCCACAAATGTGACCAATCCATCACAAAATACCTCTTTAACTTGTTGGACTAGTCTTTTCTCAATAATGCACCATATACTTCCAAAATGTCCACAATTACTATATTTATACATTGGTGAACTTGGTGATTAGTTGAATAATTTTTGCATTTGTTTTATACCAATTTGTGGTGATTTTCTTTATGAAAGATAGAGGCATTATCTTTATTGATGCACCATAATCAACTAAGAAATTGTGTACATTATAATTGAAAATTAGAAATGTCAACAAAAATAGAGGGCAGAGTATGTTTACCTCGAATGTTAAAACATTAAGTATAGACCGCAGAGAACTAGAGAACTTACCAGATTCAGATCCCTTCTGTGAAGAAGCATCGTTACCTGAGATAGATAGTTCGAGTGCATGTAGGGGCATGTCTTGTTGGCATGTGATCTTCGTTAATTCAAAAAGTTAGATATTTGAGCGAGATTTCTTCATCTCTTCAACTATGTTGTAATCTAGTGTTGGAGAGATTTCCATAGTGTATGGGAGAGTTGGCTTGTCTATTACTTCTGAAGTGATGGACTTACTTTTACTTCGTGTGGAAGTAATTTTCACTAAAACTTCATTTCGAAATGTTTTTTGAGTGTTCTACGTTGAGATGACAGGCAGACCGATATTCGCTAACAAATGTTATTTCAATTTCCACTTTTTCAACTCTTGTGTGGGAGCTGGCCCTTGGCTTCTTAAGTTATATCCAATGTTTTAATTATGGGGTGGGTCATACTCAATGGTTTCTTTTTGGAATTTCTCTTTCCTATTGTGAGTACACAACTGAATGTCTCTTCAAGTCTCTTCGATCACAACAGTTTCTTCCTTTTCTTCTATAGGCTCGATCTGCTCATCAGTAATCATTGTATCAATAAAATGCACAACCAGAGCGTTCATGTTGTGGTTCCATTATGGGAATTCTTTTTTTGAATGATATTCTTGATGAATTGAACAATACTTATCCATAGTTGTACCTTTGATATTGATCACAAAGTTCACACTTTGCGCAAACTTGCCTGACTAGTTGTTGTTGCTACTAGAGTTGGAATTCAATCTCATCAAGTTGAACTTTGAAGGCCTGATGCTCACAGTGGTGTCACTTTACCTTTGTTTCAATTCTGCGAACTCATTGGACAGAGACTTGATAGTGTCGGTCAAGCTCTCAAGATCAGTTGCTTCCTTTTCTTTGGTCTTTCTTATGGAGGCTTAAGATCTTTTACGTGTGTCTTTGGGGTCCTTTGTTGATTCATCATCTACGAAGACTCCAATCGCATACAATTCCTTTTCAGCTGTAATCACCTCGTCAAAAGTTTAAGCCAAATTTAGTTTTGTAGTTTTTTTCATGACCTGTGCAATGATTGATGGTAAGGAAGATGTGAAATAGTTGATAGTGATGGAGTCATGAGGTTTTGTGTTTGGTAGAAATATGTTCAAGATATGGTTAAACCTATGATTGAAATATTTTACCTTTTCTTTCTGCTCCATCTTGAGATTTCCCAGCTCTTTTAAAATCATGGTGGGTGTTTTATCATCAGTGAAATTTTCAAGAAATAATTTCTGAAAACCCCTCCAATTCTGGAGTGCATTTGGAGGAAGTTTATGATAGCATACAACTACTCTATCATCTAAGGTACATGGTAACTCTCTACATGCAACATCATCATAAAATACCTCAAGTGTTTGCAGATATAGGTAGAAGTTGTCTAGATGGTCCTTCGCCTTTATTTCTTTGTCAGGGTAATACTTCGTTAATAGCTTCTTTGGGTGCCTCGACATTTTGTGTAGCACACCCGACAGTGTAAGTGGGCCTTAAGTCATCCAGTCCAGATCTTGGTCTGCTATGTCTTTGTCATTGCTTTCCCCATCTTTGTCATAATCTGATTGGTTTTCTCATTCTTCTTCCTCACCACCTAACCCGAGGAAAGTATCGTTCGAGGGTACTACATTATCACCATCACCACCATCGAAGGTTGGAGACTACTTTGGATTTTCTACATTTTCTTCGATATCTTCTAACTCTTTAAGGGTAGCATGAACCAAATCTTCAACTGTTGATACCACTATCCTAGTTGGGGTGGTTTGGTCCTTATTTTGAAAATATGGAAGATTATATACTCCAGTATCAATCCAATATCTCTTGCAAACTTTTGGGTGATGGGGTGGATGGCCTAGATTTGGTTGTAAGAGATTTCATAAGCTTGTAAAGTCTTGGGCTCAGAAGAATTACCATCTTTAGGAATGTGCATAGGGAGGTGCTGGGAAAGTTATTGCCTTGACTAGAGGAAGTAAGATTGGGGTTGGTGAGGTTATCAACCATAAAAATATGGCTTCGCTCCTTCGAGCGCCAGAAATTCTCACAGTGTTGGACCCGTAAAAATTCAAGGTCTCTCCCTGATATGTGGTCCCAATTATACCTCACACCGTATGGGATGGGAGCCCCATTTGGAATATGGGTTTGTTTTCAGTTATCTTAAAGATATGCCTTGGATCTAACTATTATCAAGAGAGAGCAGTGTAAATATTCCTTCGAAAAGCAAGGGGGTGTGCCCAATGAGCATTTGACCGTATGTGTGTCAAAGTTCTTTCATTGTAGAGGTCAAGAGAAATGAGCCTCCAAGAGGAAGGTAGTAGTGCCACCCTAGTAAAGACACACTTAAACAAGAGAGATTCGTACAAAAGAAAACTAAATAGTCCACAGTGATGTGATAGCCATTGCAACCAATATAATAGGGAAGATCTATCTAATATATAGCGGAATAGTCCACGAGGATTCAAGAACGATAATAATATTTACAACAAATTCTAAATATGATAAGAACCAAAATAACTAAAATAGTTCAACTACTTTAGCACAGATGAAAGAAAAAATGAATAACGACCATTCACATAACAGTATTACAAATATCCATAATCCATGCATGGACAACATGCTGGCCCATAGGGATTCTTATATTAAGTAAAATTTCCAAGACACATGTATACAATAAACACCACTAGCTCTAATAGGGGAGCGTTGGAGCTGCTCCTTGCTCCCCAAAAGAACTAGCTTATCTCCTTAATGCCTTGCAGGAGGAGCCAAGGTGAAAAGTCATTTGCACTTACAATGAGGGTGTATATATAACAATGGGGAAGTGATGCTTCACCTTCCTTATGACTCTTCATCTACACTCATGAATATTTGACTTCATATGACTTTTGAACTTTGCATGACTCTCCATATTTCGTACATGTCCTTTGGATTTCCACTTTACAATACATTTTCAAAACATAATTTACATCATTAACCACAACGGTGTGGCATGTCACAACTCATGACATGACATGACATGGCACTGCTGACATAGACTACTTGATGATGTGTCAATGTCAAGCCACTACTACTACTATGTGCTACAGGTATGCTTGAGAATAATTTTCTTTTCACCTCCACATGGTTTGGTGATAAGGGATCTTCAATGATCTCAAGTCTTGAATGGTGATTGCAAACTGGTGTCCCTTTGCTTTCTCTTAATTGATTATCTTGCATACTCAGCTAAATAATGTATTTTAACATGTCGTGCTCCTTCATCTCCTTCTTCGTCATCATTCCATGGAATGACAAGGTACCTGTTTCTACAATTCACTCATAACGAGACGACATCAGTCCGAAAACCCCCTAATCTAAGATTATGCATATTGATCCATTGACTAAGTTAGAACTAGATGGAAAGTTGGGAAAGGGGCTCAATGACTACACACTTTCATAGTTCAAGCAGTTGAGGGGAGCCTTGAGCCTTGAGACTGCGTAGTGCACAGTTCAGGTGGGGTTGAGGGAGAAAACTGCATAATTTTGGAGATTAATGTGACAGGCTGAGGGGATGAGCACTAGGAGATCACATTGCACAAATATGAGAGACAAGGGAGATTGGTACATCGCATAATTAAGCAGCTTAGGGGCTCAAGGGATGAGCTTGATGCTAGTGACTGTGAAATGCATAGTTAGGGCCAGGCTAGGAGAAGGAATTACACAATTCTGGGAGTCAAGGTTAGGGTTCGAGAAATGAAACTACATAATGCAGCAGTCTTGGGAGGAAATAAATTGTGAAGTTTGCATTACTAAGAGGTAAGGTCATAGCTAGAGGACTGAGACTATGTAGTGTGCAGTTCAGGGAGGTCGGGTGAAGCTAGGTTGCTTGGTTGAGAAGCTTCTCAGAAAATGACTAAGTACGGGATCAATGAGACAGATGTGAAAATGATAGACTTTGATTGTGATTATACACTTAGGATACTTGATCACACAACAACATAGATAATCCATGACAAATTCACAATCCATTTCCCTCAATGTGACAACTTTATGACAACTTACGACAAGTGTGACATTTGGGATACACTTTGCGACGACCGTGACGACACTTGTGTGATAGTGCTTAAAACTTTGGAAATGAGTGCCAATGATGTTTACATGGTTAGAAAAAATCATTTACACAAAGGTGACCTCTTGAAACCATCATAACAGACTTATATACATAATATGACAACTAACATGCAAACAGATGACATTTTGCCTATCTTGCAAAAGGGACAAAAACTCCTCAAGAAACACACGGAATGAGTTTCAAAGTTTATGAAGACAATGTAAAAGACTGAGGAAGGCTCTAAAATTGAGAATAGGACAAAAGCTTGGAGGGTGTTGTAGTAGTGACAATAGGTATTCAAGGGAAGCAGGTTACAATACATAATGGCTGATGATCCTACTCCACCCATGGTAGAAGTAGGAGGGATTTGTGTGGAATTAGGAGGTGGAGGAACTAACACATCAACAAATCAAATTATGGATTTTGTAATGAGTATACATCAGGAGATGATTTATCTTAGAATTAATAATGATCAGTTGTTGAAGACAAGAGAAGAACAAGAAAGAATGGTCAGAGATGTTACTGAAAAGTCTAGTCACATGATACTACAAATAAAGGAGGGAGAGAAAATAGAACTCTTGAAAAGAAAACATGTGGAGACTGAAACAAAAAAGTTTGAAAATGGGAATGATTCAAAAAATACTTATCTAAAAACCTATAAAACGAAGTAGAAAGTGAAGCTGCAAGGGGACTTTAGAAAAATAAAACCCACTACTTTTGATGTGGAAAAGGAGGAGGATGTAGAAGAATTTCTCCTAAACATGACCAATTATTTCGAAGATTATAAGTATTATAGTAATCTGAAGGCTAGATTGGCAATTTATCACCTACATGGGAAATTTTCTCTTTGGTGGGAAGAGGTCAAAAATGTGCACATGTTGGAATAAAAGACAAATTCCTGGGAGGAGTTCTAGAATCAATTCAAGTCCAGATACCTGAATGAATGATATTATGATGACATAGCAAAGGCGTTTCATGAACTAGGACTAGGAGAGTTAACTGTGGATGTGTTTGTGTCTAAATTCAAAAATTTACTATAGTATGCCCCTTATATTAGAGAAGAGAAAGCCAAGGTGCATAGATTTTTGAATTGCCTACTAGTCCCTTACAAGGAAAGGATTCAATGCAACAATCCTTAAATAATGGATGAAACAATATGAAATGAAAGACTATGTTACCAAGAATTTCAGAATAGGGGAGAAGGCTCATAACCTTGGCAAGGTAAGAATAGAAACAAATCTACAATGGGGTGAAAAAGACAGAAGCTGACTTATCTTAAAAAGTTTGGAAAGGACCACCAGCAAAAGAAACCGAGTAAAGGAAATTCAACCCTGCCAACACAATCTCAAATTGGGTCCAAACCCATGGATTTTAAGAATAAAAATATAGGTGGGGCCATAGAGAGAGAACAAATGAAGTGTTGGGGGTGTGGGGAACCTCATTTGTTGAGGGATTGTCCACACAATCCCAGGTCCATTCTAAATATTCAGGCTATTCATTGGATAAATTCTTTGTAGATTCGAATTGTTTATGCAACTTGCTAAAAAAAAAGACTTGAATCTACTCTACTCATTGGTGGAAAACAATTAAACGATTTAGATATTACTACATAAACATGAGACAAGATTCAATCAAATATGGTCAGAGATATATCTGAGGGGATAGAAACTACTCAAAAACCCTTCCTATCACTATTGCATTAGTAAAAAAATAGAGAAGAAATACAATGCTTGCTCAAGCCCAAGCAACCTATGCACTAGTATAATCCATCTCATTGCTTCCTAGACCAGCTCTCGTTAATAATTAACCACATTCAAGCCTGCCCAAGTCCCTATTTCCTTGCATTGTTCCTCAAGGAATTAGACCCCTATTAATTAGGGAAATTCACAATTAGAGTTGTGTAATCATTGTAGGTCCCTTCTCTGACTACATGCACCATTTGTACAATTTGGAATTGTCTACAATTGATAGTACACTGGCCTTGAACTCTAATCTCAACTAGGTAACTCGAATTTCATGCATGCATGAGTTAATTAAGATTGATCAATCTGTTAACTAGTTGAACACTCAAGCTACACCGCACTACTATACCTCCCACTAGGTCCTCTGACAGATAGAACTAGTTTAACTGACCTTAACTCAATTTAACTAAATTAAATTGTTACAACTTAAATTAACTCAACCTAAGCTCCTAAAATTTAGGAATCATTGTACACAACTCAAGTTAACCCCTCAAATCGGACTAACTAATCTAACTAAACGATAACATCTCAGTTAACTCATCCAAGTTATCTTGTGATGCGGAATTTCGATTTTATACTAATTTAATTCAAGGTAAAATTAAAATAGGAATTTCTTGCTACATTTTTTCAACACTTCCTCTTAGAAAGAAAGGGATTATCTGCTACCCTGATCCTGCCTCTATGGAACTCAAAGTTTCATCTTGACAATGCCTTGTTCAAAATATTTGCATCTTGTTCCTCTGTAGGAATGTAATCCAACAGAGGAAACAATCTCACTCTTATGGTTTGTGATGCTGTACTCATGGCCTAGGGCAACCCCTCCTTCCAGACCTGGTCCTAAAATTTAAAAAACAGTGTTTTATCCCTTATACGCGACATTTCCCTGAGTTAAACGCGTGTATACGCGGGTATGTGTATAGCCAACCCGCATGTATGTATTAAAACACTTAAAAAAATATAACACTCCTTATTTTCAGGCGGAGATCGCAGGTTTTACCTGTTGATCACCTGTTAGTGCCCGTGGCCCAACTGTTCCCAACCAACTCCTAACTAAAAAACTACTTTGGAGATGGTATAAAAAGACCTCAAAGGGAAGGCTAAAGGAGGAGAGAAGAGAGAGAAAGGTTATGCTGAGATTTTTCCCTTGACCAGGTCTGAAGTCCCTTGTGCCTTCTGCACTTCCCCCATTTTGTACCGGAAACCTTTGTTTCCTTGTGTGTTGATGTTCATCCACCATTTATGACATCATGGAGAGAGTCATGGAAGGAGTTTGTTAGAGGCTTGAGGCTGGAACGGATCCGGAAGGAAGCTTTGCTTGGAGCCTGCTGAAGGTGACTCAGGTGAAAATATTCCTTTTTATGTACTTTATTTGTCTATAATAAAAGAAACACATGTCTTGGTTCCCGAAATGAATCTTCTTTATGTTAATGATATTCATGTTTAGAATTCATATATAAAAGGTTGTTTGGATTTCATAACTAACTACCTTTCTTTGTAACATGAAGATGATTTTTTTATAAGTTTTTGTCCATATGCTATTGTGTTTTTTGAATTGGTTGTTTTGCAGGACAAAAGAGAAGAAGGGAACTCCAATAAGGGTTTGGACCCTAAAGGCCTTCTCAAACGTAGGACCAAAGGTACGTACCCTTATCATAGAATTTGCTTATAATAGCATAATGGCTGTATGAATGCATGTTTCTTTGAATAGATAACTTTCAGTCTACTAGGGTTTCAACCCAAAAAGCCCTAGGGGAGTAATTCCCTCTATCAGAATTGGCGACTCCGCTGGGGACAACACTCTTGTTGTTCCTAGTTTGGGTGTTTTTCAAGCCAATCAGGGCTCAGCTACCTTGTCTGCTTGCTGTTACTATCTGGTCTATTCTTGAACTTTAAGCTTTGCCAGTTTCTTTAGTTTTTTTTTATTTTTCTTGAGGATTTTCATATACGCTGTTTTTCTTAGATATAGAGGCGTATATACGCTTGTTTCTTTGAGTAAACCCGCGTGTACGCAGGTTTCCTCAGATACAGTCGCGTATACACGCAATCTGTACTTCAGTACAGTCGCGTATATATTGCAATTTTCAAGATTTATACATTTTTTTTAGTCTCTGAAGGTTTGTCTGGTGGTTTGAGTCAGTCTGAAACAATCATTTTCCAATATCAGTTATTTGTTTTACAGCGAGCATCTCATTCTGATTTCTCTATGAGTATAAGGAGTATTGGTCTTATTTTTTGTTGATTGCAAGCGTCATCATTTTTTGCTAAAGCACGCAAGATTTCTTGGTAGGAATCTTGGCTTCTCTGATTCATCAGAGTAGGGAGATTGATCACAATCTTTGTGTTAATCTTGCTTTTGGTGACTTTTTTGTTTGCTTGAAAAAATCGCTTTTTGTGACCGTTCACTTCTTTCTTTCATGAAAGTTGTTGTTTGACACTTTCTTGGAATTTTTCTTTTTGATCTTTTGGTTTTCATTGCCAAAGCTTTCATTGCTGCTTTTGATTGAAGAGCGATTTTAAACACATTTATTTTTGTTGAGTTTTCATCCATTGAGTGATGTCAATTCGCAAAAGTGTTTGATTGCCTATTCTTCAATCACAAGTTTCAGTGTTGAGAGCATCTTTTGAAAAGACTCTTTTTTTTGTTGCTTTGAAGAAAATCTTTTGAAAATCTTAGTTTTGCTTTCTTGAACTTGCTTTTCATTTGGTTTCCTTTTAGTGAAGTGAAAGTGCTTTATGTTTGTCTTAGAACTTGTTTTTAGTGTTTAGATGAAATGAATGGTAACATCTCATATTCCATCTAGACATTTTAAGTGGCAAGATAAAGATTGATAAGCAAGCAACTTTCATTTTTTGTTGCATCAGCATATACTTGTTTCATTAGGATAGATTTGCATATCTTTTTAGGCATCCATAGTTTTGTTAACTTTTGTGAGTGTGGAGTTTGAAAAGAAAAAGAAAAATTTGCTTTATTTGAAGTTCCTTTGAACCCTGTAGAGATTGCTCTTCATCGAAAAACGAAAAAGTGCATGTGCATGTAGTTAAGTTTTTATTAATTTCTTTTGCATCAAAAAACACCACTAGTTTCACTTCCGTTACCTTGTGACTTAAAGAACAGCCTAATAAAATCAAGCGCTAACTAAAATTCACTAGAACTTTTTGTTTTAGTCAGTTACACCAACAAGATTAGGATTTTAGGGCCTTGGATTAGGCGAGTGGAGAGTTAACTCTCCAAGGCCATATAAACGTCAAACGTAGGAGTCTGAATAACGAGAGAAAATCCAATAGTGTTAGGAAGACCAGGAAAGCTCCAGATCTGGGAGTTAAGCACGAGGGTCTGTGAAGACAGGGAAGAGAGATACCCCCTCTCCTACTTGTCCAAACTTACCTCACGACTATTCCGCCTGGCTTCTGCGACGAGTTGGTATCCATAGTTGCTACTCCTAGGGATCTACACAAGTGGCTGCAGAGGGGAATCCCGTGGCACCTGAGGTCGACGTTGCATCACTTTCAACGGTACTACTGGAGGGAACCCTTGCGAAGCTTGGGGGCTTGCACTAGCGCAGGCTGTTGTAAGAAGGTCAGCGTAACTTCCTCTGTTACCTTCGCTGATAGGACTGGGTTGTCATTATCCCAGACTATCTTCGGAAGGCCCCTTACTCCACTTTCTTGTATTTTGGTGTCCGGTCCTAATCACCCGTAGTGGAAATACTTGAAAATTGTTTGACTGGATGTATCTTTAGGGACTTTATAGTGTGTGCTCTTTGTACCTTGTATATAGTTGGCTTTAGGTATTTTAGTCTAGTCACGTTTGGACTTTGTGTTCTGAGTGACCAGCTTACCACTCTACTGATCTTGAAAGGCTTTTGGTCGTTCTTTCAGAAGTTGTGGAGTTTCCTCCTCAAGGGCAAAGGTTTTGATTGCTTATCCATATTCCTTGAAAAGTTATTTGTATATTCCCGTAGGGGAAGGGTCTTTGGAACAATTAGATATGGCCAATATTCCTGTGGAAACCAACCAAGGTGCCCTCCCAAAAGGGGATCCTTGTGCTTTTCCTTTCTTTGGAAATGTTGGTACTCCCTTGATGGCCACTTTGAATATTCCTGGGTTGAATGTTGGACTACCCATTTGGTTGTGGTCCACTCCGAATATTCCAAATGCTCTTGAAGCTTCTCAGTTGAATGCTTTATTTCAAGGGCATCACATGGGTGCTCATTGTTCATCTTCTCTCAAAGAGAAATTTGGGGTTCCTTCTTCTCCTCCTTCTTGTCACAAGAAATCTAAAAAGAGGAGAAAGAGGAGGTCAAAGAAGAAGAATAATTCTATCCTTTCATCTTCAACCTCTGCAAGTCATGTTGGAGATGAGCCTTCAGCCACTACTAGTCATGCTGGGGGCACAAGTCTGGTCACTGCGAGTCACACTAGCACTTCATCATCAACCTTTGTGAGTCATGTTGAAGATGAGTCTTCAGCCGCTACAAGTCATGCTGGGGGCACAAGTCTAGTCACTGCGAGTCACACTAGCACTTCATCATCAACCTCGGCGAGTGATGTTGAAGATGAGTCTTCAGCCGCTGCAAGTCATGCTGGGGGCACAAGTCCGGTCACTGCGAGTCACACTAGCACTTCATCATCAACCTTTGTGAGTCATGTTGAAGATGATTCTTCAGCCGCAGCAAGTCATGCTAGGGGCACAGGTCTAGTCACTGCGAGTCATACTAGCAAAGAGTCACTGACCTATGCAAGTCATGTTCAGGACTCTCCGCAAACCACTGCTAGTCATGTTGGTGGAATGGAGGTTGATAAGAAACCTGGACGTAGAAGTTTTAAACTTAAGTTCCCTTGTAAGATATGCAAGGGAGACCATCTTACTCATTTATGCCCTAGTATTCCAGAGGTTCAAAGGATATGGTCCGATTCTGAAAGTACTTCTACTCCTAGATCTGATATGGTTTCTCATCAATCCCATCAACCATTGGTTGATAAGGTGGTAGAGCCAGTGCAATCGCTGGCCAATTACACTCCTCTTTTGGGGGGTGAAGCGCCTAACAAAAGAGTTTGTTTGATCTCTAGTACAGAGTCTTCTGGTATAGGGGGCATTCCGGTTTCTTCGAATGTTCCCCCTCCAAGTTCTAAGAGTGTTTCCTTTGATTGGGATAGCCTTGTTGAGCCTTGTCTTCATTCTGCTGCACCTTTCCAAATAAAGGTCGGGGTTAATTCCACAAATGTCTATTGATGTATGGTGGATGAAGGATCCTCTGCAAGTATTATATCCTCTTTGACTTGGAAAGCTTTGGGTTCCCCAAAGTTGTTGACAGCTCAGAGTCAGTTGTTAGCCTATGATAGAAGACCTGCTGAATCTATGGGTGTTCTTCCTCAATCGCCTATCACTTTAGGTGGGAAGACTGTCTTAATCGATATGATGGTGGTTGATAGACCTTTAGACTTTAATATGCTACTTGGGCGTGATTATGTCTATGCTATGAATGCTGTGGTGTCTTCACTCTTTCGAGTAATGTGCTTTCCTCATAACGGGAATATTGTCACTATTGATCAGCTTGCATCTGATAATCACCACCCTAATTCGACTTTACTACAGAATGCCCCTTGGTTTGTTCCAAGTGTTCAAGTAGACTCTACCCCGCCACGGGTCAATTAGGTGGCATTGAATCCTCAATGTTCAATCACTTTTAAGAAGGATCCTTTGACCTATTATTCTCCTTCTTGGGACTTTGTCCCGGCAGTTGACCGAGAGATTCTTCCTATAGGGACATGGGACCCTTTAATTCCCTCTTTTAATCCTTGTAGTTCTCATGATTTCTCAGATCTTGCTTTGCCTTCACAGGAGGAACTCTTTGAAGCCATGAGTTATGACTACCAAAGGAGTCCTTGGTCCGATCCCTGCAAAGGGTTTGTCTATAAGAACTATTATGCATAAGCCGCGAGGCTGCGTGGTCCCCTGTACCATATTGTATATATGAGGTACGCATCTTCAAGTTTTGTATTCTATAACACAAATATTTTATATGAAGTTTATATGTGGGATGCATTAACTTCTCATCTAGTGTTCCTATTTATGTTTACAGAGCTTGGAAGATTTCTCCTTTGGAAGTTTATGGTTGGTCCGTTCTGACAGGTATTGGTTCTCGAAACTGGCATATAGGTTAGGTTTTTTCGCCTGCATTGTGCACTTATCAGTTTCCTTTCCCATTTGGCCCTAGGATTGTGTTATGAAACCAGCTCACAAAAAGATAGAAAAGAGAGATCCACGCCTTAGAATTCAGCCTCTTCGAGGGGGCAACCTCCTTTACATTACATAAATGAACAATTCTTGGATGATACAAATGACAAAACCTCCTTTCTATATATAGGAGTCTAAGGAGTCACAATATAATCCAGCCGACCTAACAATAATAATATAAAGCCACAAAAATAATAATAGAGGGATTCTATGGGGCACAGAAATAACAATATGTGGGCAATAGGGGCACAACAATATAAATAAGGGGTATAACTACAATAGTAATGGGGTAATCACTAGTATTATAGGGACCCAACATGCCCCTCTCCTTCAAAAAAGTGTTGTCCTCAACGCTTGAGTAGTTCTGGATACTTCTGCATAAAATTCTCATCCTCCCATGTGGAATCTTCAGCGGATAAGTTCTTCCACTTGATAAGATACTCTGAAATTGATCGATTTCGTAGCTGTCGAGTTCTTGTTTCTGTGACTGCTTCCGGTTCCAATATAATTTTTCCTTCCTCGTCAAGTTCTGGCAATATTGTTTGAACTGGGAGCTTGTCGCCTATAACCTTCTTTAAACATGAAACATGGAAAACTGGGTGCAATCGAGAAGCTGCAGGAAGCTCCAATTTGTATGCCATAGTACCAATCTTTTGCAACACCTTGTACGGACCATAATACTTTGGTGATAATTTATTATCCTTCTTAGCTTGCTTTAGGGACATTTGCTTATATGGTTGTAGCCGTAGGAATACCCAATCACCTACATCAAAACTTCTTTCACTGCGATGTTGATCTGCCTGTTGTTTCATTCTATTTTGTGCCAACACGAGGTTATCCTTTAAGAGTTGGAGGACTTGTTGTTGATGTTCGATGTGATGTTCCACTGCCTGAACCTTAGAATTTTCTCTTAAATATGATGTGATGGATGGTGGTTGATACCCATAAAGTGCCATAAATGGGGTCATTTTTGTTGCTGTATGGAAGGAAGTGTTATACCACCATTCAGCCAGAGGCAACCATTTGACCCATTGTGTCTGTTTATCAGATACAAAGCAACGAAGATATCCTTCCAAACATTTGTTTACTATCTCAGTTTGCCCATCAGATTGAGGATGATAAGATGAGCTATGAGCTAACTGAGTACCAAGACAAGAAAATAATTCTGTCCAAAAATTTCCAGTGAAAATGGGATCTCTGTCACTTACAATAATCTTTGGGTTTCCATGTAGCTTTTGAACTGTTTCCATAAATGCAGTAGAAACTGTACTGGCTTTAAATGGATGTGATAATGCACAAAAGTGTGCATACTTGGTAAGTCTGTCAACTACCACCATGATGACACTCTTTCCCTCAGACTTGGGTAAACCTGTGATAAAATCCATTGAAACCTCCTCCCAACGTTGGCTTGGAATGGATAAAGGTTGTAATAGACCCGGTGTCTTAATTGTTTCAACTTTATTTTGTTGGCAAACCAAACATTCCGCCACAAACTTTTGAATATCTGATTTAAGGCCATCCCAAAAAAATTCCTTCTTAACCCTGTGGTAAGTTTTTAAAAATCCTGAGTGCCCTCCTAAGGGAGAAGTGTGCAATTCCATAAGAATCTTTTGTTTTAGCTGGGAATTCTTACAGAGGTATAAGCGATCTTTGTACCATAACGAATCATTTTGCCAGCTAAATGTATCAGAAGTACTGGAATCTTGTTGTAGCTTTCGAATAAGTGCCCACACTTCTTCGTCATTCTTCCATTCCTCCCTTGCTTCGTTTATCCAATCTGGTTGGATAATAGAAATGGCACACAACAATGCTTCCACATCCTCATCCTTTCTTGAGAGTGCATCTGCCACCACATTTTGCTTCCCTTTTTTGTAGATGATTTCAAAGTCATAACCCAACATCTTTGTGACCCACTTTTGTTGCTCTTCAGAGGATAATCTTTGTTCTAAAAAGTATTTAAGGCTATCATGATCCGTTTTTACCTTGAAGTGTCTTCCCATTAGGTAGGGTCGCCATTTCTTAAGTGCATGGAGTATTGCCAACATTTCCTTCTCATAAATAGCTTTGCTTAAAAACTTTCCCTTGATTGGACGACTTTCAAAAGCAATGGGTCTTTCATCTTGCATTAGAACAACACCAATTCCATTTCCTGAAGCATCACATTCCACAATAAAGGTTTTTGTGAAGTCCGGTGTAGCTAAGACCGGTGCTTGGCACATTGCCTCTTTAAGATGTTCAAAGGCCTTTGTTGCTTCCGGAGTCCATGAAAATGAATCTTTCTTCAATAATGTTGTTAGAGGTGCTGCTATTCTCCCATAATTCTTAACAAACTTGCGATAATACCCTGTCAACCCAAGAAATCCTCGCAGATGCTTTATGGATGTGGGGATTTTCCATTCCTTAATGGCTTTAATTTTGCTAGGGTCTACCTTAACTCCTTCATGAGATACAATATGACCCAAATATTCCACCTCCTGGACTCCAAAGAAACATTTGGATCTTTTTGCATATAATTGTTTCTCCTCCAATAGTTGTAGCACCTTGTCAACATGTTCAACATGATCCTTCCAAGACTTGCTGTAGATTAGTATATCATCAAAAAATACTAACACAAATTTTCTAAGGAATGGTTTGAAAATTGAATTCATCAAACCTTGAAATGTTGAAGGTGCATTGGTAAGGCCAAAAGGCATGACCAAAAATTCATAATGACCCTCATGAGTTCTAAATGCCGTTTTCGGAATGTCTTCAATCTTCATTCTGATTTGATGATATCCCGAACGAAGATCCAACTTGGTGAAGTAAATTGATCCATGCAATTCATCCAGTAATTCATCAATGACAGGAATGGGGAACTTATCTTTAATAGTGAGCTTGTTGAGCTCCCTATAATCTGGACACATGCGCCATGATCCATCCTTCTTGTGCACCAATACTACTGGAGCTGAGAAAGAACTTTGACTCGGTTGAATTATACCAGCCTCTAGCATTTCTGCAACCATACGTTCAATTTCACTTTTTTGGACATATGGATATCTGTACGGCCTGATGTTTGGAGGAACACTTCCTGGAATCAGATGAATAGCATGATCATGATCACGCATAGGTGGGAGACCTTTGGGAGTCTCAAATACCTTGGAATGATTGTCCAGGACTTTTTGGAGATCTGGAGAAATAGATGATTCCAATGTGGAAACATCTAGCGAACATAATTGTGCAATTACACCTCTTTGCTCCTTTTTTAGAAGCTTTGTCATGCCATTAGAGCTGATTATCTTTCCTGGTTTCCCTGCAATACCCCTTAATTCAACTTCCTTTCCTTCCACAGAAAATTTCATGAAAAGTTCTTGAAAATTAAAAGCTATTGTACCCAAGGATTGTAGCCATTGGACTCCTAGTACAACATCAGCACCTCCCATTGGAATGGAAAGCATTGGGCTAGTCAATACATATTCTCCCATGGATAGCTTGATATTATGGCACTTTCCAGAACAATTTATTGTTCCTCCATTTGCAATCATCACTTGACACTCTGGTGCTGGATATAGGAAGCAATTCAATTCTTTTGCTACCCTACAATGAATAAAATTGTGGGTGCTTCCTGAATCAATCAACACTATTACCTTTTTCTTCTTGATTTGTCCTTCTATCTTGATGGTTTGAGGAGTGGTAATTCCCGCCAATGCATTACAAGATATGGTCGGATTTATTTGTTCTTCATCTAGGCTTTGTTCCTGGAATATATCCTCTTCTTTTGACCTTTCTTGCTCCTTTTCTTCTTCCTCTTCACAATCTATGTAGAATAATTTCTTCTCAGCACACTTATGACCTTTTGTGTATTTGCTATCACAATTGTAACAAAGCCCTTTTGCTCTTTTTTCTTCCAATTGTTGTGGTGTCAACCTTGTAGGTTGTGGAAGACTATGGGCAACAACACTTCCGTCTTTATAGTTGTGAATGGTATGCTTCCTAGTTGCCATAATTTTGCTTTCCATTTTTCTTGCTAACCTGAATGCCTTCTCTAATGAATCAGGTTCCCAAAGGCGCACATCATGTTGGATATTATCCTTTAAAGACCCTATGAACACATCAATCCTATGCTCCTCTGGAATATCTTTTACCCTTATGTTCAATTTTTGGAACTCCTCAATGTGCTCCATTATTGAACCCTTTTGTTTGAGACTTATCAATTGGCTAAAAAAAGTGTTGCTTTTTGTATCCTCATAATGTGCTATCAATTCTTCCGTAAAAATTGCCCAAGTGATAAATTGTTTACGAGAACAAAGCCATTGATACCATACAAACTGATTTGGTTCCAAATATAAAGTTGCCATACGTACCTTTTGTGTGTTTTGCACATTATTGAGATCGAAGAATTGCTCCATCTGTAATATCCATGTGGCGGGATCCTTGCCATCAAACTTCCTCATATCGATTTTTGGAACATGGTGAGTCTTCGATCCAACATTAGAGTCTATGGAATCATGATTAACATTTCTTTTGTTCTCATCATGAGTTTCCTTTAGTACTCTTTCACCCTTAGTGACCATTTCTTGTAGCAACTTATCCATCTTATCATCCATGCCATCAATTTTAGCGTCCATGCCATTCACCTTAGCTTCCATGCCATCCATCTTAGCTTCTACACCTTTCTTTAAACCATCCATCTTAGCTTCTACATCTTTCCTTAAACCATCCATTTTAGATTCTGTTGCTTTTTGTGCAAGTGACATTTGTTGCACTTGTTCTTGTAATTTTGATATATCATGTAGCATTTCTTCTTCTTCTTCATGAGTCATGCTAGAGCTTTCAGGTTCCTTACTAGGTGTTTGCATTTTCTTTCCTCGGGGCATCAGTTACCGATAATAATTCTCTAATATGCCCTTTGAATTCCTTCAAAATAAATTTTCAAACCAAGCTTAAGCAAAAATTAAAGAAAATCTACACACCTTTTTTCACTTTGTAGGAACTCGATATTGCCTCTGATGTATCTCTGTACTTTCTGATTATCTAGTTCTGAATTTGTGACCTGTAGTAGCCCTTTGTGTCCTCTTTCCAATGCCACAAGTCTGACCCAAATTGGATTCTCCAAGGAAGAGTTATGCAAAATCTCCCACAGTGACTTGATTATAGACTAGTTTAGTAGAGCGAACTTGTACGACGTGCCACGTGTCACTGTTTCAACCTTTGACTCTAAAAAATATATAAAAGAAAACTACATTCCATCCTCTTTCTGTACCTTCTTACGAAATTTCAATCCGATGCTCAGAAAGAAAGTTATGACGATTTTCCCCAGGTCACCTGTTTTGAGTGTAATTCAGGAGTCTGCAAAAAGACCAACTTCCTCAGATCATATCTCCGAAAATATCGCGCGAAAAACTCTGAAATTTGGACCCAAGGTTCAGCGCGATTTCTTCTCAAATGGGTTTTTTTTGCGACTTCTGAAACGTCACAGAAAAAAGTTATAGCGAAAATGCCACGATGACCTGTTTGGAGCAGCGAAACCCTAGAATCCAAAGCTCTGATACCAAATGTTATGAAACCAGCTCACAAAAAGATAGAAAAGAGAGATCCACGCCTTAGAATTCAGCCTCTTCAAGGGGGCAACCTCCTTTACATTACATAAATGAGAAATTCTTGGATGATACAAATGACAAAACCTCCTTTCTATATATAGGAGTCTAAGGAGTCACAATATAATCTAGCCGACCTAACAATAATAATATAAAGCCACAAAAATAATAATAGAGGGATTCTATGGGGCACAGAAATAACAATATGTGGGTAATAGGGGCACAACAATATAAATAATGGGTATAACTACAATAGTAATGGGGTAATCACTAGTATTATAGGGACCCAACAGATCGACCCCACCAAGTTATGATGCGGAACCTTCTCATTGCTTAGAAGTATCATGACTTGTGTGGTAGACCCTACCTTATCATGGGTGCCCTAGTTAGTACCTTTTTGTCGCTTGGCACTCATGCTGATTTTTCATCCCTAGGCTCAGGAGTCCTCTGTAGTCCCGCCATGACTTATGTGTTGAAGACTCATTCCTCTTAGCTTCTCTGTTTTGTTCTGACCTTATACCCTAGAGGCTCCTTTGTGTTGAGTTGTATTACTGCATTGCATGTTGACCACTTGCACCTTTTGGCCTAGAGCCGGCTTCACTTGGACTCGTGTTTAAGCCAACTTTTGACCATGACATCTGTAAAATCAACCTTGCATACCTTTGACTTCTGCAGCTTGACACACCTTGACCCGTGGAAGGAACATACCTTTGAGTGTCACTGACCAGTTTTCACCTCCCTGCATTGAGCATAGGAACGTTCCTTTCCCAGGAAGTAGATCATCTGTTTCATCGACACTCGTTCTTTCCACTGTACCATAACATTCTTTTATTCTTTTTCTGGCTTAACAGAAAAAGACAAAAAAATTAAATATTCCAAAAAGAGCGAGAACGGGACATTATTTCCATTTATTGTTGGCAGTTAAAGTCAGTTGTGTCGCCCTTGAACAAAGCACTCAAAACAAAGTCTCCTCCATATGGGTGGGATTTAGTTTGACTTAGGTACGCCATAACCTTGTTATTGAGTCAGTTCTCCCCCGATTGGTTATCTCTTCCAATCATATGGAGGGTTCGTTCGTGCCTCCTGCATAGCGAACTTATACAGAGTCATCATATGCTGCCACATAGTCACGTTGAGTCGTGCTTTTGTTCAAGGGAAGTTAGCCTGAGTCGGCCTCTTTGCGGTGTCTCTTGAATCATTTTTCAGTCGGCCATCCCTAGTTTTCAGTGTCATGAATATCATCACATCAGTTATATTAGTCCTTTACTCGTGCCGGTTTGAGAAGGTCCCCATTGACTTCTTGCTGGCAGGTTTTGTCCTTATCGACGACGACATCTTGCTCTGAGAACAGGCCTAGAGCTGCACCCTGGCCCTATTTTCATTATTGATAGGTTACCTTGTGCTCAGCATCGATCAGTATCATGGGTCTTTGACTGAGTGGTTTCCCTTGTGTTCGACATCAGCTTACATTATCACACATTGGGATTCATGCAGTACTTTGGTTTCCATTTGACCCTATTGGTGGATACCTCGCCTCTATGTCAGCTTTCATTATTGGTTGGTTCAGAGGGTTTCTGCTGTGCGCTAGCCACATCTTGTGTACGCCGGAAATGTACTTCGGTTGGGTTACTACATATTTTTCGTCCGATTCCTTCCACATTATTGGCCTACAGGTTACACTTGCGCTAGATGGATGAAGGATGCCTTAATGCCTTCCTTCTAGTGGATCTTTCCCTATCGACTCCGACTCATTGCTCTGGGGTGAAGATCTAGAGTCCATTTGGCAGTACCTTGGGGTTTGTAGTCATTAGTGGCAGATCCTTCGCTATCGACAGTGGGAAACCATCATTGTCTCATGATCGATAGATTCTTACAGGTGTTCGACTCCAACTCATCTATTCACACTTGTTAGATTGTACTGGGTACCTTGACATTCATTATCATTATCGGTGAGTAGTCTCGCGTTTGTTAACGGTATACATCAATGACCGGTAATCAAACGATTTCTCACATGGTCGACTTCAGATCATTTATTCCCATGGTGTAGAAATGTACCACGGCGGTCGGTGAAGACCTCAGGTTGTATCAGCATTCATTGGTTCACTTGACAGTTGCTCCTGTTGCTGCTAGTTGATACCACTCCACTTTATATGTTGCAGTTAGTCATGGCGACATTCTATATGCTGGTACCTGAGTTTGCAGTGTAGTACCATCCTATTCCATCATGTTCAGTTGGTACCTTTTAGGGATCAGTCTTTGATATCAGTGATCCGTTGCATCTTTCAGCATCATTGACAGTCTTATATGTGATATTCAGACATATACTTGTTCATTATGATCAGATGATCCATTATGTATCTTTCAGTCATTTATACTTGTATACTTAGTGGATCCGCTTGTACTTGATATGCGGACATGCTTTACAGAGCATGGGTATGCCCGCCTCAGACAGTGTTTCTTTCTGATCTCCTTTGGTGGCTTGGCAAGATGAATTCTGGTGAAGTCCTCCTCGGTTTTTGACAGACTTCCTTTCCATGTACTCGCATAATATATTTCGGCCATCATGTACCCCTTCTGACTTCATATATTAGGGGGCATCTGTTATAGCTCCAACTCTCACTCTTATGGTTTGTGATGCTATACTCATGGCCTAGGGCAACCCCTCCTTCCAGACCTAGTCCTAAAATTTTAAAAATAGTGTTTTATCCCTTATACGTGACATTTCCCTGAGTTAAACGCGTGTATACGCGGGTATGTGTATAGCCAACCCGCGTGTATGTATTAAAACACTTAAAAAAATATAACACTCCTTATTTTCGGGCGGAGATCGCGGGTTTTACCTGCTGATCACCTGTTAGTGCCCGTGGCCCAACTGTTCCCAACCAACTCCTAACTAAAAAACTACTTTGGAGATGGTATAAAAAGACCTCAAAGGGAAGGTCTAAAGGAGGAGAGAAGAGAGAGAAAGGTTATGCTGAGATTTTTCCCTTGACCAGGTCTGAAGTCCCTTGTGCCTTCTGCACTTCCCCCATTTTGTACAGGAAACCTTTGTTTCCTTGTGTGTTGATGTTCATCCACCATTTATGACATCATGGAGAGAGTCATGGAAGGAGTTTGTTAGAGGCTTGAGGCTGGAACGGATTCGGAAGGAAGCTTTGCTTGGAGCTCGCTGAAGGTGACTCAGGTGAAAATATTCCTTTTTATGTACTTTATTTGTCTATAATAAAAGAAACACATGTCTTGGTTCTCGAAATGAATCTTCTTTATGTTAATGATATTCATGTTTAGAATTCATATATAAAAGGTTGTTTGGATTTCATAACTAACTACCTTTCTTTGTAACATGAAGATGATTTCTTTATAATTTTTTGTCCATATGATACTGTGTTTTTTGAATTGGTTGTTTTGCAGGACAAAAGAGAAGAAGGGAACTCCAAGAAGGGTTTGGACCCTAAAGACCTTCTCAAACGTAGGACCAAAGGTACGTACCCTTATCATAGAATTTGCTTATAATAGCATAATGGTTGTATGAATGCATGTTTCTTTGAATAGATAACTTTCAGTCTGCTAGGGTTTCAACCCAAAAAGCCCTAGGGGAGTAATTCCCTCTATCACACTGGCCTTGAACTCTAATCTCAACTAGGTAACTCGAATTTCATGCATGCATGAGTTAATTAAGATTGATCAATCTGTTAACTAGTTGAACACTCAAGCTACACCGCACTACTATACCTCCCACTAGGTCCTCCGACAGATAGAACTAGTTTAACTGACCTTAACTCAATTTAACTAAATTAAATTGTTACAACTGAAATTAACTCAACCTAAGCTCATAAAATTTAGGAATCACTGTACACAGCTCAAGTTAACCCCTCAAATCGGACTAACTAATCTAACTAAATGATAACATGTCAGTTAACTCATCCAAGTTGTCTTGTGATGCGGAATTTCGATTTTATACTAATTTAATTCAAGGTAAAATTAAAATAGGAATTTCTTGCTACATTTTTTCAACACTTCCTCTTAGAAAGAAAGGGATTATCTGCTACCCTAATCCTGCCTCTATGGAACTCGAAGTTTCATCTTGACAATGCCTTGTTCAAAATATTTGCATCTTGTTCCTCTGTAGGAATGTAATCCAACAACATGATTCTCCTCCCTTCACAATCTCGTAGATGGTGATACATGATGTTGATATGTTTGGACCGATCATGAAAAATGGATTCTCAAAGAGTTTGATATAATTTTGGTTGTCACAGCAGATCACTATAGGATCCATCATGTGACCAAATAACCCAACAAGGATCTTTCTAATGCAGATAGCCTCACATGATGCTTGGATAACAACCATGTACTCTTCCTATTCTGAGTTGAGTGTAACAGATCGCTGCTTCCTGCTATACCAAGAAAACATTGGTGACCCAACATTGAATATTCCTCCTGATGTGCTCTTCTTGTATGATGGACTACCCACCCAATCTTCATTTGTGAATCCTTGCAACTTCATTCCCTATGTCCTCATGTACCAAAGTCCAAACTGAGTGATGCCTCTTAGGTATCTCAACACATGCTTTGCTTCCTTCCAATACAGTTTGGTTGGCTTAACCATAGCTTCACTAAGCTGGTTAATGGCATAACACATGTCCGGTCATGTGTTCACCAAATACATAAATGAACCCACAATCTTCCTGTTGATGGTAGCCTCCACTACTTCACTTGAAGTAACATCTACCTTTTTCCAATTCCTTGCTAGAGGAGTCTCCAAGGATTTGTTTCTCTCCATGTGGAACTTCGTCAATATATCATTGGCATACTTTCTCAGAGAAACAAACATTTCCCCATATCCTTTCCATAATTCCATACTGAGGAAATAATGGATGAGCCCCATGTCCTTCATCTTGAATTCTCTTTTAAAATTATCTTTGTAACACTTGATCAACTTCTCATCTCCGGCTAAAATTAAATTGTTGACATATAGTACTATAATCAATAATTTAAATTCAACAAAAATATGATAAAGGTTTTCATTTGCTTCAATTTTGGTGAAGCCCAACCCGGTGAGATAATTGTCGATCCTAGCGTACTAAGCA
Source organism: Pinus tabuliformis (assembly GCA_031772625.1). NCBI lineage: Eukaryota > Viridiplantae > Streptophyta > Pinopsida > Pinales > Pinaceae > Pinus > Pinus tabuliformis. The sequence goes on from CM062817.1 coordinate 2,003,006,542, forward strand.
TGGGGTGCTTGTTTCAATCCATTCAGTGCTTGCTTGAGTTTGAACACATGCAAGTCAATGCCAAAGGTATTAAATATTTCTGGTTACTCAATGTAAACCTATTCCTCAACCACTCCATTGAGGAATGTTGTCTTCACATCCATATGATGTATCTTCCATGCAATTTTCACTACAAGAGTAAGAATTGATTGGATTGAAGAGTACCTTGCAATTGGAGCAAAGGTCTCCTCATAGTCAATTCCCACCACTTGAGAGAACCCCTTTGCCACAATGATGGCCTTGTGTTTCTTGATGCTTCCATCTACTACTTGCTTCACCTTGTAGATCCACCTAGAACCCATGACTAACTTGTCCTTTGGTATTGGGACCACTTCCCAAAGATTGTTTCCGATAATGGAGTCATACTCCTATACCATGGCATCATCCCATACTGGTTTTTGAACTGCTTTATTGAATCAAGATATCTCTCTCTACAAGCTCACTCATTAGAGCCATGTAGCCAGTGTATCGATTTGGTGACCTCCTCTTCCTGTGCTGTGATGTGCATGCTACCACATTATCTGTAGCATCATTAAATAATATGCTAGCTTCTCTGGTGCATTTCCTTCCATCTATGGATGTATTTTCTTCAGTGGAAGTCTCCACTCTCTCTACCTCTATTTGTGGCTACTCCACAACATCCTGAGGTTCCTTCTTTGTAGCCAAAAGCTCCTACTCTAAATTCAACTAAAGCTCCCTTTCAAGGGAACACCTCATTTCCTTCTCCTCATAAAATTTTACCTCTTCTAACAACTGTCATCCTGAGAGATGGAAAGTGAATGTGATATTTGTGAGGTGTATTAATGTACCCCACAAATATGCTCAACTCAGCTGTAAGCTCTAGCTTTTTCCTTTCATCCTTAGAAGAAGAAAGTAAACGGATGATCCAAATATCCTTAAGTGTGACACATCTAGTTTCTTCTGTGTAAAAGATTTCATTGGTGTACTCATGACAAGAATCATGTGAGGACTCCTGTTCTGCAAATAAACAACTGTGTTTCATGCTTCAGCCCATAAGTGCAAATGTAGGCTCTGATCATGCAACATGGCCCATGAAGCTCCCACAACACTTTTCTTCTGCCTCTTAGAAACCCCATTCTACTGTGGGTTATGAAGTGTTGTCAACTTCCGTCGAATTCCTTCTTTTGCACAGAAGTTCTTAAATTCATTTGACACATATTCCCCACCATTTTATCTCTTGAGAGCCTTCAGTTTCCTGCCAGTCTCTTTATCAACAAGTTCTTTAAATTCAAAAAATTTGGAGAATTCCTAGTCTTTCTTCTGCATGAAGAAGATGTAGCAATTTTGTGAGAAATCATCTGTAAATATCACATAATACCTATGCTTGGCTGTGGAGGCTATCCAGAAAAGTCCTCACACATTTGAGTGAACTCTTTCAAGGGTTGCTTGTGATTTACTGTCCCAATCATTCAAGGTGGCTTCTATGTACTTCCCCAATGTACACCCTTTCAATGTATATTTATGATCTAGTGCACCCTTGGGAAGTCCCATAAAAATATGTTGCATTATCTTCAAGGCTCCATGGTGCAAATGGCCCAATCTTCTATGCCATAATTCACCGATCTCTTGACACTACACCTTCTCTACTTTTGTTCTCAATGTTGCACAATCTTCTAAATCTAATTTTTAGAGGCTCTTCACCTCGAACCCCAATCCAATTCACCTATCTTGTGGTAATATGTCTAAGGAAAGACTTTCCTTTGATAAGTATCTCCTCTAAGCTATGCTCTTCCAACATGGCAACTAAAACAATATTTGTCTTCAGACCTGAAACATATATCACATCTTTTATTTTGAGAGGGGATACATAGTCCCTGTGAAAAAGAATTTTACCAATACCAATAACACTATACCTCCCGTGATCTCCATTTCGATGTGCATATGAAGTTCCTTCTCCTCCAAGTTAATGAAGAATTCCTGGTTCCCCTGATATGGAATGAGGCTCCAATATTGAGATACCACACACTACCCATCATGGTTCTCACCATACAAGCGAAGAGGGTGAAATCAAGTTTGAATTGTGAAGCAAGAGCTTCACTTGCTGTTCCTCCTAAGGGATTCTTACCCACCTTCTTGTGTGGAATATTCATGGCATAATGTCCCAATTCATGATAGTGAAAGAATTTGATATTCAAGTTGCCCTGACTGGAATCCCCTTTGGATTCAGATTTCTTCCCCTTCCCTTTATTTTCCTTTCTAGCCAAGGCACAATTCTCCTCATCATTATGCTTGGATAAAGTTCCATCTCTAGAGTTCTGACTGTCGAGCAGTAAAAAGGGTCTTTTTCACCTCTATTTACCCTACATTAGCTTATCAATCCAGGAATGATTTGTTATCTCAAAGAGTGTACTCAGTTTGAGGTGGTCATTTGTCAAAGTAATGCTAGTAGTATAGTGCTCTAAATACAAGAGTAAACAGATGCTTAAAACAAGATCTACTTACAGAAAAGCTCCTTAAGACTCAAATCATGCATTTAGAAAACTATAGAAATTTATTAGTCAAGGGTACAGTAACAGTAACTCATCCCTCTGTAAACTGATGTAATTAAAGATAACCAAGGAAAAGATCATCAATCTGGGAGCTAGACAATAGATGTCAATACTCACTACAGTCTCAGATCATTCTGCACACCAAAGCAATGATAATACAAATAACAGGAAATGGAACAACAACTAAGAAATGGAATAGCAACTAGTCTTCTAAACAAGATTGAACAACAAAACCTTAGTCTATGGAAATAAATGCAACAATTGTATCCTATAGGAATCAGATAACAATCTTCACTCTAAAGATAAATCAGACAGCAAATGGAAATGGAACAGCAACTAGAGTCAAATATCAATGTACAATGAACCAAGATAAATAGCACACGCGGCACGCTTAATATTAAGAGAAACAGTAATCTAACTTCGATACAACAGGTATCAATCTCAGTTATAAAGAGAAACGATTGTAATTTGTAATGGAACAACAATGTCAGTTGAACAATAATCGCGATTAAGTGTAAACCATAGATGAATACAGTAATACCAACTTATGAATGTTACAACACGGTTACTCTGTAATTGAACAACAATAGCATTTTGTAAGGAACAGTAATGTTATATCAATGGTTAAAGGAACAACAATGCGTTACAAGTCAGAATGAACAACACAACATTCCTGTCACAGAGAACAACATTACTCAGTTGAGCATAAACAAAATATAACAGATCCATGATGTAAAATAGCAAAACACATCAAATTACTGAACAGAACTAATAATGAAAATCACACACGAAATAGAGATAATGGTATAGGAGCAAGTGTTCCACTAGGGGAGGGCCCTTAGCCTCCAGGGACACACCGCTTGAGATTACTCCAGAATCAAAGATGGAACAACAACCAGATTTATATTAAAACATCAAAGCAGAGTTACAGTGGATCACTTCTCAACGAGAGTTGATGATCAAAGTTTCAAGTACAAAGGAGAATTACATAAAAATAACAACCGGTCGTCCCCCTGGGCTAACAACACTTCCCCTTCTTATAACAGCCGAGTGGAGATATTAATGATATAAAAAATAGTTAAGATAACGATCCATCAGGATCAAAGGATCCTGAGGGATTCGCCAAACTGTTAATTCCCAGTTATCCATTTGTTCTCTTGCGCCAATTTGATATCTCCTTTTCCCCTTCCGGGCTGATACACTCCAATTTGGATCATCTTGTTTGCATGTGGTTTCCTGCCAAAGGGACAAAAGTTAACTTTGTCTTGTCTTTTCCTTTGGGACGACAATCTTTCATTTTCTCCTTTTTTTGCATAAGAAAATGGCAATTTTAAGTTGTTTTGCATTGCATATAAATCCCATAGATTTTGTCATAATTTCTTATTATATACCTAGTTCATGATGCAAAGAGGTTATGAGTTTTAAAGAAAAGATGACAAAATAAACAATAAAAACATACTTTCTATAGTACTCCACACACCCCCCTGCTTACCCTTTTTCATGCCCTCATGAAAACATTATAGTTGACATGTAAGGCAGTAAGAGAGTAGGTTGGAGAGAGGATCTCATGTGGCCTTCTACAACCATGATGCCTAGCTAGGTGTTCAAAAATATGTCATGTCTGTCCCTCAGGCATCTCATACAAGGCTTGGTATCTAGGTGCACGGTGCCAAATAACCAGACTGTGGAATTCACAGCCTAACCAAGATGGCCCTTCCCTCAAAATAAGTTCACGATAGAGGCTCAAGCGATCAGCGACTAACTTAAAGTTCTTATAATTAAATGGTTCCCTGAGTTGGATATTCGGATTAGAGGTCTGATATCGAAACTTAGCAGCTGCAATGGCAAGGTCCTTAATGGTAAAAAAGTATTTTATCCCTTGCCAATTGATTGCTGTATGAATGGGTCCTAATGCTTCAATCACGCCTGGAGTCCTCATGAGGTTCTTATGTTTATTCCACAATTGTAATGGATCTCTAGGCTCAGCTCTTAACCATAAGTCTAATCCATTTTCTTGTCTTTGGAAGGCATTATAGGCTTTAAGCCATTTGATTTTATTAACTCCAAATGAAATAAATGCCTACAGTTGGATATCCCCAACAAAAGGGCCTGGGTTTTGCTCTGTCTCTTGATCTAACACAAGGTTATGCAGATAGAATTCACGCAATAATCTTTGAACCTTTACTCCATAGTGCTTACAACAACTTATGAAATCATCAATAGTATTAATTTGTATAGGGGCTCCTGCTTTGACAGCCTTAATTTTCAATTGCAAGTATCATTCCATTAAAAACAAGGCATAATTCTTAGCAGGGGATCTACATGCTAGGACGTTAGTGTACAAAGAGCATAAGGTATCCATCTGTCTGATAACTACATCTAACCTATGAGTTACCTTTGCAACTCTTTCTTCTTCCTTTCACCATCCTTTAAAAGCCTCACTTTCAGATAGATTGACATTCCTTAGCTGTTGTTGTAATTCTTCATACTTTTCTCGAGAAACTATTTGTTTCGTAAGTTTTTGTACTGCTTGTTGAGATTGCATCAAACCATCTCGTAGGGTTACTGTCCTCGGATCACTGTCCCACATGGTAGTGGTAAGCAGAAGGTCTACATGAATCTCCTTATTGCATTGTTTCGTGTTTATGGTTTTCATTCCTTTAGAGGGTTGTGCCTCTGTCTGAACTTCTTTGTCACAGGCCGATATATCTTCTGTTTGCACTTCAACATGGGAAACAGCTGAGTGCCATTCCTTTTGGTTTTGAATGGCAGACTGCACTTCAATAGGGTTTTGAACGGCAGGCTGGACTTGAGTCCTCCGAATCTTTTTCTTGGGGGGTTTTGCCGGAGTGGTTGCATATCTTACCCCCGAGGTCCTTTTTTCTCTCTTTCCTATTTTCAAAACCCTGATTTGTTGTCAAAGTCGTGCTATCACATTCAGCAGTCTTTGTTGTTCTTTTTGTAATCTCTTAATTTATTCTATTTTCTTAGAAAGCACAATTGTCTGTTTACTCGGGCCTGGACTGTTGTCTTGGCCAATTCCCTAGTTCTCTTCTTGGGGTGCTCCTTCGTTGTTCTAATCAGGTTGCTTAGGAGAAAAAACCTTGACTGGTTCTGTTATTTCCTGGGTGACTTCTTTTTCCACCCCTTCTTCTCCATGAAATTCTTCTGGTGTAGTCTGGCTGGGAACATATTGTTCCTCCTCTATATCTTCATCACTTTTCTCTCCAGATATACTTTCATCATGAACAGAATGATTCTCTTATTCTTCTTCGTTGCACAATTTTTCAAATGCATTTTTGTCCTGAGAAGAATGGTCCTTTGGTTCTTCTTCGATATGGAGGTCTAGCGGGCTAAAAGGCTAAGCATATTCTCCCATATTGGCCAGAATTTGGGCCAATTCATCCTCTTACAATGGATTTTGCAATGGGCTCTCTTCATGTTGCTCTATCTCTTCCTTTGCCTGCCCAGACTGCTTAGTCTCTTCCTCTGTTTCTCCTTCCTTATTTTCCTCCATCTCTTTCTCATTCTCCTCTCCTTCCAATTGCGGGGGTTGCTCATCCCCTGAATCATCTATCTCCACTGGTTGGCTAGTATTCCCTTGGGAATTTTCCAGCCTCCCTCTGATCCATGCCAATCTGACTGATTTCCTCCATTTCAATGGTTTATTCGATGTACTGGTAGCATGTTTTCGTTTTAGGGTTGGAAGAGTCAGTCCCCCATCTATCGTGGCAATTAGTTCTTCCCAATTGCTCTGTTGCTGAGCAAGACTGTGACTAACTATGTAGGAATTTACAGGGTAAGTTCCTCAGATAGAAAACCAAAGGACACCGCTCACAACCAGATCGCAGATCAATACACCAGTATTTTTGACGTGGTTAAAACCCTCAAAGAGGGAAACAATCCACGGCCTGAGCCAACGCGGCCACTTCAGGCAATTTATTAATAAAAGAATGAAAATTTACATATGCTTCTCTCGTAGATGGATTACCCTACAAATGACCCTCCATGCGCTTTAAATAGAAATCATGGACCAATCGGGTGTCAAGCCACAGATCAAGTGTCGGTAATACCAAGGAGAGAATGAACCATCGAATCACTACATATCGTGACCATCGGATTGTAAGTTACAAAATGTACAAGGTAAAGAAACACACTTTACCTAACTCTATACCTAACTCTATACTAGACCAAGTTGTACTTAACTATTTCCTATGTGTCGGAATATCCTAACATCCCCCCTTAAGAACAACTTGGGATAGGATTGAAGGATTTACAAATATGACACAATAGGAGAAGGAAGGAGGCACTAGAGCCTATCCCCCTTAGTGACAACTTCCTGAACTCCAACCATAAATCAAAGTTTAGTGAACTTCGCCTCTGTGAGAGCCTTTGTGAAGATGTCTGCAACTTGATCATCTGTTGAACAATATTACACTTCAAGAACATGGTCGTGAATGAGTTTTCTGATGAAGTGAATGTGCAGTTCAATGTGTTTGCTATGTTGATGTTGGACTGGAACTTTGCATAGTTGAATGGCACTTTGATTATCACACCAAAGTGTAGTCGGATGCTGCTGCTGAAAGCCGAACTCTGACAGGATCTGACGAAGCCACAAGGCTTCGTTACTAGCTTCTACGGCACCACGATACTCTGCTTCTGTTGATGAAAGAGAAATGGCACCTTGTTTCTTGCAAGCCCATGTAATGGGTCCTGAACCAAGAGTGAACACATAACCGGCAGTAGACTTCCGATCATCAGGGTCACCAACCTGTTAGCTACCTATACCAATAGGTTTCATTTTTCATGATTGGCAGGGGAAGTGCCAATATGATCTACTTTGGTGATGCAAAGATCTCATATTTTTGGGGAAAATACATATCTACAATTGGTTGATGCTGTCCTACTTCTGAATGGGTGATCCAACAGTCTAAGCTGGGTCATGCCATATTTCAATTTTTGTTGTAGACTAGAGAAAGAAATCTGTCCAAACTGTTCAATCTTGGCAGATATGTAGTTAGGTAGAGAATGAAGGTTCCCAATTGTTTAATCTGGGGCCTTGGAAGTAATAAGGCTAGCCTTAGTTAGAAAATCAAAAGGAAATGCCAAAGGAAAAGAAAAGGCACATGAGGGTTTGCAAGTCTAAGTGCACCCTCCTTGAAGTAACAAAAAATGCTAGGCAATAGAATGGGTAGGTAGATGGGGTTGCAGAAGCATGATTTCTTTCATATCACTGGCCTAAGCAAAGGAAACACATGGTGGCCAGTGCAGATCTTCCTATTCAGCACTTTTGTAGCAACAAAGTGAAGCATGTCTAACTCCCCAGTCATCCCCCATCAAAATCCTTGCTAACATCCCAATACCACCTTGTTCATTGCAGAAGTCAAACTCTTTTGTTGATCCTTGTTGCATAAAGAGCCACATTTCCTGTGTAAAAGTCTTTTCATTTTGATCTACTCTCAAAACTAAGTTTGTTCCCTAAAAACTTAGTGTCTATCACCTCTCATTCATATCCCCCTCCCATATTAACTATTAACCATTATTACTTAATTCCCTATATTCCCCTTTTTTCCTACTACTATATCACCATTGTATATAAAAACCCCAAAGTAAATATTCCCCCTTCCCTAGGCACTATAGCCTTATAATTTCAAAGGTTGGAGCGCTAAGAGATTTAAGCGCAATAGGCAAATAATACCAAAAACAAAGTCTAGGGATTAATCCAAGATCTGCTTGGTTTAACAGCCCTAACCCCGCTTTGCGAACATTAACCCTTTTTGGCTCATAAATCATCGTAAAACCCATTTTTCTCCGCTTATCCAAAGTTTGATTATAGCGCGCATTCCCAGAAAAATATTTGTTTATTCTCCGCTTCCCCGCCGTATTGTCCGATCATCTACACAACCCGTCGTCCGTCGGATCTGGGCCCTCCCATCCGACGGCTCACATTGATTTCGGACCGCTTCCGATGGCGGTACGTTACCTCCCGAAAAGTGTCAGACCATGACGTCAGGGCAATGGCACGCGTCGCTCCCAGGTTGTATCGGGAGGCCGCCTGCCAAAACCGCTCCCGTACTATAAGCGGTCCGATGGAACCACTTACCACTCTGGTAATTCCGCCACACGTCACCCATGCGTCACCATTACGTCACTGCCACCTCAGCGTCACATCAGCGCCCGACCCGCCATCGCTCCAAGTTGTCCGCCACGTCCCCCATCCACGCGGACCACTCACAGGCCGCCACGTCACCTTTTCGTACCCGACCCCACCCAATGACATCATGCTGACGTCATCCAAAAAACGCGCCAAAGCCCAAAATGTCCATATTTGGCCAAAAATCACAGTTTTTTTGCACTTTTCGACAAAAGACCACTGTGCTCCCTGCATGCAATTTCACGACCATTTCGCTGCCAACCTACTGAAACTCACTCCAGAGCCGTGGCCACCTACAAGTCAACTCGAACCGAGCCTCTGCCATTGCGCTGCTACCAGGTATTTACTACATTCTTCCTGCGCCTGGTCTATTCCGTTCTGCACTGTCGAAACACCATAAAACTGCCAATTTCACCGGGAAATTAAGCGACATTGTCCTGCAACTAAGTCAATTTCCCTCATATCAGCCAATTGTGCCCCGTTGTACCTCAGTTACCCTGTTATCACTGCAAATCCTCCAAGTTTATATCCACCTGCTGCGCAAGTATTGCATTTGCCCGCAATTGGCTAAAATTCTGCTTAAAAACACACAAAAACCATGGAAACTCCAGTTGCATTGAATGTTACACCTCTAAATGCCCCACAAAGAGAGCTAGAGTGGCTGCCCTTGGCTGACAGAGACTACCAAATGGCAGAGGGAATCCTAGATTACAGCAAATACCACATTCATGTACTCAATGATCTTAAAGCCAAACATCTCAGTGGAAATGATATTCTAGGGATTTGGGACTCTAATTTGCCCATTTTTAATCTCCCTCAAGTCAATATCCTCCCAGAATTGATACATAGATGTAGTGCCAACTATGACCCATGGCAGAGAGCTGTCCTCAACCCCTCAGGCTCAGTTTTGTTCCATGTCACCCCAGAGGCCATAAATCAAATGCTACACTTTCATACTACAAAGCCATTGACTCCTCTCTCCATCATGGATTTGATAAAGAAAGGAGGCAAGCTGTCTAGTGCCCAGATTTTAAAGATCAATCAATTATTCATTCAATCAGGCTCTGAAACTGTGAGGACTCCTTCCATTGGAAATGTATATCTCAATGAGTTGGGAAAAATGATTTTGGATATGATCAGCTATGTCCTGGGATACAGAACATCTGAGGATGTTGATGAAACCATTTTGGCCATGATGTCTATCTTCTCCCCTGGAAAGCCTCCTGCTGTTCACTATGATTATGCTGCCTACATTGCCAATAAGATTCATGAGCAATTGATGAATCTAGAGAGGGAAAGGATATTTAGATACACTTCTTACATCTATCACTTGTTCCTATTCTATCAGCCTGATAGCTTCCCTATTACTCTCAAGAAGTTTGATGCCCAAGGGAACCAAAGGTCTGTAGTATTTTGGTCTTCAGTTTTCCATCACATATCTTTTTCACCATATAACTACTGTGAATTCATAGACCTGTTTATCCATCCAGCCATGTCCTTGCTGTTGAGTGTCCCTCCTCCAAGATTGACAGATGAGATGCAAAGGATCCTCCAGCTCTCAAAGGCTTACAACATTGGGGATTGGTACTTCTACCAACACCATACATTGATCATAATATATGGTTGTGAGTTAGCCCCATATAGGCTACCAAGATATGTTCCTATGAGACTCTTTGCCTTCGAGTATTTCAGACAGTTTGGAAATGCAGACATGGTCCATTTCCACAGCAAAAATAAGAAAAGTCAGAAATAAGCTAGGCCCATTCATTTATAATAAAAGAGAAGAGGCATGGCAAGAAGCAGATAAGATCCTGCAATGCCTCGGGTTGCAAACTAGTTTCCTCTGGATACCCTATGATCCCAATCATTTCATTAGTCTTAGAAGGGTCAAGTATAAGTTGGCTAGCTATGATCATGTCAGGCTGCCTCATATTGAAAAATATGCAAATCTGTTAAGATGGAAAGAGGGCACATTAGAAGAGGCAAGTACTAAAGAGGAAATACTACAAAAAGAAGCAAAGAATCTTGAGAAGGAAGCTGACTTGGAAAATTGTGGGCAGGTTTCCTCTTCTTATCAAATTCAACTTGGAGTAGCTGCCTCATCCTCTACAGCCCCCCAGCAGGCAGCTCAAACTACTCCTCAGGCAACCAGCACAGGTAAAGGAAAAGAGATGGAGCAGGAGCAACCACTCCCAACAGCAGAACATCAGAAAGAGTAGCCCAAACAGCAAGAAGAAATGGCTGAGGCCCCTATATCTATAGAGCAACAGGCTCAAGAAAGTGTGCCTCCAAGGCAGGAAATAGTAGTGGATGCCTCGGTGCTCCAAACTCCATTGAATGAAGAAAGAACTAGGAAGAGGGATAGACAGCAGGAAACTCCCCTCACTACATCAACAAGTCAACAAGGGGAGAGAAGGCAAAGATTAAATCCTCTTTCTGAAGGAGAGATGCCTATTGGGCCATCCATGGGTATGGGCCCCCCTAGCATGGAAGCATCAGCCAGTTCCTTCCAACAGGAACAAGAAAGAACACTTGGAGGAGAGGTCAGCTCCTCAAGCCAGCAAAGAAGGGCAGAATCCAGCATAAAGCAGCAATTCATTGATATTAAGAAGAGGAATGAGCCAGTTAGACTTCAGCTTTACAATCACTTGCTCAAAATGGCTCCCACAAACCAACAGAGGCTTATGTCAGCATATGACATAACAGAGGGGAAGATGACTATGAGTCATTTCATGCCTACTATGCTGCAGCCACAGTCAGCTGCAGATTACATAAGAACCAACCTTGAGGTATTTGCAAAGGACATCCACCCAATGGACCAAATTGAGCTACATAAGCAAACGGGTGAGATGGTCTACTCCTCTCTTGCAGACAAAACCTTCCTTGCACACAAATTGCAAAATAGTCTCCATAATACCACTGCCCAATTAGAATTGGAGAAAGCATCCTCTCAAGCCAAAGACAACAGGATTAGGTCTTTGGAAGATATCATTATAGAGCTTGGGCATGACCCAAGTGATCCCAAAGCTGTGCAGGCATTACTAAAGGAAAAAGAGGCAGATATAGCAGCTCTGAGGAAGATGGTCAAAATTCCAGCGACCCTTCACCCTCAAACAGAAGATGTTGCTCAACAGAGAAAGGACCAAGATGTAGCAGCCATGTTGCTAACACTACACAAACAATTGGTAGAAACAGAAGGGAGATTGGTAGCAACAGAGGGTGCATTACAGGCAGCCCTGAAATAGAAAGAAGGAGGTCAGACATCTCAGCCCACTCAGCCAGTGATTAACCTTGAGGAACCTCCTCAAATTATTAGTCCTCCCACAGAAAAAACAGCTGGGATAGGCCCTTCAACTTCAGCATGACATACAGCAGCAGCACCAACAACAACATCAGAACAGGCACCAAGCCTTGATATGCAAAACATGATGAAAGAACTTCAAGTTCTAGAGGCCCAGATGGCAGAACTAAATGAAGCCAAGGAAAAATTGGCTACACTTAATGAAAAGTATGATAAATCAAAGCAAACTGTAGCTGAAAAAACAAGAGAGGTAAAGGCTCTTGAGAAGAAGATAAAAGAACTGGAGAAAGAGCTCTCTCTTGACAAAGTGGTGGCTGAAATCAAGAAAGTCCTGTGGGCCAATATTGGTCAATCCATAACAGATCAATGGCAATATATAGAAACCATTCATGAGCACATAGATCTCATAGGCAGGGCCCACAAGGAAAGTCAAAGAGCAAGGGCATCTCTAGGCACTATGCCTGAGATAGCCAATAGAATGATCAATGTCCTTAATAACCGTACAGGCCCTCAGCTGGCAGCCATGGGTATCTCCAACAGAACTGACACCATCTTACTGGTGAAGAGGGTCCTCACTTTGAGAAATCTGGTGCAAACATTGGATAGAAGGTGCCAGGAAATGCAGACAGAGGTGAACAAATTCACAGAGAAATTTACAACATTGCATAACAGAGGCCTTCCCAGCTTACTAAATAGTGCAGGTAGGTTGCTATCCCATGAAAACTATGCCAAGAGGGTAAATACATTTGCTACAAATCAGATCACTGCAGCATCAAGTACCCCAGAGGAAACAAGGTCTGCATCTGGGCAGAGTCTCTATGACAGAATAGAAAATTTGTTTTTTATCATGAATGAGATTAGACATTTGTTTGAAGTGCCTCCAAATTACTACAAATATACTGAGGCAGATGAAACATTAGGCACAATTTTGAGGCATCAGTTGCCTACTCAAGAATGGTGGATAAGCATGATACAGACATTGCTGTGAACAAACAGATTTTTCACCAAATTTTTTTACATCAAATTATAAGTCATCATGTTCAGAAAATTGATACATTCATTATGACTAGAGAGGAGTGGACAGAGCCAACTCAGCAGACAAATTTGGCCACTAAAGCAACACCGACAGATGCAGATGACAGGGCTGAGATAGTCGCACCTCGACCAAGCCATAAAGAGCATATCATTCAGAATTAATACAAAGTGCTCAACCGACTCAGTGGCCTCCAAAAGTCAAAAAGGTTTCTGACAGGACTGAAGGGTATTCATTGTATATTTAGAATAGCAATAACTTTTTTATCTGCTATTCTGAAAGTTGGTAAACGCAGTTATTGAGCAAATGACTCAGCGTTCAGATATTTTGTAAAACTGATTGTATATATATCCCCTTGCATAAACTTGCTGGGGTTGTTGATTTTCTCTTTTGGAGAACTTATGCTGTAAATTTCAGACTTTTAATACAGGGAGATGATGGAATTTCTGAAGTTCTGAGTTGTTCTGATGTGTTGTGGTGTGATTGCTTACTGTTACAGGATTCCTGCATATTTCATGGCACAATAAGTTTCCTGAACCTTCTTGTTATGTATTTCATTCTATCATAATCCGCTCATGCTCTATATTTCACAGTTTAATAGCACAGAAAAAGAATAGTTCAGGATTTGTTCATTAAATACCCTGAACTCAATCTATGCTGTTATGAATGTTTCCTCCAGTATTAGTTATGAAAGTGTAATTCTTAGTTGCTTCACCTTCAGACTAAAACTTCACAGTGAGTATTATTCAGGAATTCAAATCCGCTCCTGAGTGATATATCCCTTTCTCACATCACCAGCTTAGTGAAAGACTCTTAGTTGCCTCTCACTGGCTAAACATATTCCATTTTCACAATTTTAAGTTTGTTTCGTGATATATCTATATGGCCGTGCAGTTTTAGCAATCTTACTCAATATCTCAAACAACCCATAATCACAGACTCCATTGCCCAATGGACTGAACCTTCTGAAGATCTCATCTCAGCTACTGGAAGACATCATTCAACCAAAACTTTAAACAAAACTCCCACCTCATAACTAGCCTAAAATCCCCAAGAACAAAGTTAAAACTAAAAGAGAGAGCCCTCTCTGATTACAGGTGGGCTAGAACCTGTAATCCAAAGCTTGGTTAGTGGTTACCCCGGCTGTATTCCCTCAGGAGTCAAAGGGAATAACCTGGGTGTTAACACAGCCTAATCAGAATTAGTGAAACCAACCAATAGAGGAGCTACTTCGGCACTGTAATGAATCCCAAACTGAACTGTACCTCGAACATAACGAAGTATTCTTTTAGCTGCTTTCTAATGACTTTCACGTGGGTTTTGCATAAACCGAGCAACAAGGCCAACAACAAAGGAAAGGCCAGGACGAGTATGGGTTAGATACAAAAGTTTTCCTACAAGTTGACGGTATAAGGTAGCATCAACTTCAGGAGAAGTACAAGTGACTGAAAGTTTGACTCCAGACTGAAAGGGAGAAGGGGCTGGCTTACAGTCTTCCATGTGAAAGTGGCGTAGAATATCACAGGCATACTTGGACTGAGAAAGGGAAATACCTTCCTTGGATTGCAAGACTTGAAGACCGAGAAAATAATGTAAGTGTCCTAAGTCTGTCATTTCAAACATCCTTTTAAGGCTAGACTTCACATGGTTTATAAGGTTGGGATCACTAACAGTTAGGATAAGATGATCAACATAAAGAACAAGAATGATAAGAGACTTGCCCACTTTCTTGGTGTAGACAGTATTTTCAGAATGACACCTAGAGAAGCCAGATTCTAAAAGAAAGTTATCCATTTTGGCATACCAAGCACGAGGAGCTTGCTTGAGACCATAAAGGGATTTCTTAAGCTGACATACAAGGCTGGAGTCTGTTTGTATAAAGCCAATGGGTTGTTCCATGTAGATTTCTTCATGCAAGTCCCCATGCAAGAAGGCAGATTTAACATCCATCTGATGGACTTCCCATTTGAACGAGGCAGCAAGGGAAAGAACAAGGCGGATAGAGTTCATTTTGGCAACAAGGGAGAAGGTTTCAATGTAGTCAATGCCTTCAACCTGTGAGAAACCTTTAGCAACAAGACGAGCTTTATGTTTATCAACTTTCCCATCTGGTCCATACTTGGTTCTGTAAACCCATTTGCATCTAACAAGTTTTCGTCCCTTTGGTAGAGGAACAAGATCCCATGTATCATTTGCCAATAATGAATGATATTCTTCATTCATAGCTGCTTCCTAATCTGGATGGCCTGAAGCTTCTGCAAAGGTGTCAGGATCATAATTTACTAGAGCTTGAGCCAGTAAAGAAGAGGCTCTCTCAAACTGAGAACGTGTGCGTCGCTGATCTGTAGGATCACCGGCAAGATCACCTGCTGCATCTCGAGTAGCACGAACCCATTTTGGAAGCTGAGGAGCTGAAGGAGGATCCTGAGATGGTGGGGGAGGATTGTCATCCTCACTGTCATCATCTGAAGAAGAAATGTTTTCAAAAGTAGAAGAGATAGGGAGAGGTGGCACATCTGCCGGACTAGGCTCGCAGGCCGATATATTTTCATCAAATTTTACATCTCTTCTAATGATAACATTTTTGGACTTAAATGGAATAAGTCTATAGCCTTTGACATCTTCAGAATATCCAAAAAAAGTACATTTTTCACTCTTAGGTTCTAAATCTTTATGCTTTTCATCTGGAATATGGGCCCACGCTTCACTTCCAAAAACACGAAAGTGACTTACATCTAGTTTGATTGAGCTCCATGCTTCTTCTCGAGTGATATTCTTTAAAGCCTTAGTAGGAGTGCGATTTATTATGTAATTTGCACAGTTAATTGCTTCTGCCCAAAAACTAAGACCAAGTCCTTTAGATTGTAGGATACAATTAACCATTTCCTTTAAGGTGCGATTCTTCCTTTCAGCTACACCATTTTGTTGTGGAGTATATGGAACAGTATGTTGCATTTGAATTCCATTCTCAGTGCAAAAGTTGATGAATGTGTTTTTAACATATTCTCTGCCATTATCAGATCTTAGCTTAAGAATTTGATGTCTAGATTGTTTTTCAACAAAGGCCTTGAAGGCCAAAAATGTGTTAAATACTTCACTCTTGAGTTTTAAGAAGTATACCCAAGTGCGTCTGGATAAATAATCAATGAAAGTTAAGAAATACTTGCAGCCAGAGAATGAAACAACTGGAAGTGGACCACATAAATCACTATGCACAAGCTGTAAAGGGGCTGAGGCGTGCCAAGAGGCACGTTTTTCAAAACTGTCTCGATGATGTTTTCCGAGTACACATCCGGAACAAACACCATCTCTGCAAGATACCATAGGAAGACCTATCACCATATTTTCTTTACATAGATGCTGAAGGGAGCGATAGTTTAAGTGACCAAATCGCTCATGCCAAAGTTTGCTCACTTCATTGTTATGAGCAACAAATACTGAGGGAAGATTTGATGACCCAAAGTTGTGAAACTTATACAACCTTGTAGAATCATCAGCAATGCCAGTAGCTAAAATCTGTTTAGGATCTCTTAGGTCCTTGATTACAACATCATGAGGTGAAAATTCAACGATTTTACCTTCACCTGAATGAGTTATCTGATATACAGATAGAAGGTTGTAGGATAAGGTTGGAACACATAATACATCATTAAACTGACCATTGTCTAGATGAACAGTTCCAGTCCATACAACATTAAGAGATCTATCATCACCAACATATATATTTTTGGTGTTACAATCATTTAAAGAAGAAAACATGGCTTTGTTTTTGGCCATGTGATAAGAATCTCCAGAATCAATGAGCCACTCATGAGAATGAGAAGAAGAAGATACATTTAATGCATAACCAGACCGAGATGATTGACAACCACATGCAGAAAGTGCCATTCCTAAAGATGAAGTTGAAGTTGAAGAATGCTCCAAATGGATGTTATGTTTCTTCATCGCTGCTTCCAAGGCTTCCATATTCTTAAAGCATTTGGATTCTAGGTGGCCATCTCGATTACAAAAGTTGCAATGTCTATCAGTCTTCTTCCATTTGTTTTTATTTGTCTTATCATTTTGTTGAAATGATTTTTCATTTTGAGGCTGAGATTGCTTAGGACCCTTGTTTGGTTTAGGACCATTCTTTTTAGGATATGACTTCTTAGGATTATTTGAATTTGGTTGCTGCTGGGCGGCTAATGCTTTCTTGGAAGAGTTTCCAAGATTAAGAAGACCAAGGTGTAAGAGTTTTTCTTGTTCTCTTATTAAAGAATCACAAAAAGAGTCAAAGGAAGGGGACTTGTAGTCTTTTCCTTGAGAAATGAAGGCTTCTCTTGTAGAATGGAAGGTGGAAACAAACATAGAGTAGGCTGGTCCCAACTTAGTAAGAATGGAATAGATAAGGTTACTATCTTCTTTCTTAACCTTAACACCTTCCAAGAGATATCTAAGGGTCTTGAACTTGGACAAGAAATCTTCAATGCAAGAAAAATTATTAGGGTCCAATGTAAGCAA
Organism: Pinus tabuliformis; assembly: GCA_031772625.1. Taxonomy (NCBI): domain Eukaryota; kingdom Viridiplantae; phylum Streptophyta; class Pinopsida; order Pinales; family Pinaceae; genus Pinus; species Pinus tabuliformis. The sequence goes on from CM062817.1 coordinate 2,003,024,079, forward strand.
CTCATTTTCAAGTTGATGGGCTCTAAGTTCATTTTTAATCCCAAAAACTTTATTGATTTGTTTCATTGCTTCATCAGGAGTATCAAGTTCTGCAATATGGAATCTAAGATCTGGAGAAATAGACATCCCTATCAATCCACGTGCTTGATCTTGCCTATTTTCCCATTTAGCAGCCTTATCTTCATCCTTCGATTTCTTTTCTTGGTCTGAGGCTATTCTGTAGAGACCTTTACTTCTAAGTAAATCCTCAATGTAGGACAACCATTGGAAGTAGTTGGTGTTGTCAAGGGTAACTTGGTATTGACTTTCCATTTCAATGGAATCTAAAGCTAAAGATGCTGAAACTAAGTGTTCCAATGGAAAGATCTCGAAAAATTAGGCTGGTTTAAAAAAATGGCTTTGAAAACGGCTTCTGGATGAAGAAGTTATGGCTTTTTGAAAAAATGTTGTTGAAGATGCCGACGAAGTGCGGGAATGTGCGGAAATGAAAAATCCTCCCTCACAAAATGGAGATTTGAACCCAAGACCTCTACTCTCATAAATTAGCTTTGCACCAAGTGAGCTATACAAAAAATTTGAGAGAGAGAGAGAGGGGGGGGGGGGGTTGATGCTTTTGGTTGCGTGCTTGCTTTGAGAAGGCTCTTTTTCCCTACAAAACAAGAAACACAAAACCCAACATGGACATACAAAAAAAACGAACCTTGTGGCTCGAAGTTAACTTTAGCCGAAAAACTAAATATTTTCAAAAATGAACCTTGCGGCTCAAAGTTAGCTTTAGCTGGAAACTAAATATTTTCCTCAATGTTTCTGATTTTCCGAGATCACACTAAGGCGCAGGGAAAAGAGCATACGCATGAGAAAAATCCTTCCTTTCTGTTTCTGATTTTCCCAGATGGCACAGAGTCATAGGGCAAAGAGCATACGTAGAAATGAAATGTATAGATTTGGTAATAAAAAAAATCTAAATAAACCGAAACCGAAATAAACAGAGAGAAAATAATTGTAAATTGCAAATAAACACTGTATACCTCAAGATCTTAAAAATGACGAAGCTAGGGCTATCAGAAACCTTTTCGCGTGAAATGAAAGGGTTTCCTCACTAGAACAGATGCTCCCAACACAATAGAGCAGTCCTCTCAGCCCGAAAGTAGTCAGAAACAATAGATCTGTGAAACAACAGTCGGATGCAGTTCTACCGGCTTCAGATTTGGATCACCAACAGACGCGGCCCTCAAATAGCTCTAATACCATGTAGTAATTTACAGGGTAAGTTCCTCAGACAGAACACCAATGGACACCACTCACAACCAGATTGCAGATCAATACACCAGTATTTTTGATGTGGTTAAAACCCTCAAAGAGGGAAATAGTCCACGGCCTGAGCCAACACGGCCACTTCAAGCAATTTATTAATAAAAGAATGAAAATTTACATATGCTTCTCTCATAGATGGATTACCCTACAAATGACCCTCCATGCACTTTAAATAGAAATCATGGACCAATCGGGTGTCAAGCCACGGATCAAGTGTCGGTAATACCAAGGAGAGAATGAACCGTCGGATCACTACATATCATGACCGTCGGATTGCAAGTTACAAAATGTACAAGGTAAAGAAACACACTTTACCTAACTCTATAGTAGACCAAGTTGTACTTAACTATTTCCTATGTGTTGAAATATCCTAACAAACTATAAGTCGTATCAGCCCATGGTGACTTACTACCGATTCTACGTGTCGTGATTTTTTCATGCTTCGGGCAACATCATGTAGTAAAGAATTTAAAAATACAGGCAAATTCACGGAGCATTTCTGTTTTAATACGGCTAAAAGTTTAAGGTGTTGTGGTCTTACCACGTCTTTCCGACCTTCACAGGTGATGTAGCTCTGAATGATCTTTGCCAATTCTACCCACGGCTCTCCTAATGCTGCTGGTAGAACTCCCTTTCCTCTTACTGTCAGGTTCTGGCCTTCATCTTGGAAATTTTTTATGATTTTTCACAATCTCTCCTTCTTTAGATTCCACACAGGTCCAGTGGCTGGTAGTCCTAAGAGCTCTGCAATTATGTCATCAGTGACTGCTATGTGTCTCCCTCTCACCGTGGAGTGATATTCTTGCAAGTTCTGCAAGAATTCTATTGCTACTATCTCGTTGGATTCCTGTAAATGATTGAGATAAACTAGCCATCCTGCCCTTGTCAGGATTTCCTGTGCAACATCAAAAAATGTCAATACCTGTGGTTCTCTCTGAATTGATCTTCCTCCCATGTTTTAGCATACTGTAAAAATGCAGAGATGGGAATGGAACAATAGGTTGTTCAAACTGTTGGAAATATAGAGAAAATAATGAGACAGCAAGGCTCGTTTAAATCCTGAGTCACTTACTAATTGTTGCAGAGCATAATATGGAAATAGCTTAGGAACAACAAGCCATGCAAATTGAAAAATGATATACCATTAAGCCTTGATATTCCCAAGTGAAAATTCTCTGAATAATGGTCTGACACATATACTAGCAAATTACAAGGTCACTTGCTTCCCCCCTGCAATGTGATAGGTCGTCCTCGGCCATCGAATGAGGGAGCGGTGTGTCAAACTACCATGGTACAGAGTCATAAAGGAACAACGTATACCGAAATGCCATGTTTACAGAAGAAGCAAGTTTCCGAAATCGAGGTGTATAATAGGATCGCTTAACAAATAAGAAAATTGTCGTGATATGATGCGAGGCTGGGAGGATAGGACAACTGATGTGCACAAAAAGTCTAATGCGGTCATTATCAACTTTTTCGTCATTATTGGTTATAATATATTTTCATGTGTTGAAAGGTTCGGGGAAGTAATATACATAATCTCATTTGACCTATTAAAAAGGTATAAGACAAAGAAGGGTCTTGATGATTGCTATTGGTGTATAAGGAATGTGACTTCTATACCATTAACAGAGCTCTGTTGCCCACAGGTGTCCATAACCTTGACAGAGTTGTTTGTTTCACCCATGGAACCATAATCCTTTGTGTATGCTTAGGAAGTGCTATGCAATGTCAAAATGGAGGTCATTGTGCTGGGTTGGTAACCAGTTAGACCATAATGCCATTCACCAGGAAGGAGTGAAAGGTGGGCAGGCCGGCTCGTGATGAGACCTCCTATTCCAAGGACTCTTTATTTTTTTCTGATGTGCCTCTTGGATCATATCCTTGGTGTTGTGGCCATAGTGGGAATGCCACTTCACTTTCTTCCTTATGATCATGGTAGGCTGGCTCTTTATGAGACCCCCTATCCTTCATTTGAAAACCCATATTAGCAAATCATATAAACATTTTCTCTTTTTTCTCTTTTATAAGGTACTTTCCTATTTATACACAAAGGGTGGTTCAACACTCCTTAAGAGTAGGAATGGTGGAAGAAGTCTTAACATCTCAATAGAAAAATATACCCTTTGTTCTTATTCCTTAATAATGATCAAATAAGATTATGAGAATTTAAAAAGAACCACCATGATAAAGATAACCAATAATACCATTATTAGTAGAATAATGACAGCAAAGCGATGAATAATTGTGTCATTTCCTCTTTCCTCCTATCAATGCAAAGCAATTTCCTGTAAAAATAATGATTTTATGTAATTTACTGATTTCAGTGTGCTCTAGTTTTGTATCCATTGCATAAGTGTATAGCTATGCTCCAAATCACAAAAAAGAGTCGAAACTATTGTATATTGAGAGGAATAGCAGTTGTCTTTTGATTGGAACAACAAGGAGAACAAGCATAAGTAAAAGGAATACGAAAATGTTGTCGTTTCAAAGAGGAATAACAAAAAAAACAAAAGCAAGTGTTGTTCCTTTAGAAAAGCAACAATAGAAAAATGCAAGTGTTGTTCCTTTTGAAAAGGAACAACAAAAAAACGCAAGTGTTGTTCCTTCGGGAAAAAGAAACAACAGAAACCAAAAGTGTTGTTCCTTTGGAAAAGGAACAACAAAAAGCGAGAGTGTTGTTCCTTCGGGAAAAGGAACAACAAAAAATGAAAGTGATGTTTCTTCGGAAAAGGAACAACCAAAACAAAAGTGTTGTTCCTTTGGAAAAAGGAACATTAGAAAAAAAAAGTGTTGTTCCTTCAGAAAAGAAACAGAAAAGTGAATGTGTTGTTCCTTCAGAAAAGGAACAGTAGAAAAACAAAAGTTCTATTCCTTCGGAAAAGGAACAGCAAAACGAAAGTGTTTTTCCTTCAGAAAAGGAACAACAGAAAAAAAAGAGTGCACACAAGTGTTGTTCCTTCATAAAAGTAACAGCGAAAACAACAGTGTTGTTCCTTTGGAAAAAAGGAATAGCTGAAAAATGCAAGTTCTGTTCCTTTGGGAAAAGGAATAGCAAAAACAGTGGAACTGCTGAGCCTACAAAATGGAACAACAAAATGCAGAGGTGCTATTCCTTGAAAATGGAACATCAAGATGGTGAGAATGTTGTTTCTTCCTAAAAGGAACAGCAAAGTGCAAATGCAAAAAAATATCTACAGAGAATAATTTACACTAACAAACCAAGGGAGCTATGTACAGAATGTAAGAACAATTGAATTACTTAATGAACTATAGGTGAGGAAGATTTCTCTTCCTTCTCCAAAATTTGCATGTCAGAGTCTTCACGGAGTTGCTGGTAGAAGGATTCTCGAGTAAGTGGTTTGCGATGTAGTCGAACTTGTTGGCCGTTTTCCTTGAAGATATGTCCAGATCCGTTAATGGTGATTAGACTAAGGGTGCCATTATCATGTACCTTCTAGATTTCATATGGCCCCAGCCAACGAGTCTGAAGCTTCCCGGGAAAATCCTGAAACCTGGAATCATATAGGAGCACCCAATGTCCTTCGTGGAAGACTTTCTTTTTAATGAGAGCGTCATGCCATTTAGCTCGCTGCTGTTGGATAAATGTAGTGTGTTAAAGGGCAGAGAGCCTGATTTCATCTAGCTCATTGATCTGCTATAATCTAATAATCTGTGCTTTGTTTAGATCTAGACCGACTTCTTGTGCTGTTCGCAGTGTTTGTATCTCGAATTCTATTGGGAAGATGGGTTCTTTTCCAAATACCATTTGGTATGGTGAATAACTGGTAGTGCTTATCCATGTTGTTCTGTAAGCCCACAAGGCTTCTAGTAATCTTGCAGCCTAATCACGTCTATGTGATGCAATGGTTTTTGTTAGGATTGCTTCTATTATTTTATTGCTGCTTTCTACTTGACCATTTTCCTGTGGGTGGTATGGAGTAGTAATTTTATGCTGGATATGATAGTTTTTTAGTGTTGTAGCAATCTTGTTACCAACAAACCATGGCCCACCATCTGTAATTATATATCTTGGAATACCATATCACACAAATATATGGAACAAGAACTGTATGACAGAATCCTCTGTAGCTCTCGACAATGCCTCTGCTTCAACCCATTTGGTGACATATTCTGTTGCTACCAAAATATATGTTTTTTGGTTCGAGGATGGGTTAATTGGACCAACAAAATTGAGGGCCCATCACTCGAATGGTTCAATAACTAGTTGTGGATTCAGGGGCATTTCATTGGACTTTCCATTGTGTCCTACTCTTTGGCAGTTGTCATAAGCTTGAACGAACTTCTTTGCATGTTTGAAGATCTTGGGCCAATAATACCCTATTTGCAGCCCCTTCTGACCAGTTCTTTGATCAGCGAAGTGTCAGCCACATGGTCCATTGTGACAATCTTTCAAAATATCAAAAATTTCATCTTCACGGACGCATCTGCTGATGTGCATATCTGCCTTTGTATGAAACAGGTAGCCCCCAATCCAAGAAAATCGAGTACTTCGCTAGACAATCTGTTTTCATTCATTCGGGGTTAGATGTTTCGGTAATTTTCCTACTACTAAATAATTTGCAACATCAGCATACCAGAGTGTTTTAACAGTGACAACAAACAAATTCTCATCTGGAAATTGATCTTCAACTGCTGCTGCGTCCATTGGTTTTGGCATTCACGAGAGAAAGTCAGCTACAATATTTTCTTTTCCAGGTCTGTCCTTGATTGTGATATCGAATCCCTATAATAAAATCAGCCATATGGTTATTCTACCATTTGTGATTGGTTTATTTGCTAAGTATTTTATGGCAGAGTGATCTGTATACAAGATAACAGGATATCCAGTAATATAATGCCTGAATTTATTGACAGCATGTATTACAGCTAAAAATTCCTTTTCAGTAATGGTATAATTCAATTCAGCAGGAGATAAATTTTTGCTAATATAATAAATTGCATATGGCTTTTTATCTTCTTCCTACCCAAGGACTGCTCCAATAGCTTTATCTGAAGCATCTAATGAAATTTGAAATGGCAGGTCCCAATTTGGACCTCTAAGGATTGGGGTTGTTGATACAAGCTTTTTCAAATTCTGGAAAGCACAGTCGCATTTTTCTATCCAAAGAAAGTCAAAATTGTCTGTCAATGCATATAAAGGTGCAGAAATATGAGAAAAATGTTCTATAAATCTTCTATAATAACTAGAAAATCCAAGAAAACAACGTACCTCTGTCTGAGTGGTAGGAGTGGGAATTATTAAAATTATTTGAATTTTGGCTAGGTCTACCTATATGCCAGTTGCTGAGATATAATGGCCTAAAATAAATCCTTCCGTCACCATCATATAGCATCTTTCATGGCTCAAACAGAGCCCGGTGGCAATGCAGCGCTGGAGCACTTTTTCCAGTGTGTCCAATGTTGGGTGAAAATCATCTTCGTATGGTGTAAAATAATCCATGTATACTTCGAGCCCTTCATTTATTAAGTCTAAAAAGATGTTGAGAATAGCCCTTTCAAATGTGGTAGGGGCATTGCATAGGCCAAAAGGTAAAACTCTGTAGGAAAATGTTCCCCAAGGACAAGTAAATGTAGTTTTGTCTTGGTCTTCAGGGGTAATCTGAATCCAATTGTATCTACTGAAGCCATCTATGAAAGAAAAGAGTTTCTTTCCTGTCAAAGTGTCTAATACTTGGTCAATGATTGGAAGGGGAAAGTGGTCTTTATGTGTTGCTTTATTTAGCTCTCTATAATCTACACAAATCCTCCACTTTCCATTCTTCTTTGGTACCATAAGTGGAGAGACCCATTTACTATCGGAGATAGGATAGATGAAGTTCACATCTAAAAATTTTTGAAGTTTGACTTTTACAATGTCTTTTAGATGAGGGTTAAGTCTCCTTTGTGGTTGGCGAACAGGTCTCACATCTTTCTCTATATAAATGTGGTGTGTACATAACTGGGGATCAATTCCTTTCATGTCATGATAGTCCCATGCAAATTCTTCTTTGTATCTCCTTAGTAGTTGGATCAACTTTTCTTCTTGTTTGGAAGTCAGGTTGGCATTAATGTTTAAAGTCTTTCCTGGCTCAATTTCTACAATTTTGCTATTTGAGACAGAGGTAGTAGGTATTATTTGATCGTGAGTATCTTTAAGAGGATCTTCTTCCAATTCATTATCAAATTCTGCTTCTATAATGTGACATTGTATGTGGGATCTCGATTCAGCTTGGCTAATAATATTGTTAATGGCATCATCTTCTGTTTGGTCTTTGAAATCGAAAGCCTCTTCTATGGTTAATGGAGATCTAATATTTTTGGTAAGGTATGATACAGGATGTTTGTTAGTTTTTATTATTGTGACACTTGGCTGGGTTGGAGGATATAAAGCTAGATTCTTGATATTAGCCCCCCTAGTTATGGTCATACTGCCTTGTCGGCAGCCAATATAAGCATCAGCAGTTGCAAGCCAAGGTCTACCTAAAATCAATGTATGTCCATCAAGTTGGTTTTTGGGGTTTATTGTTAGAAAATCGGTAGGATACTCCCAGGAATCAACGGATATCATGACATCATGTAGTGTGCCTTCTGGCCTAACCATAGATCGGTCAGCCAATTCTAATAAAGTGGAGGTCGGTTCTACTGATGTAATGCCCAGTTTTTGACAAGTGGTGGTTGTTAAGATATTACTTGCAACTCCTAGATCAACTAAGGCATTTGAAAAGTTTTGTCCATTTATTTGTACGGTTACTATTGGATTTCCTGGGTCTTCATATTTAACGGGTGTTTCTCTTCCTGATAATAGATCAAATAAGGTACAAACTACTTGGACTTTTGGGTTATTTGTTATTTTCCTCCTTGCTTTTCTTCTACATAGCTCTTTGATGGTCTTTGCATATATTGGGATTTCTTGAATGGCTTGGAGGAGTGGGATTTTTATGTACAAATTTTTTAGTCCTCCCAGAATGTCAAAATCAGGATGTTGTATAGGTTTAGGTATAATTAGTCGTTCTGGGAATGGGGGAGAAGATGTGGTTGCTTGATCATGAATTTTTTGTCTAGTCACATCCTCTTTTTGTGGTGGTTGTTCTATAGGTAACTGATTTTCAACTTGAGCGGTTTTATCTCCCTCCATTTCAATGATGCGCCTCAATCTTAATTGAAGGTCATTACACTCCCTTAGATCAATTCCTATCTCTGGTGTTTCAATTATTTGAATAGATTGGACCGGTCTATTATTTAGATTAGGGTTGGGTTGGGCTGGGAGTTGTGGTCTTAAGTTAGACTGGGGGTTTTGTTGTAATGCTGGCAATGTAGATTGAGTGAGCGGAATGGTTCCTATTGGCTGATTCATCGGTCTTTGCCAGTTTGTTTGCCAGGTTTGACTCTATGAAGTAGGAGGGGACCATTGTATTGGATATACATTGTTTTGCCAATATGGTGGAGTATAGGGAAAATTTGGCCGACTGGGTTGACTTGTTTGGTTTGGCCATGGTGATGATGAAGGAAATGGTTGCTGTGACCAATTTGAGAAGGGAGGTTGATTTTTCAACATTGTATTATATTGTTGAGCATGATATTGTGGATGCTGAAAAGAAGAAGCTGGATTTGGGAACATATGGATTGTCGTGGCTGCCATTGACGGCGCTGATTGAGTAGGTACATCGGTTCTGGCTCTTCTTCTACTTCCTTGTATACTGCTTTCAATCCAAGAAGTGAGGGACAACTCTTTGTAGAGTGGTCTTTTGTACAAATGGAGCAAACTTGAACTGCATCTAATGGACACTCCTTGTGGTTGTGTTTCTTTCTGCATTTGGGACAGAAGATTGCCAAATTCTGTTCTGCCTCTTCTTGCTTTTGTTTAGCCTGCATAATATCAAGTTGTGTTGTTAGTGTCCCCAACATGTCAGTTTTAAAATTTTGTAATAAATTTCCAATTCCTGCGCAAGTTACTCCCTATGCAAAGATCTTGTTTTCCCTTATAAACATGTCATGTTCCGCTGGTTTTAGTCTTGTGCTACCTCTCGAGCTCCTAATGCATAAATTAATAATGTCAACAAAATTTTCCTAATAAATATCTCCTTTTCCCATAATATTTCATGTTTCAATCCATTGTTCCTTCATTCCCCTAATTAATGTTGTTTTTAATGCATTATCAGGTAAGAGTAATGATTCATAAGGAGATATTTGAAGATTATATTGAAACACTCAACATATTCTTCTAATGTTTCATTTGGTCTAGCTACCATCTGAAATATTTCATCTTTTAACTCTCTAGACATGCAATAATCCTGATATTTTTTTAGAAAATATTCTTTCATTTGATCCCAATTACTTATAACACCACCACCCAGGCCCATAAACCATCCTAAAGCAGCCCCTTTTAATGTAGTGGGAAATAATTTCAGTTTCTGGGGATCAGTGGTATAGTCATATCCTCTACACAACACATCAAATTCAAATAAGAATGCATCCAGATCTTCTGATGTAAGGCCATGGAATGTAGGGATATGCTGGAGAGGAATTTCTTTCATAGGTGCATTAACTGCAGTATCCACAATAGGGTATTGCAGTGTAGAGGTTTGGGTGTTTGGCTAGTTCTGGGCCATTTGGTCAAACATATGCCAATAGCCTTCTGGGATATCTAGGAGGTTATTCCTAGGTTGCCAAGGGGGAATGGCTCTAATAGGAATGGTTTTTATAGACATTTTTGTGCCCTACAACACCAAGCGTTAAATGTCCATAAACCAAGGGCTCCTAAGTCCCTAAAAGTGTTGTTCTAACCCCTAAAGGAACAAGGTCAACAGATTACAGCTTCTCCCAGAAGTTCTCCATGAAAAACTACTCAAAATTGGTCAAAACAGGATCATTGCAGCTGCTCCACTAGCTAGGTGCGTTTCATCTCACCCAAATGCACTGTGAGGGTGTGTTGCATTTCAAAAATCCCTTCTGTGGGGTGCGATGGGCGAGAAATGACAAATGGCAGTGTCATTCAACGAGGTGGAGAGGCAATGGAAGCTTCCAGAATCTTCTCCTGTGACACTTGCCTCACTGAATTCAACCAAGGATGAGTAAGAGGCCCTCAGTCTCCAAGTGGAAGCAAGAACTGACAGAGAGAAGACACTAATTAAATCACAAGCTGACTCATCTCCCTTACAGATATCTATATATGGATCCCTCATCCCAGAGATCCAGAGGCTGGAATTTTGCAGATTGTAAGGAATTGCTGTTGGTTTTTTGAGACAAACATTAGATTGTTGGGTGATCTATGCTTTGTTTGAGGTGAAGAGGGGATTCTTTACTGGGAGGTTGATGCTGGGTCAGAACAACTGGTTGTAACTCCTCAGGGATCTTTTCTTGTTTTATCAATAAAATCTATTTGAGTTTTCCTCCATGCTTTTGCATCATTGATGCTTGTTACATTTGTATGGTCAATTTACATCTGATCTTAGATTGTTTATGAATATAGATCCATGTCTTTGTATAGTGCTATGCTTCTGTGATCTTACAGGTACTTTGTGAAGTTGGGCGTGCAAGGGAGCAGGTAGCTGGGGACTATCAAAGGAGAGAGGGATCGAATCAAAGGATTAGCGCAAGACAGAGGTTGGTCCTTCTATTCCTCTCTATCTATAATTCATAAAGGAAAAACATAAGTAGCTTTTCTCTGTTTGTTTCTAAGGCAGCTGTTACACCTTAGTGGGATAGAGCAGTTCTATATAGACACTTTTCCCTGTAACAAAATGGCGACTCCACTGGGGAGATAATTAGTTTGTTTGTTTATCATTCTTTGTTGTTTGTTTCATAAACTTACAAGTAGCATTCGAATTACATTTTCCATAACAAATGCAAAGTAGATAATTGTTGCTACAATCCATTCACTGGATCTGTTTATGATTTAAACTGTTGAATCACAAACTATCTGATTGCCCTTGTGATAGCTCGTAGATCCTCCTTAGATCTACCCCTGATTGTTGCATTATTGACTGCTTTTTACTTGGCCAAAAACCAAGGACTGAACTGCAAACTGTGACCCGGAACCCGAACAGAGTCTCATTTCTGGCCCAGCGCAGGTACTGTTCAGAGATTCTGAATTTCAGCGCACTTCCCGAGTGGACAACCTGCGCTGCATTTCAGATTCTCTGTGTTACAGGTGCGCTGATCAGACTAGCTCTGTGCAACTGTGGCTTCTGTGCTTCATTCTTTCCAGTTCTGTCCCTAAATTTTGCTGCCTGTGATCAGTATATGTCTGTTTGAAACCCCTTTTCCTTGCTGTTATTCCGCCTCCTTTGTACAAAAGAACTGTAGATGTTTTTGTGTGTTTGTTGAGTCATTTATAGTTTTCCTTTGCAAAAGTAGCATAGTTGTTATGCTCTTAACCTGCAAAGCAATACCCAAACATAGAATTTGCAAAGAAAAGATACCGAGAACCAGAATATGCGAAGAAAATATACCCAGAACACAGAATAGCAATGATTTTATTATTCAGAGAGAAATGTTCACAGGCCTCTTCGAGGGGGCAACCTCCAATAGAGCAGAGCTCGATCACAAAAACAAGACACGATACTCCTCGCAGGGAGTCTCTATCCTTTATATATGACTCATACATGCAATACCACGGGCCAACACCGTAGGTTTTATTAATACCATCGATCTAATACTACCGCCCATTTACCATCTATCTAATACTACCGCCCATTTGCAACTAACTGTGGTCCCGTCATTAATTGCGGGTTAACCACTTACAAATATTAATATGGGCTTTATTGACTCTTGACTATGACGTGATCCCATGACATAAATAAGGGGGTTAGGGTGGGACCCTAACATGCCCTCCTCCTTAAGACTAGCCTTGTCCTCAAGGCTGAAGCTGCGGAAACTGCTGAAGAATAGTGGCTGGTTCCCAAGTTGCATCTTCCGGAGAAGTGTCTTTCCATTTGATGAGGACCTCCTTAATCATGCGGCCGCCCAGGTGCTTGTCTCGGGTGTCTAGAACCTGTTCAGGTTGAAGCCAGATTGACCCTTCTTCGTCTAACTCAGGTAGACTGGTTTGAACTTGGCAATTGTTCCCAATCACTTTCTTGAGGCACGATACATGGAAAACTGGATGGATTTTTTCCGTAGGTGGCAAAGACAACTTGTAAGCTACTTCTCCCATGCGCTGAAGTACTTGGTATGGTCCGTAGAATTTTGGAGCGAGCTTTTGACAACCCTTATCTTTGAGTGATGTTTGCTTATATGGTTGTAGCCTCAAAAAGACCTGATCCCCTTCTTGAAATTGGCGCTCTGAGCGATGTTGGTCGGCCTGTTGCTTCATGCAGTTCTGAGCTTGATGAAGATTCTCTCGAAGATGGGCGAGCATGGTTGCGCGGTGTTGTAGGAGTTGATCCACTGCTTGTACTTTGGAGCATCCCTTGAGATAAGAAGTAGGGGAAGGCGAAAGTTGACCATATACTGCTTCATAGGGAGTCATTTTGGTGGTAGCATGATAGTTGGTGTTATACCACCATTCAGCCAGAGGTAACCACTGTGCCCAAAGGTGTTGCTTCTCTGAAGTGAAACATCTAAGGTAGGTTTCTAGACATTTGTTGACAGCTTCGGTTTGACCATCTGTTTGCGGATGATATGAAGTACTGAGTTTGAGTTGAGTGCCTTGTAATCTGAAGAGTTCCTGCCAAAAATCGCTGGTGAAGATCGGGTCGCGGTCAGACACTATTGGAGTGGGCATGCCATGTAATTTGAAGATCTGATCCATGAAAGTTTGAGCAACCAAGGTGGGTGTAAACGGGTGGGGTAGGGCGCAAAAATGAGCATACTTCGAGAGTCGATCCACAACCACCATGATGACTGACTTGTTCCCTGACTTTGGAAGACCTGTAATGAAATCCATAGAAACCTCCGTCGAAATTGAGGCCGGAATGGGCAATGGTTGTAAGGTGCCTGGTGTGTTGATGGTTTCCCCTTTGTGGCGTTGACAGACATCACATTCGGCTACGAAAGTAAGGACGTCCTTTTTCATGCCTGTCCAAAAGAATGATCTTCTGGTGCGAGCATACGTCTTCTGAAAGCCCGAATGTCCTGCAATGGGAGATGAGTGCAATTCTGCCAAAAGGCGACTTTTGAGGGTAGATGTTGGTGATATGACGACTCTGTCCCTGTAGCGAAGAATATCATTCTGCCACGAGTAGCCCGTGCTAGAATTAGGATCTACCTGCAATTGCGAAATGAGTTGGGAGAGCCCTGGGTGTGAAAACCATTCCCTGCGAGCCTCTTCAATCCAGTCTGGAATGGGAAGGGAAATTGCGAGCAGAGTACTTTCCTCCTCAATTTGGCGCGATAATGCATCTGCTACCTTGTTGTCTTTCCCTTTCTTGTAAATGATCTCATAATCATATCCCAGCATTTTGGCTAACCATTTGTTTTTTTGTGGGGAGGATAGGCGTTGCTCCAAAAAATATTTAAGACTGTGATGATCTGTGCGGATTTGGAAACGTCGCCCCAATAAGTAAGGTCGCCAGGTCTCGACTGCATGTAAGATGGCCATCATTTCCTTCTCGTAGGTAGATTGGCCCAGATTCCTCCCACTGAGTTGTTGGCTTGTGAAGGCCAATGGTCGCCCTTCCTGCATTAAGACCGCCCCAATACCTGTACCCGAAGCATCACTTTCAATGACAAAGGATTTGGTGAAGTCAGGTAGTGCTAAGACTGGAGTGGTACACATGGCGTTTTTGAGCGCGGTAAATGCCTGTTGTGCTTCCTCGGTCCAGAAGAAGGAATTTTTCTTTAGGAGTTGAGTGAGGGGCTTCGCTATGTGGCCATAGTTGCGGACAAATTTATGATAATAGCCTGTGAGACCCAAAAATCCTCTCAGGCTCTTCAAAGTCTTAGGTTGCGGCCATTCTTGCATTGCCTGGATCTTTTTGGGGTCCACCTTGACACCTTCACGCCCCACAATGTGGCCCAAATACTCAACTTCTTCCATGCCAAATGCACACTTAGACATTTTGACAAATAATTTATGCTTGCGGAGCAGTTGCAAGAGTAGATCTACATGCTAAAGATGTGCCGCCCAGGTGCCACTATAGATGAGAATGTCATCGAAGAAGACAAGAACAAATTTTCTGAGATATGGTTTGAGGATGTGATTCATAAGACTCTGAAAAGTAGAAGGGGCATTACAGAGACCAAATGGCATGACCAGGAACTCATAATGGCCTTCATGAGTTCTGAAAGCCGTCTTGGGAATGTCGACTTCCTTCATGCGAATTTGGTGGTAGCCGGAGCGAAGATCCAACTTGGTGAAGAATTGAGCCCCATTGAGTTTGTCCAGCAAATCGTCAACCACCGGAATGGGAAATTTATCTTTGACTGTCAACTTGTTGAGGGCCCTGAAGTCGGGACACATCCTCCACTCCCCATCTTTCTTGAGGACCATGACTACTGGGGACGAATAAGGACTAATGCTGGGACGAATGACACCTGCTTCCAACAATTCCTTGATGATTTTTTCTATTTCATTCTTTTGAGTGAACGGATATCGGTATGGCCTCACATTTGGGGGTTGAGCCCCTGGAACCAAGGTGATGCTATGATCATGTTCCCCTCGCGAGGGTGGAAGCTCATGAGGCTTGTCAAAGATCATCCGATGGGTATTTAAAATCTGCTGCATCTCAGGATGAATTGGCAGAGGTCTGGTTTCGACTACCTGGATGGCATTAAATTGCGCTACCACTCCATGATGGCCCTTTTTTAACAATTTTTCCATCCGATGCGAGCTGATGAACGAGGGGGCTCCCGCCTGGAGGCCATGGAGGGTATGTGTGGAGTTGTTCTGCTTAAAACTCATATATAACTCCTGGAAATCCATTGTGATTGGCCCAAGGGTGCGGAGCCATTCAGCACCGAGGACAATGTCACATCCCCCCATGTGTATGGCAAACATGTGGGTTTTCAACTGATAATGCCCCATTTGAAGTTTGACATTTTCACAGCGGCCTTCACATTTCATTGTGCCCCCATCTGCAATTTGGACTTGGAAGTTAGAAACTGCCCTTACAAAACAGTGCGCTGCTTCGGCGATTTTTTGATGGATGAAATTATGGGTACTTCCACTATCAATCAGGACTATTACTGGGCGATGTTTAAGAAAACCCCTGATTTTGAGAGTTTGCGGAGAAGAGATTCCTGCCAACGCATTGAGCGAAATAACTGGGTCGTCAGATACAATCTCCTTTTGGCTGTCTTCTTCTATCGCCTCCGGTTCCTCAAGAGGTGGATCTTCCTCGATGGAGCTGTAGTCAGTGGCATCTATTTGAAAAAACTTGGGCTCCTTGCATTTATGACCAGGGGAATATTTTTCATCACAGTAGTAACATAGTCCTTGCTTCCTTCTTTCGGCCATTTCCTGAGGTGACACCTTTTGGACCTTAAGTGTCTGAGTCGTGGTGTGAGCTTGTGGGGGACGACCTTTAGTGGGGAAATTTGGGCAGCTGTATTGGGCTGTTATGGCACGTTCCACCTTACGGGCTACCTGGCAAGCCTCCGTCCATGTGGGAGGGTGGTGGAGTAGAACTTGAGCTTTGATGGCTTCTTTAAGACCACTGATAAAACATTCCGTGTAGAACTCATCTGAGAGATGCTGAGTGCGGAAGGCTAAGGCTTCAAAAGCGGTGATATATTCATCCACGGTACCCGTCTGTCAGAGCTTAGTGAGACGGCCCAAAAAGGAGTCTCCCTGTTCAAAGCGATCTTGAAGAGCTTTGGCAAATTGGGCCCAACTCGAAAAAGGTGCATTGCGACGTTGATGCCATTCCGCCCATTGCCATCGTTCATTGTCCAAGTACATGGTCGCCACTCCAATCTTAGTCCAATCATCTTGGAGACGATTCAATGTGAAATACTGGTTCATTTGTGCTAGCCATGCGGATGGGTTAGAACCATCAAATTTCTGCATATCCAACTTGGGAGGTCGCTGACTATCCAACTTGGGAGGTGGTGGATGGGTGTGCCAGCCGTGAGGAGAGTGGCTAGACTCACCCTCATGGTGTATATGGCCATTATAGGGTTCCTCAAGAGCTGGCTCCTTGCCCTTATCGAGTGCTTGCCGTACCATGCTCGATAGTCCATCAAGCATATTTTTGAGCTCGTTCATATCTGTTTCAAGTTTGTCTAGTCTTTCATTGGCCATTGCTTGAGCTCTAGTTTCTACCATACACCAACTTGATGAAAAATTGGGACCGCCAAATTTTTTTTTTTTTTAAGGAATTGAATGGTACCACCGTGCTCAGCTCGTTGTCCTGATGCTGATGGGCTAGATCACAAATAAGCACTTCGGAAGATCTCAGACTCTTTTTTTTTTTTTTCGGAAAACTCCTAACGGAGTTTTACTCCTTCCTAATCAATACTGCAGTCGCCAAATCCTCAAAATGTCAATGCCGCCAAAAGTCCTGCAAAAATTATATCCAGGTACAGGAACCCTTCACAGCTACTCCGATCTGGTGGATCTGAGAGATCTGAATGGTGGAACAACTGCTGCTGTTGATCTGGAATATCCGATCTGGTGGATCTGAGAGATCTGAATGGTGGAACAACTGTTGCTGCTGATCTGGAATATCCGATCTGGTGGATTTGAGAGATCTGAATGGTGGAACAACTGCTGCTGCTGCTCTGGAATAGATGATGTGTGATCCCCCGATAGAAAGGGAACTATGGTCTTGGGGAGTGTCAGGTGCTACAGATCACAATATACATAAGGGTCTGACAGTAGTACTCGGCCCAATGTTTCAGGGCTCTAACTAAGGAGGATCGACCGTACCCTTAGCCGTACAGCCCGACTACCCTATCGTACGGGCGAGTAATCTCTCCGAGTGCTGTTCTCGGTGTACTGTAGCCACAAGACGGTCGAAGGTTTATCTATGGTGAGGCTTCAAGGTAGCTAGGGGGCTTCCTATATACCCAGAGGGTACGTGGAAGACAGTCCATGCACGATTCTGTCTAATGCGCTACTACTCGAAGGGGTACCCACAGGGGTTACAAGGGAGTCCAACAGACGTGACCACCTCTTGTATTTCCTGCATGCATGCCTCCCCAAATCTGCAAGTTTATGCGCTTAACGACAGATCTCGTGGTTTAAAGACGCCGGAATACGTCTCTAGCCAAAAAATATTTTGCTAAAATTTGGAGATCCCACCGAGCCCTGGAAAGTGCTCTGATACCACTTGTTATGCTCTTAACCTGCAAAGCAATACCCAAACATAGAATTTGCAAAGAAAAGATACCGAGAACCAGAATATGCGAAGAAAATATACCCAGAACACAGAATAGCAATGATTTTATTATTCAGAGAGAAATGTTCACAGGCCTCTTCGAGGGGGCAACCTCCAATAGAGCAGAGCTCGATCACAAAAACAAGACACGATACTCCTCGCAGGGAGTCTCTATCCTTTATATATGACTCATACATGCAATACCACGGGCCAACACCGTAGGTTTTATTAATACCATCGGTCTAATACTACCGCCCATTTACCATCTATCTAATACTACCGCCCATTTGCAACTAACTGTGGTCTCGTCATTAATTGCGGGTTAACCACTTACAAATATTAATATGGGCTTTATTGACTCTTGACTATGACGTGATCCCATGACATAAATAAGGGGGTTAGGGTGGGACCCTAACAATAGTCGTATTGTCGTCCTTTGATTTGAATCTGTCGCAAGTGTCGATTTCGATCATAGGAGAAAGTTTGATTACTGTTGATGGTCGATTATCCTGTTACTATTGAAAATATAGATTTACTATTGAATGACTTGGAAGGGGTAACCTTGAAACTCTGTTTTATACCTGGGGGCATGCAAACCTTTTGGAGTGCAAGCGAAGAGCGGCTATTTATTTTTTAAATTTATAGGACCTCTAACCCTTTAAATTCATAGGATTGGTCGTTTCCTAACTTGCATATTGAAAGGATGTGGGGAAAATCTCTAGAAGTTGCCGCTTTTATATGAGACATTCTTATCACACGACTGGATTAATCGAGCAGTTTTAGCACATAGTTCAAGCTCGTTAAAAAATAAACATAAGACATGAGCAAATGTTTCCACCCGCGTTTAAGCTCATTAAAAAATGAACTATTCCCCGGTAAATAACCATCATGAATGTAGTACTTCAGCCATTAAAGCCTTGGTCGTGTTTGCACCGTCACCTCCACTTTTTCATTGGCCGATCATTCACCTCCATTTGATTGTTTACCCATTTTGAGGAACAGCTGCGAAGAGTGATTTCACTAGCCATCCTTGTGACACTGCCATGATTGGAAAATTCCAAACCTTACCTGGAATCAGCTGCTACCCGTTTTATCACTCGTTCCTCAAAAGACGAGTCTCCTTTAAGCTCTTTTCAACTGACTCGTAAAATATGAAAAGATTTCCGAGCCATTGGCCTCTCCAACTCGTTAAAGGGATAGGAAGTGCTATCCCTCCTCTAGATTTTAATCTTTTTGGACCCGAGGGATTATTACACAAAAAGATTGAGCACTTGTTTTGTTCGGCTCGTTAAAAGTATCGAAAATTCATCCCTTCTGTATTGTTTTATACTTTTTCGGACTTAAGGGATTAGATGAAGAAAAAGGAATTTTGGAGTTACCTTTAGGTTCCTTTTCAGACTCTCTAAAATTGAAAAGGACCGAGTTATCTTTTTCGTTAAACTCGTTAAAAAGATTAATAGCGACAAACTTGTCTATAGACGAGAACGAGTTTCACTATCGCTAGGCTCGTTAAAACATAGCGATGGGTTTGCCCAAAGGGAAAATTATAGAACAAGCATATGTTATCCTCCTCAAGATTGACAAAAATAAAGAGGTACTGGTCAGCAATGACTGGGGAAAAATTGGGAAGAAAACTCAAAGAAACTTTGTTGGTAGCAAGTCGCTCTTGAACATGACACTTCCACTCCGTGTCCGAGTCGGGTTGGGTTGTTTCATTCACCGGTCACATCACCATGGTCACGCCATACCATCCACATTTGGGGTTAATGCTACCAATCCATCACATCAGTGTCACCGATATGTTCAAGAGAATTCATCCAGAGAAGTCACCTGTGTCTCACCCACTACCATACATTATACTCCATTCTTTCATGACCGCCACCCTGAACCTTATATCACCAGATCGTTTTCACCTCCATCAAAATCATTTGCTCCGTTCTGTGTCATTGATGTGGGATTCATTAAGGCCCTCCTGTGACGGATCACTTCTTTTCGACATCAGCTCATTATCCAAGAAGTTGATCTAGGAACACCCCATTCAGTACTTTGAAGCTTGCATGCCTCAATGGCAAGTTTCTCACTTCCGGCGACAGGTTTACATCAATGGCCTTCGACCGAAAGATTTTGCGTGGTGTCCGACGCCAAGTCCTTTATTCACACCACATGAATTGTACTGCAGTACCTTGAGGGTCATTATCATTATCGGTGATTCCTCTCGCGCTTGTTAACAGTTTACATCATTGACTGGTAATCAAGCGATGTCTTTCCATGTTCGACTTCAGAACATTTCTCACATGGATCGACTTGTACTTCAAGTGAAGATCGGACGAGATTGAAGACCCCAGATCTAGTTTCATCCATCGGGGTTGCGATATATATTTAGGGAAATAAAGACATTAAATGTACAACATTGCAGCACAGATAATCATCCTATCAAAAGGATGATGGCTCTACCAGAATCATCAGTCTACACTCAGACGATTGTCTGTCCTATGTACATGAAAATGAATTTATAAAGTTGAGCATGGGAATGCCCGCCTCAGCTAGATCATGAAAATATTATGAAGATAATGTATTGTATTGTATCTTATTACAGGTTTCCTCCCAGCATTGAAAGAACTTCGGATCCTCATAATAAATCATTTCACCCGACACCAAAAGGTTAACGGCCTCATACTTTAGGGGGCAACTGTTATAGACATTTTTGTGCCCTACAACACCAAGCATGAAATGTCCATAAACCAAGGGCTCCTAAGTCCCTAAAAGTGTTTTTCTAACCCCTAAAGGAACAAGGTCAACAGATTACAGCTTCTCCCAGAAGTTGTCCATGAAAAACTACTCAAAATTGGTCAAAACAGGATCATTGCAGCTGCTCCACTGGCTAGGTGCGTTGCATCTCACCCAAATGCACTGTGAGGGTGCGTTGCATTTCAAAACTCCCTTCTGTGGGGTGCGATGGGCGAGAAATGACAAATGGCAGTGTCATTTTGCGAGGTGGAGAGGCAATGGAAGCTTCTAGAATCTTCTCCTGTGACACTTGCCTCACTGAATTTGACCAAGGATGAGTAAGAGGCCCTTAGTCTCCAAGTGGAAGCAAGAACTGACAGAGAGAAGACACTAATCAAATCACAAGCTGACTCATCCCCCTTATAGATATCTATATATGGATCCCTCATCCCAGAGATCCAGAGGCTAGAATTTTGCATATTGTAAGGAATTGTTATTGGTTTTTTGAGACAAACATTAGATTGTTGGGTGATCTATGCGTTGTTTGAGGTGAAGAGGGGCTTCTTTGCTGGGAGGTTGATGTTGGGTCAGAACAACTGGTTGTAACTCCTCCTGGATCTTTTCTTGTTTTATCAATAAAAGCTATTTAAGTTTTCCTCCATGGTTTGTATCATTGATGCTTGTTACATTTGTATGGTCAATTTACATCTAATCTTAGATTGTTTATGAATATAGATCCATGTCTTTGTATAGTGCTATGCTTCTGTGATCTTACAGGTACTTTGTGAAGATGGGCGTGCAAGGGAGCAGGTAGCTGGGGACTATCAAAGGAGTGAGGGATCGAATCAAAGGATTAGCGCAAGATAGAGGTTGGTCCTTCTATTCCTCTCTATCTATAATTCATAAAGGAAAAACATAAGTAGCTTTTCTCTATTTGTTTCTAAGGCAGTTTCCACACCTTAGTGGGATAGAGCAGTTCTATATAGAAACTTTTCTTGTAACAATGGCCTTAACAACACTTCCTTTATCTGGGATGATGAAAATGCCTAATATCTGGGGGAATTCTGGTGCTTGAGTTTCTTCGACTTCGTTATAAATGATTTTTGCAGTGCTTCCCTTATCTAGTCTACTTAATGGCTGAATTATCCCAAGAGGAGATCTTGGTTCTTCAGTTTCCCCGGTTTCTCCTCTTCCTTCATAGAGGTTACTAAGGTTCCCTTCTTGTAATGATTTTGGGCTAGAATTTTCAATTTCTTGAAAATCTTGCTCTTTGGTTTGACTATGAACCTCAACAAAGGTACAGATAGTGATCCTGTGGCCTGAAGGGAACTAGTAGGCTATCTAGAAGTAACTTTTCTAGGTCCTATTGAAGGCTGAGATTCTGCTTTCTTAAGGATTTCGTCTATAAAGGTCGATCCGCCAAGGGTCACCGGTCCCTTAGCTTTGTCAGGCTTGGGTAGAGGTTTAGGATTCTTTTCAGGATTTTTCTGCTTAGTCATGCACACAAATCAACTGGTAATTTCTACCCAAAGAAAACAACAACAAATATATAGGAAAGCGAGCAGGTTCTTACACTACTCTAGAAAAGAAACAAATGGCTACAATCTTCCCCAGCAATGGTGCCAAAATGTCGAGCCATAAAAAGGGTCTTGTTCACCTCTATTTACCCTACATTAACTTATCAATCCAGGAACGATTTGTTATCTCAAAGAGTGTACTCAGTTTGAGGCGGTCATTTGTCAAAGTAATGCTAGTAGTATAGTGCTCTAAATACAAGATTAAGTGGATGCTTAAAACAAGATCTACTTATAGAAAAGCTCTTTAAGACTCAAATCATGCATTCAGAAAACTATAGCAATTTATCAGTTAAGGGTACAATAACAGTAACTCATCCCTCTGTAAACTGATGTAATTAAAGATAACCAAGGAAAATATCATCAATCTGGGAGCTAGACAACAGATGTCAATACTCACTATAGTCTCAAATCATTCTGCACATCAAAGCAATGATAATACAACTAACAGGAAATGGAACAACAACTAAGAAATGGAATAGCATTTAGTCTTCTAAACAAGATTGAACAGCAAAACCTTAGTCTATAGAAATAAATGCAGCAATTGTATCCTATAGGAATCAGATAACAATCTTCACTCTAAAGATAAATGAGATAGCAAACGGAAATAGAATGGCAACTAATCAGACATGGAGTATAGAACAACAACTAGAGTCAAATATCAATGTACAATGAACCAAGATAAATAGCACACGCGACACGCTTAATATTAAGAGAAACAATAATCTGACTTCGATACAACTAGTATCAATCTCAGTCATAAAGAGCAACGATTGTAATTTGTAATGGAACAACAACGTTAGTTGAACAACAATTGCAATTAAGTGTAAACCATAGATGAATACAATAATACCAACTTATGAATGTTACAGCACTGTTACTCTCTAATTGAACAACAATAGCATTTTGTAAGGAATAGCAACGTTATATCAATGGTTAAAGGAACAACAATGCGTTACAAGTCAGAAAGAACAACATAGCATTCCTGTCATAGAGAACAACATTACTCAATTGAGCATAAACAAAATATAAAAGATCCATGATGTAAAATAGAAAAACACATCAGATTACCAAACAGAGCTAATAATGAAAACCACACATGAAATAGAGATAATGGTACAGGAGCAAGTGGTCCACCAGGGCTGGTTCCCTAAGCCTCCAGGGACACATTGCTTGAGATTACTCTAGAATAAAAGATGGAACGTCAACCAGATTCATATTAAAACATCAAAGCAAAGTTATAGTGGATCACTTCTCAACAAGTGTCAATGATCAAAGTTTCAAATACAAAGGAGAATTACATAAAAATAACAACCGGCCATCCCCCTCGGCTAGCAGCGTTGCCCCTTCTTATAATAGCCGAGTGAAGATATCAATGATGCAAAAAAAGTAAAGATGGTGATCCCTCAGGATCAAAGGATCCTGAGGGATTCACCAAACTGTTAATTCCCAGTTATCCATTTTTTCTCTTGTGCCGATTTGATATCTCCTTTTCCCCTTTCAGGCTAATACACTCAAATTTTGATCGTCTTGTTTGCATGCGGTTTCCTACCAAAGGGATAGCAGTTAACTTTGTCCTGTCTTTGCCTTTGGGACGGAAATATTTCGTTTTCTCCTTTTTCTACATAAGAAAATGACAATTATTAGTTGCTTTTTGTTTCATATAAATCCCATGGATTTTGTCATAATTTCTTATTATCTACCTAGTTCATGATGCAAAGAGGTTATGAGTTTTAAAGAAAAGATGACAAAATAAACAATAAAAACACACCTTCTTCAGTACTCCACACTAACTTATCTCTTCTTACACAATGTTAGACTACAATCACTCCCAATTTGGAAGCTTCTCCCTCCCATTTACCGAATCTTGGTAGTTGTGCCAACTCTTCGGAAGGTCGAGAAGTGATAGGCTTACTAGATCATATTCAAAAACTGTAATACCAACACTCCAAAGTTCATCCTAAAATTGGGTGAGCTTGCTCAGGTACTGTGATATTGTGTCACTTTTCTCCATCTTGATCTTTCTAAGCTTTTCCTTCAGTGGAAGCTTCCAATGGTCACTATTGTTCTGAAACAAGTCTACCAAGGTTTGCCACATTGCATATGGGTTATCCTTCCCATGGAGATTCGAGACAATATGATCTTGAACTCCTTCTAGTATGATCCTCCTCGTCTTTACCACACATTTCTTCCACTCTGCCAGATCTTCAACGTTAGTTGTTAAAGGCTTAGGAATACTATTTTTTATGAATTCCTTCAACCCATTATCTTACAAAACTGCCTCCATCCTGTCCTTCCAAGAAATATAATTCGAGATACCCTCAATGGCATACTCAAGTCTCATTACATAGAACGATATCTTGCTCACTCTAAAGGATGATACTACAAATGCGATTCACCTCAAAGATAAAATCAAATTATTCTCTTCTATTGTAATTCTCTCTTTGATACCATGTAGAAATTCCTTGTAATTTTCTAAAACAAAAGACTTGAATCTACTCTACTCATCAAAGGAAAACAATTAAACGACCGAGGAATCACAACATAAACATGAGACAATATTTAATCACATATGCTAAGATATTTATCTAAGGAGAAAGGAACTACTCAAAACCCCTTCTTATCTGTATTGCATTAGTCAAAAAATAGAGAATAAATAAAATGCTTGCTCAAGCTCAAGTAACCTCTGCACTAGTATTAGCTATCTCACTTCTTCCTAGACAAGATCTGGTCAATACTTAACCAAATCCAAGCCTTCCCAAGTCCCTATTTCCTTGCACTATTTCTCAAGGAATTTTCCCCCTATTAATTAGGGAAATTCACAATTAGGATCATGTAATACGTGTGGGCCCCTTCTCTGACTGCATGCACCACCAGTAGAATTTGGAATTGTCTACCACTGATAATGCACTACCCTTGAACTCCAATATGAACTAGGTAACTAGAATTTCATGCATTCATGAGTTAATTAACGTTAATTGATTAGTTAACTAGTTTAACACTGAAGTTGCACCCCACTAATAAACCTCCTACTAGTTCTTCCAACAATTGGAACTAGTTTAATTGACCTTAACTCAATTTAACTTAATTAAATTGTTACAACTGAAATTAACTCAACCTAGGCTCCTAAAATTTAGGAATCGGTGTACACAACTCAAGTTCAACCCTCAAATCGAATTAACCAATTTAACTAAGTGATAATATATCAGATAATTCATTCAAGTTGTCTTGTGATGTGGAATTTCGATTTTCTCCTAATTTAATTCAAGGGAAATTAAATTAGGAATTTCTTGTTGCATTTTTTCAACATTCGTGAGGCAACAATCGTGAATGATATTTCCATAAATATTCCTATGATAAGTATAGCACTAGAGGATTAGCAAGCAGAACACCAATCTACTATGATTGAGGTTGAGGGTATTATTTTAAACCATCATGTTTATTGATCCGGATTTAAACAAGAACACAACAAATTACAGAGATAACCATATACACAAAGATGCAGCGGAAATAATACTTCATTTCATTAATGGAAAATACTGAAATATGCTTACAACCAGAAATGGAAATAAACCAGCTAGGGCGATGGTAGCTTATCTCTGAGAAGAGATGTGATGGCTACATGCCTCTGAACTGTCTTACAATGAGGCTCGAAGGCATATTTATTGTTGAGAAACAGTGGAAAAACCCTTAACATTCCAAAACCTAACCCTAGAAGATGAAACACCAAACTATGGGGCCCCGTTTGGGGTAAGTTGGTACATCAACTTCCGGGGTCGTAACTTTGGCATACGATCTCCGTTTGACGCATACAATAGCTCGTTAGAAAGATCTATCCGAGCACTATCATTGTTGTAACGGGCAACATCGGTCCATTCGATGGACCCATGTTGCCCCCGGATTCCCCAAAAAACGTCGTTTAGGGCCTCAAAACGGCTCTGGAAGTTCAGGACCCGAAAAACTGCTAAAAATAGTAAGTTGTGCTACAATTAAGGAAACTGAAAACGCTGAGAAGAAAAATGGTGGGGGTCCGAGTGGACTTGGCAGGTGGCCACCAATATCCACCTGGATCATTTATATATTGAATTATTGAGGGGCTAGTTTAAGTTACACTAGTCCTAAAACTATGAAGAAATGTAAATTAGATATTGAAAACTTTAAGACTGCATGGTTAGTACAGTTAGTAACTTACACCAAGAGAAGGGTAACTAGCCAAGTGAAATAGTGCTCGATAGATTTAAATGGTTGTTTCATGAAAGTAAATCTACTTACACTCCCCTTAACATTCTACGACGTGTTAATAGGCATGGACTATTTGGAAAAACATGAAGTTGTCATAAATTTTCTAGAGAAACAGTAAGCTATATAACTTAGGAGGGACAAACCTAGTTAATAAGAGGAATACCGAAACCCATATTAGATAGACAATTTTAGCCATTACAGTTGAAAAAGAGGGTCATGAAAGGGTGTCATTTATTTGCAGTGTATGTTGAAGAAAATGAGAAAGAGACATAAACACAAAAAATAGACCTGCTAATCATTAGAGATTTCAGGATGTTTTTCTGGAAGAGATTCTAGGTTTACCTCCTTGTAGATACATAGATTTCTCCATTGATATAATGCTAGGAGAAACCCCCATGTCTAGAGCACCTTATCAAATGAGCACTCCAGAATTACTTGAACTAATGATGGAGTTGCAAGAGCTACTCGATAAAGGATATATTAGACCCAATGTTTCACTGTGGGGATCCCTTGTGTTATTTATGAAGAAGAAGGATGAGACATTCAAAATGTGCATATATTACTGACAATTAAAAAAACTGACCATTAAAAACAAATATCCGCTACCCCATATTGATGATCTATTCAATCAAGTAAGAGGGGAAAATATATTCTCAAGAATTGTTTTGAGGACCAAATATCACCAGTTGAGAATAAAGTATGAAGACATTCATAACATAACTTTTCGAACCAGATATGGTCACTACAAATTTGTAGTGATACCATTTAGCCTTACTAATTCACCAACAACATTTATGTGCTTAATGAATAACATACTTAATAAATAGCTTCATAAATTCATGTTGGTATTTAAAGATGACATTATGGTATATTCCAAGAATGAACAAGAACACAAGGAACATCAAATATTGGTACTCCAAACCTTAAGAGAACATCAACTATATGCTAAGTTTAATAAATGTGATATTTATAAAGACAAACTATAATATTTTGGCCATGTTATTTCAAACGAGGGAGTATCTAGTGGTCCTAAGATGGTTAAGGCTATTTTTAACTTTCCCACACCCAAGAATGTGTTGGTTTTCTGATCCTTCATGGGAATTATAGGATATTACTGAACATTCATAGAATGGTTCTCTAAACTATCCTACCCTATCACATCTTTACAAAAGTAAGGAATAAAATTTGAGTAAACAACCAAATGCCAAGAAAGGTTTGACAAATTGAAACATTTTCTTACAGTGGCATGTATTTTAAAATTTGTAGACCCATATAAATAATTTTTTGTTTGCACAAATTCTTCTTTGGAAGGTTTAGGACGAATTTTGATACCGGAAAATTCACTAGTGGCTTATGATTCTACAAATATGAAAACACATGAAAAGAAGTATGGAGTATATGATTTAGGTTTGGATACTATAATACATTCTTTAAAGATGTGGAAACACTACCTATTAGGTAAAATAATCATCTTGGTGACATATCATACTAGCTTGAAATATTTTTTCAGCCAAACAGATCTTAATGCGAGACAAGCTAGGTGGATGAGTTTTCTTAGTGAAATTGAATTTGATATCAAACATATTAAAGGGAAAGAAAGAAAAAATAGTAGTTTCTTAAAGTAGACATGCACATGAAATAGTGGCAAAAACTGTTAGCAATATTCACACAGATTTTATGGAGCGAATCATAAATTCATAACAATGGGATCATAACTACTTGGAAATTCAACATAAATTGCAACAGACGACAATTTCAAGATATGTTGAAAACTCAGAAAAGTTGCTAACCTATAGAAATAGATTGTATGTTCCAAATGTAAGTGTTCTAAAACAGATGATATTGGATCAATATCATAAGAAATTGTATGTTGGACACCCTATAGATTTCCGTAATTGTTTTGTTTTGACACCCTTTTTCCTCCATTTTCCTCTTTTTCATCATCACTATCAACTCAATAAAGGCAGTAAATCATATATTTTGATAAGGTAAAAACTCTTACATGTCTTATTTTTCATATTAGTTAATGTTCCTTATTGTTATGTTAAATATTGCATTAGCTACAGAATTAACATGATTCTGCAACTATTTTATAAATTTGCAATTACCTCCATGGTTTGTGGGGTTCTGGTGTGCCAATGAAGCAATCAAGCACATGGGTAGTTGAGGATCGATCCCTTAATGTATCTACTCCTATTCAATTGAGACAATTCACTGAAGGAATTACAAAGTGGTCAAACACATAGCAACAAACGTCTGAGTGCATCACGTTTCTTTGATTTTCTTTCCAAATAGCAAATCAATGAAATAATGCTTTTCTGTTTAGTTTCAAATTTGAATAAGGATTGAACAACATACCTGTGGGTGTAGAAGTCTCAAACTGTTGAGCACACATTTTATATAAATATGTATCCTCTGTAAATGATAACAAGGAGGACATAATAGTCAATTGTTGAAGAATTGTGAAATAGACCTTTGTTTGTATTAATTTGAAGTTACCTTTATGTGATTCGATGCGTATGTGAGTGTGAATTACACCTACTGGATGCAGAGGGCCCCTACAGATAGTCAAGGTTTTTAGTTTATTTCATTTATTTTCTTTATGGTTTTTTTCATTTAATTTCTTTTTGTTATCATTGCATTCTAATTTAGTTTCCTTACTTCGTTGTTTTCATTATTTCATATAACTCAATTATTTCATTTACCATTTTGTTTATGCTTAATCGTTCAATAGTATGGTTCTTCAATGATTTTCACTTCATTACAATTAGTATTTTTATGCTTTTTGGAATTAGATCTTGTATCTACTCTATAGGCTATAATTAGATATTTCTTTCATGATCTTTTAAGATTAGAATTTGTGTATATATATTTTGTAAACAAGCTTTTGTTTGAATTCCAATACTCTATTTCATAGAAACAAGGTGTTTATATAGATTCATAATTTTAGATGAATAACATAAGATATTCTAGGATGATACTCAAACAGATATGACCTGGAAGATTAACCTAACAATAGCTTAACTCTCATTTATTCTAATTGTACCTTAACCTTCAAGTATTAATTTTTAGAAATATAACTCTAATAAAAATCTAGATAACAACGAAAAATGTCAAAACAAACATAACCATCATCTTACTAAACGAAAGAATAGGATTCTAGCATATATATTGCCCCCGCACTTCATAAATTTACCAACTCCGGTCCATAATTTATGCTTGCAATTTAAGAACATTGAATTAACCAAACATTTTGGCGTTGTTGTCAAGGAAGTGTAAATAGAAGCCTTAAAAAAAATCAAATAAAAACATAACATGCAGAGGGAAAGAGACTCTAGCAGTAGGTTTGTAGGTCAAGGGAGAATTTCAATTTCTACATCATCACTCACTCCACCATGACCTCGCAGAGCCACACCACCCAGACAAACTCAAATTCCATCCATAGTAGGCCAATATAGACTTCTTGAAGTCTTAAGATCTGAAATCTAATCTAAAGGTTCACCAACTTCATCAATAGAGGTTGTGATAGAAGTATATCCTACATATCCAACAATTGGAATAATTTTTCTATCTTCAACTGGAGAAAAACTTCTAGCTCAAGAGTTGGAAGTTCTTTCTAAAGAAGAAGAGGAAGAAACTTACTTCAAACCACTAATATAGGAACCAAAAGAACTAGAAGAAAAACTAGATAGTCATGTTGTAGAACCAGATATCTATTCTAAGGAATCCATCATGGCTGAAGAAGGAGAAGGAGAAGTACACAATGTCAATGATGGACAACATAGGATTGGAGGAGCAGGAGGAGGAAATAGAGGAGGAGGAAGAGGAGGTGGTAGAGGTAGAGGAAGAGGAGATCTAGAACCTTTTGGGGTTCCCTATCCTTGATGAAGATACAACATTAAAAATGAAAAACATCTCACCTTCTATTCTGCCCAATTTTCATGGAATAAGAAGTGAAGACCTAGAGATATTTCTCTTTGAATTTGAAGTATTATGTAGATCATATGATTATCTACATGATGCTCAAAAACTAAAATTTTTCCGTGCCACCTTAAAAGATGCAGCATTAAAATGGTTTATGAGTTTAGAAATGAATTCTATAAGGACATGGGCACAAACGAAAGATGCATTCTTACATAAATATAAGGATTATTTCATGCCTCATAACATCAAAGATGTAGTCTTCAAAATGGTACAAAAATAAGATGATAATCTTGAATACTTTTTCGAAAGATTTTTTTATAATATTAAAAGGGAAAAAATGAATAATCTAGATGAGGAAACTTTGAAATATCTCTTACTTAAATCCATTAAAGATGAGTGGATTGATATATAAAATCTAATGGGAAAAGGAGATATCTCTGAGTTACCATTTGCAGATATTTGTGATCTATGTGGGCATATTTCAAGAGGTAAAGCAAGAATAAGAAAAAGTTCAAGGGATCCTCTTTTATCAAGAGTAAATAAATCTGTAGTCGGGAGAATAAGTAGGGCAGGAATAGGTAGCTTGCTTGATAACTTTAAAGCATATATTTTAGGGAGTCTCAATGAGAAAATTGACACCCTTAATATACAAAACAAGCAGAAAGCTGAAAATGTTTCATTATCCATCTTTTGTCCTAGGTGTAGAAAGAAACATGCTCTAAGAGAATGTCCTTTAGATTTAAAAAGCATATAAACCTATGTTATATGTGCAGAAAATCACGATACAAAAGAATGTCCCTCTATACCAGGTCTTAAGGTTGTGGTTAGTGAAGAAGGAATGCCACATCAGGTAGACCCTCTTTACTTAATTTCCAGAAGACCTTCGAAAAATCATCAAACAAATCAAACTCAAGGTTTTAATGCTCAACAATTTGCACAATATTCACAAAATAATTGGAATCCACCTATGCCATGGCAGCCTTGGGCTCAACCACCACAATCTTGGAATAAAGGATGTGTTGTGGCCACCAACAACCCCCCTCTTTGTTTGGTATTAGCAATAACACCAGGCAAATGGGGACCCTTAATAAAAAATCCAAAAAAACATTTTATGAAAATTTTTGTATTCAACTCCTTAAAACTGTATCGCATCGCGAGAAGAGAATAAAACATTTTGTTATGAGCATAATAAACTGCGAAGAAGCGACGTGAAATTCATCGCATCGCATACATTATGAAGCGCTCTTAAATGAAAAATCTTAAGAAATCTCCAACGGCCGATATGCGACGTCGCATATCGCAACATCGATAAGAAGACTAAGCGCGATCTGTGAGCGCGATCTGTGATCTGCGATGAATGCGATTTGCGATAAATGCGATCATGAATTTCTGCGATGACACATCTTGACGACGCGATCAGCGATGCTGCGATGCGAGTCGCAGAAATCACCCATCGCAAATTTTCCTTGGCACAGTATTCAAGGAAAGCTGTCCGTAAACAAAAATTGGGCGCCCGCCTTAAAAGAAATTAATGAATGTACGCGAAAGTATTCAAGAAGGACAGTTTTGTGTTTTTCGAAGAGTCAGTTCACTATGGGTGTCATGATTTTATACATTCATAAGAGCTTAAAGCTTTCATGTCAATCTTTATTATCATTATTCTTTTCCTTTGCGTAAACTGTAAGACAGGAAATAACATGAAGCAATGTGCAGGAAACATCTAAGGAAAAGGGGAAAACGTAAATGCTCGGAGAACAGAGAAGAGATGCCTTCATAAACGGATGCCGTATGCAACAGGACCATAGATTCCAGAGTATCACTCAACAGATGCTGATGTCAATAGGCCATCCAACGCTCAGAGTCAAAAGCGCACAAAAGCAGCATGTTTACAAAAGATCCTGAAGCTTATGCCCGGTAAAGGAAAAAAGGCACTAAAGAAAGAAAACAAAACAGAAAAGCCCGGAACAAAGAACGAAGGCAGTTTTCGATGCAGAAAATTGTTCAGAGAGCAAAGTCCCTAACTTGTTCAGTCATTCGCAAGGCCGGAAGCCGAAATAGCAAAAGCAGAATCAGTTTCAGAGAAATTTGGGTTATTACCAAGTATACACGCAGTGAATACACCCAGCCAGAGGAAGATTCTCGAAAATATCTTCTAGTTTACCAGAAAGTGGTGCCAATGCTTGTTATTTCTATTTTCATAGCTCAAACAAAAGCAGAAGGTGACCAGCTGACTCTTCCTAGGCGAATGTTGCATGCTTGCAGCACTAAGGAGAAAATACAGAAATGGTTAGGAATTAGATTCAATTTTTAGAAATAGTTTTTCTTTAGCAGAAGGGCAGTCATTTAAAACCGTATCCTAAATTTATGTAATTAAGTTAATTAGTTAGCAGTATTTAAACCCTTCTCAGGCATTAGGAGAAGGGTCCAGAAATTTGTCAAAAAACGTGTCCTCAGAACATGCACTTTTGCACCCTCGGAGGGGGTTTTGATGAATGGATGGATCAAGGTTTATTAATGTTTGCATTTGATATCTGCTACTGATGTTGCACTTCTGTACTCTTAGTAGATGTTAGAGCAAGGAGAGATAAATCATTGTTTCTTGAAGCTTATGAGTGGAACCAGTCGTAAATGGTACTTTTATCTCTTGACCGTTTCTGTTTATATTCTTAAAGTGATATACAATTTTTAGTTGTTTATATGTTACTGCATCAATGTGTGAGTTACCATTTGGCACTTTTGTACGGTGGAGTCATTTATTTATGTTTGATATATGAATAACTTATTATGCGATATGCTGTTCACAACTGTTTTGCCTAACTTTTTATGCAAAGTGGTTTATCTTAATTGATTTCTATTCTTATGATAGCTGAATGATCTTTATTACCAGTTATTGTTCGAAATCTCTTTAGATTGCATAATAGAAGAAATACACCCCGGGTTAGCGTAGATTAGATGTGTTGTTTCTCATTAGATTACAATAGCATAGAATTAGTTTAAAAGTTTGAATTAAATTAGCTTTAAGTACTCTTAGATCAGCATCATCCAACTCTGCACACACACACACCCTTAATTGGGAAACTGGTCCCATTATCCCCAGTCAGACCCGCTATACCAAACAGATAAGGAGCTGCCAACCAAGGTTCGGACCGGGTGGGTATCCCCCTTGTTGTCGACCCGATTTTTGGGGCTTCAACATATTTGGCGCTAGAAGGAGGGCCCGAACTATGAATGGCACCTAAATCAAAATCTAAATACCATTCTGAGAGTAAATCACCCTCATCAACTCCCCCGACTTCTCCAGTACGTTTAAATCCAGAGTCAGAAGTCGCTCGAGTATTAATCGTTGCTACATACCCTAATATTTCAGACCAATCTACCATTGAACCCCCTGAAGTTCAAACTATGATTCACAAACTCCAGGGATTTTCTATTTCTACACAGAGGTCTGATAAATCTCAAAGCAGCGTGACTTCGCAGTACAATCCCGCTCATCCCCTGACCAGATTAAAGAGTGAAAAATTTGGCATCCAGCCAACTGAATTCCCTCTCCCCACCAGGAAAAAAGCAAGGAAAACACCACAAGAGTCTGACAGTGAGACTCTTTCATCTACATCGTCCATTTCAACTCCCTCACCGTGAAGTCAGCCACCCACATCTTCATTCCAAACCACCCATCCATCTTCAACAACCCCTCTTCTTCAATCATCTAAGATCATAATATCTTCATCTTCCCAGCCTCAGGGATCATCCTTTGCACTTTCATTTACTAGCAGCTCAACGATGGCCCAGTCTCCATGGAACAATCCTGGGGTAGTTTTAATGCCTCCACCCCTGAGCCAAATACCGGCCCATCCTGAGAAATGGCTACCCAAATTCAATCCAGAAGCAGGCATGCTAGCTGAAGAGCACATTAACAATTTCATGCTTTCTTTCAATCTCAACGGAGTTACCAACGAGGATGATGTTGTTCGGCTTTTTCCCTATACAATGCAAGGAACAACCGAGTCATGGTACTTTTCATTACCCTCCGGGTCTATCACAAGTTGGGACATTTTTCAAATTCAATTCCTTACCAAGTTTGGTGATGATAGATCAACGACAATGTTAATCAATGACCTATCCAATCTTAAAGCCAAGGCTAGAGAACCCATCAAAGATTTCAATTTACGGTTCAATAAAATCCTCAACAAAATTCCCACTGCTTCCCAACCCAGCGAAGAAGTACGATGTGAATGGTATATTATAGCCTTACCATCAAAATTAGCAATCTTCGTGGATAGGGCAAATAAAACAACCTTAGTTGAAAACCTGACAGAGGCGATAGCAGTATAGAAACGCATAGTAGCCCTGGAAAAGAGATTTGCGATAGAGGAACGCAAATATAAAAAAGTCACCTTCAAGGAAGACTCCAAGAAGAAACAAACGAAAGATCCTTTCGATTTGGAAGGATTGCAAAAAGTATTAAAGACCATGTCCAATGAGATGATTGACATAAAAAAACAAGTAGCAGAAACTTCTTCAAAAAAAACCCTACAGAGCTTTTAAAAGAGGCCCTTCAATGGATGTGAAACCACCCAACGCTATCTCAAATGTCGAATCTGAAGAAGAGGAAGAAGAAGAGAGTACCACTGAAGGGCAGACCGATGACGAAGAAGTTGTGGAAGTACAAGGAATGTGGGATTTCATCCTCCCACAAGAAGAAGATCAAGAAGCATTTCCGGTTAGCACACGAAGCAAAAATCAACTTGATCCTCCCCAAACTACCCCTAAGAAGAAGGGCGCAAGCCCTGCAACAAAAGATAAAGTCGCAACAAAGAAAACGACCGCTAAAGCGAATCAATCTAGCCCAGTCCAACCAGATCAAACACCTCCATCAAGAACACTGATAGTGTCGGATGAAATAGAATACAATATTATTGATGACATGAAAAAGACTAGGGCTAATATCACTCTTTATGAATTGAGAAAATTGAAACATCAAAAGAAGATAATGATGAAAGAATTACATGCCGTGCCTACTACATCTTTGCCTACAGCTGTAGCTTCCCACAACATGGGAAGACCTCCAACCAACACGATCAATAAGATTGATCCAAATGACATCGCCTTGATTGGAGGAAGATCAAGGTCTCACACTCCCCCTTTTCTTCTCACTTATGAAATTTTCAATAAAAATGTGCACAATTGTTTGGTAGATTCTGGTGCTTCAACGAATATTTTACCCAGATCAATATGTGCCAAGTTGAATGTTCAACCACAAAAATCCGCAGTGTGCATAGTTCAGCTTGATCGATCTCAAGTCGAAGTGATTGGTGAACTTAATCAAGTAACCATAAGATTGTCGTCCAACCCGAAGGTATGTCAGTTTATTGACATTCTAGTAGCTGATATCCTAGAATTCTATGGCTTGATTCTTAGCAGGGGTTGGTCCAAAAAACTCCATGGATACTTCTCAACCGACTGGTCGCACATGTGGTTACCCTACAATGGTAAACCAAATCAAATAAAGGTTGAACGAGAGTTACACCAGAAGTACATAGTAATGGAATTGGAGGGAGAAAATGAAGCAATAGCATATAACAACAGTATCATAGGAAATTACTCGGTAGATTCTTTCCTCGGCAATTTCAATGCTCATACATCACCTTAGAAAATTCAGTTTTGTCCCAAGTAGAAATTTTTTCCCAAACTGATAATTCAAAGTGTGTTAATTTTGTAGATAAACCTGTAAATACATCTTTGTTTTGGAAATTATATTTTGATGGCTCTAAATCTAACGAAGGAGCAGGAGCAGGATGCGTTCTGATTAGTCCATAAGGAAATAAGACCATGCTTACGTGTAGAATTGAATTCGATTGCACAAACAATACAACGGAATATGAGGCCTTGGTGCAAGGCCTATACAAAGCAATCGGGTTGAACGTCAAGTATCTTCAAGTCTTCGGAGACTCTGAGATTGTCGTCAAACAGGTACGTAACACCATACATTGCCTATCAGGTCATTTGAAACACTATCAATCTTTAGTACAAGATCTGACTGAGCATTTCATAGCATTCAATATTTCGTCAATCCCAAGACTCCAAAACGCGAGCGCAGACCTTTTAGCTAACGTAGCCTCTAGACTTATTCCCTCCGAAGATTTTAGTCCAGATAGATTCTCAATAGAATTAATCTTTAGACCGTCCATCCCTGACAACATTACAAATTGGAGAGTATTCAATGACGATCCTGATATTGTAAATTTCCTCACTTCTGAAGGATCCTACTCCAATCAAATAATTGACGAAGACCATCACGATCGACAAATACAACAAGATAGCACTGATAATTCTATACCTAAATCGGTGGTTAAGTTGGAAGACTTATATGATTTGAAAAGTCGGTTTAAAAGGTCTACCAATTCTAAGCTCTATAGTTCAACTCTGAACTACAAATTAGTAAACCTAGGAACCGATGATAAACCACAAAACGTTAATCTAGGCCACGACCTAGCCCCTGAAGAAAAACTAGCGTATATTCGTTTTTTGAGACAATACAAAAATGTTTTTGCTTGGAATTACGATGAGCTGAAGACATACGACACTTCTATCATTCAACATACTATCCCTATGATTGACAACGAAAAACCTGTCCAACAGAAACTCAGAAAAATCCACCCCAATTTAGAAAATCAGATAAAAACTGAGCTAAATAAGTTATTAAAAGCCAGAATAATTTTCCTCGTCAGACATTCCAAATGGGTCTCCAATATGGTACCCGTTAGAATCTGCATCGATTTTCGGAATCTCAACAAAACCTGTCAAAAAGACAATTTTCCCCTCCCACCTATGGAGCAGATATTATAGGCAGTAGCAGGCTCAGAACTAATGTCTTTTTTGGATGGATTTTCAGGATACAATCAAGTGCTGGTACATCCCGATGAATGGGGCACATACGCATATCGGAAGATGCCATTTGGTTTGATCAATGCCGGCGCTACATTTCAGAGAGCCATGGACATCGCATTCAAGGGTTTAGTCAATAAATCTGTAGTAATTTATTTGGATGATATAACAGTGTACTCCAAGAAGCGAAGCGACCATCTCAAAGACTTGAAACAAATCTTTCAACGATGTTTAAGGTATGGAATTTCACTTAACCCAAAGAAATCTTTTTTTGTATTAAGTGAAGGAAAACTTCTAGGACTCATAGTGTCAAAATCTACTATTCACATTGAGCCTGACAGAATCAAAGAAATTTTTGAAATATCCCTACCTCATAATAAAAAAGCCATGCAATCTTTCCTTGGTCAAATCAATTTTGTGAAGAGATTTGTCCCAGATTTTTCATGAATTGTTTCTCCTTTGCAAACCATGATTAAAAAGAATTCAAATTTTAAATGCGGTCAAGATGAGCATGAAGCATTCAACCTGATCAAACAAGCTATCATTAACGCTCCATCTTTAGCAACCCTGATTTTTTCAGAATCTTTTATCTTATACACATTTGCCTCAGAGAAATCATATGCCGCGATTCTAACTCAAGCAAATCAAGAGAAAGCGGAAGCTCCAATCGCATTTTTTAGCTCGAATTTACAAGGTGCTGAACTCAACTATTCAAACGTGGAGAAACAGGCATATGTTGTTTTCAAAGTGGTCAAATATTTCAGACCTTTCTTACTTAAAACCCATACTAAGGTCATAGTACCGTTTCCAGCGGTAAGAAATCTTCTAGTACAGAAGGATGTGGGTGAAAAAAGAGCAAATTGGATCACTGCTTTACAAGAATACGACCTTGAGATCAAACCAGCAAGCATTGTAAGAGGTCAAGGCTTCTGCAAAATGTTGGCTGGAGCATCGCAAATTCCTGAAAATTCATCTGAAGAGGTACAAATGTATGAGGTAAGCCTAAACGATGCAGAATCATTATATGCTGACACCATTTATTATCTTAAGAACGAGTATGCTCCATCACACCTGGATCACACCAAGAAAAGAGCTTTGAGATTGAAAGCTAAACAATATCAGCTCATAAATGATGTTCTGTTTAAAAGGAATTACGATTATGTTCTTCTTAGGTGTCTTGAGAAAACTGAAGCCGAAAAGGTTTTGCAGGAACTCCACGATGGACCAGCAGGCGGACACTATGCTGGAGATGCTACTGCACATAAAATCTTACGTGCAGGATATTATTGGCCCACGCTGTTCAAAGACTCACACAGTTACGTGAGGAAATGCCAAGTCTGCCAAACTACTGCAGGGAGACAAAAGAAACTGTCCATGCCACTACAGCCGGTAAACATCGAGCAACCATTCAGTCAGTGGGGCTTGGACATAATAGGTGAGATCGTTCCTCACTCTTCTAAGCATCATAGATACATCCTCACGGCAATAGATTATTTTACTAAATGGGTAGAAGCAGTTCCTCTCAAGACAGCTAATTTTGAAAACATCATTGAATTCATAGATCAATTTATAATCACTAGGTTTGGATTGCCAACGGCTTTAATGTTTGATAATGCCTCATACTTTTCTGGGAATGCAATGACTGAGTTTGCACTTAAAAGAGGGTTCAAACTGAAATATTCGGCCAACTACTATCCTCAAGGTAATGGATTAGCTGAGTCAACAAATAAAAACCTAATCAGGATTATTAAAAGAACAGTTGACCAGAACCAAAAGAATTGGCACAAAACTTTGGTAAATGGTTTATGGGCAGATAGAATAACGAAGAAAGCTTCAATCGGCACTTCTCCCTTTAATTTAGTTTATGGGAAGGAAGTGGTTCTCCCAACTCACTTAGTGATCCCCTCCTTGTCTTTAGTAAAATACATCGATGAAGTATCTACTTCCTCCTTACAATTAAGACAAATGGAAATAATTAAATTAGAAGAATGATGAGAACAAGCTAAGAAAACCCATGCTCATCACCAAGCACTAATAAAATCCTCTTTTGATTCAAGCATAATGACCAGGAAAAATTTTGAGATGGGAGATCTAGTTTTGAAATGGGATAAGGCTCATGAAGAAAAGGGCAAACATACAAAATTTCAGAAGATGTGGCTTGGTCCTTTTCAGATTGTAGAAGTCATAGGCCCATCAACGTTTGTGTTGCAGGATTTAGCAGGTAGAAGGGATTCTTTGCCTGTTAATGGAAAAATCCTTAAAATATATTTTCCATAGAAGATTATTCTTCTATTTTGTAGGATAGTTTTAGTTTTTTCTTTTCTTTCTTATAAATAAAACCAGTTGTAGATGGTTACTACAGGGGTTCACGAAAAAGACACCATTCTCTATCAGATTTTGATTTTTTTTTTTTCGCTTGTAAAAATAGTAAAAATTTTCAAAAATCTGATCTTTATTATTGACAGATAGAGTTAAAAAAAAAAAAAAAAAAACTTTAGCCTAGATATGATACTTGTTTCAACTTCAAAAAATTTGATGAAAGCAACCTTTGGCAAAAAATTGTTTTATATCAGCACAATGAAAGGTATCAATAATAAAATAAATATTCTCTGTAAAACTGTTGTTTTCAAACTCTATTATTGTCGTCCAGAGATTTCTTAAGGAAAAATAATGATTTCCTCCCTGCTAAAGGAAATCGCAGCATTCAGAGGAACAATCCGAGAAAACACTATATCTCAAAGAATAAGAGGTCTCATCACGAGCCGGCTTATCATGATCACAGATATTATAACTTGCTGACTTTGCCAATACTGTCCACCAAAACAGGGCAACGACTCAAGATTGTTGCAATCAAAAGACAAGGGGTCTCATCACGAGCCAGCTTGTTTAGCAAAAGTGTAAATCAGGTGAATGACTGTGTCATAATTTGGCCACCAAACCAAGACATTGTTCTTTAGAGAATAAAAAAGGAAAAAAGTGTCAAAATGGGTTTTTCTCTGAAAAGTTGTAAATAGCCTTAAGCAGGATAAAGGATCATTGCTGGGTAACAGGTAACCCTGTCGAGGCTATGGACGCCTGCTGGCAGCAGAGGCTCTACCTACGACAAATGAGCATATTTTAAAATCCAGCACATAGAGAAGACCTTATTTTATCTTTAAAAGACCAAGTAATGGCTGATGTAAATACAAGGACAAAGCCTGAGGAAGCAAACAACTGGAATAGAAAAAGGTTGAAACAAAATATCATTGATAGGATAAGGCATAATATACTCTATCTGTCCATAACAAAATTTAGACTTATGAAAATTTTTCTGCTTTGGAAGTTAAAATTCAATAGAAAAGCAGAGATAACTGGTTCTTCCCAGTGAATCGCCATTGTTGTGGCCACCAACAACCCCCCTCTTTGTTTGGTATTAGCAATAACACCAGGCAAATGGGGAACCTTAATAAAAAATCCAAAAAAACATTTTATGAAAATTTTTGTATTCAACTCCTTAAAACTGTATCGCATCGCGAGAAGAGAATAAAACATTTTCTTATGAGCATAATAAACTACAAAGAAGTGACGCAAAATTCATCGCATCACATACATTATGAAGTGCTCTTAAATGAAAAATCTTAAGAAATCTCCGACGGCCGATATGCGACGTCGCATATCGCAACATTGCATAAGCAGCACACAATGATTGAATGACTAAGCGCGATCTGCGATCTGCGATGCTGCGATCTGTGATGAATGCGATTTGCGATAAATGCGATCATGAATTTCTGCGATGACACATCTTGACGACGCGATCCGCGATGTTGCGATTCGAGTCGCAGAAATCACCCATCGCAAATTTTCCTCGGCGCAGTATTCAAGGAAATCTGTCCGTAAACCAAAATTGGGCGCGCGCCTTAAAATAAATTAATGAATGTATGCCAAAGTATTCAAGAAGGACAGTTTTGTGTTTTTCGAAGAGTCAGTTCGCTATGGGTTTCATGATTTTATATATTCATACGAGCTTAAAGCTTTCATGTCAATCTTTATTATCATTATTCTTTTCCTTTGCGTTAACTGTAAGACAGGAAATAACATGAAGCAATGTTCAGGAAACATCTAAGGAAAAGGGGAAAGCGTCAATGCTCGAAGAACAAAGAAGAGATGCCTTCATAAACGGATGCCCCATGCAACAGGACCACAGATTCCAGAGTATCACTCAACAGATGTTGATGTCAATAGGCCATCCAACGCTCAGAGTCAAAAGTGCACAAAAGCAGCATGTTTACAAAAGATCCTGAAGCTTATGCCCGGTAAAGGAAAAAAGGCGCTAAAGAAGGAAAACGCACCAGAAAAGCCCAGAACAAAGAACAGAGGCAGTTTTCGATGCAGAAAATTGTTCAGAGAGCAAAGTCCCTAACTTGTTCAGTCATTCCCCCGGATGCGGGTGATTAAGGCGATGGGACGAGAGTTGGGAGCTGGCCACATGCCGTCCCTCAGGCATCACGTGGCACCCCATGCGCGTATATGGATAGGACATACCAGGTTTAAGACGCAGGGACCTGGGACAGTTAATGCCCGGAGATTGCACTCGATCCAGAGCAACGCAGCAGTAATGGCGGATGGCAGGGTAGGTGAGGATGAGGAGAATAAAACTGGACTGGAGCAGGGAATGTGGGTCGTGTTGCATTCGGCTGGCCTCTCTGTTGTCGAAGCGGTCCCTTCTCAGACGGACGGGTCCATTACGAGGCTGGTTCTTGCAATTGATAGTCTGGTTCACTTGGCAGTTTGCTGGAAGTCTCATACAGCTATGGTGAGACCCCGACAGCGGCTGCTGAGCCGTCGAGGCTCTTCCAGAGGAGGGGGTTCGCGCAGACCTGTAAGGGATGATGCTGTGCATTACTGCCACTGCAATCTAGAAAGCTCCATTGGAGCCATTCCACTACACTCAGGCCAACACATGGATGCCGTGGCTTCTAGCTCAGCCTCCTTGCCAGCTTTTGGCTCCACCATCTTCAATTTCACCAGCTCAACGACAAACCCAAGAATCATTGCGCATGTTTCCATACTGTTCATTGAGAATCCTCCTGAGGCGGATGACCCCACTGAAGCTCGGGAGCAAGGGATGCAGGACTACCCTGGGGAAGCAGAGCAGGCTCCGACAGCTGAGTTGGAGCAGGAAGAAAAGGGCCGGGTTACCATCGAGGAAAAGTCCAAGCATTCCCAGAATGCTCCAAACGCGGTTACTGGGGAAGAGGAAGCGATCTCTCCTACTGAAGCTGAGCCGGATTACTAAGGGTGGTGCCCAATTGTGGAAGAGCAACCAGATGAGCCGAATGAATAACCGCGCCAGTGCTCATGCTTCACCAGGTCGCTCCAAGTCCAGTCACCGTTTTCTGGTTTGTTGTCTGTTCAGTCAAGGTTTTTTGGGATGTTATAGCTGTTGAGTTTTTTTGTGTTAATGACGAGAGCAGTTACTGTATCCCCTGCGCGGGCCACCGTCAATGTTACTGTTACTGTTACTGTTAATGTTTGTGTTATGGTTAGCTCCTTTTTGTCTAAGGCCCCTGCGCGGGCCACCGTCTATGGGCAGTCTTGGAATTTCAGTTTACTACCCCTGCGAGGGCTTGCTATGGGGGACTATGTCTTGGTTTCTGTCAGTCTTAGTTTTTGTCTCTGTCTGGTGCCCTTTGAGGGCAAGAGCTTACTGGTTTCACCTGATGTAATTTTGAACTCTGTACATATTTAATAGATTAGCCTTTTTACCGAGAAAAAAAAAAACTTGTTCAGTCATTCGCAAGGCTGGAAACCGAAATAGCAAAAGCAGAATTAGTTTGAGAGAAATTTGAGTTATTACCAAGTATACACGCAATGAATACACCTAGCCAGAGGAAGATTCTCGAAAATATCTTCTAGTTTACCAGAAAGTGGTGCCAGCGCTTGCTATTTCTATTTTCATAGCTCAAACGAAAGCAGAAGGCGACCAACCGACTCTTCCCAGGCGAATGTTGCATGCTTGCAGCACTAAGGAGCAAATACAGAAATGGTTAGGAATTAGATTCAATTTTTAGAAATAGTTTTGCTTTAGCAGAAGGGCGATCATTTAAAACCGTATCCTAAATTTATGTAATTAAGTTAATTAGTTAGCAGTATTTAAACCCTTCTCAGGCATTAGGAGAAGGGTCTAGAAATTTGTCAAAAAACTTGTCCTTAGAACATGCACTTTTGCACCCTCGGAGGGGGTTTTAATGAATGGATGGATCAAGGTTTATTAATGTTTGCATTTGATATCTGCTACTGATGTTGCACTTCTGTACTCTTAGTAAATGTTAGAGCAAGGAGAGATAAATCATTGTTGCTTGAAGCTTATGAGTGGAACCAGTCATAAATGGTACTTTTATCTCTTGACTGTTTCTGTTTATATTCTTAAAGTGATATACAATTTTTAGTTGTTTATATGTTACTGCATGAATGTGTGAGTTACCATTTGGCACTTTTGTATGGTGGAGTCATTTATTTATGTTTGATATATGAATAACTTATTATGCGATATGCTGTTCACAACTGTTTTGCCTAACTTTTTATGCAAAGTGGTTTATCTTAATTGATTTCTATTCTTATGATAGCCGAATGATCTTTATTACCAGTTATTGTTTGAAATCTCTTTAGATCACATAATAGAAGAAATACACCCCGGGTTAGCGTAGATTAGATGTGTTGTTTCTCATTAGATTACAATAGCATAGAGTTAGTTTAAAAGTTTGAATTAAATTAGCTTTAAGTACTCTTAGATCAGCATCATCCAACTCTACACACACACACACCCTTAAATTGGGAAACTGGTCCCAATATCGCCAGTCGGACCCGCTATACCAAACGGATAAGGAGCTGCCAACCAAGGTCCGAACCGGATGGGTATCCCCCTTGTTGTCGACCCGATTTTCGGGGCTTCAACAGGATGGAAAAATCCTTATGGAAGATATTCTCAATATCAACAATATCCGCCACCTTATCAAAATTTTCCACCACAATACTTCCCTCAAACCAACCAGTTACCTAAAGCTCAAGCTCAAAATGCAAATCCACAACTTTCTTTCCCATTTTCACAAAGACAAAATCAATTACCCGTTCAAACACTCCAAAATCCAAACAATAAAACTTCACAACTTGCTTACAACTTAGAAGGATAGAATCCCGAAACTTATATAGTCACTCCATTAGATATGAATAATGTTCAATTAAGGTAAGGTAGAGTATTAGAAAAGAAGAAGCCGTTTGTTGTTATTTAGGAAACAAAAAAGAACTCTCAAAAAGAGAATAATGACACTGAAGAAGAGATTTCCCTTACCCAGAAACAAAATATTGAAATAGAAAAAAATCCCACACATTCTAATAATACTCCTAGTATAGAACAACCTTCAGTATCTATCTGAAGACCGCATTTTCCTGAAAGGTTGAAAATTGATAAAGGAGTATAAAATCAAATCATATTGCCTGATTATGATAGGTTA
This sequence comes from Pinus tabuliformis, assembly GCA_031772625.1. NCBI lineage: Eukaryota > Viridiplantae > Streptophyta > Pinopsida > Pinales > Pinaceae > Pinus > Pinus tabuliformis. The sequence continues at coordinate 2,003,068,500 of CM062817.1, forward strand.
TATGAATTTCAAAATGTCTGTATAAAGATTCATTTATTACAAGAAATAAAATAAATACCGATTTTTGCAAAAACAATTAAGGAATTGAGTACTAAAGGATCAGGAAGAAAAAGAAAAGAAATAAAAAGAATTCAACTAGTAGGGAAAATTGCAGATATCATGATGGGGAAAACAATAATTCAAAAATATTTAGATCCAAGAAGCCCCATTGTGAAAACTGACATCAATGGAATGGAAATACCAAACACATTTATTTATCTAGGGGTAGGGATAAACATAATGAGAAAACAAACTATGAATAAATTGAAGCTTCCTAATATTTAATACACACCAAAATTGTTAAAATGAGCAGACAAGTCTGTAATTAAAATCGATGGTGTGTTAGAAGATATATATGTATCCTTAGATTCTCAGGGATATCCTGTTGATTTCATGATTCTAACACCCAAGAATTATTTAGGAGAACATCCATTAATTTTAGGAAGACCGTGGTCAGCTACAACTGATACTTTTATTAGTTGTAGATTAGGAAACATGTTTATCTCAGATGGAAGCTCGATAAAGAAATTTACATTGTACCCACCTGCAAAAACAATGATAGAAGTAGAAAATGAAGAATGGATAGATGATGATAATGATATACAACTAGTCTTCACTATTGCACAAATAAATGAGGAGGATCCAATTTTAAATTCAATAGAAAATAATGAACCCTCTTTATATTCTGACGATAGTCAAAATTTTCAAGAACAATGTAATAGTGAATATATATCTTCTAGGAAAATGTACTTCCATTTTATGGAAAGAAAATGAAATTATGTAATAGAAATTATTCCAGGAAAAATCTTGAACATCAATGAAAACCTAGAAGAATTACAAAAAAATAAACTAGTAGAAATATTGCAGAAACTCTCTTTTTCATATGCATGGGAATACATTAATATGGAGGGAATTGATCCTAAAACCTGCATGCATCATATTTATATTGAAGAAAATGCTAGACCAAATCGACAACCACAAAGAAGAATGAATCCAAACTTAAAAGAAATTGTTAAAGAGGAATTGTAGAAACTGTTAAATATAAATTTCATCTATCCAATATCAGACAATCAATGGGTTTCACCCCTAGTAATTGTTCCTAGGAAAAATGGAAAATGGAGAGTATGCATTGATTACAGAGAATTGAATAAAGAAACTTTGAAAGATCACTTTCGACTTCCTTTCATAGATCAATTTTTAGATACATTAGCAGGAAAACATATTTCTCATTTTTGGATGGTTTTAGTGGGTATAATCAGATTCAGGTAGCACCTGAAGATGAAGACAAAACCAGATTCACCTTTCCAGGGGGGTATTATGCTTACCAAGTACTTCCTTTTGGATTATGCAATGCTTCAACAACATTCCAAAGAGAAGTACTAGGAATTTTCTCTGATCTTATTCATGATTATGTGGAAGTGTATATTGATGATTTTACAGTTTATGGAAATTATTTTGAAGAAGCACTTCAAAATTTAGAAAAAATTCTCATAAGATGCAAAGAAGAAAATCTTTCATTAAGTCATGAAAAATGTTTTATGATGTTTAATGAAGGAATAGTTTTAGGTGACCATATTTCAGGAAATGGAATTAAGGTAGACTCATCTAAGGTAGAAATTATTTCCAAATTTTCAATAAGATGTTAGGAGTTTTCTTGGTTTTACTAGATATAAAACAAGATTCATAAAAAAATTCACAAAGATTTCATCTCTATTCTTCAAATTACTCACCAAAGATTGTGAATCTAGTTGGAACTGTGACTCTCAAAAGGATTTTGAAACTTTGAAAAAGAAGATATCTGAAGAACCCATCATAAAAGGACCTAATTGGAAGTTTCCTTTTCATATATCTATTGATGCTTCAAACACAGTTCTAGGAGCTATGTTAGGACAAAAAAAAATCAATCCTTATGCCATTTATTATGCCAATAAAAATTTAACTCCTGCAGAGCTAAACGACACTATCACTGAAAATGAGTTTTTAGTTGTCATTCATGCCATTAATAAATTTAGACATTACATTACTAGCTATGAAAATTTCATTCATACAGACCATTCTGCCATTAGATATTTAATGAATAAACCAATTACTAATAGTAGAGTAACAAGATGGTTATTATTGTTAAATTCAATATCACCATTCTAGACCAACATGGAAAACAAAACACAATTGCTGACTTGTTATCTAGAATTCAAAATAATAACAATGATACATGTGTAGAGGATAAGTTTCCTCATGAATATATTTTTGAAGTGTCTAATAAAACACCTTTGTTTGTAGATATTGCCAATTATTTAGTTTTAAGAAAGTTACCCTCCTATTTGTTTCCTAGAGAAAGGAGAAGAATAATCCAAGAAAGTGCATCTTATTCAAGGATAAATGAATAATTATACAAGATAATACTAGATCTCATCATCCAAAGGTGTGTAAGAGAAGATGAAATACCTGAAATACTTAGAGCATGTCATGACGAACCATGTGGGGGTCAGTTTGACAACAAAATAATTGCTTATAAAGTACTTCTCTTAGGATATTATCGGCCCTCCCTTTTTAAGGATGCTAAGGAATATGTTAAGAGGTGTGATAGCTGTCAAAGAATGGGGAAACCTATTCCTTCCAATGAAATGCCACTACAGCCTCAGGTACTTATCGAACCTTTTGAAAAATGGGATTTGGATTTTGTTGGACCAAGTAATCGATCTTCAAAACAAAAAAATATATTATTGTATACATTGATTATGTTACTAAATGGGTAGAATCTAAAGAAATTTATTTTTCTACTAAAAATGTTGTAGTATCATTTCTTTTTTAGGATACTTTTACTTGTTTTGGTGTCCCAAGAGAAATTGTAACATATGAAGGAAATCAATTTACATCCAGAGTAGTGCAAAATATAGTGGAAGAGTATAAAATCAAGCATTGAAAGTCTACTCCATACCATAGACAAGCAAATGGACAAGTAGAGTATACCAATAAAGTAATTGAAGCAATCCTCACCAAGACAGTTCACTTGCATAGAAGGGACTGGGCAGAAAATCTCCCAGAAGCTTTATGGGCCTACCGTACCAAATGGAGAAACACTACAGGACATCCTCCCTTTGAACTTGTTTATGGGAAGCAGATCCTATTTCCAATTGAGCTCCAAATTCTAACCTACAAGACAATAGTCAAGTTGAGACTTGACTTATCAAAAGCATTAAAGCAAAGAATGGGACAACTCAATGAGCTTGATGAAATAAGTCAAGATGCTAACTAGAAGACTAGTTTAGTCCAACAACAAAGATCCAAATGGTATGATAAATACATCAAAGAAAGAAAATTTCAGCTAGGAGACTGGGCATTAATCTTTGATTCAAAGTTGAAAAATTTCTAAGGAAAGTTTCAAACTCACTAGCTTGGGCCTTATGAGATTGAAAATGTTTTTTATAATGGAACAATCAGAATTAGGACTATTGATTAAGAAAAAGTTCCTCTCCTAGTGAATGGACATCGACTCAGGATCTATCATTAGCTAATGGCAAAGGAGGAATTTGTAAAGATTTTCTAGGACAACTATGATTTGAAGTTGGTTAAGAAAAATTCTTCTTCTTCTCCACCTTAAATTTTTCTTTTAAAAAAAATTTAAAAAATTAGAAATTAAAAATTAAAAAATAAATAAAAAAATATAATAAATATGTATAAACATGACAACCAACAATTATTGGCATGTTTTTGTAGAAAATTCAAGATGAAAACCATGAATTCTTGGAATCTTAAATTTTCTTTGTATCCCATTTTCTAGAATTCCATCTTCTTTTATCCCTTTCTTTTAAAAAATAATAAATAGGTACAAAATTGTTGATTTTCTGCAGCTTTGATGACTTTCTGCAACCAATTTGACATACATCTTTAATCATACAATTGAAGGAATGATTGACTCCCTCCACTGCAAAGTACCTGAAGATAACATAAAAGGAAACCAAAGGTTAGCAAGAAAATAATTTAAATTTATGCATTTCTTTAATTTAATAATAGGGATCAAAACATTACATATATGAAATATAAGACATAGTACTACTGAAAAATAAAAATCATTATTGCAAAGAGTTGGTCATGTCATGTCATGTCAAATCTTGCATAATCCTCCATTCACTCTAAGTAATCATAATTCATATCCCAATCCATTGAATCGGTCACCCAAAACATGCACATGAATGATCCTAACAGATAGATTCTACCTCATTTCCTTATACCCTCACTACCTATGCTCTCATTATTCCATCACTCACACTCTCAGCCTTTCCGCTCTTGAAACCCTACCAATCCATCCTACCTTGTCAAACAAAACAATTTTGAAACAAAGCTTCTTGGCCATGGGAGTGATAGTCAGAATAGATCCAATAGGGAATTTTTTTTTGGAAGGGTACCCACAGACAAAATAATTACTGCAGAAAGCACAGTGGCCAGAATTTGTAGAGAAATTTGATGGTTTCCATAGAGAAGTGACAAAATCCTTCACCAGGGCCTTTCATGGAGTCGAAGTGGAGATAGGGGACATCAAATTCACTGTGGAAAAATCATTTATAGCCGAAGCCATTGGAATGCCGCGATTAGAGAGAAATGGTTCAAGAACAAACGTATTGAAAAAAATACTGGAAGGGTTTCCTGAAGCATGGACACCACCATTTGCAAGAAGGGCATTCCAAGCATGACATTGAAAAGTAAGTGGAGGAACCTACTTCTAATAATCCAAAAATTCATTACCTACGAAGGAAGGTTTGGGTGTATTTTTTTTCTATCATATTCGGTTATTAATGAATTTTCTTGAAGAAAATGAGATAAAAATTTTGTATTTCTTACTGAATAGTCTTAGAAAGATGTCAGGAAATGTTCAGAGGAGAATTCAATTTATAGATAATACAACGCATCACCATGGTCTACTCAAAATAATTTTCGAATGCCATCTCCAAAACATGGGTGATAATTGAGAGAGGATTTTAGTAAGAAATCACATTTAAGAAGAAACTCATGGGTAGCCAAATAGCATCAGACCTAAGAGTGGAAGGAAAAGAAAAATTGATAATAATCAGGAACAAGAACCACGACAACCACATAAACTATTAGAAGATGACATCCCTCTTGCAGAAGTTTTAGAGAAAATAAACAAAATAAATGTTAGAAGAAAGAAAGCTAGTAAAGAAATAGAGATTTTACCATGAGAAAAGAAGCCTAAAATAGAAAGGAAGAAAAATCAAAAGACCCTTGCCATAGGTTTAAGAAGGAGAAACAGACTCAACTCAGCAAAAAAATTACCCTCAAAGAGCACAAAGCATGTCAATATATAAATAGAAGAAAAATCAGAGCAGAAGAAGAAGATTTAGGAACTCCTCCAAGGGTTTCATCTCCAAGGGTTTCACCACCGAGGGTTTCATCACCAACTATCACCTCGCCTCCTCAGAGTCCAAGATGAAGAATGCCAGAGATTGATATGGTGTAACAAGAGATCTATGATTATATTAAGTCCCTGGAAAAAATGGACGCAACAAGAACATCAATTCCAATTCAAGAGGAGGAAGAAGTCCAGCTTAATGAGCCACAAGAACCTCTAGTATTCAATATATTGAAACAAGAAATATTCGAACTAGAGACATTAAACAAGTACATTAAAAATGAAAATTAAGCCTTGAAAGCACATAATGGAATCAAAATAGCTAAGAGTGACAACCTCCTCTTACATCTAAGTTTGTGGTTTAATAATAACAAGAAACTAAAGAAGAAAAACAAGGCTTTACAAACATAGGTTATAAACTTGAAATACAAGATCCTCATGAGGAAACCAAGGATGGAAACAATTGAAAAGAAAGTGAAAGAGATGAAATTAGATGTACTGGAAGAAGTTTCCAAGAAAATTCAGTAGTTCAAGATATCAATTTTGCAATTTGTATGAGGACATACAAAATATTCAGTGTGCGGGAACGTAGAGTTCCATAACTGTTTGTTTTGACACCCTTTTTCCTTTGTTTTCCTCTTTTTCATCATTACTATAAACTCAATAAAGGAAGTAAATCATAGATTTTGATAAGGTAAAAACTTGTACATGTATTATTTTTCATATTCGTTAACGTTCCTTATTGTTATGTTAAAGATTGCATTAGCTACATAATTAACATGATTCTGCAACTATTTTATAAATATGCAGCTACCTCCATGGTTCGCGGGGTTCTGGTGTGCCAATGAAGCAATCAAGCACTTGGGTGGTTGAAGATCAATCCCCTCATGGATCTCCTCCTAGTCACTCGAGCCAATTCACCGAAGGAATCACACAATGGTGTAGTCAAAGCCATAGGTCAAAGACATAGCAACAAAAGTTCGAGTGCATCATGTTTCTTTGATTTGATTTCCAAATAGAAAATCGACAAAATAACACTTTTCTGTTTAGTTTCAAATTTTAATAAGTATTGAACAACAAACATGTAGGCGTAGAAGTCTCAAACTATTGAGAACACATTTTATATAAATATGTATCCTCTATAAACGATAACAAGGAGGACGCAATAGTTAATTGCTGAAGAATTGTGAAATAGACCTTTTTCTCTATTAATTTGAAGTTAACTTTATGTGATTCAATGCGTATGTGAGTGTGAATTACACCTACTGGATGCGGAGGGCCCTTGCAGACAGTCAAGGTCTTTAGTTTATTTCATTTCGTTGCTTTATGATTGTTTTCATTTAATTGCTTTCTGTTGTCACTACATTCTAATTTAGTTTCCTTACCTCGTTTTTTTCATTATTTCGTATAACTAAGTTATTTCGTTTACCATTTCACTTATTCTTACATTCGTTCAATAGTTTAGTTCTTCATTGTTTTTCTCTTCATTACAATTAGTTTTTTCATGCATTTTAGAATTAGAACTCGTATCTACATTATATTCTGCAATTAGAGATTTCTTTCATGCTCTTTTAAGATCATAATTTGTATATATATATATATATATATATATATATATATATATATATTATAGACAATCTTTTGTTTTAATTCCAATACTTTGTTTCATAGCAGCAAGGTGTTTATATAGATTCATAATTTTAGATGAATAACATAAGATATTCTTGGATGATACTCAAATACATATGACCTAGTATATCAATCTAACAATATCTTAACACTCATTTATTCTAACAGTAGCTTAAAACAATGTAAACTTTGAAACGGGAACTGATACTGTTACCCGTTTCGTAGAGATAGCAAAAAAGTGACCTGATTCTGAAAATGGGTGATGCCGAACGAACATGTTTTTTTAGAGCATAGTTTTTGGCACTTTAGAGCATAGTTTTTGGCACTTTAATTTTTTTATGTACATTACATTTTAGAATTGTTTTAAATTGGTAGTGATTTTCATGCTGATTTAAAAAAGTGAGTATTATGCATCACCCCATTTTTTTAAAAGACCTGTTTTTTGGCTTTAAATTTTCTAATGTATAAAATGTAAATAATTATTTTGTAGATTTGATCATTTTTGAAGTGGTCATTTTCTTCACATTTTCTTATTTTTTATTTTAATTTTAACTTTTTTTTTAGTGAGGTTTTTATTGTTTTGCATTTTTAAATTAGGAGGTCAATATTTAGAATTTTCGATATTCTACATATTTATACATCCTTAATTAATTTTTCAATCCACATGAAATAATTGTTTCTAAAAAACAATATTTTTTAACAATGGACATAAAAATAACCATATCTAACATAAATATAACTAAAAAACTACACGTTTTGATAATTTTTTGCTAGAATTGACATGTCAAAATCACAAAATTTATACGATAATTTTAACTAAAAATGGTAAAATAATAACTTATTTTATGAATTTCATGTCAAAAAAATAATAATAATCACTTTTTTTTTTTTTTTTTTTTTTTTTTCAGAAAATAATGATTAACTTAAAAATCAATGCGAAAATCACATATTACAAATATTGAACGTATAACAACCCTAATTGAGTGTTTATTCTTCTCATAAAATGTCAAAGTCAAAACATTTCAAAGCTTGATTTACAAGCATAACTTAAATTTAATCAACAATGTCACGTAATCCAAACTCTTCGTCCTCTAGAGTTTCATCATTTTCTTCTTCCACAATATTTTCTGTTTCATTTTGCTCATATTCCTCTTCTAATGGGTCTTTGATGTCTGTTAATCTCCCAATGTATGTCTTTCCAAACATTCCATGTAATGGTGGTTGGGGTTCCTTTGCCTTTTTTGCCACACGTGATTCACTAAAGTTCCCTTTCTTCAACCCAATTTCTTGCATTGCATCTGGAAGAAATTGAAGAGCATTAATTCTTTGCTGAATGAAATTGCACTGTACTAGATCTTTTTCAATTGCAATGCAATTTCTTCCTTTTTGAAGGCAACATGCTAGTGTTGTACCTAATTATCAAGCACAAAATAAATAATGAATTAAATTAATACAATGACATATTAATTAAAAAATAACATATTGAAATTCAATTCCACATAATAAAACTTACTTGAGCCAGAAAATAAATCCAGAACCAAATCTCCTTCATCCGAACAAATGTCTATAAGATAGTTAATCAATAATTGTGGTTTTTGATAAATGTTAACTATCTCTCCTTTTGCTTCTTTGTCTTCATACGTTAGTTTTCTCACAACAGCATCATAATTCAGTATTTGGCTATGACTCTTTCCGTCTACGCAATTAAAAATCATAGACATATGGCTATCATCTTTTGCCCAACTATCAATATGAATGAACTCACAATCATTTATAAATTGTTGATCTTCATTGTTAAAAAGATTTGGCTTTTTCCTGTAACATGAAATAGTAAAAGTTCAATTAACTTGTACATAAATAAATTTTTCAACATTAATCAAATATACATTTTAAACGTCTTACCATGTATGCTGCATCCTTGAATTTGTTTTCCCCTTGAAGCTTGACAATATCAATGCCAATTGTGTGTCTGAATGAAATGTCACAAATCTCCATAATGGTGATGACGTGACTTCTACAAATCCTGCAACCACTTTACTAAAAGCTTGATAAGTATAAGGGTCACTATCATAGTCAATGTTTGGAATATTGAAACCATGGGGAATATCTGCAATGACTAGGGCATAATACCTTTTAGGTATGATTTTAGCAATGTCTTCACAGTCACCTTGTATTACTTGATATTGAATAGTGTCTAGCCCATTCCAAATGAAATGGTTAAGACTTGGATCAAGTTGAACATTCTTAATACGTTGCTTTTTGATTCTTTCGATCTTTATTTTTTCAATAAAGGTTTTGAAACTATCTAGCGCTCCATTATCATCCTTCCTCATATTTTATAAAACAAACAAATATATGTGTAAGTTATAAATTAAAAATAGTACACAGGTGAATAAAAATTAATGTATAAATCAAGATACCTTTTTAAATGCAAGATAAAAAGCTTTTAATGTTGATGTAGAACATGAATCTAGATAGTTGCGTACAACATCATCCCAACTATCTTCATTCAACAATCTAACCATTTGTTCTGGAATTTTCATATAAACTTTGTGACTGCATAGATAAAGTAACAAAAAGTTAATATAATGATATGTATAACAAGTACTACCAAGAACAACATGTTTTATTTAAAATATAATTATAATCTAGAAATAAATAAAAATAATTCAACAAACTTACTTTTGAAATTATTCAGACATTTCCTCCAATGATAATTCCCCTGACCTCACATGAGATAATATTGTTTTGACAATTTTATCATCTTTCACTCCTTGCATCGCCCTCCAAGGTGTGATAGTCATATCGTCTGGAAGCTGCTTCATTTCAGGAGCTAATTTACTATTGACACATATCAATGGCTTCGAATTTTTGACCTTCTGGTTTTTAATGGCAATGTCTTCCCACATGCTAAAAATCTCATCAATCAACTTCCAAACATCTCCAGTTCTAAATGCCAATTGGAAAATGTTATCAACACCTCTAAATAAATCACTATTTTTGTTTCCTTTTCCACCTTTTGAATTTGTTTTCTCTTCAATTTGATATCCTATTTCCATAAAACATTCCTTTCAGAAATATGCAGTAACATTTATCCTATCCCCACCATTTTTTTCTTCAAATTCACTATGAATAAATCTAACCCTTTGGATGAAATTCATAGACATCCTATATTCATTATCTAAATTATGATCCCATGCCACTAACTTTGCTTCTATATCTGATAAACCAACGTAAATGATACATTTCATTATTTCAAAACGTGGGTTATTAGGATATTCATCCATCAATTGTCTTTGAGCTTCTACAGAATGGTCCCCCCCAAGCACATAATAATTGTATTCAAAAAATTTTGACTTATCAAATGCTTCTTTATTGGGAAGTTGAAGTGGATCAACAAGAAGCACATAACTAACCACATGAGCATATGGATTTTACCTCATCAATGTCTTCAAGTTGTGAACATGCAGATGATGTGACTTTCTAACTTGATATTGACATTGTCCTTCACTTGCTCTATAGGTTTGCCTGACATTAAGCTGAAATGTGCGACCACCATCAATTAAGTTTCTCTTTGTCAAATTCTCTCGAATGACATTTTGTTTTGTTTTGATAATTCCATCCTCTAAATCAGCTCCTGGTGTAATGATTTCTTTGCTTTCTTTTGAAGTTTCACTAGGTTCTTGACTGTTGGTAATGACTTCTTCAAAATTTTTAGCGTTACTTTTCTTGGTCATAACATTCCCAACAGATATATTCTTGGGCATTGTTACTTTTGGTTTTTTATGGCTCTTCTCAGTTCCAATGTCAACTTCAATAATGACAACATATGCTTCACTGTCAATTTCAACTTCATTGTTCTCAAAAGTAACTTGTTTACCCTTGCTAGATTTATCCACCAGAGGCCTTTTTTATGATTCTTTGGATGTAGTTTTGTAGCATCATCAATTACTACATTTTGCCTATTTTCCATATCTTCTTCCGACACTGAGTAAAAACTGCTGACAACTTTCATGATATCATGCTCTATGAAATGAATGCCTCCCAACCTAATTGAACAACTTTCAACAAAATTCTGCCAAACAAAATATCATATGTCAATAAAAAACAAAGCTAAAAAATATAGCGAGACAGTTTCAAGAATGCAAAATACAAATATAAATAACAATACTTACGATGTTTTGTGTCATCTCATTTACGATTTGTTTACACAACTTTGTAGATACCTCTCTTATGTCATACAATGAATATGATAGTCGGTATTTAATCCTTTCATGTGACTTGGGAGTCTTTGTAAGTATGTAAACAACTTCAGTGTTCGGTACCAAACACATATCTATGACTCTTCCCATCACCTCAAAAATTCCATTATCATTATGTATATCAATATATAGATATATATATTCACATTTGTCTTTTCTTTTTCTTTCACATACCATATTCTTGATGGAAATTTCACTTCTTTCGAATTCTTCCAGTCTGAAATCATCTTCTTATCACTTGAAAGATTTGTGGTCATGAGCTCAGGTGGAGTTCGTTCACCAATGTTTCTTGAAGATGCACCTTTAAGAGTCTTTGGTCCAAAAAGATTCACTGAAATTCTCTTTAATGCCATTTTCCTGAAAATAGAAACATATAAATCAATAAATAATAAAAACATATTAACTTAAATTAACAATGAAAATATATCATAAATTTTTTATTTGTATGATCAACAATCACCCCACCGGCTGCCCCTCACATTCCAAAAGGGCATGCATTAACATTCTTGTGTAAAAAAGGTAAATCACCAATAAACATTTCAAAATTAACTATATATATATGAAATGTCAATTTTTTAATAAGTACAAAAAAAAATGTAATGGCGCCTCACCTAAACCCCTCAGTGCCCCAGGTGCACCCACCTAGGGCCCCCTGCGGGCACCCACGCAGCGCCCCCCCCCCCGACCAGTGCCCCTGCGGCCCAACCATCCCACCACACCCTCGGGCGCCCTCACCCACCCCCCCGCTTGGTCGCCCTCACAACCCCATGCGCCCCAACCCTCCCAAACCCCTGCCCCCAACCGGCCCGGGCGCCCTCACCCGCCACCCCGCCCGGGCACCCTCGCAACCCCCCCCGGCCGGCGTAGGCGGCCTTACCCACCCGCTCATCCTAACCCTCCCAACCCCCCCACCCGGCGCAGGCGCCCACACCTCGCCAACCCCCCCACCCCAACCCGCCCAACCCCCCCCAGCCCGGGCGCCCTCACCCACAACGCCCCCCCCAACCCACCCAATCCTCCCCCCCAACCCTCGGCTCAGGCGCCCTCACCAGCCCGTCCACCCGGCGCCCTCACTAGCCCGTCCACCCGGCGCCTTCACTCGCCTCACCCACTCAGGTGCCCTCACCCACCCGCGCGCCTTGTTATAGACAATTTTGTGCCTTGCAGCATCAGGCATGAATTGTCAATAATCCAAGGGATCCAAAGTCCCTAAATATGGTGTTCCTACCCCTAGAGGAACAAGGTCAGCAAACCAACAGCTCTCAGATCAGTTCTCCACCTGAAAACGCTCAAAAACAAGCAATCCTGAAATCAAAGCAGGTGCTCCACTAGGCTTCTGCGCTGAAACTCAACTCCTCCATGGTGTACCTACGTTGCAAAGCAGGTAGAACAAAGGCCACCTGCGCTGAGCGAGATGGGACAAGTGGCACACTGAGTCATTGCTCTGGAATCTTCCAAAAATGACACTTGGATCATGGATTTCGCCTTGTGATGAGTCAGAGGCTCTGTTTCTCCAAGTGGAAGCAAGGTTCTCCAAGTGGACTCAAGAACTGAAGATCAACTGAAGAGAGAGAGGACACAAGGCAGCTACACATCAGTTGCAAGCTGACTCATCCTTTCTCAATTCATCTATATATTGAGCTCTCTCCTATGAGCTCAGGAGGCTGGAATTTTGTGCAAAGTAATGATATGCTGTTGGTTTCACTATAGAACTATTGGGTGATTGCTTGAAGGAGGTGAAGAGGAGAAATTCTTTCTGCTGGGAGGTGTTGCTGGATTGGAGCCTTCAATGGTTGTAACCTTCTCAGAACTTTACTTCTTCCATTAATAAAAGCTATTGAGGTTCTTCTATATGCATTTGTTTCAATGATGTATTGTGATGATTGTATATTTGATTTATGCTAATCCTTGAATTAGTTATGAATGCATGCTTCTTGTAGTTTCCTTCTTTGTTATTTTGCAGGATCTCATTGTAGCTGGGCCAGCAAAAGAGCAAAGAGCTAGGAGCAAGCAGCAAAGAGAAGAGATTGGAGCAAATATTAAGCGCAAGGCAACGGTTAGTGCATTTCTTCACTCTCTCTTGCTCTCATAAAGAAGTAAACCTTAAGTAGTTTTGTTTATAGTTGTTGCTGAGGTACTATCACCCTTAGAGTGGGATAGGGTCATCCGAATCGGATACTTTTCCCTACAACAAACTGGCGACTCCGCTGGGGAATATATGGTGCTCTCTTTCGCGAGTTTAGAGATGTCTTTGCGTGGTCATATGATGAAATGCCAGGCATTGACTCGAGTATCGTTGAACATGAAATTAAAATGTATCCTGATGTCAAACCAGTAAGACAACGGCTTCGACAGGTACATCCTAAGAAAGCCGCTGCCATTAAGGCAGAGGTTGAGAAACTTCTCCATGCTGGATTCATCTACCCGGTTCCTCTAACCGATTGGGTGTCGAATATTGTACCTGTTATGAAAAAACAAGGAACAATACGAGTGTGCGTCGATTATAGAGATGTAAATCAAGCTTGTCCAAAGGACAACTACCCTACACCCTTCATCGACCAGATAATTGATGAATGCGCCGGATGTGAAATCTTTTCCTTTATGGACGGATTCTCCGGGTATAATCAAATAAATATCCGCCCACAGGACCAGTCAAAGACTGCATTTATTTGTCCGTGGGGCACATTCGCTTATCGGAAATTACCCTTTGGTTTAAAGAACGCAGGGGCGACGTTTCAGAGGGCAATGAATTATGCCTTCCATGACATCAAGAACATCGTTCAACCATATCTCGACGACCTTCCGGCTCATTCGCGAAAGCGGACTGATCATCCGCAGCATTTGAGAGCAATATTTCTACGTTGCCGACACTACAAGATAAGACTCAATCCACACAAATGTGTGTTTTGCGTCGGTTCTGGTCGTTTACTTGGCTTTGTAGTCTCTAAGGATGGGATTCGTCTCGACCCATGCAAGGTTCAGGCAATCATTAATTTGCCTCCACCTTCAAATTTGCTTCAGATTCAGAAACTCCAAGGGAAAGCAAACTTTCTGAGGAGGTTCATTCCAAATTACGCAGAACTTGCTAAGGGTTATACTCGTCTTTTGAAAAAAGATGTACCTTTCGTCTGGGACCAGGTGGCGCAAGCTTCCTTTGATGCTCTAAAAGATTGTCTAGTAAGAGCATCATTAATGTACGCCCCAGACTATCAAAGAGATTTTAACCTGTATCTAGCTGCAGCAGATACGACCATTGCGATGGTTTTAGTTCAAGAAGTCAATGGAATAGAACATCCCATCTATTATTTAAGTAAAAACTTAAACGATACAGAAAGTAAATATTCTTATGTTGAAAAACTAGCGCTTGCAGCTGTTCAAGCGATTCAAAGATTTCGACATTATGTCCTCTTTCGGAAAACTACCATTTTGTCAGATTGCAACCCCATGACTTATATACTGTCGCGACAGTTGCTGGGGGGCAAATATTCAAAATGGATAGCAATCCTTCAAGAGTTTGATCTGGAATTTGTAAAATCCAAATCGAAGAAAGCTCTAGTTTTCGCAGAATTATTGTGTGATCTCCCATCATCGTCCAACGATGAAACATCGAAAGAGTCAATCGTGGACGAAAGTTTGTTTCTGATATCTGCAACCGATGAGTGGTACGGAGATATCATCGTTTATCTCCAGACCCAAAGGTTCAGGCCTAACACCTCTCGCTCCGAACAGAAACGTATACGATACCAAGCAAAAGACTACATGATCGTCGGTGATACGCTTTACCGTCGTGGTGTCGATACAGTTCTGAGGAGGTGCCTTACCCATGAGGAGGCCGAAAAAGCCCTGAATGATTGTCATTCAGGCGCGTGTGGGGGGCATCAGTCTGGATATGCAACAGCACAAAGAATCTTACGAGCAGGATACTTCTGGCCAACCATGTTCAAAGATTGCATAACCGCAGTCAGAAGTTGCCATGCCTGTCAAATCTTTGATAGCAAAACCAGACGACCACCCGCTCCTTTACAGCCGATAGTTGCTGTTGGGCCTTTCGCCAAGTGGGGCATCGATTTCATGCAATGTAACCCCACCTCGACCGGGGGGCATGGGTATATTATAGTCGCTGTTGACTATTTTACCAAATGGGCCGAGGCGATGCCTACATTGGATAACACTGGCGAAACAGCTGCCCTTTTCTTTTTCAATCATGTAGTCGCCAGGTTCGGCGTACCACAGGCTATAGTTACGGATCATGGATCGCATTTTCGCAATCACATGATGGTCGAATTAGCTGCCAAGCTAGGGCTATCTCACGACAGCTCTACCCCATATTATCCACAAGCTAACGGACAAGTTGAGGCAATCAACAAGGTCCTGAAGCGTATGTTGCAAAGGATGATCGGGGTTCATAAAAGAAGGTGGCACCTAATCCTGTACTCAGCCTTGTGGGCTTACCGAACATCGGTAAAGAACGCAACCGGGTTCACACCTTTTCAATTGGTGTATGGCCTGGAAGCAGTCTTACCAATCCAGTGCGAAATTTCGTCGCTTAAACTCGCAATTGATCTCCTCCCCGGAACTTCAGAGGAAGAGGCTCGTTTCTTGGAATTAATCCACTTGGATGAAACCCGTCGTGATGCCGCTTTGGCTAACGAAGCCCATAAGAAACGAGTCAAGGCTCAGTTCGACAAAAATGTCAAACCCCGTGTCTTCTCAGAAGGTGATTTGGTCTTGCTTTATGACCAAGAATCCGATAAATTAGGAGCAGGTAAATTCAATTCCTTATGGATGGGCCCCTATATCGTTAAAAGAGTGTTAGCAAAAGGAGCCTACGAGTTAATAGATTACGACGGAATTCCACTGGCGCAGCCCCGGAACGGGCTGTACCTCAAGCGTTACTATGCTTAAATAGTAACCTGCATGCTTTTGTTGTATTTTGTTTTCGCCAAAGTTCTTGTTCTGGTTGAGTGATTCCCCTTTTTTTCATTCGTTGCAGATGTCAAACCTTATGGAGACATGTGTTGGATATGCCGACGGAGCGAGTCGTAGTTCGCAGAACCTATCCTCCACAGCATGGGCCATTTTTGATCCAAGTGGCGAGTTAGTAAGTTTCAGAGGTGTATGTATTGGGCAATCAACGAATAACATCGCTGAGTATAGCGTGTTGATAGAACTACTCTCTGATGCCATCACACGAGGCATACGCCGACTAATTGTCAGGCTAGACTCACAGCTCGTAGTACTACAACTCAATGGCATATATTCTGTTCGTAATCCAGCTATTTATCGCATGTTCCTAAGAGTAAAGATCTTGGAAAGACGATTTGATTCAATTCAATATCAACATATTTCAAGAAATCTAAACACATTAACCGACTCATTGGCAAACTATGTGTTAAATAGACATTTGCAACATTTATAAAAAAAGACACATCATAAAAAGTGTACATATGAATCATCCAAATCAACCAGAATGAAAATCGAAAATCAAAATATATATAAGCTGTTCATAAAGTTCATACATAATGTTCTGTAACCGAGACAAAATTGGTCATGTGACCTAAAAACTCAAAAATGCTAGGAGGCACCCTAGCCTAATGATGCTCCTGATAGTAGGCTACAGTCTGTGCTATCATGCGCAGAAGACGGGTCCATCGTCTAGGTACACCGATAGTATGCTGCTGCATCGGCAAAGGTAACTCGTCGATCTGTACATCCGGAAGACCACGGGTAAGGTTCTCGACCTGCCCCTGCACAACTGTAAGGGTCTCAGTATCGCCAAGATCACGAATAATAGCTCTCCTAGCAGGCTCCTCTGCCGGAGCAGCAACGGGCGGTCTCAGACGAACTGCCGGACGAACAGGACCGACATCTGCAAGCACACATGAGTTCAATTAAAGTCTCGATAGAATAAAGCACAAGAACATTATAAATGAAAACAATGAACAGTAATATGGTTGAAGTTTTTACCGGTAGCATCCCACTGAGCACCGTCTGGCAGTACCATATCCGGATCACCCCGGAAATCCATACCAACATATGGGTACTCAGAAAAAGCCATCTCCTGGCGATCGAACCACCTGAAGAAAGCAGCATTGAAAGAAATCTGGGATTGACCAGCATGTCTAGACATGTGATCGACCCATCGCTGCATACGTGGCTCGGTAGGAGAAGGCACTCCGAGATCAATGTACTGAGGTTGCATCAGAGGGATCTTCTCTAAGGCGAAGGCAGTCAGAATCGAACCAAAACCAAAGTTTTTTAGCTTCCCGTCCTTCACCTTGTTCAATTGACTTTTCATCTGAGTAAGCACTGCATCGCTCCAGTTGAAGATCTTCGGTTGGAGACATTCCAAGGCGTGCTGCATATGAGACCTGTTGGCAACATGTAAAGATGCGCTACCGGCCATCCTACCAAGAGTATACAGAATGGACCTGAGAGGCCTGCTAGTAACATCACGGATAACCACCTTGCCGTCTCTGCTCGGCTGGGACCCCTCCCTGCAGTACTGGCGGACATAGTCTCTCACAGAATCATTCCCCCGAACTGTACCTGATAAAGAAATGGGGGCACCCCGCCTTGACAAGCCAGTCAAGAAGTAAATATCTGTCACAGTCAATGGAATAGGTTTGTTCCTGATCTGGAATACTTGGTTAACAGGATCCCAAGCATCAAGCATATACTGCAGAAGAGAGATCTGTGCTCTCATGCTAGAGATACGGAAAAACTTCAGCAAACCACAGTCTCGTAATGCGCCCACCGTGACAGGATCATGAAGGGCAATCATATCTTCTTCTTCATGTTCTCGTTCTCGCCATGTTAGGGCCATCTTGATCAAGAATCCCTGCAAAACAAACAAGAGAATGAGTAAGCTCCTGGAATTGATGAAAAACTGGCGAAAATTTCATCAAAATCTGTGAAAAATTGTTGTTTTTATGCCCCAACGCAGGTACCCAGTGTACTACTTGCGCTGAAGGACAAGCTGCCTTCATACAGCTTGGCTTCCAACGCAGTTTTCGAAAGGGGAACCTGCGCTGATCAGAGGGCGCCCTGGCAAAACCCCAGAGGCTCAATAGAACAGCAAAACAGGCATAAAACAGGAAAATGAAACCATGAAAATGAAGAGCTAAGGTTTAGCTCCTACCTGGTCCAAACGGCGCCGAAAATCGTCCGCAGAATCTCCCGGAATCAGCTGGTGAAAATCAAGAGGAAAGAGGCTCCTCCAAAGCTCCAACAAGCAAAATACAAATGAAATGGTAAAATGAGAGGTAAAAACCCTTTTTATTTGCGTTTTACGTAATTCAAGGTAAATATTAATGTGTTAATCTCATTTTCAAGTAAATATTACTCATTTCTAACTAGTTTGTTGCAGCAATTTTGAAAATGCAGTGCTATCAGTTAAAAAGAGAAGCTAGTTATGGTAAAAAATCAAAAGTAAACCATATATTCGAGCAGTTTTAGCACACAGTTCATGCTCGTTAAAAAATAAACGCAAGATCCGAGCAGTTTTAGCACATAGTTCATGCTCGTTAAAAAATAAACATAAGTTGTGAGCAATCTTCCCCTAGAGTTCAAGCTCACCCAGAAAAAATGAACCGGTAAATAACCTTGGTAAATGTAACCTTTGACAGCCATATTAAAGCCCTTGGTCGTGTTCTTGCAGTCTCACCTCCACCGTTCATTTGGCCAATCGTTCATCTCCATATGATTGTTTACCCATTTTGAGGAGTAGCTGCGAAGAGTGATTTCACTAAGCCATCCTTGTGACACTGCCGTGATTGGAATATTCCAACCTGTACCTGGAATCTACTGCTGCCCTGTTCATCACTCGTTCCTCAAAAGACGAGTCTTCTTTGAGCTCTTTTCTCCTGACTCGTAAAATATGAAAAGTTTTCCGAGTTTTGGCCTTCCAGCTCGTTAAACGACAGGAAGAGCTATCCCTCCTTTAGATTTTAATCTTTTTGGACCTGAGGGATTATTGCACAAAAAGATCGAGCGCTTGTTTTGTTCGGCTCGTTAAAAGTACCGAAAACTCATCCCTTCTGTATTGTTTTATACTTTTTCGGACTTAAGGGATTAGATGACGAAAAAGGAATTCTGGAGTTGACTTTATGTACCTTTTCAGACTCTCTAAAAATGAAAAGGACCGAGTTATCCTTGTCGTTAGACTCGTTAAATTCATTAAATAGCGACAAACTTGTCTTTAGACGAGAAAGAGTTTCCCTATCGCTAGGCTCATTAAAACATAGCGATGGGCTTGCCCGAAGGGCAGGTTATAGAACAAGCATATGTTATCCTCCTCAAGCTTGACAAAAATAAAGAGGTACTGGTCAGCAATGACTGGGGAAAAATTGGGAGAACCTCACAGCTTTAATGGTAGCAAGTCGCTCTTGAACATGACACTTTTTCCTCCGTATCACATCGGGTTGGGTTGTTTCACTCACCGGTCTCATCACCATGGTCCTCGCCACACCATCCACATTTGGGGTAATGCTACCGATCCATCACATCAGTGTCGTTATATGTTCAAGAGATGTTGTTCTGCAAAGAGTCAACCGTGTCCCATCCACTGCCATACATTGTCCTTCATCCATTTCATGACCGCCACCCTGAATCATACATCACAGTTTGTTTTCACCTCATCACAATCACTAGCTCCGTTCCGTGTCACTGATGGGGGATTCATTAAGGCCCTCCTTTGACGGATCGCTCCTTGTCGACATCAGCTCATTATCCAAGGAGTTGATCTAGGAACAACCCCTTCAGTACTTTGAAGCTTGCATGCCTCAATGGCAAGTTTCTCACTTCCGGCGACAGGTATACATCAATGACCTTCGACCAGAAGATTTTGCATGGTGGTCGACGCCAAGTCCTGTATTCCCACCATGTGAATTGTACTGCTGTACCTTGAGGGTCATCATCCTTATCGGTGATTCCTCTCACGTTTGTTAACGGTTTACATCATTGACCGGTAATCAAGCGATGTCTTTCCATGTTCGACTTCAAGAAATTCTCACATGGATCGACTTGTACATCGAGTGAAGATCGGAAGAGATTGAAGACCCCGGATCTAGTTCCATCCATCCGGGCTGCGATATATATTCAGGATATAAAGACATTTGATGTGTACATCATTGCAGCAGATGATCATCCTTCTCAAAGGATGATAATTTCAGCAGAGAATTATCAGTCTACCATCAGACAATCGTCTGTTCTATGTACCAAAATGAATTTATAAAGCTGAGCATGGGAATGCCCTCCTCAGCTAGATCATGAAAAAGTATGAAAAATAATGTATTGTATTGTATCTTATTACAGGACACTTCTCAGCAGATTGAATGAACTTCGGATCCTCCTAATAAAGCATTTCACCCGATAAACGACCTCATACTTTAGGGGGCATCTGTTATAGACAATTTTGTGCCTTGCAGCATCAGGCATGAATTGTCAATAATCCAAGGGATCCAAAGTCCCTAAACATGATGTTCCTACCCCTAGAGGAACAAGGTCAGCAAACCAACAGCTCTCAGATCAGTTCTCCACCTGAAAACGCTCAAAAACAAGCAATCCTGAAATCAAAGCAGGTGCTCCACTAGGCTTCTGCGCTGAAACTCAACTCCTCCATGGTGTACCTGCGTTGCAAAGCAGGTAGAACAAAGGCCACCTGCGCTGAGCGAGATGGGACAAGTGGCACACTGAGTCATTGCTCTGGAATCTTCCAAAAATGACACTTGGATCAGGGATTTCGCCTTGTGATGAGTCAGAGGCTCTGTTTCTCCAAGTGGAAGCAAGGTTCTCCAAGTGGACTCAAGAACTGAAGATCAACTGAAGAGAGAGAGGACACAAGGCAGCTACACATCAGTTGCAAGCTGACTCATCCTTTCTCAATTCATCTATATATTGAGCTCTCTCCTATGAGCTCAGGAGGCTGGAATTTTGTGCAAAGTAATGATATGCTATTGGTTTCACTATAGAACTATTGGGTGATTGCTTGAAGGAGGTGAAGAGGAGAAATTCTTTCTGCTGGGAGGTGTTGCTGGATTGGAGCCTTCAATGGTTGTAACCTTCTCAGAACTTTACTTCTTCCATTAATAAAAGCTATTGAGGTTCTTCTATATGCATTTGTTTCAATGATGTATTGTGATGATTGTATATTTGATTTATGCTAATCCTTGAATCAGTTATGAATGCATGCTTCTTGTAGTTTCCTTCTTTGTTATTTTGCAGGATCTCATTGTAGCTGGGCCAGCAAAAGAGCAAAGAGCTAGGAGCAAGCAGCAAAGAGAAGAGATTGGAGCAAATATTAAGCGCAAGGCAACGGTTAGTGCATTTCTTCACTCTCTCTTGCTCTCATAAAGAAGTAAACCTTAAGTAGTTTTGTTTACAGTTGTTGCTGAGGTACTATCACCCTTAGAGTGGGATAGGGTCATCCGAATCGGATACTTTTCCCTACAACACGCCTCCCCCGCCCGGGCGCCCTCACCCGCTCGCCCGCCTAACCCGCCCGGCGCCCTCACCCGCTCGACCCACCCGGCGCCCTCGCTCGCCTTGCTCGCCCGGCGCCCTCGCCCACCTTGCCCGCCCGGCGCCCTCGACTAGTCGCCCGCCTCACCTGCTCGACGCCCTCGTCCGCCCGCCCCTCCCGGCACCCTCGCCTGCCCCTCCCGACGCCCTCGCCCGCCCGCTTCGCCCGCCGCCCTCGCCCGCCAGTCCCGCCCGGCCGCCCTCGCCTGCTCGCCCGCCTGGTGCCCTCACCCGCTCGACGCCCTCGCCCGCCCGCCCGCCCCACCCGGCGCCCTCGCCCGCCCTCCCCGCCCGGTGCCCTAGCCCACCCGGCCCGCCCGCCTGCTCGCCTAGCGCCGTCACCTGGTCCGCTCGCCCGCCCGCCCGATGCCCTCGCCCGACCCGCCCACCCGATGCCCTTGCCCGACCCGCCCGCCTGGTGCCCTCACCCGCCCCCCCGCTCGGCGCCCTCACGCCCCTCACCCGCCTGCGCCCCCGCCCAGGTGCCCTCACCCTCCCGCCCTCACCCACCCTCCCTCGGCCGCGCCCCCGCCGGAATCGCCCTGCTGCCTGCCGGGCGGGGCCAAGGGTGGCCCGTGTCGCGCAGTCGAGGGACGGTGGGTCAGGCCGCCGGGGAGGGCGAGCAGGTGTGGAGGCAGGTCGATCAGGGCGTCGGGCGGGCGGGCGGGGCAGGTGGGCGGGTGAGGCGGGTGGGGGCACTGGGCGGGCGAGGGCGCTGGGCGGGTGGGGGCACCGGGCGGGCGGGCGGGCGGGCGGGTGGGCAGGCGGGTGAGGGCACTGGGCGAGCGAGCGGGAGGGCGGGCGGGCGGGTAGGTCGGCGGGTGAGGCGGGTGGGCAGGTGAGGGCGCTGGGCAGGTGAGGCGGGCGAGGACGCCGGGCGGGCGGGCGGGTGAGGGCACCAGGCGGGTGAGGCGGGCGAGGGCGCCGGGCGGGCGGGTGAGGGCGCTGGGGGCGGGTGACGGCGCCTAGGCGGGTGAGGGCGCTGGGCGGGCGGGTGACGGCGCCTAGGCGGGTGAGGGCGTCCGGGTCAGGTGGGGGTGAGGGCGCCGTGTAGGTGAGGCGGGCGAGGACGTCGGGTGGGCAGGCAGGTGAGGGCACCCGGGCGGGTGAGGCGGGCGAGGGCGTCGGGTAGGCGGGCGGGCGGGCGAGGGTGCCCATGCGGGTGAGGCGGGTGAGGGTGCCCGGGCCAGGTGGGGGTGCGGTTGAGGCAGGCGGGCGGGCAGGTGAGACGGGTGAGGTTGCCCGGGCTGGCTGGGGGCGCAGTTGAGGCAGGTAGGCGAGCGGGTGAGGGCGCCCAGGCGGGTGAGGGCGCCCGGGCCGGGTGAGGGCGTGCTTGAGGGTGGGTGAGGGTGCTTGGGTGGGGGGACGGGTGAGGGCGCCCGGGTCGGGTGGGGTGGCGGGTGAGGATGTGTGAGGGCGCCTGAGATGGGGGGCGGGTGAGGGCACCGGGGCCGGGGGGCGGGTGAGGGTGCCCGGGCCGGGGGGTTGTTTGAGAGGGTTGCGGCGCGGGGGGTTGTGTGGGCACCCGGGCGAGGGGGGTTGGCATGGCACCCAGGCCGGCAGGGGGGGTAGGGAGGGTTAGGCGCAGGGGGTTGTGAAGGTGCCCGGGCCGAGCAAGGGGAAGGGTGAGGGCGCTCGGGCGGGCAGAGGGTTGGGTTGGTAGGGATTAAGGGGGCAGGGTCGCGGGGTGTGGGTTAAGGTAGTGAGGGTGTCGGGAAGGGGGTTGGAGGTAGGGGACGAGTCGAGCTGTGGCACCCACCCTAGCAGCTCACCTGCCCGTCGTGGGGATTGGGCGATTCTGAGAATCGCCCAACCCCACGACAGGCGGGCGAGCTGTTGGGCCACCCCCACACCCCCTATCCCCCTCCACGCCCTCACACCCCGCCCGCTCGCCCGACCTCCTCGCCCCCATGACACCACGACAGTCCACCCACAAGTATTGGGCGATTGAGTTTGATCGGGCCCACCATGCTTACGATGGATGTAATTGTTATTTTGGCTCAGAAAAATTATTAATTTAAAAAAAAATCTTTGAGGAAAAAAATTTAACTTACCTTTCAATTGCGAGAATTCTTCGTTGAATATATTGTTGATAGCGATGTAGCTGCTCCACAAATTCACGAGTCTTTCTACGTTTTTCAGAAAGCTTGGATGTGATGTGAGTAATAGTGATAATGAAATTTTAATATATAAGTGAAATTACGGAGATGTTTTACCGTATGGTTAATGTGGGATAATTTGTTTTAGAATATATTATAAAAATCTAAAAAATAAAATTCAATTGTTTGGTAAATATTATATACTTCAACTATTAAAATAATTAATGTAGAAGTTGTAATTTACAATTTTAATTTTAATGATTTGTTTCATAAAAAAAATTTAGTTTACATTTTTCAATAAATTGTAGAAGAAAATAATGAAGGTAAATAAATCTAACAAACTTTTTGGAGGGAAATATTTTTGTGAAAATTTTTGGAGGGAAATATTTTCGTGAAACTTTTTGGAGGGAAAATTTCATTCTTTAAGCTATATAATATCTTTAGGGGACTTTCCATTTGTATCATTCAACATCTTCTATTTGAAAGGGATGGATTGTTCTGATAGTGAATTTTCGATTTATACACCATCAACATCTTCATCGCGTAACAACTCTATTCATATCGATGAATATAGCGGGAATTCTTCCACTATGAATAGAAAGTCAATTCTTCCACTTAGTCCTGATTCTAAGGACTATGAGAGCAACACTGATGAAACAGTGGATGAATAATTTCAAATAAATAAAGAGTCAAAGATTCCACTTAGTCCTAATTCTGAGGACTATGAAAGCCACAGTGATGAAGAGCATGATGGTGAAGTTCAAAAGAACAGAGTGTCACGATGTCCACTTAGTCCTAATTCTGAGGACTATGAGAGCAACAATTTTGAAGAGCATGATGTTGAAGTTCAAAAGAATGGAGTGTCACGATGTCCACTTAGTCCTAATTCTGAGGACTATGAGAGCAACAGCTTTGAAGAGCATGATGGTGAAGTTCAAAAGAACAGAGTGTCACAGTGTCTACTTAGTCCTAATTCGGAGGACTATGAGAGCAGCAGTTTTGAAGAGCATGATGGAAAATTTCAAAATAATGGAGTGTCACAGTGTCCACTTAGTCCTAATTCTAAGGACTATGAGAGCAGTAGTGATCAAGAGCGTGATAACGATTTTCAAGAGAATGGAGTGTCAAAGTGTCCACTTAGTCCAGATTCTGAGGACTATGAGAGCAGTAGTGATGAAGAGTGTGATAACGATTTTCAAAAGAATGGAGTGTCAAAGTGTCCACTTAGTCCTAATTTTAAGGACTATGAGAGCAGTAGTGATGAAAAGCATGATGTTGAATTTCAAAAGTATGGAGTGTCACGGTGTCCAGTTAGTCCTAATTCTAAGGACTATGAGAGCAGCAGTGATGAAGAGTCAGATGATGAATTTCAAAAGATTGGAGTGTCACAGTGTCCACTTAGTCCTAATTCTCTGAACTATGAGAGCAATAGTTATGAAGTGTGTGATGATGAATTTCAAAAGAATGGAGTGTCATTGTGTCCTCTTAGTCCTAATTCTAAGGACTATGAGAGCAGCAGTGATGAAGGACAGGATGATGCACTTAGTCCTAATTGTAATGAGTATAAAGGTAGCAGTGACAAAGAACAGGATGTAGCATCTTCAATAAGTAAACAATCACATTTTCGATGTAGTCCTAATTCTATGGACTATGAGAATAGAACTGAAAATGCACATGAGGAAGAATATCCATTAAACATCGAGTCAGATTTTCCATTCAGTCTGAATTCTAAGGACTACGTCAGTAGGACTGAAGAAGCAGAAGATGAAGAATATCCTCCAAGTAAATATTTGAAAAGCAGAGCTGATCATAGTGTGGATAACATTCCTCTTAATGATGATGAAAAGCCTTATACAAATGATGATCCAATGATGGAGATGTTGCCAAGAAATATTGTATCGAGGAGTAGGAGCAGACCTTTTCGTATCAATGCAAGTTGTTCTAGTTATACAAGGGGTAGAGCAGAATATCTAACGAGAAGAAGTTCTATCAGTGCTCTCATTTCAAGTGAATGTTTCCAAAAAGATTGCTTGAAACATATGGATTTCAAATTTGCATTAGAAGGAAGGAAGAGATATTTGTCAATGAATAAAAGCATGCAAAATTCATATTTAGTTGGGTGCATGCAATCTACATTGTCAGGTTATGATTATCATATTGGGACTTTATTTATCTGTAGAAAAGGTTTCAAAATGTTTCATTCCATTGGGAATTTTTGTCTCTCGAGAATTCAAGAAAATTTGGAAAAGGATCCCACATTTCATTCAGAAGTACGTCATAAAAGACAGTTTGGGCCATTATCAAATATTGCAATGTCATGGATGAAAGATTTCTTTTCAAAGCATGGAGAGTGTATGCCAAATAGAGAGACAATACATATTCCAGATAATTTTTCAAGATGAGAAATATACAACTTATACAAAGAATATGCAGAATGTGCCGAGGGACATGGCCAGTTTATTACATATCAATATTTTGTGAAGGTATGGAAGAAAGAATTCAAAAATGTCTGTATTCCTAAGAAGACAAGGATGGGGATTTGCAGTACATGTGCTTCTCTTAAATAAAAAAGGGACAAATGTGAAGGCTTAGAAAGAGGTAAGCGTTCATAAATTTAAATTTTAAAATTGTATAGTCATCACTATGAAAACATATTTCTTAATGAATTTGTTTTATGTTGTGTAGATTTAATTGTCAAAGAACTTCAGGAGCATAGCGAACAACAAACAAACGAAAGGAAGAAGTTGTACAAGCATCGAAAGAACTGTTATCATAATCTGAATAAATATTTGGGTTTGATAATTGATGGTATGGACCAGAAGAAAACACTTTTACCACATTTTGTTCACGCACGTAAAAATTTACAGGAGGAAAATTTTATTCAGTTTCACTTGGTTGGTTGTATGGTCTTCAATGGGAAAATGTTGCCAAGGGTGTACTTCACAGCGCCAAATATTCATAATGATGCAAATCTGACCATAACCATAATTCATGATGTGATTTCTCATTGGTCTGGTAATCTTCCTAAAGTTTTGTATCTACAATTGGACAACACTTGCCGTGAAAACAAAAATCAGGTTGTTTTTGGATATCTAAACATTCTTGTTGAATTGAGAAATTTTCAAAAGGTAAAGGTTGGTTTCCTTCTTGTTGGGCACACTCATGACCATATTGATCAGATGTTCAGTCGTTTTTCAGTCACATTGAGGAGGAAGGAAGTTGGGAGCTTGCCATCACTAATTGAATGTATTAAGAAATCATACATGCTAGAGCCTACTTTTGATGTGTTGGAAGAAACTGTTGACATGCGAAGGTTTATTTTGGGATCATATGGTGAGGGGAAATGCATTGAACAACTTAATGACATTAGCTTCCAACATCAATTTCGTATCAAAAAAATTGATGGGAAAACACTAATATGGGGCAAGAAGTATTCAACTACTGCAGAATGGGCACCATCATCAGGTTTGCAATTTTTGAAGTTCATTCCAGATCATCCAATATTTGCATCAAAAATATTGTTATTACAATTAGTTGGTGAAGTTCAGAATGCACACAGACAGAATAGAGATATAAATCATTCTGATTGCCTGGAAGAAATTAAAAAATGTATTAGATATACATATGAGTACTTTGACATCGCTGATTCAATTTGGTGGGAGTCATTTTTCAATAATCAAACTGATCTCATTTCAACCACAACAAATGAAGATATACCTTTGAAAAATCCATTTATTTGGCCACAAAATGTGTCGAATGAACATGAGGAAGTAAACATTGTTGAACAACAACAATCTCAAGGTATTATTAATTCTTCACAGGCAGCAGAAAGAGAGATGTATATTGGTTCCAGAAGATCTCGTGCACAACATGAAGCCATGGAAGACCTTTATAGGGGTTCAGTACAGGATATTAAGGAGGGTTGCATGATTGCAGTGCTAGCAGACGAAGATCCCAATGGATATCCATTTTGGGTTGCTAAAGTTATAAAGGTCTTTACAGAAAATGAGGATGTTACAAGTGTTGAAGTACATTGGTATGCCACAAATACACACCCATTCAATGGTGTGTATAAGCCAGAGATGGTAGTTGACAAAAGAAATGGCGGAAAAAGAAAAATAAAGGGTACAAATATAAATCGCCACTGCACAGACATATTAAAATTGGAGGATGTTGACATACTTATTTATGACTTCAATTTAAAAAAGAGAGGAACTCTTCGCTTCAAGACGATAGAGATTCTAAAAGGGTTGTTACCAGAAGGAACAATGTTGACATGGGAATCTACTGAAACCAGTCGTAGATATAGAAGAATTTTTAAATCTGAAATGTTGGGCATGCATGTGGACTCAGATGGGGCACTAGTTAATGAAACAGAAGAATATGGAACATCTTCGTCAGCATCCAGTCAGTCATCTGAAGATGTGAATTCTGATGGTGTGAAAGAAAATATGAGTGATTTTGAATAATTGTTTAAGACAGTTTATATCACTGATGTATGCATCGTATCTTTTTCCATATGGTGTTAAATGAGAAGTTTTGAGGCATTTTTATGTTGTTGGATTATATGTCTTAATTATGATAAATTTTATTTTTTAAAATATCTACAATGCAATATTAAATTAGAGATATAATGTATGTTTTATTCAATATACAAATAATGACTTTTGAATTCATTTAGTGATGTAATTTGTTCATAATGTCATGGTTTTTTAATTTTATAGTTGAAAAAATTTCAATTTCTTTTGTATCTAGCATGTTATGGTTGAAAACATGTTAAATTTACACTTAGGAAAGAAAAATTATATTCTACCAAAAACATTAATGTGTTTTTTTCCTCATAAACAACTTTGTTTGACACATAAAAATTTGGTTTTATTAGCATTTTTTAAAATTTTTGAAAATTGACCCTAAAAAAAAAAATCATTATTCCAGTATCATCACTTTCATTTTGAAGTTATATTTTGCATGAAAATTTCATAGTAAATTTCATAGTCACTGCCATTTTTAAAACATGTTCAAAATTAACGCCTAAAAAATAAAAACATCGTTCCAGTATACACACTTTTCATTTTTAGCATTGTTTTTGATGTTTTTTTGGGGTTTTTTGGTCAAAGTTCCCGTTTTGAGTTTATAGTTCCCGTTTCAAAGTTTACATTGTTTTAACTTTCAAGTATTAATTTGTATAAATCTAACTGTAATAAAAATCTAGATAACAACGAAAATTGCAAAACAAACATAACCAGCATCTTACTAAATGAAAGAATAGGCTTATAGCATATATAGTGAACCTGCAGTTCATAAGTTTACCAACTATAGTTGATAATTTATGCTTGCAATTTAAGAACATTAAATTGACCAAACACACCCTAGGTATGAAAAGATGATAATCGCACTCTAGAAGCAATTCTACTAGCCTAACATTAAAAATAGCGAAAATTTGAAGGATGGAATTTTATCTTAAAGTTGAGAAATATTGGCGAATCTTATTAGTTGCTAATATCTAAATTTTAAAATGTTTGATGATAATTTTGTAAAAATGTTTAGATTTCTAATTATTTTATATTAGAAAATGCATAATATTGGCGACTTTTAAGGTAAAATAATTCTATACTTGTTGATGGTGCTCAACCAGCCAACATTCAGGGGATCTCCGAGGTATGAAGTCCCAACTAGACCTCACACTATTTGGTGTAGGAGTCCCATCCAATATGATGGCTCGATTTCCATTAGCTCTTGTTTGTCAGCACATGAGAGTGGTTTACTTTGTTATTAAACAATGAGGTTTGCGTGCCTAGTGAGTGCTTAGTGACACTTGTGTCCACGGGGGATTCACTCAATGAACCTACGACATATCACGTGCTTTCATGGCGTATTAAACAATACCCTTAATTTTACTACATATTGGAAAATCCCTCTAAAAATCACATTATTTAACCACCTACCAATATGATCCCAATACAACTTTCCAATTAAATAAAACCCTACTTTCACTAGATACTATAGGTATCCCTTTTTTCGCTAACATTTTTTATACCCCTTTATACTTTTTCATTAATTTTAAGCTTTATGTTTTATATTTTCCAATATAAAAACCCTTTACCCCCTATATATCCTCCAATATATTATGTCATTTTTTCCTCAATATATATCCCCCAATATGAAGCCACGTGGTATGATATCGCTCCCCTAGTGAAGCCCATGCTTGCGTTAAGGTTGTTTGACCACAGAGGGAGAGGGTGAGAGTGAGTCTCAAGTCAAAAGGGAATAGTCCCAAATCTCTTAGAGATACACAACATAGCAAGACACGCGCAACTTCTAGTAGAGTAGTCAACACGGATGCGACAATTAGAAAATGCAAGGTGAACAGATAGCACATACAAAACCCAACAGAATAGTCCACATGAGTGTGACAGTCATTATAAATTTTTTATGAAATGAATATGTCGAGTGTCCGATAGAATAATCCACACGGGTGAGACACCGTTAACAACTGATACAACACATTTCCAATAGCATATGTACTAGAGCAACTGAAATAGTTCAACTGTATTAATACAGGTTAAAGCAACAAGCATTACAAACATCTAAAGAATAGTCTTACAAACGAATACAATACATGTGTGAAAATGTGTTGGCCTGTTAACAAGATTCTGATTGAAGCGAAAGTTCCAAGACACATCGGTATACCATACATCACAAACCGTGATAGCGGGGCATTGGAGCCATTGCTCACTCCTCCAAGAAAATACTACAGACTCTCAAGGCTATGTGAGAGGAGCCAAGGTGAAAAGTATTTTGCATGTACAAATGAGGGGTATATATAGCCTAGGCTAAACTTGACCCTTGTGACTCTTCAACTTCCCTGATTACTTCTTGACTTACATGACTCTTCAACTAACATGACTCTTCAACTTTACATGTGGGTCTCTTGGACTTCCAATTTACATTACATTGATTACAACAGTATGGCCCATAGTTCTGACATGGCTGAGATTAGTAATGACATGACTCAACACGACAGTGCTGATATGTTCATGCTGATGGTGGTGTCCATGTCAAGTTGTAGCAATTCTGAGTGATGAGTGTGCTCTTGGGGTATCATAGATTCACCTCCGCATGGAAAGGTGTGTGGAGTATTCAATGGTATTCACGTTTTCTTGATGTTGCACGTGCATGTATCCCCTTCGCTAGTACTTGGCATGATTCACGTGTTCATCCGCTCATGAACAAGTCTCCTAGCATGCTCTCCTTGTTCATCATGTTCATTGCCACACCATGTCTAATCCATGTACTTGTATCTATAATCACTCATAATTAGACGAATCAAATCAAGAAATATCCTAGTCTACCATGATGCATCATCTTTTGTTTTCAGGTGTAGGTGACTGGGAGAGAGGACAAGGCTCTGAAACTATATAGATCACATTTCAGGCAGGGATGCAGACAGTGAGGCACTGTCAAGGAAAATTGCGTAGAGGTCAATGGGAGACCGAGATGAGAAATCTAGAATAGTAGCGACCATCTGGGAGATCTTGCTCAGATGGAGGGAAGAATTGCACAATTTTTTCAGGGAGGCTGTGAGGATAGTAGGGAGGACACTGGTAGTGAAAAATGCATAGATTCTCAGGGGAGGCTAGGAATAGGCTACAGGAGCTTGCTGACCAAAATTAGACAGAACTAGGAGGGAGGCCTGTAAGACATTTCTGCTTAGTTTCTGGGTTGAGTGGGGTGTTGGGCAACTGGAGGAAAACCCAAGAAAATTGCATAGTTTTTAGAAGGGACAGAAGACTGACTGTCAAAGGGATTGGCTGATAGAACTGTGAAAATTTTTGGAAAATTCCAGTGACAGGCATCGGGTGCCTATCCCTCATGTCTGCATAATTTCTTCAGTCAGCCAAGGTAGGCATGCTGACATATTCTGCGCAATTTCGGAGGAGTGAAGCTCGGGGTCATTGCCCAGTCAAACTCTTTACTTGACTAGCATGAGGCTTGATGGATTGGCTTGCGGGCAGCGCAGATTGAGATGGATTCTTGGGCAAATTCTACGCTATTATGGGTGACAGTCAACCAGGTGAATTCTAGGATTGCGCAGTGTAGACTTCCTAGGAGGAAGCCACAAGCTTTGTGCAATTCTGGGCATCAATAAATGATCATTGAGGGTTGACACTGTGCAATGCATCTCAGTAGAGGTTCGACTGGTGGAGGGTGGTTTGGTTGACAGACCTTTGGCAAAATGAATAAGTGTGTGAACGAGTGAAATCATGCAGGCATGACCTTGCAAACACACACTCAACATGACTCAACGACATGACACCTCGAACCAACAAGACAACATTTGCTCAGTGTGATTGACTAATGGGTGCAAGTGACAAGCGTGACACTTGGGATAGATCATTGAATGACCGTGAAAACACTTGCATGACATTGCATACAATTTCGTGTGTGAGTGCGCCATATGCTTACATAGGGAATACAACTTGTACGAATGAAGATGGACCTTGAACATGTCCATAACATGACTACAAACATGACATTGTGACCAACATGCTAAAATATGTCGAGTGAACAGTCAAGCGAGGAGGGTGTAAATACTCATCATGAGATCATGGGATGAGCCCAAGTTTTTGCAAACATCAAGGGAAAATCCAAGGAAGGCTCTGAAATTGGATGCAAGAAAAATTTTGAAGGGTGTTGCAACCACTACAAAACTTAGCGACACACTGGTTGAATACCAACTTCTTTGTTTTGGCCCATTGTCAGCACACAACTTTGGTCTATCAGGGAGTATTGAATCACTGTGCGGGTTACTTCGGCTTCCCCACTTACCTGATGGAAAAACATGGTTCAGATTTTGCGAACTCAGTCAAGAAAAACAAAAAGTTTCATCTTGATCACAGTGTTTTGAAATTGGGAAGGGTGGTTTGCCTCGTGAGTTTAAATTTTTTTAGAGTATAAGTTTTCATCTCTGGTGTTGCTACACTACCAACAAGCCTAGACGGTATCCGACGGAGTCACGGATGAACACACACATTTCTCCACTACCAATGAGCCTTGTTAGTACCCTGGTGGTGTTTCATGCTTCACCTCTCTATGGAGGAAGCCTTTCTCTTCTTTCACCTTTGTATTTGTTTAAAATAGGATTATGAATAGGAACTTATTTCTTTTGGGGGTGGAAGAGGGGTCCCGAATTATTGAGAGAAGAAGTTTTATTTTCCTTCAAATGAGCATGTAATACCTCTCATATAGGTTTTATTGTTTAGATTTTCCCCTTCTCCATTTCTACTAGTTGGATGAGCTTGAACACACAGAGTAGAAGGCTGAGTACAGGCATGGGGTTCCCTAGTGTGGACACAGGTTCATGGTTGGACCAGAGCTTCCCTTGCATACAACTCATATTTTCCGTCAAGACTTCATTGACTGGAGGTTACGACCAAGCATAAAGAAGACGGATGGAGGATCGGCCAATTGCTGTAGTGTCACAAGACTCTTTGGATCTTAGCCACATACTCATTCAAAAGCCATAACTCAGTAGAGGGCAACACTTATTGACAAAACCAAAAATAGCATGATATTAAACAAAAGAAACAAAATGGAAAAAAAATAGTAAATCAAAGTGAAAATACAACAAGGAATAAACAGACTATATACATGGCATAGGGTGTGGCCCCGTCTTACTGAAAGTAGTGTTTGAGATCTTGGCCATTAACAGGAAGGTTGTCAATCCTCTCGTCAAGTGATTGCAGATGGTACGTGTGTATGCCAAGATTCTCCTGAACAGTGTACAGACTAATCCACAGGGACTGTAACTTTGTATGTTTGCCTTTGTCTTCATAGGGTTTATCCCACTTCAAGTCTAAGTCACCCACATTGAAGTTAGCATTCCCTTTAGAATTCTTGACGAACCATCTCTTGATACAGTTTTGGTGGAGTGTGAATTTTTCTTTTTCTTTCATCCTTTCTTCCTACAACTTGTGAAGTGTATCCATCTGTTACAGATCCATTTGGGTACATCATTCCCATCATCTAGATTAGTGTTTTAGGGCTGATCAAACCCTAATTTTAGTTGCTACATTCCCTAAACAAGTCAACCTTTTGAATGCCTTTTTCCCAGATAGTTTCATGGCCTGAAGACATCCTGAAATGACTTCTAGGGGGACCAACACAGGTAGGCCCATGTAAGGGTGTGTTACAGAGTAGTTAAGTCCATGACAGGGTGCTCTGCAGAGCACTTAGGCCCTCTTTGACTTGCGTTCGGTGAGTTTGATCGAAATTCACATAGGGTTTGGGGAATATTCTTATCTTCTGGAGCCTTCTAGAAGATTCCCACACTTATCATCTCTTATGAGCTCGAAAATGGATGAGGAATGAGTTAAGATACCTCCTGTCCTCTCTTCCCTTCCTCCATGGAACTGATTCTAGGTTGGAAGGCCATTCAATACCCTTATTGATGACAAAACCGCCTCCATCTTCCTATAAATTGAGCACTCATCAAAGTGATCAATGGGTTGGAATTTGATGAATTGTAAGGAGATAATGTTAGTTTGAGAATTGGGACTATTGTAAGTGTCGTTATGCTGCCAGAATGTTATGCTTATGATGTGATGTGGATGGAACCAAAGCTGGAGAAGTGACTTTGAAACAAGCTTCATGGTTGTAATTTTTCCTTCTATTCAATAAAGTATTTTCACCTTTTTCCATATGCTTATCTTGATATATGATTCTTATATGTGTGAATGTATCTGATTCCATTTACTTTTAATCATTAGATCTTTTGCTTTGATTGGTTCTTTGTCTTCTGTTGATGTCTACAAGTACTTCTCAAGTGTGGTAAGTACGGGAAGGAGTGGCAGGATCGATACAAAGGAGACAAGAGGAAAGTGAAAGTAAAAGTAGGTGCTCTCATTCTCTTTATCCTATATATTGTTTATATAAAATTGTTAGAGTGCTTTAAACTGTTGTTCTAGATATAGCTACTTATCTAGGGAATTAATATTTATCCATAGATACCAAATTCTTCATAACAAATTGGTGACCATACTAGGGAGATGATCATTGTTCCAAGTAGATTATCACATCCTAGGAGACTCTAGTAGCCCTTACTTCCTTTCATTGATTGTATTTCAGCCTTGTTGAAGTGAATTTTGGTCAAAAATTGTGTTTAGTTGCCTCTTGAAATGGCTTACTGTCACCAATGCAGGCTTGTGAGGGACACAATGTGCTGCAGAGAACCCTTGGCTTAGGGACAATGCTCTAAAGTGCATTGTCTCCCATTCAAGGCTGCGCTGGACCTCCTTGGGTTAGTTTTTCACCTTTGGATAGGTTTTTTCACCAAATTTCTTCTATTTGATTGCTTGTGGAACCATCAATGAGTGTCATGTCTCTGAAATCAAGATTGTATCTCCTTTGCTAGCCCTACTTTGACTTGATTGATTAATGTTTCTTAAATTATTTCTTTGTCACTATCGATTCATGGTCAAAATTAGATTATAGTCGATTAATCTTTGTTCAAAAGAAAGTGTCTTAAACTCTTATTTTCCTTCGAAACAGAACTGTTGTAAAATCTTCGTTTTTGTTAAATATTGATTGATTGCATGTGCATTAGTGTCCTTTTTTGTTCATCATAACATTAACGGAATCAAAAAGAAAAACTTGCATCGTGCATTGAAAAACTTTGTGTGTGCTCATAAGAATAGTTTAGGGAAATTGCATTATATTGTGCTCTTTTCTCTTTGACTGAAAGAAATTTGATTGCTCTATCCCTATTAGCTAAGATTTTCATTGATAAATTGAATGAAAGGAATGCTTATCATATTAGTTTCATTCTAGGAATTGAAAATACATCTTGTGGTGAACCTTGAAAGGAAAATTCCTAATCAATGCCAACTTAAAATTAATCTCAATTTACCTAATGGAGCATTGTCACCTAATGAATAACATTTAGAGGTTCTAGACTAGAGACGTGTTCTGGCATCGTAAAACATAGCAGCTGTCACTAACTTGTTTGCCATACATCCCGAGTGTGATATCTCATTCCACATGTGTGAGTATATCATAGCTCATCCACCTACCTTTGGGTATATAGGGTGGTGTTACAATACGTAAAGTATGTGGGAATGCTCTCACTATGCGGTTTTCATTAGACAACGCTAATACGGATTGGGCCTTCATGTACTTTCGGGTATGTATGGGAGGACAACACTAGGTTTCTATCCATCCTTAGGTAACCGAGTCTGCCACCTTGTACATTGTGATACACCAAACACAACATTCAGGGAGATTTCCTGCCTATACTTATTGGTTCGCCAGGAGGTATTATGTAGTTCACAGTTTCTTGGTAAACCTTCTGCCTAGCTTACCCCTTTTTGTTTGTTTCTTTTTGTAATAAAATCAATCAGAAATCTAGAGGAAAATTAACCCTTACCCCATCGTTCGCAGAGAGCAGCGAGTAAACCACCTTTACCGCCTGAAGCTACACCTATTCGGTCAAAGCGGTCTCGTTTGACTAGATCTAGTACTTCACAAGCATCCGGTTCTTCATTTAAATTACCAAAAACACCTATACCGGTAAGTATTGTGACCCCAGTTACTCCTACGGTTACTGGTACATCTATTACTAAAGTGGAATCTCCATAATTACCTGAGGAAACTAGAACTGAATCTAGTGAAATGGTAACCCAAGTTGTTCAACAACAAGTTGATTCTCAATCCAAAGTTGTTCAACGAGAAATTACTTCTGAACCTGAATCTTTTCAACCAGAACTAGATCCTGAACCCATCACTATTCAATCAGAAGTTACTTTTGAACCAGAAGTTGTTCATGAAGCCCAACCTGAACTTGTTCTTTTACTAGAACATTTGGATCTTGAGGTGGAACAATAAGAAGTTGTTACCTTACTAGAAGAAGATCGACCAGTAGATCCTCAGACATCCGTAACTGTCAAGACCTCCTCTTTACCTTAGAAACAACCATAAATCGTTTATAGACTAGACAGTGAAATTCTTCCACCTCGTTTGATTTCAATAGAAGAGGAACCTGAGGTAGAATCACCCAGAACTCCATTCCATTTTGGAACTGGAATTTATCTGTATCCTCATACTTCTCATTTCACTACTCCTTTTGATCCTGATTACATTCAAACACATGTTGATTTGTTAGGAAACTTGTTTGGAAATTTTATTATGGCTGAGTCAACATCCCAGACCGTACCATCTATTACGGCTATGGCAGAATATTCTACTGCAACCTATTCGATGTTTACTACCACACCTGATTCACGCTTGTATGGTGTTCCTTCCATCCCATTAGGTTACCAATCTTTATCGGGAACCCACTCAGGTGCTGCTTCTAGACCTTGGTCTTCACCAATGTCCTCTACTGGAATTGTCTGGTTCCTCATTTATGAGTACCGAACAGCTAGACCCATCAAGTTCACATCAAGCTGGTTCATCTGTTTACCGTGCTATGTATCCGCCTAGCACTGGACTACCCCCATATGGAGAACAATATGAATATTCTCCTTATCCTCCATATTCTAGGGGGCAACCATATGTCGGTATGCCGTCGTCTTTAAGTCAGCCTAAAGTGACTGTCTGTTAGTGGCAGCCAACCATGCCCATTCAACCTAGGCTTGTGTATCCATCACAACCTATGCAATCTGTCTCATCCATACCTACAACACATGTTTTTACAACTGTGCCATAGTCACAAGCTCATATTGTTGTATCAAAACCTATGCAAGTTGGCCCTTCAACCTCAGACCCTCAAGTTTCAGAAATACAAATCTAGCCTTCTCAAGTGGCTTTACAACAACCACTTGTGTCTGGAGTCCAATAACTTCAGGCTAGTTTACCTTTTACTGGAATGAATCAAACTCACACTGGTTTAGTGTATTCACAACCTGGTCAACCTTATATTGGTGGGCAACAACAACTTTTAAATCAACAACTATTGTACCAACAACAACAACAATTGCTTCAACAGCCTTGGTAGCCCCAATATCAACAACAACAATTCCAACAATACCAACCTGAACATGGACTTGGCCAACAAGATGATGTTGGGTTTGCTTAGTAACAAGTTTATCCAGGCCTTGGTCAACAAGCCTATGTTGGGTTTGGACAACAAAAAAATTACCCTGGTGCACAACAATAGCAACCTTACACAAAATTTGCTCAACAAACTTACCCATATCAAGGTTACGAACAACAAATGCCTTATGCTAGTACACAAAGGCCCATTGCCCAGGCAATTCCATCTTACCCTGTATATTCTCAACCTGATCTCAATAGATCGTTGCCTTTCGTTCGAACAGTTGAGTTACCAGATCTAAATTGGCTCACCAATGACCCAATTCTTTATGCTCCTTAGTGGCCAGTGATTCCTCATAAGTTACCTTCTGATATTCCAAAATTCAATAGAAATCTTGGAGAAGACCCATCCAACCATGTCATGACTTTTCATTTATGGTGTTCATCAAACTCCTTGAATGATGATTCTATTAGACTTCATCTTTTCTAGAGAACGCTTACTGGTCCAACTGCGAAATGGTACATCTAATTAGCACAAGCTTCTTTCGATAAATTCACCGCTTTAGCTACCACGTTTTTAACCCACTTCCAGTTACCCATACCATATGAGACTATAACGGAACTATTAACCAACTTTAAACAGACTACTGCTACTCATATCTCTAATCATATTCATGAGTTGCGTCATCGTCGTCGCATGGTTAAAACTCTTGTTCTTGATCAGCTTCTGGCTGAGGGGTTTATAAAATCCTTGCTGCCTTCTATCACTGAGGATGTGGCGAAAGGTGGAGTTGTCACAGAGGATCAAGTAATTTCTCATGCCCAATATTTGGACTTGATTTATACACAGTATAGCACACTCTATGACAATATTATGAATCCACACCGACCAGCTTTCACTATTCCTCCTCCACCATCGAGTAAGGACTCTCATGTCAGTAACACTGTGATTGGTTCTTCGAGCACACAAATGGCAGGTAGACCATCTGGTCAAACACTTGCCACTACCAATCAAACTAAAAATTTACCTAATAAGACTCTTACTTCCGAAATAAATGTCGTGTCATCTCACAAAGGCAAGAATGAAAAGAAACTAGGAGGTAAGAAAAAGGGGAAAAACAAGAAGAAACAAAATAACTCCCCTCAAGAGAAATCATTTGATTCCTCTTCTTTGGCTAGGAAACCTCATTACCCATGTTTGATCCGTAACGATGAGTATTTTATGCGAGATTATTCGCACCGCTCCGAAGTCTCAAAGATTCTGAAGACTTCTAATACATCCGCGGTATTGACTGATCCTTTTCCAAAACCGGAGACAAATTTGGTTTCTACAGACTAAGCTTCCACTTCCCAAGTGCTTATGCTATCTGACTCTAAGCCAAAAGATGATTTTTGGTGTCAACGCGAATTAAATATTATGGAAATAAACCGTCGTTGTCAAATAACTAGGCGGATCGACCTGACCCTTCGAGTTTGACTTTGAATTATCCTATTCCACCACCTATTGCACTAGAGTTAACAATAAACTGCCTAAGCGAGTTGTACACAAATCAGCATTTAACCCTCGAGCTTGAGCTGCACAGAATTATAATATAGTAGAAGATCTAGCTCAATCACATTCTGCTATGTCTACGCTCGAGGTACTTCAGAACTATCCCTCCCAAAAGTAGGCTTTGTTGTCAGCAATTGGTGGAATTGATCCAACTGATTCCAATCTTGTGGTTTTCAACCATGCGGGTTATATGCCATAGTTACCAGCACAATTAGCATTTCTGATTCAAGTAAATTCCTTGAATAAACTTGTTCATCGAACCATTATTGACGTGGGGGCATATACTTATATAATGTATGGGTTGCTAGAAAACACTCGGCTCACTGCCTTTGTCACGTTCACCAACAACATTAAAATCTTTTGATGGTCACACATATATGCCTTGTGGAATATTGAGTAATCTGCAAATTAAACTAGGGGGGAAAATGGTAACGGTTGAGGTTGAGGTAGTTGAAAGACCCCTTGACTACAACATTTTACTAGGAAGACTGTGGGTTTATGCCATGGCTATTGTGGTTTCAACATACTTTCGTATGATTGCATTTCCTCATAAAGGTGGAATCACAATTATTGACCAACTCGCCTTCTACACCTCTAATTCACAGGTTACTGGAAGCATTCCATTGGTACATGGACCCCTGCTATCTCTCCAAAACATTGGTGTAGGTCTCTTTAGATACTCTTCCCTAATGGGTACTTTTTCACTACCACCACCATCAAATTTGGCAGAAGTGGCAAAAGTTGAGACTTGCAACATGATATCTTCCACTTTATCTGACTTAAGGAGGATTACCAATAGTTTTGAAGTTGATAGTAATAATGAAATCATGCCACTAAGCCCTATTGAACTTGCATAACAATCAATTCTTTTGGCTTGCGCGGCGAACCCAAATCCATTCTCGTCAATTGTATGGGTAGATCGTTCATTAGAATTTGGTACTTCTTCCAATCCTTTTTCACGTATATTGTCTACTGATGAGGCAACCATCGAATCAATGATGATGGAAGGAGAACCATGGGAAGATTATAATCATCATTCCCATCTTCAAGATCACATAGAAGATTATATAAATAACTTAATCACCCTTTAGTTTTTTATTTCCTTTCGAATTATGTTTTCATAAATACGTTAGATTCCAAGCGAAACTTGTCAAATATTGAAGAAACCATTTCTGTAAATATTTCGGCCAAAACCTAATGTTGTAGAAAACATTCATGTTGGGAAACCTTGTTCTCCATCAGAAATTTATACTTACTGTGCTCTCTTTCGTGAATTTCGAGATATATTTGCATGGTCATACAAGGGGATTCCAAGAATTAACTCTAGTATAGTTGAACATGAAGTCAAAATGTATCTTGATGCCAAACCAATACAACAATGCCTCTGTCCTATTCGTCCAAAGAAGGCTGCTGCCATTAAGGCAAAAGTTGAAAAACTTTTGCATGTTGATTTCATTTACTCTGTTACCCTTACTGATTGGGTTTCCAATATTATTCTCGTCATGAAGAAACAATTGACAATACAAGTATGCGTCGATTATGGGGATGTTGATCAGGTTTGTCCAAAAGACAATTATCCTAATCCCTTTAACAACCAGATTATTGATGAATATGTTGGATGTGAAATATTCTCATTTATGGATGGTTTTTCTAGCTATAATCAAATCAATATCCGCCCACAGGAAAAATCTAGAACTACTTTTATTTGTCCATGGGGCACATTCGCTTATCGGAAACTCCTATTTGGTTTGAAGAAAGTAGGGGCCACATTTTAGAGGGCAATGAATTATTCCTTCCATGACATCAAACATATTGTTTAGCCTTACCTTGAAAATTTACTTGCTCATTCACGAAAGCGGTTTGATCACCCGCAGCATTTGAGAGCTATATTTTTACGGTGTTGACACTACAAAATATGACTCAATCCACACAAATGGGTGTTTTGTGTTGGTTCTGGTCGTTTGCTTGGTTTCGTAGTGTCTAAGGAGGGAATTCGACTCAATCCATTTAAGGTTCAGGCAATCCTTGATTTGCCTCCACCTTCTAATCTACTACAGTTATAGAGACTCCAAAAGAAGGCTAACTTTCTCAGGAGGTTCATTCCCAATTATGCTGAAATGGCTAAGGGATTTAATAATCTATTGAAAAAGTGGATACTCTTCCATTGGGATCAGGCTGCGTAAGCTTCCTTTGATGCTATTAAAGATACCTTGATTAGAGACTCATTAATGTATTCCCCAAATTATCAAAATGACTACTTCCTGTATCTCGCCACTGTAGATACAACCATTAGAATGGTTTTAGTCCAAGAGGAAGATGGGATTGAACATGCGATATATTATTTGAGCCGAAATCTCAATGATATAGAAAGTAAGTACTCTTATGTCGAGAAATTATCTTTGGCAGCTATTGAAGCTGTACAAAGATTTCATCACTATATCTTGCTTCGGAAGACCACTGTCATTTTAGATTGCAACCCTATGACATATATTTTGTCACGTCAATTGCTGGGGGCAAAATAATCAAAATGGATAGTCATTTTGAAGGAGTTGATCTGGAATTCATTAAGTCCAAATCAAATAAATCTCTATTTTTCGCTGAGCTACTTTGTGATCTGCCCTCGAATATCATTGATTCGACATCAGAACCATCAATTCTAGACGAGTTTTTGTTCCTGATTTCATCATCTGACGCATGGTATGGATATTTATTGGTTTATCTCCAAACCCAAAATTTTTGGCCAAATACCTCTCACTCGCAATAGCGACGTATCCGATACCAAGCCAAATATTATCTGATCATTGGTGACACTCTTTATGGTCATGGTATCGATACGATTTTACGAAGGTGCCTCACTCATGAGGAAGCTGAGAAAGTTTTGAATGATTGCCATTCACATGCTTGTGGTGGACACTTGTCTGGTTACGCTACTGCACAAAGAATTCTCCATGCAGGTTACTTCTGGCCTACTATATTCAAAGATTGCATAATTTTTGTCAGAAGCTATCATGCATGCCAGATTTATGATCGTAAAGCTAGATTACCACATGCATCATTGCATCCTGTCATCGTTGTTAGACCATTCACCAAATGGGGCATTGACTTCATGACATGTAACCCCACCTTAGTTGGGGGGGCATGGGTATATTATAGTCTTCGTTGACTATTTTACCAAATGGGCCGAGGAAATGTGAACATTAAACAACAGTGGCGAAATGACTGCTCTTTTATTTTTCAACCACCTGGTTTCCCAGTTCAGTTTATTGAAAGCTATAGTTACAAATCATGGGTTGCATTTTCACAATCACATGATGGTTGAGTTGACTTCTAAGTTAGTACTTTCACATGATAGTTCTACCCCTTATTATCTGGAAGCAAATGGACAAGTTGAGGCCATCAACAAAGTTCTAAAGTGAATGCTTCAAAGAATGATAGGGGTTCATAAAAAAAACTGGCACTTAATCCTATACTCTTCCTTGTCGACATATCGAACCTTGGTGAGAAATAGAACTAGATTCACACCCTTTCAATTGGTGTATGGTCTGGAAGCATTCTTGCTGATACAATGTGAAATTTCATCTCCCAAACTCGTGATTGACCTGCTACCCAACACTTCTAAAGAAGAAGCGCGTTTCTTGGAACTTATCCATTTGGATGAAACCCATCGTGAAGCCGCATTGGCTAATGAAGCGCATAAGAAATGAATCAGTGCGTAATATGACAGAAATGTCAAGCCTTGCCTTTTCTCAGAAGGAGACCTGGTCTTGCTTTACGATTAGGAAGCCGATAAATAAGGAGCAGGGAAATTTGAACCGCTTTGGATGGGTCTTTATATTGTTAGGTGTGTTTTGGCAAAAGGAGCCTAAAAATTGGTGCATTATGATGGAATTCTATTGTCACAGGCTTGAAATGGATTGTATCTCAAACGTTACTATGCCTAATTGAGTGTAGTAAAAAATCACTGTATATACGCTTTAATTGCATGTGTGTGTCAGTGTGTCTTTTAGATCTTTTATGTGGTTAAGTAATCCGCTTTGCATTTGTTGTAGATGTCAGAACCTTTCGAACCATTTGTTGGTTATGCCAATGGTGGTAGTCGTAGTACGTAGAACCTATCTTCTACAGCATGGGCCATTTTCGCTCCAAGTGGTGAGTTAGTGAGTTTTCAAGGGATTTGTACCGGTCGATCGACGAACAATATCGCTGAGTATAGTGCGTTGATCGAACTTCTCTCTGATGCCATTCCACTTGGCATCTGTAGAATCATCATTAGGCTAGATTCTCAACTCGTTGTACTACAACTAACAAACATTTATATTGTTCAAAATCCAACAATTCCTCATATGTTACTTAGAGCTTGTCTTTTGGAAAGAAATTTTGAGTACATTCAATATCAACATATTTCCAGAAGCTTTAACAAATTAACCAACTCATTAGCAAACTATGTGTTAAATCGACATTTTTGACACATGTAAAAGTAAAATTTTCAATTCACATCATTAGTTGAATAGGATTACATATAGGCATACATATAAAAACTCTGAAAGTAAAAATAGATAGATGTTTTAAAAAATTTTACAAAATTTTTGTCCAAGACATGTTTGGTCATCTGACTTAAAAACTCAAAATGCATGCAAAAACATCCTAAGTAGACCTAGTTATTCTCATGATAATAGGTCACAGCCTGAGCTATCATGCGCAAGAGCCGCATCCAACGACCTGGAACACCAATAGTATGGCGTCGCA
The DNA here is from genome assembly GCA_031772625.1 of Pinus tabuliformis. Taxonomy (NCBI): domain Eukaryota; kingdom Viridiplantae; phylum Streptophyta; class Pinopsida; order Pinales; family Pinaceae; genus Pinus; species Pinus tabuliformis. The sequence goes on from CM062817.1 coordinate 2,003,112,747, forward strand.
GACGCACAGGTAACTCCTTGATCTAGACATCCAGAATACCAAGGGTTATTCTGGGTTAATCCCTCCACATGATCCTGCAACTCTGCTAAGGTCTCGACCAAATCCAAATCCTGGAGGACCGCTCTCCCACTGTTTCTCCTCGCTCGCCCACCTGCCTCTTGTTGGTGCCTCATAGGTCGAACAATACCCACATCTGCATGCATGAGAATGATTTTAGTTTAGTCTTGGAACATACAAACACAAAAACATGTAGAAACTTTAAAATCAAAAACCATTTTGGTCAAAAATTTACCTATAGCACCCCATTGAGCGCCCACTAGTAAAATCAAATCTGGATCTCCACGAAAATCCATCCCTGACTATGGATGCTCCTCGACCACAATGTGTTTTCGATCGAGCCAACTGAAGAATGCAGTGGAAAAGATGATTGTTGACAGACCAACATGTTTAGACATCAACACGGCCCACCTATGCATTCGTGGATCTCTAGGACCAACTAAACCCAGTGTTACATGTTGTGGTTGCATCAATGGAATTATTTCTAAGGAAAAAGTGATTAAGATCAAACCATAGCTAAAACTATTCGTCTTACCACTTTTTACCTTTGTCAGTTGTTCTTTCAGTGAAGAAAGCATGACCTCACACTAGTTGAATAGTTTTGGCTCAAGACACTCTAGTCCATATTGCTTATATGATCTATTCGCCAGGTGAAGTGTAACACTGCCAGCCAACTTTGTGATAGTGAAAAGGATAGTTCTCAAAGGAAAATCACTTACATCCCTAATGTTTATTTCCCATTCTTGCTAGGCTGTGTACGAGGCTGACAAAATTGTCGAATGTAATCCCTCACCGATTCACCTCCACAGGAAAATCCTGAAAGTGAGATGGGGGCACCTCGCCTCGACAACCCTGTTATAAGCATTTTTGGGCACTGCAACCCCAATCAAATATGTCCATAAACCAAGGGCTCCTAAGTCCCTAAAAGTGTTGTTCCAACCCCTAAAAGAACAAGGTCAACTGATTACATCATCTCCCAGAAGTTCTCCACGAAAAACTACTCAGAAATGGTCAAAACTGGACCATACTGATTGCTTAGTGCTGATGGTGCGATGCATCCCACCTAAATGCACACGGGAGGTGTGATGCATACTGAAAATCCCTTCTATACGGTGCAGTGGACGAGAATAGACAAGTGGTGGAGACAGTTTGCGAGGTGGATGATCATGGAATCTTCCAGAAACTTCTCCTGTGACACTTGCCTCTCAGAATCGCCCAAGGATGAGTAAGAGATCAATGAGATCTCCAAGTGGAAACAAGAACTATCAGAGAGAAGACACTAATAAAAAATGCAGAGCTGACTCCCACCTCTGCAAATATCTATATATAGATCTCTCATCCCAGAGATCCAGGGGTTAGAGGCTGGAATTTTGTATCTTGTAAGGAAGTGCTGCTAGTTTCTTGGTGTTACATCATAGTGTTGGGTGATCTAAGCTTTTCATGAGGTGAAGAAGGGCTTTCTTGCTGAGAGGATGACGTTGGGTCAAAACAATTGGTTGTAATCTTCTTTGCTATTCTTGATTATTAGTAAAGCTATTCAAGTTTTCCTCCACATTCTTGTATGATTGATGATATATGCATTTGTGTGGTCAATATATATCTGGTCCTATATTGTTTATAATAGTAGATCTTTGTTCTTGGATAGTGTTATGCTGCTTTGATTCTACAGGTACTCTTTGAAGCTGGGTAAACGAGGAAGCAAGTGGCAAAGGTATATCAGAAGGGAGAGGAATCAAGCAAGGAACCAAGTGAAAGATAGAGGTTGGTCTCCTTCTTTCCCCTCTTATATACTTCTCATAAAGGAAAACGAAAGTGGTTTTAGTTTGTTTGTTTCTAAGGTAGCTACCAGCCTTAGTGGGACTAGCAGCTCTGCATAGACACTAGATTTCCCGATGACAAACCGGTAAGAAAGTAAACATCATCGATCATAAATAGGGACCAATTTTTCCCCTATATGAAAAGTTTTATCTGTCGGATCCCATGCATGAACTATAAACTGCAATAGTTCTATTTGTTGCCTCATTTTTGTAGGAATTTACAGGGTAAGTTCCTCAGAAAGAACACCAAAAGGACACCGCTCACAACCAGATCACAGATCAATACACCAGTATTTTTGACGTGGTTAAAACCCTCAAGGAGGGAAACAGTCCACGGCCTGAGCCAACACGGCCACTTCAGGCAATTTATTAATCAAAGAATGAAAATTTACATAAGTTTCTCTCATGCACGGATTACCCTACAAATGACCCTCCATGCACTTTAAATAGAATTCATGGACCAATAGGGTGTCAAGCCACGGATCAAGTGTCGGTAATACCGAGGAGAGAATGAACCGTCGGATCACTACATATCGTGACCGTCGGATTGTAAGTTACAAAATGTACAACGGTAAAGAAACACACTTTACCTAACTCTATACTAGACCAAGTTGTACTTAAATATTTCCTATGTGTCGGAATATCCTAACATCCCCCCTTAAGAACAACTTGGGATAGGATTGAAGGATTTACAAATATGACACAATAGGAGAAGGAAGGAGGCACTAGAGCCTATCCCCCCTTAGTGACAACTTCCTGAACTCCAACCATAAATCGAAGTTTGGTGAACTTCGCCTCTGTGAGAGCCTTTGTGAAGATGTCTGCAACTTGATCATCTGTTGAACAATATTGCACTTCAAGAACATGGTCGTGAATGAGCTTTCTGATGAAGTGCGTGTGCAGTTCAATGTGTTTGCTGCGCTGATGTTGAACTGGATCTTTGCATAGCTGAATGGCACTTTGATTATCACACCAAAGTGTAGTCGAATGCTGCTGCTGAAAGCCAAATTCTGACAGGATCTGACGAAGCCACAAGGCTTCCTTACTAGCTTCTACAGCACCACGATACTCTGCTTCTGCTGATGAAAGAGAAATGGCACCCTGTTTCTTGCAAGCCCATGTAATAGGTCCTGAACCAAGAGTGAACACATAACCGGCAGTAGACTTCCGATCATCAGGGTCACCAGCCCAATCGGAACCAGTGAAACCAACCAATAGAGGAGATGCTTTGGCACTGTAATGAATCCCAAACTGAACTGTACCTCGAACATAACGAAGTATTCTTTTAGCTGCTTTCCAATGACTTTCACGGGGGTTTTGCATGAACCGAGCAACAAGGCCAACAACAAAGGAAAGGTCAGGACGAGTATGGGTTAGATACAAAAGTTTTCCTACAAGTTGACGGTATAAGGTAGCATCAACTTCAGGAGAAGTACAAGTGACTGAGAGTTTGACTCCAGACTGAAAGGGAGAAGGCGCTGGCTTACAGTCTTCCATGTGAAAATGACGTAGAATATCACAAGCATACTTGGACTGGGAAAGGGAAATACCCTCCTTGGATTGCAAGACTTGAAGACCGAGAAAATAGTGTAAGTGTCCTAAGTCTGTCATTTCAAATTTCCTTTTGAGGCTAGACTTCACATGGTTTATAAGGTTGGGATCACTACCAGTAAGGATAAGATCATCAACATAAAGAACAAGGATGATAAGAGAGTTGCCCACTTTCTTGGTGTAGACAGTATTGTCAGAATGACACCTAGAAAAGCCAGATTCTAAAAGAAAGCTATCCATTTTGGCATACCAAGCCTGAGGAGCTTGCTTGAGACCATAAAGGGATTTCTTAAGTCGACAAACAAGGCTGGAGTCTGTTTGTATGAAGCCAATGGGTTGTTCCATATAGATTTCTTCATGCAAGTCCCCATGCAAGAAGGCAGATTTAACATCCATCTGATGGACTTCCCATTTGAAAGAGGCAGCAAGGGAAAGAACAAGGCGGATAGAGTTCATTTTGGCAACAGCGGAGAAGGTTTCAGTGTAGTCAATGCCTTCAACCTGTGAAAAGCCCTTAGCAACAAGACGAGCTTTATGTTTATCAACTTTCCCATCTGGTCCATACTTGGTTCTGTAAACCCATTTGCATCTAACAAGTTTTCGTCCCTTTGGTAAAGGAACAAGATCCCATGTATCATTTGCCAATAATGAATGATATTCTTCATTTATAGCTGCTTCCCAATCTGGATGGCCTGAAGCTTCTGCAAAGGTGTCAGGATCATAATTTACTGGAGCTTGAGCCAGTAAAGAAGAGGATCTCTCGAACTGAGAACGTGTGCGTCGCTGATCTGTAGGATCACCGGCAAGATCACCTGCTGCATCTCGAGTAGCACGAACCCATTTTGGAAGCTCAGGAGCTGAAGGAGGATCCTGAGATGGTGGGGGAGGATTTCATCCTCACTTTCATCATCTGAAGAAGAAATGTTTTCAAAGGTAGAAGAGATAGGGAGAGGTGGCACATCCGCCGGACTAGGCTCGCAGGCCGATATATTTTCATCAAATTTTACATCTCTTCTAATGATAACATTTTTGGACTTAAATGGAATAAGTCTATAGCCTTTGACATCTTTAGAATATCCAACAAAAGTACATTTTTCACTCTTAGGTTCTAAAGCTTTATGCTTTTCATCTGGAGTATGGGCCCACGCTTCACTTCCAAAAACACGAAAGTGACTTACATCTGGTTTGATTGAGTTCCATGCTTCTTCTGGAGTGATATTCTTTAAAGCCTTAGTAGGAGTGTGATTTATTATGTAATTGGCACAGTTAATTGCTTCTGCCCAAAAACTAAGACCAAGTCCTTTAGATTGTAGCATACAATTAGCCATTTCCTTTAAGGTGTGATTCTTCCTTTCAGCTACACCATTTTGTTGTGGAGTATATGGAACAGTATGTTGCATTTGAATTCCATTCTCAGTGCAATAGTTGATGAATGTGTTTTTAACATATTCTCCGCCATTATCATATCTTAACTTAAGAATTTGATGTCCAGATTGTTTTTCAACAAAGGCCTTGAAGGCCAAAAAAGTGTTAAATACTTCACTCTTGAGTTTTAAGAAGTATACCCAAGTGCGTCTGGAGAAATCATCAATGAAAGTTAAGAAATACTTGCAACCAGAGAATGACACAACTGGAAGTGGACCACATAAATCACTATGCACAAGCTCTAAAGGGGCTGAGGCGTGCCAAGAGGCACGTTTTTCAAAACTGTCCCGATGATGTTTTCCGAGTACACATCCGGAACAAACACCATCTCTGCAAGATACCATAGGAAGACCTGTCACCATATTTTCTTTACATAGATGCTGAAGGGAGCGATAGTTTAAGTGACCAAATCACTCATGCCAAAGTTTGCTCACTTCATCGTTATGAGCAACAAATACTGAGGGAAGATTTGATGACCCAAAGTTGTGAAACTTATACAACCTTGTAGAATCATCAGCAATGCCAGTAGCCAAAATCTGTTTAGGATCTTTTAAGTCCTTGATTACAACATCATGAGGTGAAAATTCAACGATTTTACCGTCACCTGAATGAGTTATCTGATATACAGATAGAAGGTTGCAGGATAAGGTTGGAACACATAATACATCATTAAACTGACCATTGTCTAGATGAACAGTTCCAGTCCCTACAACATTAAGAGATCTATCATCACCAACATATATATTTTTGGTGTTACAATCATTTAAAGAAGAAAACATGGCTTTGTTTTTGGCCATGTGATAAGAAGCTCTAGAATCAATGAGCCACTCATGAGAATGAGAAGAAGAAGATACATTTAATGCATAGCCAGACCGAGATGCTTGACAACCACATGCAGAAAGTGCCATTCCTGAAGATGAAGTTGAAGTTGAAGATTGCCCCAAATGGATGTTATGCTTCTTCATTGCTGCTTCCAAGGCTTCCATCTTTTTAAAGCATTTTGATTCTAAGTGGCCATCTCGATTACAAAAATTGCAATGTCTATCAGTCTTCTTCCCTTTGTTTTTATTTGTCTTATCATTTTGTTGAAATGATTTTTCATTTTGGGGCTGAAATTGCTTAGGACGCTTGTTTGGTTTAGGACCATTCTTTTTAGGATATGACTTCTTAGGATTTTTTGAATTTGGTTGCTGCTGGGCGGCTAACGCTTTCTTGGAAGAGTTTCCAAGATTAAGAAGACCAAGGTGTAAGAGTTTTTCTTGTTCTCTTATTAAAGAATCACAAAAAGAGTCAAAGGAAGGCGGCTTGTAGTCTTTTCCTTGAGAAATGAAGGCTTCTCTTGTAGAATGGAAGGTGGAAACAAATACAGAGTAGGCTGGTCCCAACTTAGTAAGGATGGAATAAATAAGGTTACTATCTTCTTTCTTAACCTTAACACTTTCCAAGAGATATCTAAGGGTCTTGAACTTGGACAAGAAATCTTCAATGCAAGAAAAATTATTAGGGTCCAATGTAAGCAACTCATTTTCAAGTTGATGGGCTCTAATTTCGTTTTTAATCCCAAAAACTTTAGTGATTTGTTCTAATGCTTCATTAGGAGTATCAAGTTCTGCAATATGGAATCTAAGATCAGGAGAGATAGACATCCCTATCAAACCACGTGCTTGATCTTGTCTATTTTCCAATTTAGCAACCTTATCTTCATCCTTCGGTTTCTTCTCTTGGCCTGTGGCTATTCTGTAGAGACCTTTACTTCTAAGTAAATCCTCAATGTAGGACAACCATTGGAAGTAGTTGGTGCTGTCAAGGGTAACTTGGTATTGACTTTCCATTTCAACAGAAACTGGAGCTAAATATGCTGAAAGTAAGTGTTCCAATGGATAGATCTCGAAAAATTAGGCTGGTTTAAAAAAAAACGGCTCTGAAAAAGGCTTCCGGATGAAGAAGTTATGGTTTTTTGAAAAACAGTTGTTGAAGTTGCCGACAAAGTGCGGGAATGTGCGGAAATGAAAAAGTCCGCCCCCACAAAATGGAGACTTGAACCCAAGACCTCTACTCTCTTAAAATAGCTTTGAACCAAATTATCTATACAAAAAATTAGAGAGAGAGAGAGAGAGAGAGAGAGAGAGGGGGGGGGGGGGGGGGGGGGCTTTGGGTTGTGTGCTTGCTTTGAGAAAGCTCTTTTTCCCTACAAAACAAAAAACACAAAACCCAACACGGACATGCAAAGAAAACGAACCTTATGGCTCGAAGTTAGCTTTAGCCGAAAAACTAAATGTTTTCACAAATGAACCTTGCGGCTCAAAGTTAGCTTTGGCCGGAAACTAAATATTTTCCTCAATGTTTCTGATTTTCCGAGATCACCCTAAGGTGCAGGGAAAAGAGCATATGCATGAGAAAAATCCTTCCTTTCTGTTTCTGATTTGCCCAGATCGCACAGAGTCGCAGGGCAAAGAGCATATGCAAAAATGAAAGGTATAGATCCGGTAATAAAAAGGCTAAATAAACCGAAACCGAAATAAACAGAGAGAAAATAACAGTAAATTGCAAATAAACATTGTATACCTCCAAATCTTAAAAATGACGTAGCTAGGGCTACCGGAAACCTTTTCGTGTGAAACGAAAGGGGTTCCTCACTAGAACAGATGCTCTGAACACAACAGAGCAGTCCTCTCGGCCCGAAAGCAGTCAGAAACAACAGATCTAGGAAACGGCAGTCGGATGCAGTTCTACCGGCTTCAGATTTAGATCACCAACGGACGCGACCCTTAAATAGCTCTGATACCATGTAGGAATTTACAGGGTAAGTTCCTCAGAAAGAACACCAAAAGGACACCGCTCACAACCAGATCACAGATCAATACACCAGTATTTTTGACGTGGTTAAAACCCTCAAGGAGGGAAACAGTCCACGGCCTGAGCCAATGCGGCCACTTCAGGCAATTTATTAATCAAAGAATGAAAATTTACATAATCTTCTCTCATGCACGGATTACCCTACAAATGACCCTCCATGCACTTTAAATAGAATTCATGGACCAATCGGGTGTCAAGCCACGGATCAAGTGTCGGTAATACCAAGGAGAGAATGAACCGTCGGATCACTACATATCGTGATCGTCGGATTGTAAGTTACAAAATGTACAACGGTAAAGAAACACACTTTACCTAACTCTATACCTAACTCTATACTAGACCAATTTGTACTTAACTATTTCCTATGTGTCGGAATATCCTAACAATTTTGGACAACCTAAAGTATTTGAGCAACCCACAATTTTTGAGGGCCTAAACTGTACCCGAGTTATTTAGGGAAATCATGTCTTGTTCTTCATTCTCACTTTCTCGCCAAGTGATATTCATTCTACTCTGATGAAAGGCTGAAATCAAACCATAATCTTAATTAGGATCCTTTCCATGCAAAAAACATGACAAAATTTGGAGCACACAGGTGAAACAAGTTTGGGAAACTCACCTAGCGTAGCCCAGGCAAGTAGATAGTGCACTGCAGAGCAAGAAACCTTCTATCTGGGTGTTCTTCAGCTCATTTTTTGACATGCAATCCTTCCCTAATCCTAGGGTGAAAAATCTAACCCCAAAGGCCCCAAAAAACCCTAAAAATTGCATGAAACAATAAAAGAATGACATGAAAGGGGACAGGTAAATATCCTACCTAGTCCAAACTACACGAGAAATGGTCCACATAATCTCTCACAATCAGCTACTGAAGTTCGAGGTAAAAAATTAGCCTAGAGCACAAAACTGAATGGTAAATATCAAATGGTAAAAATGATACGGTAAATAGTTGTTTTATGTTTATTTCATGTTAATTAATCGAATAAACATTAGTATTTACCCATTTTTATTCATGAGACATGTATGTTTAATCCATTTGGTGGTGTGTTGAGCAGGTTTTAAAGCTAACTTATAGAATTTGACGTGCTTGATTGTAAATTGCATCTTTGACCACAGAGTGTACTTTTATATTTTTTTTGAGCTCTGTTAAACATCGAAAAAGGAGCCCCCTTGGATTCCTCTTGAAGCTATTTTCAGACTCTCTAAATATGAAAAGTTTGCTGAGTGCTTATCCTTTTCAGCTCACTAACAGATTGGAAAAGACATATACTCATTATAAGTTTAACCCTTTTTTGGGTTGAGATAGATTATTTATGAAAAAGGAATATGTTGATCGAACATGGTCAATAGGTTCTCTCTCATAATTTTTTACGCTTTTTCGGGCTTGAGAGACAAATCTATGAAAAATAACTTGTGGAGTTTTCTTTTCGTCCCTTTTCAAACTCTCTAAATATGAAAAGAACTTAGTTATATTTTTCGTTAAACTCATTAAAACATCAAATAGAGATAAAATTGTCGATCATGAGAAGACCAAGTTTCACCTTTGCTAGACTCGTTAAAACATCACATAGTGATGGATTCACCTGAAGGGTGAAATTATACAACAAGCATATGTTATGCTCCTGAAGATTAATAAAAATAAAGAGGTACTAGTCAGCAATGACTGGGGAAAATGGAAAAAGGGGTAAACCAATTTTTGTAGCAGGTCTCTCTTGAACATGACACTTTCACTTCATCACCGTGACTATTTGGGTTGGGTTATCAACTTGATGGTTATCATACCATTGGTCTATCATACCATCCATTACTTTGTTTTGGGTCAATGCTACCAATTCATTTAAGTGTCTCCGACATGTTCAAGAGAAGTCCTTCAGTTAAAATTCATCCTTTGCAAATACCATAAACCTTCATTTTCATGACCACCATTCCTGAACCTTGTGTTGTCAGTCAAATTCTGTCTCCAAAATCATTACAGTCGTTTCATGTTGTTGATGTGGGATACATCAAGGCCCTCCTGCGACGAGTTTCTTCTTGTCGACATCAGTACATTACCCAAGAAGTTGACTTAGAAACACCCTTCCAGTACCTTGAGGATTGCATGCATCAATGGCAAGTTTATCGCTTCTAGTGATAGGTTGACATCACTGGACTTCAACCAAAAGAATTTATATGGTGTTCAACAACAAAACATCTATTCACACCATGCAGAATATACTGCAGTACCTTGACGATCATTATCATTTTCAATGATCTCTCTTGCGTCTGTTAATGACTTACATCATTGGCCGGTAATCAGACGGTGTCTTCCCATGTTTGACTTCAAATCACATATTCGCATGGTTCTTGAGCGAACGATTGAACAAGATAGAAGATCTTGAATCTAGTTTCATCCATTCGGGCTACGATTTCATGAAATGTACCAAATCATCTGTACAGTGGCTTTACATTGATGGTCATTCTGATCATGGGTCTATATCTGTAGATGACTATCTATGTGCTTGTAATGAAAGTTTATATGCTAAGCATGGGTGTTCCTTCCCTCAGAAATTCATGAAAAAAAATCAAAATATCATGATATTATGTATTTTAATCAATGTAGGTGACCAACCACTTTGGAACCTCCTCATCACATCGTAAAGCATTTCGCTTGACATTACATTTTTGACTTCATGCTTTAGGGGGAAACTGTTATAGATACATTTGGGAACATCACTCCCATCATCCAGATCAGTGTTTTAGGGCTCACCAAATCCTAATTTCAGTTGCTACATGCCCTAAACAAATCAACCTTTTGAATGCCTTCTTCCTAGATAGTTTCATGGCCTAAAAACATCCTAAAATGACCTCTAGAGGGACCAACGCAGGTAGGCCCATGTAAGGGTGTGCTGCAGAGTAGTTAAGTCCATGTCGGGGTGCTCTGCAGGAACTTAGGCCCTCTTTGACCTACTCTAAGCGAGTTTGAGCAAAATTCACATAGGGTTTGGGGAATAGTCTTATCTTCTGGAGCCTTCTAGAAGATTCCCACACTTATCATCTCCTATGAGCTCAAAAATGGATAAGGAATGAGTTAAGATACTTCCTATCCTCTCGTCCCTTCCTCCATTGAAATAATTCTAAGTATGAAAGCCCATTCGATACCCTCATTGATGACAAAACCTCCTCCATCTTCCTATAAATTGATCACTCATCTAAGTGATGAAGGGGTTGGACTTTGATGAATTGTAAGGAGATAATGTTAGTTTTAGAATTGAGACTATTGTAAGTGTCGTTATGCTGCATAATTGTTATGGTTATGATGTGATGTGGAAGGAACCAAAGTTGGAGAAGCGACTTTGAATCAAGCTTCATGGTTGTAATTCTTCCTTCTATTCAATGAAGTATTTGCACCTTTTTCCATATGCTTATCTTGATATATGATTCTTATATGTGTGAATATATCTGATTCCATTTACTTGTAATCGATAGATCTTTTTCTTTGATTGGTTCTTTGTCTTTTGTTGATGCTTATAGGTACTTCTCAAGCGTGTTAAGTACGGGAAAGAGCAAGAGGATCGATACAAAGGAGACAAGAGGAAAGCGAAAGTACAAGTATTTCTTCTCATTCTCTTTGTCTTGTCTATTGTTTATAGAAAAAGGTTAGATTTCTTTAATTTGTTGTTTTATATATAGTTACTTATCTAGGGAATTAGTATTTATTCGTAGATACCAAATTATTCATAACACCATCCTACGCTAAACTAGCGGCCAAGGCTTGCCTTGGGATTCTTGGGGCAATTGGAGCATAGGAAAGTAGATGTTTGGCAGACAGATGGCTTCTCTCCCATAAACCAGGAAGTATGGTGGAGTGTTCAGAGAGGCTTTGGGCATTACGTGGTCATCCCATAAAGCATTCACCAAAGTGAAGTGCCAGTTATGTTGTTCAAAGTAAATGGTCTTCTTGATGATGTCGATAATATTTTATTTGTGGATTCTGTTAGCCTCCTGTTGCAACAGGAGTTCATCTTTCATGATTGACAGTTGAACGTGCCAAATATGTCATACTTTGCATGCTGCAATGCTCCATATTTCCAAAAGAGGCCAAAGAAAAGGCCATGAAAGTGTGCTAGTCTAAATGCCACTCCTATATTCCAATTTTGATGAGTTATTCCTTTTTGAATAATTTTCTGTTAAGGGAAGGCCAAACAACTTAATCTTGGCTTCCCTAGGTTTCAATTTCTTGTTCTAGAATGTAGAGAATGAAAATCTGTCCAAACAATTTAATCTTGGTAGATTTGTAGGTAGGTAGAGGAACAAAGGAGCCTAACTACTTAATCTGGGCCCTTGGAAGAAATAAGTGTAGATTTAGATAGGAGGACAGCAAAAAGAAAAAAGGATAATCAGGGTCTACAAGTCCAAGTGCACCCATGCAAAAAGAAGAAAAAATGCTAGGTAAGTAGGCTGGGTAAGTAGTTTTGTGGTTGCAGAATCAAGCTAGGTGACCCATTTCATGTTTTTTTGCTATAACTATTCAGATCACAAATGCAAGGCATTTCCCCTTCGGAGGAGCTCAAGCGAGGCATGTCTAACTCCCCCTTCTTCTCATTCCCCAAATCACTCACTAACATCCCCTTGAGGACCTTGGGATCTGCCCAACCAGTCCTGTTATTACTTCATTTAAAAAAAAAAAATACCAAGTCAAGTTTTGGCTTTCTCAAATGAAAAGAAGCCACATTTCTTGTGTAAAATCGTTCCTCCATATCCCATTTAAGTCTCATGTCTAAGTTTCAGATCATAAATTTGGCATCATTCCCCTTACATTTCCATTTCACAAACTCATATTAACTCCTAACTCTACTATCTAGCTCCCTAGATCATCTCCTTATCCCCTATTACACAAAAAACTATATAAAAAAACCCCAAAAATATTACATATCCCCCCATAGCACTATAGCTATGTACATACAGTTCTGGGATGTAATAGTCCACCTGGGACTATTATGAACCCATCTGTGTCATAACTCTGGGATTTGTCTAAACCTCTGGTTAGGCCAATAACCTATATACACCCCTTTACCCTTAAAAGAACCTTATTACTCTACCTCCGCAGTCATTTCCCCAATGTATAATGTTTAATAGTTTGGTTAAACATTAAATTAACCCGCAGAACCCACATTTTCTAAAGTTTTGGACCCCCTACGGCATAATGTTATTTAAATAAAATGGGCGGGTCCTGTCCCTAACCACCCGCCACCTCACCTACCCCGCCAGCCGTCCGATGGCCAGCGCCCGAGATCAACGGTGGGCGGTTATTCCTGCGCCCCGATCTACTAGAGTTTAACGTCTGGGGGATGGGCGGTTTCCCCGCCGTACCCCCGCCACGTGTCAGCCTCTTGGTGTGTTTGGAGGCCCCTTCCCCAATACCACGTACGCGGAAAAGCGATGCGGGAGAAAACCGGATACCGCCTTCCGCCCCCCCACGTCATCATCACGTCATCATCTTGCACCGGCCTCCTGCCACCGTGTCCTTGCCACGTCACTGCCACGTCGCTGCCATTGTGCTGCCACGTCATCACCCCTACCGTAGCACCACGTCACCCGACCGTACTACTGACGTCACCCTACCACGTCACCGCCGTACTGGGACCCACCGCTGATGTCATGCTGATGTCATCATCAAAAGAGCGCGAAGCGCGAAATCTTCAGCAACGAATGCCCGGAATGAAAAACCAAGGAAGTTTTTGACGCTAATCGCGCATCGCTAAGGGAAATAGGCCAAAATGGAAGCCCCCTCATGGCTCGGCTACCAGCAGGCCCGAAATTCGCAAAATTCACATGAATCTCTTTGCAGAGGTTCAGAAAAGGGGCAAAGACAGTTCTAAAGGCAAACAGAGGGCCGAGGAGCAGCGATAAAATGTTGATGGGACAGTTTAAAGCAGTCAAAAGATAAAAAAGAGCCCAGGTTCAGTGAAAGTGTATCAGAGGAAGTGGCGAAGATTATCAGTTAGCATTTTTTGGTGGAAATCCGTATTTCAAAAGCAGGAGAACATCAAAGGCCCCAAGCAAAGTCAAAGAAAGCGGTGAAGCTATTTTAAAACTCTCAAATCACAATTAATGCACCTCAAAACCGCTCAAGAGCAGGGGATCAAAACCCAAATAACAGTTATGACTAAATGATCAGCACAGAGCCATAGAGACAACACATTAACTCTTTTTGATAAAGCTGCCCCCAGCGCAGCTCGAAGATATTTTCTTGCATTTATTTCAGGCATATTGTTAGGTTAAAGACACTTATTACATCAGATCTGTCTGAGATCTGATTCTTGTAGATATTTTTCTTATAAAACCTCCCTAATTTACTGTTTAGGGGGTTGGTTGGTTGATTTGCTCCAAGAGAGACTCGCTCTGTATACTTGATGTTTTCATTAATCAAAGACTGCTGAAAAGCTTGGAGGATGGACTGTCTGCTGTGTTATTAATGTTTTAAAGAAAGAATATGGAATTCTTGTGTTGCAACATGACTCAATAAGTGATTTCTACCTCTGTTTTCCATTGATATATGCTCATATCATACATATGTCGCCAATCTAAATAACAGATAAAAAAATTAGCTTAGAAATTGCTTGATTGCACTCTATGCTCAATTTCTGCTGTTTCTTTATGTTTTCCTCTGAATTGGTAATGAATATGAATTCCCTTTGGCTCATATTATTCCTAATTCACCCATGTTTGACAGTTATCTAGGGATTCTTTACTGCTCCTAGATAGAGCTCATTCACCTTCCCTCTGTTAAGCTAAAAGAGAGATTCTTAATTGCCTCTCATTCCTTAGCCTTCAATCCATCTCCATCTAGCTTGAAAGTTGTTTCATGTGCATCTATCTTGCTCCATATTCCTCTTGTGACCAAGAAAACTCACCAGCAGTCCTACTCCATGACTCCACGCCCAATGGTTTGAACCTATCATACTATGCATTTCCTCTCTACTTGAAAGTTTCATCCTTCCCACCAAAACTCAAACAAAACCCCTTGAACTCAATAACTAGCCTAAAGTCATCATCAACAAAGCTAAATGATAAAGAGAGAGCCCCCTTTGGTTTCAGGTGGGCTAGAACCTGTAGTCCAAAGATTGGTTTGTGGTTACCTCGGCCATATTCCCTTGGGAGTCAAAGGGAACAACTTGAGTGATAACATAATGGCGACTCCGCTGGGGAACCAATGAATTTTCTAATTGCTGTATATTCCTTAAAACTACATATGAAGCCTTATGTCAGCCAGGGAGCGTTTGAAACTGTTCTTGCTTTGCATTTACAGGAGTAAATAAAAGTTGCTTCAATCAATCTTCATGCTAGTTTTAAGCTGTAGACAGCTATTCCAAAATTTGATCAGTTCCTTGCTAATTCTAAAAACATTCACAGAAAATACCAAAACAAGTTCAGAATCTGGCTCCCAAAAGGAACTCACGTTATACAAGGTCAAATCCAGACCCAAACCCCCCAGCTGCTTTTGAAAATCCGAATTTAATCCCAAGGTACCTCAGGAAGCTAGGGCGAAGAGAAGATTTTGTTGATTCTAGCCGTGAAACAGTTTAGCCAAGTTGTGTTCCAACCCCTGTCAAAGTTTTATTTCGTTCAACCCCTACTTCCCCTTGCTCATCATCCACCTCTCAAAGCACTCCTTCCACACCTCCATTCACTGCACATACTACCATTACCACCACTTTTGTTATAGCTGTTCTGGCTATTCCTATTGTTCCACTTATCCCTGTAAACATGGCCAATAGATATGCACCCCTACAATTACCTGCAAATCCTGGGGCTATGCCTCAGGATTATCAAACTAAAATCACATATTTTGATGGAACTGGTTCTTGCACAGCCCTTCAACATACCAAGAAGATGCAAGACTATTTTGAGAACTACGAGATAGATGATGATAGCGTGAGAATGAAGATTTTTGTCCAAAGTTTGACAGGTGATGTCAAGACTTGGTTTAGAGCACTCACAGCCAATTCCATAGCAAACCCAGAAGCCTTATACCAGTCATTTATCAACAGATGGGAGAAAAAGAAAGACCCCTTGCATATATTATCTGAATATGACACCATCAAAAGAGGCCCTCAAGAGTCTGTCTTGGACTATTGTGCAAGATTCAATAATGTTTATAATGCAATACCACAGAACTTAAGACCTCCACCTGATCTTGCTTTGTATAAATTCCCTGATGGTTTTGATACTGACATGGCTTATCAGTTAAGGGAAAGAGCCCCTCAAACCCTTGCAGACATGCAAAATTTTGTTGTTAGCGTAGAGGCAAATCTAATTGCCAAAAGAAACAGAGCTAGAACTGAGAGAAGAACCACCTTTAAGGAAGAACACTCAGCCTTAGACCAAAAATTGGATGCTATTATCATTGGCATGCACAGGCTGGGAGATAGAGTGGAAAGCGTTGAGAGGAAATCATCATGGGAAGGACAACAACCTAATACCATAAGGAACCCAAATTTCCAGAAAAATCAGAACACAAATGTTGGTAGGTCTAGCCCAGACCATGATGTAAGGCCTCCTTTTCATGAAAATTATGCTGAAGCATCTACATCTAGTGAGCCCACAGAGGACACTCACATGAACTTAATGGATTTGAAGGCTGAGCAAAAAATTTTCCTAACCCAAGCAGACCAAGATGAGCATGACTTTAATCAATTTCAAACTAAGTCTGCTGAGTCTTTTGACTTTAAACAGGGTTATGATTCAACTATTTATGAGGTCCACAAATAGTATAAGCTGAGGAAAAGAACCATAGATGTGCCCAAAAAGGTTAAACCAAGTGATACCAAACATCCTAAGAAGACCAAAGAAAAGGCTGCCCTCATAGAAACTGCTGATAAAACAATTCCAAATCCAAAGGATGTCATCATAGAGGATGTCACAGACATGCAGCCCTCTAATGATCACCCTTTGCCACCTTCTTCCTCAAAAGAATATTTGAACATCTATCCTAAAAAACTTTCCAAGTCAGAAATAGTTCAAGAAATCAACGAAGAACAAGAAAAAACCACTGAAAATGCAATTGAAAAGGGAAAATCTGCCAGTCACAATACTAAATCACAGTCAGAAAAACCTTTTGATTTAGAGGCAGAAATAGGTAAACTGAAGATATCCATCCCTTTATCTGAACTTGCCAAACATGATATCTATAGGCAGCAAATCAAAATATCGCTGCAAATGCCAGAAAATAAGGATGATATGAATGTATTAGATGATCAACCTGAGCTCCTTTTCGGTCCTGAAGTCGATGGTAAAATAGGACATGGAGTTGTGTTACCATTCTATGTCAGTTTGCACACTCATGATAAAGTATTGCATAATGCTATGTTTGACTCAGGTGCCTCACACAACCTTATGCCCAAAGCTGTAATGGAGAAGCTGAACCTTGATGTTACAATACCCTACAAAGACTTATTTTCCTTTGACTGAAGTCAGGTCAAGTGTTTAGGCTTAATCAAAGACTTATGTGTCTCCTTAGTCCAATATCCCAAAAAGACAATCCTCATGGATGTGGTGGTTGCTGACATTCCACCAAAGTATGGCATGCTATTGTCAAGATCTTTGGGAGCAAAACTCCAAGGATCTCTCCAACTAGACCTCTCTTATGCCACTATATCTGTCTTTGGGCAACCAAAGGGACTGTATAGAGAAACACTGATGAAATATGTGGTAATTAGTGAGGACAAGCCCCAAAATTTTCTTATTTATTCAATCCATTTTGATATGGATTATTTTATTTTATTTAATGAGGAAACAAGTCCTCCCACTGATGATAAGCCGTTGGCTTTAGAACTGGACACGCACATCAATGAAGAATCGGTTGCCCATACTGATGAAATTGTCAAAACAATCAAGGCAACCAGCATACAAGAAGAAATTCCCCAAATAGAAAATTCAAATCTGCCCACTGCAAGAATGACTGAAACTCTTAATACTAACCACAAGCAAGAAATCACATGGTATTTGGAGTTTGATGGCTCTGTTAACAAGCTAGGAGCAGGGGCAAGTGTATGGATTCACAATGCACATAACAATCATGCAGAAGGCCATGCCTACAGATTGAATTTCAAATGCAGCAATAACATGGCAGAGTATGAGGCTCTCCTTTTAGGCCTTAAACTGCTTAAAGCTCTAGGAGCTGCGAAAGTGTCCATTCTAGGTGACTCAGATTTAGTCATACAACAAATGAAAGGCAACTTTGTCACTAATGACAATAGAATGAGGTCCTATAGGACTGCTCCCACTAATATAATCAATGCATTCACTGAATCCAAGCTTGCCAAGATCTCAATAGATCACAATGTTCATGCACAGAACCTAGCCACTTTTGCTAGTACATGCAAGCTGCCCTTTGAACCAAATCACCATTTTACTGCTGAGATAAAACATAGGCCTGCTATCCCAAATAATGTTAAAGATTGGAAAGTGTTTGAAAATGATACCCAGATTAATAATTTCCTCACTCTTGAGCATGAGTTTTCAAATATTAACATTGACATGGATGCTATGATGGATGAACAACAGCAAACAAATGAAAATTAGTAGGCTGTAACAGCTGTAACAGCCAAACAAATGTTAAACCCAATTGTTTTTGACAATGCAAAAATAGAAGAGCTAAAATAGATGCATTTGGAGGAAATAGCCGAAACAGAGGCCGAGATCGTTGATCTAAAAGATAACTTTCTCACTACTGGCCTCACTCCGTTAGAAGATATGTTTGATGCAAATGATGTTCCCAAAAAGCCAAAAATGCAGCCCTTAAACGCTGCTATAGAAGAACACAACATTGGGACAGCAGAGAAGCCCAAAATGGTCAAACTATCTCAATATTTGCCACATGATCAAAAGCCCAAATATGTTGATTTGTTTAAAGAATTCCAAGATGTATTTTCTTGGAGTTACGAGGACTTGAAGTCCTATGACACCTCAGTGATGCAACACACCATTCCATTAAAACCAAATCAAAAGCCCTTCAAATAGAAACTAAGGAGAATCAATCCTGTGCTTCTCCCTTTGATTGAAAAGGAAGTGAAAAGAATGTTTGAAGCATGTATCATAGCGCCCATCAGATTTTCTGAATGGGTATCCAATCTTGTTCCCACAAGAAAGAAGACATGTGAGATTAGCCTATGTGTAGATCTAAGAAATTTAAACCAAGTCTCCCTCAAATACCACTACCCATTGCCAAAAATGGACCACATCCTACAAAGAGTAGTGGGGTCATCTAGGATCTCTTTACTAGATGGCTCTTCATGTTTCAATCAAATACTGGTTCACCCGGATGACCAAGACAAGATAGCCTTTACCACACCGTGCGGAACATTTAAATATGTGAAGATGCCTTTCGGACTTAAAAATGTTGGTGCTACCTTTCAAAGGGAAATGGATATTGCATTTGCCAAGGAAATACATGATTTCCTAGTTGTCTACCTCGATGACTTAACCCCTTTCTCCAAATCTGATCAAGAGCACCTAAAACATTTGAGGCAAATATTCATGACATGTAGGAAATATGGCATTTCCTTGAACCCCAAGAAGTCTCTCTTTGGCCTTGAAGAAGGTAAATTACTAGGCCATATCATCTCAAAAGATGGAATTAGAATTGATCCTGAAAGAATTCAAGCCATCCTTCAAATCCCATTTCCAAGAAATATAAAAGAGTTGCAAGCATTCCTTGGAAAGATCAATTTCCTAGGGAGATTTATCCCAAACCTAGCTGAATTGATAAGACTGTTAAGTAATATGTTAAAAAAGGATGCCAAGGTAAAATGGTCTCTTGAAACCAAACAAGCCTTTGGGAGTATCAAAGCTGCCTTAACCCAAGCCCCTATCCTCACAAGTCCTCAATTTGATAGGGACTTCATCATATTCTCATTTGCATCTGAGCACACCATAGCTGTTGTCCTTTTGCAAAAGGATGATCAAGGAGATGAAAAGCCAATTGCATTTTTCAGCCGAGCCTTAAGAGATGCCGCTTTGAAGTACCAAATCATGGAGAAGCAGGCCTATGCCCTTTTTAAAGCAATCAAAGATTTCCAAGTTTACATTTTATATTCACATGTGATTGCCTATGTCCCAAATGCTGTTGTAAAAGACATATTAACCCAAGAAGGGTTAGAGGGCAAAAGAGGCAAGTGGATTGCTAACATGCTTGAGTATGGCAGAGAAATAAAACCAACCAAGCTCATAAAGGGACAAGTTTTAGCCAAACTGATGTCTGAAACAAACTTCCAAGCCTTAGACATTAACCAACTGGACAATGAATAGGAGTTGGCCACTCCACATATCAGTGAAACATTTTTGCTATCCCCATGGTATGCTGATATATGCTTTGTATTGTTAAACCTGTTTGCTCCCCCAGGATTGTCCAGAACCAAGAAAAGATTTTTAAAGATGAAAGCTTCAAAGTTTTGTGTCATAGATGGTGCTTTATTTTGGAAAAATCATGAAGGCATACTGCTTAATTGTTTAACCATGAATGAAACTAACAATGTCATGAAAGAATTCCATGCAGGGGACTGTGGAGGACATCTATATTGGAAGTCCACTACTGATAAAATTTTAAGGGTTGGTTTCTATTGGCCCTCTTTGTTTGCAGATATAAAGAAGTTTGCTATCTCATGTCATAAATGCCAAATTTTTGAGGGCAAAAGAAAGTTGTTACCTTTGCCTCTTAAGCCCATCTCAACCGAGAAGCCTTTTCAACAATGGGGTCTTGACTTCATTGGAGAAATCCACCCCTCTTCCTCAGGCCAGCATAAGTGGATTCTAACAGCCACCAACTATTTCACTAAATGGATTGAAGCCATCCCATGTAGATAGGCCAATGACTCCATCATTATCCAATTCCTTGAGACCAACATCCTTTCTAGATTTGGATGCCCTGAGAAGATCATTACTGACAACGCCGCTGGTTTCAAATCCAAAAAGATGATCAATCTTTGCCATAAATTTCACATTACCTTGGGCCACTCCACATCCTATTACCCTCAAGGTAATGGCTTGGCCGAATCATACAACAAAAGCCTCATCAACATCATAAAGAAAGTGCTAGAAGAAAATAAGAAGAACTGGCATAAAAAGCTCACAAATGCCCTATGGGCAGACAAACTTTCAACAAAGAAACCCATTGGGATGAGCCCTTATGAGCTGGTGTATGGCATGGAGGCCAGATTTCCATCTTCTTTGGGCATTTCCTTTATGAAGCTATTACAAGAGGTTCACGCAGAACCAAATGATATTTAACGAAGAATAAACCAGACCATTCATCTTCAGCCAACAAGAGAACAAGTCTATAACAGAGCTCAAATTTTGCAAGAGAAGCTCAAAAAGATGTTTGATAAGAGAGCTAAGGCTGAAGATTTCTGTGTTGGCAATAAATTTCTAAGGTGGGACTCACGAAGAGAGGACAAGGGAAAACATGCAAAATTTTATTTTTTATGGAAAGGTCCATTTGTTATCGGCGCTGTACAGGGCAATAACACATATTTCCTCAAATCTGTGGAGGACGGCATAGCTGAAGAAGGACCTTTCAATGGCCGAATGCTAAAGCATTATTATGATCCCTGTTGTTGAACACAACGCAGTTGTATTATATTTGTACATAAATACTTGTATTTTCAGCACTTTGTGTTTTTTAGCAGGCCGAATAATGGAACAGTGCAGCAGAGTTTTTTAAAAGGCAGAACTAAAGCAAGTCCTCCATCCAGATCTCTGTCATTACATTAAACACAGCAAAAGAGCATGCAGTTCTTTCTGACAATGGTATTAAAAGAGAAGATGATTTTCAGTTTACATCAGCACCCTTTTTCAAGACAGAATCAAGGGAAGTGCTCCAGTTTTATTCCCCTATGTTGTGTTTATTTCAAAGGCAGGTTCTCAGGCACAGGGGCATATAATAATAGAGCATGCAGAAGAAAGCAGGCGATGCTGCTATGGTATAAAAATTCAGTTGATAAGAATGCTGTGTTCAGGTTTCAAAATTTTTAATCATTTGACAGCCAGCACAAGGGAAGTTTCAGTCTACAGCAACAATAGAAGATCAAGGCAGTCTGACCTGTTGTTCTTGGCTTTTCACAAGGAAAATCCATCACCAAGTGGAGCCACTGTTAGCCTCCTATTGCAACAGGTGTTCATCTTTCATGATTGACAGTTGAAGGTGCCAAATATGTCATACTTTGCATGCTGCAATGCTCCATATTTCCAAAAGAGGCCAAAGAAAAGGCCATGAAAGTGTGCCTATCTAAATGCCACTATTGTATTCCAATTTTGATGAGTTATTCCTTTTTGAAGAATTTTCTGTTAAGGGAAGGCCAAACAGCTTAATATTGGCTTCCCTAGGTTTCAATTTCTTGTTCTAGAATGTAGAGAATGAAAATCTGTCCAAACAGTTTAATCTTGGCAAGTTTGTAGGTAGGTAGAGGAACAAAGGAGCCTAACTGCTTAATCTGGGCCCTTGGAAGAAATAAGTGTAGATTTAGATAGGAGGATAGCAAAAATAAAAAAGGATAATCAGGGTCTGCAAGTCCAAGTGCACCCATGCAAAAAGAAGAAAAAATGCTAGGTAAGTAGGCTGGGTAAGTAGTTTTGTGGTTGCAGAATCAAGCTAGGTGATCCATTTCATGTTTTTTTGCTATAACTATTCAGATCAAAAATGCAAGGCATTTCCCCTTCGGAGGAGCTCAAGAAAGGCATGTCTAACTCCCCCTTCTTCTTATTCCCCAAAATCACTCACTAACATCCCCTTGAGGACCTTGGGATCTGCCCAACTAGTCCTGTTATTACTTCATTTAAAAAAAAAAATACCAAGTCTAGTTTTGGCTTTCTCAAATGAAAAGAAGCCACATTTCTTGTGTAAAATCATTCCTCCATATCCCATTTAAGTCTCATGTCTAAGTTTCAGATCATAAACTTGGCATCATTCCCCTTACATTTTCATTTCACGAACTCATATTAACTCCTAACTCTACTATCTAGCTCCCTAGATCATCTCCTTATCCCCTATTACACAAAAAACTATATGAAAAACCCCAAAAATATTACATATCCCCCCTATTGCACTATAGCTATGTACATACAATTCTGGGATATAATAGTCCACCTGGGACTATTATGAACCCATCTGTGTCATAACTCTGGGATTGGTCTAAACCTCTGGTTAGGCCAATAACCTATATACACCCCTTTACCCTTAAAAGAATCTTATAACTCCACCTCCGCAGTCATTTCCCCAATGTCTAATGTTTAATAGTTTGGTTAAAAATTAAATTAACCTGCAGAACCCACATTTTCTAAAGTTTTGGACCCCCCACGGAATAATGTTATTTAAATAAAACAGGCGGGTCCAGTCCCTAACCTCCCGCCACCTCACCTACCCCGCCAGCCATCCGATGGCTAGCACCCGAGATCAACAGTGGGCGGTTATTCCTGCACCCCGATCTGCCAGAGTTTAACGTCCGGGGGATGGGCGGTTTCCCTGCCGTACCCTCGCCACGTGTCAGCCTCTTGGTGTGTTCGGAGGCCCCTTCCCCAATACCACCTACGCGGAAAAGCGGTGTGGGAGAAAACCGGATACCACCTTCCGCCCCCCCACGTCATCATCTTGCATCGGCCTCCTGCCACTGTGTCCTTGCCATGTCACTGCCACGTCATCACCCCTGCTGTACTGCCATGTCACTTGGCCGTACTGCTGACGTCACCCTGCTGACGTCACTGGCCATACTGCTGATGTCACCCTGCCATGTCACCGCCGTACTGGGACCCACCGCTGACGTCATCATCAAAAGAGCGCGAAGCGCGAAATCAGCAGCAACGGATGCCTGGAATGAAAAACCGAGGTAGTTTTTGATGCGTGATTAGCGCATCGCTAAGAGAAATAGGCCAAAATGGAAGCCCCCTCATGGCTCGGCTACCAGCAGGCCCGAAATTCACAAAATTCACATGAATCTCTTCGCAGAGGTTCAGAAAAGGGGCAAAGACAGTTCTAAAGGAAAACAGAGGGCCGAGCAACAGCCATAAAATGTCGATGGGATGGTTTAAAGCAGTCAGAAGACAACAAAGAGCCCAGGTTCAGTGAAAGTGTATCAGAGGAAGTGGCGAAGACTATCAGTTAGCATTTTTTGGTGGAAATCCATATTTCCAAAGCAGGAGAACATCGAAGGCCCCAAGCAAAGTCAAAGAAAGCGGTGAAGCTATTTTAAAACTCTCAAATCACAATTAATGCACCTCAAAACCACTCAAGAGCAGGGGATCAAAACCCAAAGCACAGTTATGACTAAATGATCAGCACAGAGCCATAAAGACAACACATTGACTCTTTTTGATACAGCTGCCCCCAGCGCAGCTCGAAGATATTTTCTTGCATTTATTTCGGGCATATTGTTAGGTTAAAGAAACTTATTACATCAGATCTGTCTGAGATCTGATTCTTGTAGATATTTTGCTTATAAAACCTCCCTAATTTACTGTTTAGGGGGTTGGTTGGTTGATTTTCTCCAAGAGAGACTCGCTCTGTATACTTGATGTTTTTATTAATCAAAGACTGCTAAAAAGCTTGGAGGATGGATTGTCTGCTGTGTTATTAATTTTTTAAAGAATGAATATGGAATTCTTGTGCTGCAACACGACTCAATAAGTGATTTCTACCTCTGTTTTCCATTGATATATGCTCATATCATACATATGTCACCAATCTAAATAGCAGATAAAAAGATTAGCTTAGAAATTGCTTGATTGCACTCTATGCTCAATTTCTGTTGTTTCTTTATGTTTTCCTTTGAATTGGTAATGAATATGAATTCCCTTTGGCTCATATTATTCCTAATTCACCCATGTTTGACAGTTATCTAGGGATTCTTTACTGCTCCTAGATAGAGCTCATTCACCTTCCCTCTGTTAAGCTGAAAGAGAGATTCTTAATTGCCTCTCATTCCTTAGCCTTCAATCCATCTCCATCTAGATTGGAAGTTGTTTCATGTGCATCTATTTTACTCCATATTCCTCTTGTGACCAAGAAAGCACACCGGCAGTCCTACTCCAGGACTCCACGCCCAATGGTTTGAACCTATCATACTATGCATTTCCTTTCTACTTGAAAGTTTCATCCTTCCCACCAAAACTCAAACAAAACCCCTTGAACTCAATAACTAGCCTAAAATCATCATCAACAAAGCTAAATTATAGAGAGAGAGCCCTCTCTGATTGCAAGTGGGCTAGAACCTGCAGTCCAAAGATTGGTTTGTGGTTACCTCGGTCGTATTCCCTTGGGAGTCAAAGGGAACAACCTGAGTGATAACAGATTCTGCGAGACCATTTTCCTGTGTGTAGTAGTTAGATGAGTGTTTAAGCATGATACCATACTGCAATGAAAAATCATAAATTTTTAAAGAAGAAAAGTAAGTTTCATTTTCAAACACAAGTGATACTGGAACGCCAAATCGCGAGATGATGTTTTGTTGGAGGAAGCTTATGACTTCCTAGTCATTCACTTACTTAAGTGGAACTGCTTCTGTGCACCACATGAAGTAATCGATAGCTTTTAAGATGTAGCGGCATTGTTTTGACGAATGTGGGAGGATTTCCTCAATGATGTCCAAGTCCTATTATTGGAATGGTTCAGTCACTACAACAGGTTGCAATGGGGTTGCTAACCTTCGTGTTCTACCAGCGCATCACTAACAAACCGGGCACTTGCAGGTGTAAGCGTGTGCATCCTTTAACAATGTGGTCCAGTAGAAACCAGATCAATTTTTGTGTAGTGGTATTTCCCATGAAGTGGCCTTGGGATGATCCATCATGCAGATCATGCAAGACCTTCTCTAAATCACATGCCTCCAGATACTTGAGAAAAATCTCATTACTGTGCTTTCTATAAAGAACTTCGTGCACCAATTGATAAGATAACACTTTGAGTCATAGTGCCCTCTTCTGTATCATGGAGAAGTGGGAGGGTATGGTGCCATGCTCAAGGTACTGGTGCACATATTTGTACCAAGAGTTTCCGCATGAAGTGGGTGGTGCTCGCTCTACATCATACATCTCGATTTCTTGCTCCCAACCAATGAGCTCTTCTTCTTCCTCCTGTGCATGGACTTCTTCAGCTGCGATTCTGCAGAGACCGTGACCCTTGATAGTATGAACTGGCTTCATGTCAAGAACATACTCTTGCAAGCCTGCAATCTAGTTTGCACATATTTCTCCCAACTCTTGCTGTACAATTAGTTATCTGACTGTACAATGGTTCTTCAGTAAATAGGGTCTAAAGTGTTTCATCGCCTTGTATATTGCATATGCTTATTTTTCAATGGTGGGGTAGTTCTATTCAGGTCCTTACATCCTTGTGCTCATGAAGGAGATGGGACATTTTCCATTTAGATCATCCTTCTGAGTCAGTACTGTAACATGCGAGTTATCGGAGGTGAAGGTGTATAGCAGGAAATCTTTGTTAAAATCTGGGTTGCAGATTATAGGAACATTTGTTATAGCCTACTTAATATGGGTGAATGCATTCTTTTTCCTCTTACCACAATTGTAGACTGCATCCTTCTTGACCATGTCTTGCATAGGCTTCACTATCTACGCATAATTCGAGAGGAAGTTTATCTTTCCCAAGAAGGACTGCATTGCTTTCTTGTTGGCTGGGTGAGGAATCTATGTAACCATCCGAACTCAGTCCAGATCAACCTTTATAACACTTCTAGAAATGATGTGCCCAAGGAGGTTCCCCTTGGACGCTACAAATACACTCTTTTTGGGATTCAAGGAAATCCCGTATTCTAACATCACTCGAATATCTTCCTCAAATGGCATATGTGGTCTGGTTATTTTCTGGAAAAGACAGTCATGCCATCAAGGCACATCGCTACGCTCTGTTTGATGAGTCCACAGAAGGCGATGTTCATGGCACATTTAAAGGTTGAGCCTTCATTCACACACCAAAATAACATTCTCTTGTATGCGAATGTACCCCACTTGGTACAAAAGGTAGTTTTTAGTCTATCAGGTTATGCTACCAGCACCTGGTTATATCCTGAAAAATCGTCGAGTAATGAAAACATTTATGCCCCAAATACTATCTATAAAATATGCTCCATTGACGACACGAGGTAGTTTTCTTTGTCTGAGGCATGGTTCAAGTTTCGAAAATCAATGCATAAATGAATCTCCCTAGACATCTTTTGTATAGGAACTAAGTTAGAAACCCACGTGGAATGATAAATGCTATAAATGATCCGTGCATCCAAAAATTTAGTCATCTCTTTCTATATCAGGGGTTCACGTGATGGATGTACTTTTATCAACTTTTTTTGAAATGTCTTGACCCCTTCTCTGATCGGAATCACATGTTGGATTATCCGCATGTCGTATGTTTTCAGATCATCGTATGTCCACATGAACACATCCCTTATTATTTGAACAAGCAGACAAAGGTTTGTCGCTCCTGCTATGTAAAACACATACCGAGATTGATGAACTTCGAATATTGTTATGTTCCTAGGTTTATAGTTCATGCATCATGGTGGGAATTTAATTTTTGTTGTTCCTTGGCCCCTAAAATTGGTTCTACAAGTCATAGAGCTCCTCAAGAGATACCACACTCTTGGGGATGAGGTTTCCTTTCTTGCCATCAGTTGTAGCTTACAGAGACTGCATGTTCTCAGCTTCATCAATTGTTGTGTCCTTGAAGACATCAACATTAGCCATGAATTGAATTATCTGTTTATCATAGTAAAAAACGTGTAGATTAGTTATGTTATCAGGGATAGAATGCTTATACAAAATTTCAACAGTAAATCTATCCCTAAATCATAACATCCTAACAATTGCATTTGCTAAGGCATCGATAGTTACATTACACATTCCAGGCACAACAATGATATTAAAAGCTTGGAAGTTAGAGATTAGTCTCCATGCCTCTTGCTGGTAACATTTTTAGATGAGGTGATAAACAGTGTATGGTGTTACATACATGTCGTACGACTATTTCTAAATCAGCTACCACTTTGACAGTGACAACATTGAGGCTAACAACATGTGCAAACCCAATATGAGTGCTTCATATTCAACAGTGTTGTTCATGCACTTGAACTCCAAGTGGATTGAGATGAAATGTTTCCTTTCCTTTGGGTCTATCAAGACACTCCCAGCTCTAAAGCCATCCTGTGTCTTTGATCCATCAAAATACATGTTCCACAACTCGTCTGTACACGGACTGTTTGAAACACTAGTACTACTACTACTGCTGCTACTGCTACTAGTGTTACAATGTATTGTATAAGTTTCATTTTCCATCAGTTGGGCAAGGATGGAGACCCAACTATGTGTTTAGTGGGGTTGGAGCTACTTGTGTGAGTTAACACCCGAGCTATGTTTCCAAGAGGCAGTTGTTAAACATGAGTTTCGCGAAAGCCAACGGTTCGTTCTCACCATTGGTGGGAGTGACATTGTGTCTCATGTATCTCTTGGATAATACCTGGATCTGATTCCTTTTTCCCTAGTACGAAAGGCACAAGTGTAACTAGTCTCTAGACAAGTACCTAGCAGACTTGCTCGACCAGTCTCTACTAAGCAGTAAGCCAAATTCTCCCAGTATGTCCACAATGACAATGTTGATGCACTGGTGAACTCGCTCGTCATGAGATAATCGGATGATCATATCCCGAAGTTCACCAATGGATGGTATGCACATCCTATCTAGTTGGATGATCTGTGTAGATGCCTTGCTCCATTGTGCATTGATCTTCTTAGCAATGGAGAGTGGCATGACATTGGATGATGTGCCAGAGTCAACCAAACAGGTGTGAACATTGCAATTAAATATTTCAAATGGAAGAAAGAATGGAGGGAAAAAAAAGTTTTATTCTTCCATCCAGCGTGTATTGAGCACAGTTATGAGTGAACTGGGATCTATGCTTTCTCCCTTGCTAGAAGAGGTTGTGCTGTCTGCGGATGTTTTCCCCAATGTGCACAGTAGAATATCCTGCTAACCTTGGATCTATGTTAACTCGAACAAAGAGATGTTTACATGATTTTTCTTCATGTGTTCGACAATATTGTAATCAAAAGCGGGTAAACTCACCAAGATGTTTGGGGTTAGACTCTTGTTTGTACTGTCTGGCAGAGTGTTCTACAGTTTACTGCTCATGGTCATACTCTTGTTTGAAACTATCTTCCCAAGCTTACTTTGTGTTTTATACTTTTGGACGACTAGTGGATTAACATTCCTCAACAGTTCAAGCCTTTCTCGCATCTCCCCAATCATAGAAGGAGCCCCTTGACTTCTAATATTGTATCAACCACTTTGCTTTGGGGGTTTCTTATCGGTGTTTATTTTCTATGCTTCTTGCGAGCATTGATACATGTTGATCACCTACCGAGTGCTGGGTGCCTCATAAGATGTAGCATCTTCCTCATCGGCTTCATCTCTCAGCTGATACTCCTCATTGTTTCCTGCGTTCGGAATATGGTTTCATATTGAGTCTGCAACTCATTTCCATCCGGAAAAGTTCCTTCGAGGTGACGGTCTTCATGGAATGAACAAAAATCTTTGTTCGTGCACATTTATGTCTACAACACTGAGCTGGAGCTCTGTGCAATTTTAGCTGGGAAGCAGTTGCTTCCTATTTACATGCTCCCCTTTTGTTGTCTGGGAGGATGGCTAGTCGCAAATGTCTCAATCATTCATTGTTTTAGTTCAAAGACCTATGTTTTCAATTTCTTAACGAGATGAGTAAGGTTTTCAATCTCACTTACCTCCTTGTATTTACCCTTGCTCATCACAACCTGAGGATTCCTGCTCATACCTCTAGAGTCTTTTGTTGGTTCATTATCCTTTATGACTCCAATCGCGTGCAGGTCTTTTCCCACAGCGATTGCCTCTTCGCAGTTCTCTAGTAACATTGGTTTCGCAGCTCACTTGACAAACTGCACAATACTCATTGGCAATACATACATATAATAGTTGATAGTGATGGAGTCACGACGTTTTTCATTTGGTTCAAACTTTTTCAATATGTGCAAAAGTCTTTGATTAAAACCTTTTACTTTCTCTTTCAACTCCATCTTTAGGCTGCCCAACTCTTTGAGCAACATGGAAGGGGTCCTTTCATTGCAAATTTTTCAAAAAACATACTTTTGAACATACCCCAGTTATGGATAGAATTGACAAGAAGGTTGTGATACCATACCGTTGCATGGCCATCCAAGGTACATGGAAAAAATCTGCATGTAACATCGTCGTGTCATACCTCAAGTGTCTGCAGTTGCAGGTAGAATTTGTTCAAGTGGTCTTTTGCCTTTACCGTTCTATCAGGATCATAATTTGTAAACATCATCTCCGAACACTTTGGAATCTTGTGCAAAGTACTAGGGAGAGCCAATGGTCCTTCAATCATCCATTACAAATTTTGGTCATCCATATCTTCTTCTTCTTCATCCTCCTCCTCTTCTTCAGAATCTGACGGTTTCGACTCTAAGTCAATTGGTTCATCTCCGCCTCTGTCTCCTCTGTTTCCTTCCCCTTCAACTCCTGTACCAAAGTCTGGTCCCAAGATCACGAGGGTGTCATGTTCTCCCTGTCAGATGACTGGAAGTTCCTCTCTATTCTCAACATCTTTTACCAAACCTTTGAGCGTGGAAAGAATGTCTTCTTCCACTAATGATACAACAATTCCTATGGGAATGGTCTTTGGCTTCTTTGATGTGTATGGAATATCTTGTATTCATGGGATCAGCTCGAATTCTTTGGGAAACTGACAGGTGATGGGATAGACATAGAAGAGGTGCTGATACAAAATTTTGCATTCCCGTCTGGGAGGTGAGGAGTAACCAATTTTAGAGTTGTGCATGGGTGAGAGGGAGTGCGAGTTACTACCTTGACCCGATGATTGATGACTGGCTGTGAGAGCATATTCAACCATAAAAAACTGGTGGCCCTCCTTCTAGTGCCAGAAATTTTGATGGTGTTGGACCCGCTAACATTTAGGGAATATCCCTGGTATGAAGTCCCAACTATACCTCACACTATTTGTTGTAGGAATCCCATCTGGTATGATGGCCCAGTTTCCATTCTCTTAAATATTTTCCTTATCTCTTTCTTGTCAACACATGAGAGTGGTTTACTTTGTCTTCGAACAACGAGGCCACACTCTTGGTGAGTGCTTAGTGTCACTCATGTTAAGGTTATTTCATCACAGCGGGAGAGGGTGCGAGTGAGTCTCAAGTTGAAGGGTAATAGTCCCAACTCTATTAGAGACACAAAACACAACAGGACATGTGCAACTTCCAGCAGAGTAGTCCACATGGATGCGGCAGTCACAAAACATAATGTGAATAGATCATGCATACAACACCTAGCAGAATAGTCCACATGAGTGCGATGATCATTATCACAAGTTTATGAAATGAATCTGTCGAGCATCCAGGGGAATAGTCCACAAGGGTGAGAAAATTTTAACCACTAATACACCACATTTTAAATATAATATGTATTAGAACAATCGAAATAGTTAAATGGTCTTAATACAAGTTAAAGAAATATGAATTACAAGTGTCCAATGAATAGTCTTACAAACGAATACTATACATGCGTGAGAACATGATGCCCTGTTAATAGGATTCTGAGTTAAGCGAAAGTTTCAAGACATGTCGGCACACCATACATCACTAACCCCGATAGCGGGTGTTGGAATCACTTCTCGTTCCTCAAAGAAAAGACTACAGACTCTCAAGGCTATGTGGGAGGAGCCAAGGTGAAAAATATTTTGCATGTACAAATGAGGGCTATATATAGCCAAGGGTTAACTTGACCCTTGTGACTCTTCGACTTCCCTCATGACTGCTTGAATTACATGACTCTTCAACTTACATGACTCTTAAACTTTACATGTGGGTCTCTTGGACTGCCATGTTACATTATATTGATTACAACATTATGGCCTACAATGTTGATTTGGCCAAGATGACTCATGACATGACTCCACACGATAGTGCTGGTATGTTCATGTTGATGGTGGTGTCCATGTCAAGCTACATCATTGTTGAATGATGAGTGTGCTCTTGGTATATCATAGCTTCACCTCTGCATGGCAAGTTGTGCAGAGTCTTCGATGGTCTTGGTGTTCGCTTGATATTGCACGTGAATGTATCCCCTTCGTCGGTACTTGGCATGCTTCACATGTTCATACATTCGTGAACAAGTCTCCTAGGATGCACTCCTTGTTCATCCTATTCATCGTCATGCCATATCTCATCCATGAACCTGTATCTACAATCACTCATGATGAGATGACATCAAATCCAGAAATCTCCTAGTTTACCATGATGCATCATATTTTGTTTTCGGGTGTAGGTGACGGGGAGAGAGGACAAGGCTTTGAAACTGAACATAGCACATTTCAGGCCGGGATGGAGGCTCTAGGGCACTATCAAGGAAAATTGTGCAGAGGTCACTGGGAGGCTAAGAGGAGTAGTCCAGAACAACAATGACCATCTATGGGGTCTGGCTCAGATGGAGGGAAGAACTGCGCAATTTTTTCAGGGAGGGAGTATGAGCAGCAGGGAGGAAATTGGTAGTGAAAATTGCGTATATTCTCAGGGGAGACTGGGAGAGGGCTGTGGGAGCTTGCTGGAAAAAACTACGTAGAATTAGGGGGAGGCCTACGAGACTTTTTTGCGCAGTTTCTGGGCTGAGAAGGGTGTCTGGGAGCTGGAGGACAACCCAAGAAAACTGCATAGTTTTTAGGAGGGACAACAGGCCGACTGACAGAGGGATTGGCTGACAAAACTGTGCAAATTTCAGGAACATTGTAGTGACAAGGACCAGGTACCTGTCCCTCATGTTTTCATAATTTCTTTAGTCAGTGGAGGTAGTCATGCTGACAGCTTCTGTGCAATCTTTTGGAGGAGTGAAGCTGGGGGTCACTGCCAAATCAAACTCTTCGGTTGACCAACAAGAGGCTTGATATATTGGCTTGCGGGAAGCACATATTGAGATGGCTTCTTGGGAACCTTCTGAATTGTTCTAGGTGATAGTCAGCCATGTCAATTCCAAGATTATGCAATGTAGACTGCTTGGGAGGCAGCCTCAAGATCTGCGCAATTCTGGGTAGCAATACATGATCACTAAGGGCTGAGACTGCATAGTGAATCTCAATGGAGTTACAACTGGTCGAGGGTGGTCTGGTCAACAGATCTTTGGAAAAATGACTAAGTGTGTGAACCAATGAACTCATGCATGCATGACCCTGCGAACACACACTCAACATGACTTAACGATAAGACACCTCGAACCAACAAGACAAGATACCTCACTGTGACTGACCAATGGGTGTGAGCGACAAGAACAAAACTTGAGATAGATCGTTAAACTACCACGACAACACTTGTGCAACGTTGCATAAAACTTTGTGTGTGAGTGCGACAGATGCTTACATAGCCAAAACATGACTGCAAGCATGACATTGTGACCAACATGCTAAAAGATGTCTGGTGAATGATTGAATGAGGAGGGTGTAAAGACTTGTCATGAGCTCATGGGATGAGCTCGAGTGCTTGAAAAAATCAAGGAAGAAACCAAGGAAGGCTCCAAAATTGGATGTAGGCCAAAATTTTGGAGGGTGTTGCAGCTACTACAACAATATTATAAAATTTGGCTGAATTCACTTTTAAAAAAATGGAAATTGGAGAATTCTTATTTTAGAAAAAGCATGGAATATTATTAGCCCCTAAAATTTTCCCTAAAAGAATGAATTAGCAGAATATTTGTCTAAATTCTTAGAATATCAACAGGTGAAGGTAGAACACCAACACCGAGCAGGACTATTAAACCCACTACCCATTGTTAAATGGAAATGGGTAGTGATCTCGTTGGAATTTATTATAGGATTACAAAAAAATAAGACAACATGAATCCATTATGGTAGTAGTAGACACCCTAAGGAAGGCATCACACTTTATGCCAATACAATCTATCTATGGAACAACTGAGATTGCACACATTTTTATGAAGGAGATTTTCCGATTGCATGGAATACCAAAGATGGTAGTATCTGAAATGGATGCTAAATTCACTTCTAAATTTTGGAAATCCTTAATTGGAGGCATGGGAAATAGCTAAATTTTAGCACTACATATCACCCGTAAACTAATGGGCAGATAGAGAAATCAAGAATGTATGTCATGGACAAACCTGCTAAATGAAAATATTTTCTACATTTAGTAGAATTTACCTACAATAATAGTTATCAAGCTTCGATAAGTATGAGTCCTTTTAAGGCCTTATATGGCTAAAAATGTCACACACCTCTTAGCTAGAGTTAGCTAAAGGATAGGCTTATACTCAATCCAGATGCATTACAAGAAATAGAATAGGTGGTGTGGAGAATTAGATAGAACATAAAAACTGCACAGGGTAGATAGAAATGTTATGCCAATAAAAAGACAATTCACAAGGAATTTAATGTTAGATTAATGTTAGAAATGTTATGCCAATAAAAAGAGAATTCACAAAGAATTTAATGTGTATTTAAGAGCTAAATTTAGTAAAATCAGTTTAAGGATAAGAACCTGTACCAAATTAGCAAGATGGTTTTGTGGGACTTTTGATATTTTGGACAAGGTTGGCCCAGTAGCATATCAACTAGCATTTCCCAACCATATAAAAGTGCACAATGTTTTTCATGTATCTTTGTTAAAAAAATATGTCCATGATAATTCTCACATAATTGATTGGAATTTGATACATGTGGAACCAGAAGGAGACTTCCTGGTAGAGCCACTTCGCATATTAGATCAGAAAGAGATATTGCTCCAGAATTGAGTCGTTTCTTAGGTTAAAGTGTAATGGAAGCACTTTACACCTGAGGAGGCTACTTGGGAGATAGAGAATAAAATTCGAGAGGCATATCCAACATTATTTCAGAAGGGAGGCAATTGGACAATGAACACCAAGGACAATGTTGAATAAAAGGGGGGGAAGATG
Source organism: Pinus tabuliformis (assembly GCA_031772625.1). Lineage (NCBI taxonomy): Eukaryota > Viridiplantae > Streptophyta > Pinopsida > Pinales > Pinaceae > Pinus > Pinus tabuliformis. Next base: position 2,003,147,451 of record CM062817.1, read on the forward strand.
TAATACCCCTTTTTTCTTTATGCTAATGTATTTCTATTTTTAGACCTAGAATATTTTTATATTTGATGGTCGGTTAGCCATGTCAGATTTGAAATGAATGTGAACAATAAAGTTATTGTGATGTAATAAATATATTTTTATTAATAAAAAAAGGTTGGAAATTACTTGGGAAAGAAACACTAGAGTTAAGAGATTCTTGCTAAGATTTGGAAACCATTATTGGTGGATGAGATCAAAATAAATCTTCCCTTAAATGACTCCTAAAAATCCCTAGGAGGAAATAGACAAGATTTAATATGATGGGAGAGAAAGATCTATTAAATCACTTAGTTGGAGAAAGACACTAAGTATGGGTGGAATAAAGCATTGTGGGAGAGAAAGGTGGGATAAAAAGAAAAAAGAAAAGAACCTTTTTTGGAAAGAAAAGACAAGAAGAAAAATAAAAGCCTAGGAAAGTGGGTTGGTAGACCCAAAAATCGGGACACTGCTAAAAATCTGCTAGGGAAGAAGACTTATAAAATACATTACATAGGAATTAATGATTTTTTTGATTCCATTGGCAAGCAAATCTCATCCTAGGGGGAACTGGTGGATTTAGTTCATGGTCGGGAGGAAAGTGTGTTTTCTCAATTAGATTCCAACAACAGATACGATTAGGAAATATGGTTACATTTAGTTGTTTTTGGTTGATTAATTGTGTATATTAAATTTTTAATATAATTTCATGCAAGCATATGAATACACTTTCATTATTGGATCTGGTTAAAGTCTTAGTTACATAATATGTTTAAGAATATGTTTGAAATAAGGGTATAACTTTTTGTGTGGACTGGTATATTAATCTGTTATAATTTCTCATGATACATAAGGTGTCAGTAGGTAGATATGTTCAATAGATGGAACTATATAAGTATATAATTGTTATTTAAAAGAAAAGTGACAACATGGAAACTATGAATCCATTAGTTGAATCCCTGTACGATCAAGAGTAGGCTTTAACTAGGTATTGATGGAGGTATGGAATTATAGAAAAAGAGGTTACATAGTTTTCTTCCAGTGATAGAAAAGTTAAAACTGGAAAAAATAGATTTTATCTTGTTTGTGAGAAGCTAGAAAGGAGTGTAAGAGAGTCTATTCCTTATTAAGAAAATAATTAGTTCTAAGCTATCATGAGGAAAGAAGGGAATCAATGCATAAATTAGGATTTGGGTGAGTACTACAGTATTGCTATATTTTTCTAAGGGGAAAAACAATACCTCACCAGAGAAAAATTTATTACTGGATGCTAGCGATATTTGGAAGGAGAAGAGAATTTGTTGACCAGGGTTAAATACAAATAATATGCAACCCTTGAATGAAATTAAAAAGTAGTTGTTACTACCATGTGCACCTGTTGTAGTAGCTACAACCACCCTCCAAAATTTTTCCTATGCTTCGATTTTGGAGCCTTACTTCTTAACCATAAAAACTCATCTCACACTGATCCAGGTATTAATGCTTTGCCTGAGACTTATATTTTCATTTTCGGTTGTGTTTTCTTACTTAGTTGATTTTTTATAATTCACAATTTGATATGATCTCCCATCTTGGTCTGACAATAGTTCTATGCTTACCTCGAGAAAATGCACAATCCTGGAGGGCAAGCAGCCTTGATGATGGGAATTATGCAACCCTGACTGCTAGTGAGCCTTGAGCCCAAAAATTGTGCAACGCTCACTTAGCTCATAAAATGCGCAGTGAACTAAGCTAGAAAGTTTCCCAGTTCCCCATAACTCCACAATCTTTCCCAACGATGTGCATGGCAAGTTTCCCAGAAAAAAGAAAAAAAAAAAAACAAAAAGCATCCCTAAAAAATAGTGATCTATTTTTAGTATCTCAATGCAGGAACTTGCACTATTTTTAAAATCTTCCACCAAGTGTTGCTTTTTCCTTGATTTTAGGAATGCGCTTCATAAACCCTAATTTGTCCAAATATATTTAATCGATGCTTTTCAAGCTCTTTTTCACACCCAATATTGGATCTCTAGCTTTCCTGAGGAGATGAAGGAGACTTTGGTGCGATCGTCATCACTTTTCTAGGTGAGTTTTGATTTTATCGTCTTCTGCCACTTTTTTTTGTCACTTTTTGTCATTTGGCTTGTGTCAATGTTGTTTCACTTGTTTCTCTTCATGGTTGTTGGCATTTTGACTTGATTTAATTTGTAGAAGAGTTTTTTTATGTTTTAGATTACATTTTGTAAGTGTCACATTAGTTTTCGTGTTTTTGCACTATAGGTCGTCGTTGTGGCAACTCTCATCACTTACTTCATTTTCCTTCCATTTGATAAATTGTTGCACTTGATTCACATGAATTCATCTACATTTCATCAGATACGCAATCAAATTCTCACTATCTCTCAGATCTACTTTTTTTTCACACTTCCCTTGGGCAGATCTGAGTTTCCCCTCACCAGATTTCACTTTGCACAGCTGGCACTACGTAATCTGGAGGTCTAAGCCACATGCTTGGCCTCTAGATTTGTGCAATGCGTAGGTCTAGCTAGCTCCAACTGTGCACTGTGCAGTTCTAGTAGTGAGCCTATCAAATTTTCCATTGTTGAGAACGAGTTCCCCCAAGGACCGTTTTTGGGCTGAAAGCCCATGTTTTGGGACAATTTTGTAATAAATTTGTAAAGTCTTCGCGTTTTGTGATCGCAAAGCGCGAAGGTGTCAAGAGTCATAAAGGGATGTCGGCCCTTATTTTGTAAAGTGTAATTTCAACTGTAAAGATCCACCCATGGTTCGCGAACCATGGGATTGTAGAAAAAGGAGCTAAGTAAGCTCTAAGTAGTTCAAAGTGGATAGCGAAGAATGAAGTAAGGAGTTAGGTAGAGGCTCTACAGCTAAGTGTGTAGAGGCCTAGGGTGGAATTCCATAGCTAAGTGCATAGATCCCTACAGCTGTGTGCAGAGGGCGGATAGAGTCTGTATTAATATGAAGATATCAATAAAGAGAAGTATTTTGCAAATTCTGTGTATTTATTTCTTGTTAATGCGTCTTGTTATATTGCGTTTTGGGTTTAATTTACAATGTTCATGTGATGTGCAAATGTATGTGACTGCACTGGTTAATTAAACACAAGTAAGGATATTAGTTTATGCGGCGCTAACTGTGGTTGATTAGTAACATAAGTAAAACACTTAAGATAACTTGGGAACCTATACAATACACTTTCATAGCAACATAGAAGTACCTGGATCGTAGGTTAAGGTTGCGCGAAGGTGGATCATACAACTTCGCGGAGGTACTAAAGGACTAAATAAAGGATAGACTGATAGAGCCCTAAAGCTTAGTGACCTATGAAAACGTAGGAACAGAAGATATAAACTGACATCACGACCATATCAGGGTGCAGAAACTTGGTTCTAACATCCCCCCATACTACTTTGGGTGAGAATTCGGTCTGCGCTCTGTGGGTTGATGTTGAAAGGGCCAGTAGTGTAGGGATTTGTTTGGCTAACTAACACTGAACCTAGGTCAGGCCCCATAAATCCAACAAATGGTTCTGCTCCTGAGACCGAAATATGCATGTATCATAGGAATCCAGCTAAGAAATAGGTCGAAGACTAGTTGGATAGGAAGATCAACGAATTCGTGGTGCAAGAGAATAGAAATCCATGGCTGACAAAGGAACAGTGGCTGGATAGGTACCTATATACAGAAATCCATGAGATATTTTTTTGTTCCTTTCCAGTTGAGTTATACGAGTGGATCGTGAAGCTAGTGGATAGCCAAGGAAGGTGGAGACTTGACAGTCCTATTGCCTAGACCCCAGATTTAGTATAGAGACTAGAAGCCTCTAAGGATAAGATCGCCCATGCTGTCGATCATTGGATTGATCGCATCATAAGAGGATTTGTGACTGAATTCACAGTCAATACCTCAGTTACTTATAGTGAGGCGAAGTGATGCTTTTTCAAAGGTCCGCGAGGTAAGTACTTGAAGTCTTTAAATACCTAGATTAAGATGTTATTGTGTGAAAAATAGGTTATGCAACTACCTTGATGTTCAAAGCTATGCGAAGTGGAAAGAATTATATAAATGAGGGAAGAAAGGGTCTTGAATATAGCCCACTGATTTCACCACCGTTGGGTGATGAAGAGGAAGTAGTGCATGCTTCTCCATGAAGTCCAGTTCAGTTCATAAAACAGGGATCCTCGCGATTGCTACCTCCACCTACACCACCTCCAACTTCACCACCATCACCTATGACTTTACCCACACCACCACCACCTCCACCACAGTTCAACATGGCGAATTCTTCATATGAAGTCCATTTTAGCCCATTAAAATTGTGTTAGATTCAGAATGAAGAGATCTATGCAATAAGACTATTTCCCAGAGCATCCTTTGACTTTCATTTTTCTTTGTGAGGAATATTTCTAGACTTAGAGTCTATACTAGATCCATTTTGGATCAAGATGCTAGGGTTTCCCTCTCTAGAGGAGGGATTGGGTTTGTTGAGAGTATTTCATCTAGAGATTTTTCCACACTTTCCTTTGCTTCCAGCGATCCTATGTTTTTATAGACCTTTTCTCATGCTTAGGGGAAAATTTAACAGGGGTTTCAAACTCCTTTTTCGACTTATTAGATTTAGGACTAATTACCTTCTACTTGTATTTTGTTTTTCATCCTGCCAAGGAAAATTCTTAAACAGAAATTATGCCCATGTTTCTCTTCTTCGCACCAGCTCATGAACAATAATCATTTTAATGAGACTATAATGACAAAAACTGGTTTTGGCCCTTATAAATGTCGACTGGACACTTCTAGGCACTTTATGCAGACTTTAACATAGGAAGAAAGGAAAAATGACATCATGACCATCTATAAAGTGGAGAAGAAGTCTTATATGGTAAAGAAAACAATTTCATACCTTCCCTTACAAGTTATAAACCTTTGGAATGCAAATAGAAGCAACCACCATTGCCTATGAAATGTAGGTCCTGAGGACACCCTTGGACCAGTTGATCGACTTATATGCCAGTTTGAGGAACTTAGAACACTCTCCCAAATCGAGTTGGCCCCCTTTGAAATATTTCTCACCATTTAGAGGTAACCCTATTACTTTACTCATTAGTTCTTCTAACAATTTTATCTCGATATTTCCAACTTTTTTTGTCTTCCCATTGAAATTTTGAGAAAATGTCATGGTTAATTTATCATTTTTCTCCTGAAAATTCATACACCCCTTCTCCTCAAATCTATGTTTACATGCTACATATTTGGGGCTAGCGCAGAACTGAGTAAATGGGGGTTCATGCTTGTTGGCCCCACGTTGACAATGAAAATAATTTCAAGGCCACTCAAGGAGTTAGAAGGTCGCTATTTGAGTCATAGAGGACTATGAGTTGGAAAAAGATATGAAATCAAGGATACATTTCTTTTCAGTTCAGTACTTTTAGGATTCAAATGGATGGTGGGATCGATTAGGAAGGGTAACCATTTTTTTTGGATTATGCCAAGAATTGGGTTAGTTTAAAATGACAAGAAAAAGTATCGAAACGTGTGTCATGACCGAAGGATAATAATCATTACTCATTATTGGATTAAACAATTATTGATTACATATTAAGTCATGATAACATATAAACTAAATGAATGGAACACAAACCACTAATCAGACTCTATTACTCACATTCTTTGTATTAATCCAAATAAATGAAAATATATCCATACCTTTGCTTGACTGTCTAATGATGTCTAATGATTCAAAAAGAATGGGTTATAAAATAGCTTTAGCATTATCAAAAGCTAATATTAATACTTTTGCAAATGTTGAATATGACATGGATAGACTGTTGCCTTTAATTATAAACTCTTAATGTTTCCAAATTGATGCCTCTAAATTTGGTGCTGCTGCTAAATTGGATGTTTTCAAACTGGTGATGAATGAACTTTAATTTCTATGATATCTTAATCATGGTCTAGAGTACCAGACTAATTTAGTACTGGAAAAAAAAATGTATAGACAGTGGTTAAGTACTGAATTGAGTACTAAAATGTTGAAATTTTTCAGGTGTTGTAGGTGAAGGCTAGCAACAACAAAAAATATTGAACCACTGAAATTGTGTTGAAACAACAACTAAGGAACATGGTTTATTAAAATCACTCTCTTCTTAGCTTGGAACTAGTTTGGAAAAAACAATTATAGGAGGAAGATTTGCACTGAAATATGACTATCCTTGAAATTGTTGCTTCAAGCCACATGTTGGAACCAATATTCCATGGATTTTAGACCATGCCTAGAATAGTTACTGCTTATTGGAATTTCAGTTTTAGAGAGTCTGAAATGCGCTAAAGAAGACTTCAAAATAACCCAACAAGTATCTTCCTCATCTAGATAGCCTCATAATTTTCTTGAATAGCATCCACGTACCATGCTTATGCTGAACTGAGTGAAACTAATCTCGACTTCTTGTTGTAACAAGAAGTTGTTGCTGACCCAATATTGAAGATTCCCCCTGATGTGCTTTTCTTGTCGGATGGACTCCCTATCCAATATGCATCTGTGAAGCCTAGAAGCTTCACTCCCTATATCCGTCTGTACCAAATACCAAACTGAGTGGTGCCTCTGAGGTATCTTAGCACTTGTTTAGCTGCCTTCCAATAAAGTTTCGTTGACTTAACCCTTTCTTTACTAAGTTGGTTCACTGCAAAAGATATGTTTGGTTGCATGTTAACCAAATACATAGGTGAACCCACAAGCCAACTATAGATAGTAAGCTCCACTACTTCACCTAAAGTAACATCGTCCTTCAACCAATCATATGCTAGAGGAGTCTCAATGGGTTCATTGCTCTCCATGTGGAACATCTTCAATATCTCATTGGAAAAATTTCCCTGAGAGACAAATAGTTTATAATCTCCTTGCCATACTTCCATACTAAGGAAATAATGCACGAGTCACAGGTCCTTCATCTCGAATTATCATGCAAGATCCGCTTTGCAAGATTTTACCAGCTTCTCATCACCTGTTATAGTTAAATCATCGACATATACTATTATAATCAACAATTTACCTTCAACCACAATATGGTAAAGGTTCGCATCTACTTCACTTTTGGTGAATCCCAACCTGGTGAAATAACTATCAATTCTAGTGTACGAAGAATGGGGTTCTTGTTTCAATCCATACAATGCTCTCTTGAGTCTACACACATGCGACTGTCTGTTGAAGGTCTAAAATCCTTCCTGTTCCTCAATGTATAACTCTTCTCCAATCACTCCGTCAAGGAATGTTGTCTTCACATCCATATAATGTATATTCCATCCCATTTTCACTAAAATTGATATAATAGGTCTGATTGAAGAGTGCCTTTCTACTGGAGGAAAGGTATCCTCATAATCAATTCCCTCCACCTGAGAGAACCCTTTGGCCACAAATATTTCCTTATGTTTCTCCACACTCCCATCTATTGCTTTCTTTACCTTGTAAATCCATATGGAACTCACCACTGACTTGTTTGATGGTCTTGGGACCACTTCCCAAACATCATTTTTGAAAATGGAGTCATACTCCTCTACTATGGAATCAACCCATACTAGTTGTTGCACTTCTTCCTTGAATGAGGATGGCTCAATCTCTACACTCTTTCTCATCAGAGCCATGTATCTAGTGTACCGATCTGGTGACCTCCTGTTCCTGCACTATGATGTGGGTCCTCCCACATTCTCTCTAGTAGCATGTATCAATCTATGATCCTCTCTCGTGAGCTTCCTTCCATCTGCCGAAGTCTCTACATGAGTGGGTGCTTCCAATCTCTTCTCCTATGTATGTGGTTGCTCCATATCATCCTGAGGTTCTTCCTTTGGAGCTAAAAGCTCCTCATCTACATGTAACTAAAGCTCCCTCTCAAGGGAACATCTGATGGTCTTCTCTTCATCGAAATTCACATCTCTATGAAGCACTGTCATCCTGTGATATGGAAGGCACACTCGATAGTTGTGAGGTGTATCAGTGTACAACAAAAATATGCCCAACTCAGTTGTTGGTTCTATATTTTTCCTTGCATACTCGATAACGTGACAGGTAAACTAATGAAACAAAGATCCTGAAGTGTGCCACATGTCGCCACAAATGCTGCCACTCTAGTAATTTCTCCCTCTCATTTACCAAATCCTAGTAGTTTTGATAGGTCTCGTGAAAGCATAGAAGTGTTAGGCTGACTAGATCATCTTCAACAATTGTAACACCAACACTTCCAAGCTCATCCTGACATTGGGTGAACTTGGCCAAGTACTTTGGTATTGTGTTGCCCTTCTCCTTCTTGATTTTCCTGAGATTTTCCTTCAGTGCCAACTTCTTGTGGTCATTTTTGTTTTGAAATAGGCCTATCAAGGCCTTCCACATTGCATATGGAGTCTCCTTACCATGGAGGCTCAAGACAATATGATCTCAAACTCTTTAAAGGATAATCCTTCTTGCCTTTGCAACATGTTTTCTCTACTTTGTAAGATCTTGAGCAATAGTTGTTGGAGGCTTAGGAATATCTTTGTTTATGAATTCCTTAAGCTCATTGTATTCCAACACTACCTCCATCCTATCCTTCCAAGCAATATAGTTCGAACTACCCACAAGGGCATATTCGAGTCTAAATTTGTAGAACGACATCCAGCTCACTATGAATGATAATGCAAATTCGGTTTCACTTGCAAAAGACAAACTCCTATTATCCTATTCTAGAGTGATTTATGCTCTTATACCATGTAGAAATTCATTGTAGATTCAAACTACTTATGTAATATGCTAATACAAAAGACTTGAATCTACTCTGCTCATCAACAAAAATAATTAAATGATCATGAAATCACAAAGCATACAAGAGAAATAATTCAATCAAAAAATTACACAATGGTTTCCTTGGGAAATCTACAACTAAAAACCCCTACTATTTGTATATTTCATTATTCTGAAAATATGAGACGATTACAATGCTTTGGTCAAACCTGAGCAACCTTTGCACTATCTGTATCTATCTCACAGCTTCCTAGACAAGCTCAGGACAATACTTAACCAAATTTTGGCTTGCCCAAGTCCATATGTCCTTGCGTTGTTTCCTTCGGAATTAGCCCCTATTAATCAGGGAAATTCTTTAATTGGAATTGTGCAGTCCTCATAGGCCTTCCTCTAAATGCATGTACCACCTATACAAATCATATGATTATACAACTGATAGTACATTGTCCCTGAACTCCAATATTAACTGGGTAACTCTCATAACTGACATGCATGAGTTATTTATGAGTGAATCATCAATTATCTAGTTGACCACATGAAGTAGCACCCCACTTTCTGACCTCCTACTATTTCCTCCATGAGTTGGAACTAGTTTAACTGACTTTAACAGAGAAATTAAATTAATTAATTACAACTCAAAATAAAATGATCCGGGCCTCCAATAATGTAGGAGACACTCTACATGACGGAAGTTAGTCCCTCAACTCAAATTAATTGAGACAACTAATTCAAATTAACTTAGTTAACTAATACAAGTTGTCTTGTGAAGTGGAATTACAATTTTATTCCTAATTTAATTCAAGGAAAACAATAAATTAGGATTTTGTTGATGCATTTTCAACACTAACTACTTTAATGGTTTGGTTGTTACTCTTCTCCATTCTATGTTTATTAATACAAATATCCCTAATGATTTTAGTGTATATAGGTATGTATTTAATGGCTTGTAATAAAGGGATGTTTATACAAAAATTACTCAATTCAGAATCAACATCATATTCCACAGGTACCTCAACTTTCTTTACAAGTAGCCTCTCTGGAAAAGGTGGTTCCAATGGTTCATGTGGTTCTCTTGTCACACCATTATTTTTGGTTTCTATGTGTTTATGTTCATCCTATTTGTTGTTAGATTCTATTTGAGGATCCTCCCCTTGTATGACCACTACATATTTGTTCTTATTAATCATTTTCCCAGATCTAAGTTGAATTTCATTTATAGGAAACTAAGTAATAACATAGGTGGGAAAAGATTGTAATTCTATGTTTTCCATAGGCTAAGGAGCTTTATTAATAGGATTATATATAGGTTGTGCAAGCAGTTTTGTTGGTCATGGAGGGTTCAAGTCAAATGATTGTTTGATCTATTGTGAAGATGGATTAACATTTTAAGGTAATGGTAGTGGATGCGATGGTAGGGGTGGTAATGGTAATGAGGATTGCTACTATGTGGGATAGGGTGGGTTGTAACCTTGTTGGTACTGAGGAACATTAGGTGTCTATGGCACATAAGGTGGATATTGTGGTTGATAATGGATATATGAGGGTGTTGGACTTTTGGACTCATAAACGTTCCCATAAGGGTTTCCTCCCCATCCTTGATTTTGCGGTGAATGTTGAGGTTCAACCACTTAGAAATTTTGAGCTAACCATTTCAATCCAAATTTGACTTCAGTTCAAACCATAAAATATACAAGCCAAAATCCAAGAGTTGTTCATTGATAATGCTCCAAACTTCAGACTGTCAATTCAATGCCTAAACAGAAAATTATAAATCTAAAGAACAAGAATTGATTTGAAACATAAATCTGAAAATAAAATCATTCAAAACTATAAAAATTGATTAACTACAATCACACTCAAATATCATACTACAGGTATGTTATATCACCACACAATTATTCTTGCTCTAACTCAAATCGATTACAACTTCACTGAGGCTGGTGGTGGGCCCTGACCACTACCTTAGACAATTTATGCTACAACAATAGAATTACATATCAATAACACATAAACTCATGGAATAAAGATCAATATTAATATATAAATCAATATTTCAAAAATACATATATAAAATAGTTCAAAGCTATGATAAACATAGTTTCTGAAAATTTTTAGGATCACTATTCTTTCCTTCTTGCTTGCCAACCCTCATAACACTGCTAGATGCTCTTTTAAAGAGATCATTGTCTAAAGATAGGTTTAACTAATTGAACACGAAAAATAACACCAACCTTAATTTACCCCACTTTAGTGCACAATGATTGCTTGTGTAGCTCTACTATTGTTGGTTGCATCAAAATATTCACCTCAACATGCTCATTCCTCCTTGCACATTAGCCCAAACTCCCTCTATATGCTACCTGTCTCTTCAATGCAATGGCATAGGCCTAAAACCTAGCTACTACAATCATAGCATCATCATTGTCGACCTTTCTCTTTTTACTATGGCACAACCCCCTTTTATAGACTCACCTTCTTCCCTATGCAATGATGTTATTTGCATGCCCAACACCACAACTCTCGATCACATCACCATAGACTATACCCTTAGTGCACTGTCTTCGTGGGACGTCCATTTCCTATAGTTTGCAATATTTCCTTACACAATGACATAATGACCTATTATACAAATAACTCTCCCTTTGTATTATGCATTGAATTTACTTTGATTTTCTAACATTGTTTATCATAATGAACATCTTTGAAATGTCAAGTATAGTAGATTTGGAGTGCCTCAATGTTTCCTCATCAACAATAGAGATGGCCCCAGTTAAGAGGAGACCAGGTAAAGAGATTTTTGAAGGTGGTGAAAATATAGAAGGTGACGAAGAACATACCGGTTCAAAAAGTGAAGACAAGCATGTAGAAAAAATATGGTCGGTAACCAATTGGTATGGATGGATCGAGGGGATTTGAAATTCAAGGTCACTTACATGATTTGCCTCAGTGTTTAGAAAAATTTCTTCTGAACTTGACCGAAATAAATTAACTTTCAGAGAAGATCATATTCAAAATTTCTACATGTCCTTAAGATTAATGAGTGTTTAATATAAGGATGTGGCATCCAAATTATTTTCTTACACTTTTTGAGATAAAGCTACCACTTAGCGTTATAATATTTGGGTGAGTTCCATTATAAATTGGGAGCAATTTCAAAATGTGTTTATGGATAAGTTTGGAGAAGAGAGAATGTCAGCTACACTATTAAAAGATCTAAGTGTTTTGAAAATGGAGAAAAAAGAGAAAGTTAAATATCTTGGCAAATGCTTCACGATGAAATTGAATAAATTCATCGCCAATGTACACCCTCACTATTCAATAGCTATTTCATATTATACATTAGCCCTACATTCTAACATAGTAATGTTTGAGAAAAGCGATAATAAGGCAGTCAAAAAATGCATGCTCTCTATTAGTGTACATCACATACAAGTGTTGGAAATACTGAGAGGGGGCGTGAATCAATATTTCTTACCTTTTTCTTTTTTTTTATTGTTCTAGTGATTTCCAAAAGCATATATAGATATGTATATGTATACACAGAACACAGAAATCAATAGCTGGAATAAATGCTTTTATTAAGACCCAAGACAGTGTAATGAAATAAATACAATATAAGTATATATCTGACTGTGAGTAGTTGCAAAGCTCCAACTTGGACTTCAGTCTGGCTCCAACCTCCAGAGCACCAACTTTGTTTTGAAGTGGTTCTGCACTTAGGAACACTTACCCCTAATGACTTTAGTCTAGTTCAGTTCTGAGGCTCCAACCTCTTAGGCTCCAACCCAACCTTGGTATAAACTGGTATGCTGCTACACTCTATTCAGCTGTGGTTCTCTCACTCCTACTCTCCTACCTCTGCTGCTTCTACAACCTCCACTACTTCTGCTGTCTCTTCTACCTCTGTTGCTTCTAATACCTCATGCTCTGGTTCTTCACCACAACAATAGCACCAATAGTTCTCTATTTTTACTATTTTATACATTCTCACGTCTTTTTCCATTCATTTTTGCTTACTCACTGGCTCTTTGGCTTCCTCCTCACCTGCTTCAGCTTCCTCACCACTGGCTTGTTTGTCGTTGTAGCTTCCTCTATCTCATTGTGCTCACAGGACACGTTAATTCATAAGAGAGTGCCAAATAATCCACGGAGAACACATCTTATTGGTTACAAATTTAGCAACACTCCTTTAACAATGATTACGGGCATACCTAGAGACAACATTGTTTAACAGACAACCATGTCCCAATCGCAATCACTATCGCCATGAATCAGCCTCCTGAACTATCGGGAGCATTCCATAGTGTATTTCTACCTCTAAATGCCACGTAAGCCAAAAAATTCATTTACGCAGGAAACACAAGAAAAATGGCTAAAGAGCGGACTTCAATATTAATTCACCCGCAACTGTTCCTATATCGGATCCACAGCGTATGTTGCAATCGGCACTCAAGGCTTCGAGGGGTCCTTTATACATCAACCACATGATATCGTCGATGGCCGATGGGCCGATCCTCCTATGGACGCGATATAACAATAGGGTACTATATAATAGGACCAGCGGGTCCGCATACATTATCGCAATCGCCAATTTCAGAGGTTCTCCTATAAGTCAAGCCTAAAACATTACCGATGGCCGATGGCCGATTCACCACTGGACGCGATATTATATTAAGGCAAGTTGTGATGTCGCATTGGGTCCGGAATGTTCATTGATATCGGCGATCACAAAGGGGCTGCTTACCACTATATGACTTCGCTCCGAATTCCCGATGCGATAATCACTATCGGCGATCGCAACATATCGGCAGTTGCAGTCGCAACATATCGGCAGTTGCAGTTGCAACATATCGGTAGTAGCAGTTTCGGGTCCACTCTTGCAATCGCAATCGGAGGTTTCGGGTGTGACACTTAATAGAACCCGCCAATATAATATACTACTCCACCTCCGATAGTGTATTTGTAATATGTATGCTTTGGCCTCCATTTTCACCTCTCATAGTGTTAAGTGCATGTATATATGGTTTTTTCCGCCAATGGGTAAATACATGAGTTTGAGGCATATCACCACTCCTGATAGTGTAATGTGCCATAGATGCCCACTGATGGCTCCCGATGACTCCTGATAACTCTGTCTACTTCCTCTGATGGTTTTTTGCATCCTCTATTGCTCTGATGGCTCTGCTTGTTCCTTTGTTGGCTCTGTCTCCTCCTTTTGGCTCCAATAACTCTATGTGCTCCTCTTGGCTTTGTCTACTCCTTGAATATTGCCATATTGACATTAATGAAAATCTGTGTCCAACAATCTCCCCCTTTGTTATTGATGGCAATATTCTTCTTCTCTCTCCCCATTTGACATCAATGGCAAGGGAATGCATTCAGACTCCCCCTATCAACCTGTTCCCCCTGTCCTGCTACATCTTTATGAATGAAATTGAGTGATGATAAAGAAATAACCCCAATCTTTTGATGCATATGTTCAAATGCTTCTTGAGGAAGAGTTTTTGTGAAAATATCAGCTATCTACTCCTTAGTACTGATATATTCCAGGACGATGTTTTGTTTAGCTACTTTTTCACGGAGGAAATGATACTTGATTGATATGTGTTTGGTTCTTGAGTGCATCACTGGATTTTTTCTGAGAATGATAGCACTTGTGTTGTCACAATAGATGTTAATCGGTTGATCTGTACATATGTCAACATCTTTTAGAGCTTCCTTCATCCATAATATCTGAGTACAACAGTCTGCTGCAACAATATACTTGGCTTCGGCTGTGGATAATGATATGGATGACTATTTTTTGCTGAGCTAGGATACCAAATAGTCTCCTAGGAAGAATGCAATTTCACTAGTACTTTTCTAATCATCTATACTTCTAGCCCAATCAACATCAGTGTATGCAGTTACAGTCAGTGTTGAGTTCTTTGGGTACCAAATACCGAAATCAGAAGTTCCCTTCAGATATCAGAGAATTCTTTTTACGGTTAATAATGGGATTGTTTGGGAGCAGATTGAAATCTTCCCACCATTCCTACTGCTTGCATTATGTCTGGTCATGTAGTTGTTAAGTATAGAAGGGTGCTGATCATTGACCTGTAATGAGTTGCATCCACTAGAGGGGAGTCATCATCTTTGCTCAATTTGCAGTTTGTGGTCATAGGTGTGCTCATGGGTGCATGGTCCTCCATTCCATATTTTTTGAGCATGTCTTTTAGATATTTGGTTTGAGATATACACAATCCTACTCTGGTTTGAGATACTTGAAGTCCAAGGAAGTGGGACAGCTCTCCTATCATTGACATCTCAAACTCTTTTCACATGCTTTAAGAAAATTCATGGCTCATTTCATCATTATTACTAGCAAAAATCAGATCATCAACATAAACAAGAGCAACTAGTAACTTACCTTGATCTATCTTTATGTATAGATTGCTTCTAGCCACTCCCTTTTTGAATCCTTGTTGTTGTAGATAGTGATCCAGTCTTGCATACCAAGCTCTAGGAGCTTGTTTCAACCCATATAAAGCCTTTTTCAATTTACATACTAAGTCCTTTCTTGCTGTTAGATCAAAACCTTTTGGCTGCTCCATGTAGACTTCCTCCTTGAGTTCCCCATTTAGAAATGTTGATTTCACGTCCATTTGATAGATTTTGAATCCTTATGAGCAAGCAAATGCCAAGAACATCTTGATAGCTTCCATACAGGCCATTGGTGCAAATGTCTCTTCAAAGTCAATTCCTTCAATTTGTGAATAGCCTTTGCAGATAAGTCTTGCCTTGTTTCTGATAACCTGTCCTTCCTCAATCATTTTATTTTTGAACACCCATTTGGTTCCTATTATGCTTTCGTCATTTGGATGAGGTACCAGCTCCCATGTCTTGTTCTTCCCAATTTGGGACATTTCTTCTTCCATGGCTTTTACCCAATGAGGATGTTCTGAAACCAGCTCAAGAAAAGATACTAAAGATAGATCAACGCCTTAGAATTTAGCCTCTTCGACGGGGCAACCTCCTTTACATTACATAAATGAACAATTCTTGGATGATTCAAATGAGAAAACCTCCTTTCTTTATATAGGAGTCTAAGGAGTCACAATATAACCCAGCCGACCTAATAATAATAATATAAAGCCACAAAAATAACAATAGAGGGATTCTATGGGGCACAGTAATAACAATATGGGGATAATATGGGCACAACAATATTAATAAGGGATGCAACTACAATAGTAATGGGCTAATTACTAGTATTATAGGGACCCAACATGCCCCTCTCCTTCAAAAAAAGTGTTGTCCTCAACACTTGAGTAGTTCTGGATGCTTCTGTATAAAATTCTCATCCTCCCATGTGGAATCTTCAGCGGATAAGTTCTTCCACTTGATAAGATACTCTGAAATTGATCGATTTCGTAGTTGTCGAGTTCTTTTTTCTGTGACTACTTCAGGTTCCAACATAATTTTCCTTCCTCGTTAAGTTCTAGCAATATTGTTTGAACTGGGAGCTTGTCGCCTATAACCTTCTTTAAGCATGAAACATGGAAAACTGGGTGCAATCGAGAAGCTGCATGAAGCTCCAATTTGTATGCCATAGTACCAATCTTTGGCAACACCTTGTATGGACCATAATACTTTGGTGATAATTTATTATCCTTCTTAGCTTGCTTGAGGGACATTTGCTTATATGGTTGTAGCCGTAGGAATACCCTACCTACATCAAAACTTCTTTCGCTGCGATGTTGATCTGCCTGTTGTTTCATTCTATTTTGTGCCAACACGAGGTTATCCTTTAAGAGTTGGAGGACTTGTTGTTGATGTTCGATGTGATGTTCCACTGCTTGAACCTTAGAATTTTCTCTTAAATATGATGTGATGGATGTTGGCTTATATCCATAAAGTGCCATAAATGGGGTCATTTTTGTTGCTGTATGGAAGGAAGTGTTATACCACCATTCAGCCAGAGGCAACCATTTGACCCATTGTGTCTATTTATCAGATACAAAGAAACGAAGATATCCTTCCAAAAATTTGTTTACTATCTCAGTTTGCCCATCAGATTGAGGATGATAAGATGAGATATGAGCTAACTGAGTACCAAGACAAGAAAATAATTCAGTCCAAAAATTTCCAGTGAAAATGGGATCTCTGTCACTTACAATAATCTTTGGGTTTCCATGTAGCTTTTGGATTGTTTCCATAAATGCAGTAGAAATCGTACTAGCTTTAAATGGATGTGATAATGCACAAAAGTGTGCATACTTGGTAAGTCTATCAACTACCACCATGATGACACTCTTTCCCTCAGACTTGGGTAAACCTATGATAAAATCCATTGAAACCTCCTCCCAACATTGGCTTGGAATGGATAAAGGTTGTAATAAACCTGGTGTCTTAATTGTTTCAAATTTATTTTGTTGGCAAACCAAACATTCTGCCACAAATTTTTGAATATCTAATTTAAGGCCATCCCAAAAAAATTCCTTCTTAACCCTGTGGTAAGTTTTTAAAAATCCTGAGTGCCCTCCTAAGGGAGAAGTGTGCAATTCCATAAGAATCTTTTGTTTTAGTTGGGAATTCTTACAGAGGTATAAGTGATCATTGCACCATAAAGAATCATTTTGCTAGCTAAATGTATCAGACGTACTGGAATCTTGTTGTAACTTTCGAATAAGTGCCCATACTTCTTCGTCATTCTTACATTCCTCCCTTGCTTCGTTTATCCAATCTGGTTGGATAATAGAAATGGTGCACAACAATGCTTCCACATCCTCATCCTTTATTGAGAGTGCATCTACCGCCACATTTTGCTTCCTTTTTTTGCAGATGATTTCAAATTCATAACCCAACATCTTTGTGACCCACTTTTGTTTCTCTTCAGAGGATAATCTTTGTTCTAAAAAATATTTAAGGCTCTCATGATCCGTTTTTACCTTGAAGTGTCTTCCCATTAGGTAGGGTCGCCATTTCTTAAGTGCATGGAGTATTGCCAACATTTCCTTCTCATAAATAGCTTTGTGTAAAAACTTTCCCTTGATTGGACGACTTTCAAAAGCAATGGGTCTTTCATCTTGCATTAAAACAGCACCAATTTCATTTCCTGAAGCATTGCATTCCACAATAAAGGTTTTTGTGAAGTCCGGTGTAGCTAAGACCGATGCTTGGCACATTGCCTCTTTAAGATGTTCGAAGGCCTTTGTTGCTTCTGGAGTCCATGGAAATGCATCTTTCTTCAATAATGTTGTTAGAGGTGCTGCTATTCTCCCATAATTCTTAACAAACTTGCGATAATACCCTGTCAACCCGAGAAATCCTCGTAGATGTTTTATGGATGTGGGGATTTTCCATTCCTTAATGGCTTTAATTTTTCTAGGGTCTACCTTAACTCCTTCATGAGATACAATATGACCTAGATATTCCACCTCTTGTACTCCAAAGAAACATTTGGATCTTTTTGCATATAATTGTTTCTCCTCCAATAGTTGTAGCACCCTGTCAACATGTTCAACATGATCCTTCCAAGACGTGTTGTAGATTAGTATATCATCAAAAATACTAACACAAATTTTCTAAGGAATGGTTTGAAAATGGAATTCATCAAACCTTGAAATGTTGAAGGTGCATTGGTAAGGCCAAAAGGCATGACCAAAAATTCATAATGGCCCTCATGAGTTCTATGTTGTTTTCAGAATGTCTTCATTCTTCATTCTGATTTGATGATATCCTGAACGAAGATCCAACTTGGTGAAGTAAATTGATCCATGCAATTCATCTAGTAATTCATCAATGATGGGAATGAGAAACTTATCTTTAATAGTGAGCTTGTTGAGCTCCCTATAATTCGGACACATGCACCATGATCCATCCTTCTTGTGCACTAATACTACTGGAGCAGAGAAAGAACTTTGACTCAGTTGAATTATACCAGCCTCTAGCATTTCTGCAACCATACGTTCAATTTCACTCTTTTGGGCATAGGGATATCTGTACGGCCTGATGTTTGGAGGAACACTTCCTGGAATCAAATGAATAGCATGATCATGATCATGAATAGCTGGGAGACCTTTGGGAGTCTCAAATACCTTGGAATGATTGTCCAAGACTTTTTCGAGATCTGGAGAAATAGATGATTGCAATGTGGAAACATCTAGCGAACATAATTGTGAAATTACACCCCTTTTTTCCGTTTTTAGAAGCTTTGTCATACCATTAGAGCTAATTATCTTTCCTGGTTTCCCTGCAATAACCCTTAATTCAACTTCCTTTCCTTCCACAGAATATTTCATGAAAAGTTCTTGAAAATTGAAAGCTATTGTACCCAAGGATTGTAGCCATTGTACTCCTAGTACAACATCAGCACCTCCCATTGGAATGGAAAGCATTGGGCTAGTTAATACATATTCTCCCATCGATAGCTTGATATTATGGCACTTTCCAGAGAAATTTATTGTTCCTCCATTTGCAACCATCACTTGACACTCTGGTGCTAGGTATAATAAGAAATTCAATTCTTTTGCTACCTTACAATGAATAAAATTTTGGGTACTTCCTTAATCAATCAACACTAGTACCTTTTTCTTCTTGATTTGTCCTTCTATCTTGATGGTTTGAGGAGTGGTAATTCCCACCAATGCATTACAAGATATGGTTGGATTCATTTCTTCTTTATCTAGGCTTTGTTTCTGGAGTATATCCTCTTCTTTTGACCTTTCTTTCTCCTTTTCTTCTTCGTCTTCACAATCTATGTAGAATAATTTCTTCTCAGCACACTTATGACCTTTAGTATATTTTCTATCACAACTGTAACAAAGCCCTTTTTCTCTTTTTTCTTCCAATTGTGGTGGTGTCAACCTTATAGGTTGTGGAAGACTAGGAGCAACCAAACTTCCATCTTTATAGTTGTGAGTGGTATGCTTCCTGGTTGCCATAATTTTGCTTTCCATTTTCCTTGCTAACCTGAATGCCTTCTAGACTAATGAATCAAGTTCCCAAAGGTGAACATCATGTTGGATATTATCCTTTAAAGTCCCTATGACACATCAATCCTATGCTCCTCTGGAATATCTTTTACCCTTATGTTCAATTTTGGAACTCTTCAATGTGCTCCATTATTGAACCCTTTTGTTTGAGACTTATCAATTGGCTAAAAGCAGTGTTGCTTTTTGTATCCTCATAATGTGCTCTTCCGTAAAAATTGCCCAAGTGATAATTTGTTTACGAGAGAAAAGCCATTGATACCATACAAACTAATTTGGTTCCAAATATAAAGTTGCAATATGTACCTTTTGTGTGTTTTGCACATTATTGAGATCAAAAATTGCTCCATTTGTAATATCCATGTTACGGGATCCTTGCCATCAAACTCCCTCATATCGATTTTTGGAATATGGTGGGTTTTTGATCCCACATTAGAGTCTAAGAAATCATGATTAACGTTTCTTTTGTTCGCATCATGAGTTTCCTTTACTACCTTTTCGCCATTGGTAAGTATTTCTTGTAGAAAATTTGTCAAATTTGTCTTCAAATCTGCCATGCCTGTCTTCAAATTTGTGTTCAAATATATCTTCAAGTTGTTCATCTTAGCTTCCATGCCATTCATCTTAGCTTCCACGCCATTTATGTTAGCTTCTGTTAGTTTTTGTGACAGTGACATATGTTGCACTTGTTCTTGTAATTTTTATAAATCATGTAGCATTTCTTCCTCTTCTTCAAGAGTCATGTTAGAGCTTTCAGGTTCCTTACTAGGTGTTTGCATTTTCTTTCATCGGGGCATGAGTTACTGATAATAATGCTCTACTATGCCCTTTTAATTCCTTCAAAATAAATTTTCAAACCAAGCTTAAGCAAAAATTTAAGAAAATCTACACACCCTTTTTCACTTTGTAGGAGCTCGATATTCCCTCTGATGTATCTTTGTTCTTTCTGATCATCTAGTTCTGAATTTGTGACTTGCAATAGCCCTCTATGTTCTCTTTCCAATGCCACAAGTCTGACCCAAATTGGATTCTCCAAGGAAGAGTTATGCGAAATCTCCCACAGTGACTTTATTATAGACTAGTTCAGTAGAGTGAACTTGTACGATGTGCCACGAGTCACTGGTTCGACCTTTGGATCTAAAAAATTCATACAAGAAGCTATAGTCTGTCCTCTTTCTATACCTTCTTATGAAATTTCAATCTGATCCCCAAATAGAAAGTTATGATGATTTTCCCCAAGTCACTTGTTTGGAATGTAATTCAGGAGTCTGCAAAAAGACCAACTTCCTCAGATCATATCTCCGCAAATATAGCGCGAAAAGCTCTAAAATTCGGACCCAAGGTTCAGCGTGAGCTCTTCTAAAATGCATTTTTTTGCAACTTTTGAAACGTCGTAGAAAATTTTTTATAGTGAAAATGCCACGATGACCTGTTTGGAGCAACAAAACCCTAGAATCCAAAGCTCTGATACCAAATGTTATGAAACCAGCTCAAGAAAAGATAGAAAAGATAGATCAACACCTTAGAATTTAGCCTCTTTGATGGGGAAACCTCCTTTACATTACATAAATGAAAAATTCTTGGATGATTCAAATGAAAAAACCTCCTTTCTATATAAAGGAGTTTAAGGAGTCACAATATAACACAGCCGACCTAACAATAATAATATAAAGCCACAAAAATAACAATAGAGGGATTCTATGGGGCACAGTAATAACAATATGGGGATAATAGGAGCACAAAAATATTAATAAGGGATGCAACTACAATAGTAATGGGGTAATTACTAGTATTATAGGGACCCAACAGAGGATCCTTACTTGCTTCTGCAAATGTTTCTGGTTCTATCATAGATAGGAGGGCAATGACTTTTCTCTTGGGTGTGATTGTTATCCTTCTTCGGGTATGAACACCATCATCTTTGTCTCCAATGATCTGCTCTTCTGGATGATGTCTTTGGACATACTTCATCTTTGAAGGGGTATTAGGTGGTTCTCTTTCCTCTTCTTCTTCTTCTTCCTCATCTATTTCTTCTTCTTTAGGTTCTTCTTCTTCAATGAGAGAGTCATCTTCATGTTCTTTAATTTCCTTTTTTGGAAGATCTTCATCAACCTTTACATCAATGCTTTCCACTATTTTCTTTAGTCGATAATTGTAACACTTGTAAGACTTGCTCTGTGTAGAGTATCCAAGAAATATCGCTTCATCAACCCGAGAATCAAACTTTCCGAGTGAGCCATCATTTATTTTTATGAAGCACTTGCTTCCAAAGATCTTGAAGTACTTCATCGAAGCACGTCTTCCTTTCCATAGCTCATAAGGAGTTTTTTCACAATTTGGTCTTAATTGAGTTCGATTCAGTGTATAGACAGCTGTCCCTATTGTTTCTCTCCAGAATTTAGGTTGTAAGTCTATTGCTAATAGCATAGTTCTTGCCATTTCTTGGACTATTCGGTTTCTTCTTTCAACTACCCCATTTTGCTGAGGTGTTCTGGAAGCCGAGAATTCCATTTTAATTCCATGAATATTACATAACTCACTAAACTCGTTTGATTTGAATTCTCCTCCTCTGTCTGTTATGAGGCACTTAATTTCTAAATCTTTTTCATTTTCTACAAGGGCTTTTAGATTCTTAAAACACTCAAAAGTTTTAGATTTATACTTTATGAAATATATCCAGAGCATTCTAGTATAATCATCAACAAATAACACAAAGTACTTTTCTCCTTGGAGTGATTGATTTCTAGTTGACGCACACACATCAACTTGGATGATCTCCAAGTGCTTTGATGTAGAGAGCTCCTTTGTCTTGTGGCTGATTCTGGTCTACTTTCCATGTTGACATGGACCACATACTGCTTGATTTGGTTTGAACAGCCTTGGGATGTCTTGTATAGTTTTGATATTGTTGATAAATTTTCGAAGCTTGTATGTCCAAGTCGCTTGTTCCACAACAAACTCTCATATGTCTGACTCAAGTAGCATTTATTTTCTTGAATCTTGTTCAGAATGTAAATGTTGTCTGGTGTTCTCACCCCTTTTTCCACAAGTTTCCCTGAGGGAGAGTTCCTTATTTCACAGTCTTTGGTGTTGAAAACAACCTTATGTGTTACACAAAAATATCGTCACCATGATTATTTGCAGTCAGTATGGGTCTATCATCACTTGTACTGTCCTCCTACGCAAGTCTCAGACCTTAGCTCTTCAAATCAAGCTTTGGAAATGGGAGAAAGACATTAAAAATCAATGTAACTTTGGTTCTACACTTTCTCTCACTGTCACCTGCGGTCCCGCACCTTCTGTGTACAAAAACTGCGGACCTGCCCGCTCTGTCCCTAACGGTGTAGGTGTGGACCCCTGTGAAAGTCAAAAGGTGCAAGTTTTATCTTAAAAAACTCAGTTTGGGTTAATTCTAGAGGTTTCTAGAAGGAATTTTGACGTGGATTGTTCGCTCTGAGGTGGTTCATGCATCCCAAAAGAGAAGGAGCTAATCCCTTGATGAGAGTAGATATCCCTTTGAAGGAGGGCTTTATCCCTTTGAATGAGGACCTAGTAACCTCCCTCCATTGCACTATAAATACAGGCATTGGGCTGGTTGCTAGAGAGGTTAGAAGCTGAACATTTTTTAGGGTAAATGTTGGTGAAATCAAGACTTACTAGTTGAGCTTAAGAGGAGAGATCACATACCTTTTTGGCTTCATTGGGGAGTGAGTGAAACTTGTCAAAGTAGAGGAGACTTCTTGCTGGACCCTAGGAGGAGCTTGTACAGCGTCAAGGCAAAGGTTGTAAAGTTCTTCTTCTTTTGATTTAATACAATCAAACTCATTTTTCTCAACAAGTATCTCATGTTATTTGTTTCATGGACTCCTGGACTTTCATGTTAAATATGTTTTATGCAATTGGCTTTTCAGGTGCTATTTAATTTGTTTGCCTTGTTTGTGTTTGCAGATCCGTGACAAAGGAGCTCATTTGGATCGAAGGAGCGAGGGCATCCACAAGCTTGCGTTGGACCTATGGTAGGCCCTAAAAACACTTGTTTGCCATTGTTTATAAAAGCATATTTAGAGAAAGATAGTGTCTGGTTGGTTTGCTTTTCATTAGGTCTTCTTTAGATTCTAGGAAGGTCTATCTTGTCCGCAAGATCAACTTATTCCATGTGACAAAATGGCGACTCCACTGGGGACTTGATTGTTTTCCTTGTTTTTACTTTGACCTGAGAAACTATGTTTTTGTTTCTGTTTTTGGCTTGTTGTGTGTAAAATTGGGTAGAGTTTGTAGACCCAGGGTTATTTTTTGTTTTTCATAGCTTTGGGAGAGGACCGCACCCTAGCCGTTTGACACAGTGCGTACCTACCCGTAGCTTGGCTTTTAGCACAGAGCGGGACCGCACCTGTGTCAACTGTGGGCCTGCGGACCTTGTCAAAATTTTGAAAAACCCTAAGATTTCCTCTGTTAGTCAGCTTAGTGTTTGTTTAGAAATTGTTATCCACTGCCCAAACCTGCATATAACTTGTCAGAAGCTTTCCTTAGATTGATTTCGTTAGTGTTAGGGTTTTAGGTGAAATTTCTAGGAGTTTTGCTTGTTGGGTTTGTTTTTCATTTTGGTTGTGTAGTGGCTTTGAGCTTAGAAGCTGTAGGGACTTCAGATCACCTTAGTGTCTACTAGCCTTCTTATGAGTCTGACCATTTATGAAATCTCCCCTTGTTTGAGGAATTCACTTTGAGTTTTCTCTTTACAAAGCTTTGAAAAGCTTGTGTTTGAGAGTTTGGATTTTCATTTTCAAAAAGAAAACAAAATTGGTTGTTCTTGACTTATTTGTGATTCTGCATAAATTGGTCCTTAGCTTACATCTAGCTAAGTAAAACATCCTTAAAAAATACTTTTAGTAGGCTTTGACTTCAAATAGGTTTTTATAATTTGTAGATCTTAAAGTTAGTCATTTTCATAGTTTTGAGTGTTTTATTTAAAAAATATAAAAATCTCTTTTGGAAAAAAGTTTGTTTTGTAGTGATTGAATGCTTTGAAACGAAAAAGGGAAATTTTTGTGAAATAACTAGTTGTCTCGTTTTGAGTGCTTTGGAAAGGAAAAAACTCTTCTTTTAATTTGTTGAATTGAGAAAGATTTGTGTTTACAAAGTATTTTCATTCTCAAACTCTTTCTTAGTTAGAAGTTCATCAAAGAGGAAAAGATTGTTTAGATCATCTTAGGTGCATTTTTAGTGATTTTGAGTCGAGTCTTCATACCACGAGTTTCATCTCCGCATCTTTGGACTTAAACAAAAACCACTAAAATTAACACTTAAAGTAAAATTCACCTAGTAACATTTTTATTTCTAGGGCTCTGATACACCAACTTAGCTTAGGCTAGTGTCTTGGAGTAGGAGAGTAATTAACTCTCCAAGACAGTAAAAACAAACAAGTAGATGTATCTTGTGGTAGGGAAGAAATCCAATTGTTGCATTTATGCTCTGGGAAAGCCCCTATTAAAGGAGAAGCACGAGATCGTGTCTGAACCAGTGTGGGAATCAATCCTTCCTCATTGGGAACGACGTCAGACATTCACGTATTAAAAACGGTAAACCTCAGATTAGCCATTGTCGAGGAGCCTGGGGTCACTTGTTGGTAAACCTTGGATTATGTCAAGGAGCCTTCAAGGGGATTGAGCTTGCTACTCTGCCCTTGCATGCGTATCGGATCGTAGACTGTTCCCCCAGGTATATTTGTCTCGGTTGGTAACCTTAGTGGCCATATCCTTTAGGACTCTTCCTAAATTGACAGTGGTGGGAAGATCCCACTGTACCTGGAGCAGACGTCAGCTAGACTCACTTGGATTTTTTGGGGGGTTCACTTCACTCGAGACGGTTAAGTGGAGGAACTTGTGCCAGCCTATTCATTAAGCAGGTTGTTGGGGTAACTGTTCCAACTGCCATTTCTGTATCGAACTCTGTGACGTTGGATTTCATCACCAACTAGTGCTTTCGGTACGGAAAGTTACTGTTTGTGTGTGTTTGATCTCCTAGATTCTTTAGGCGTGTGATTCAAATTTGTTTGGTTCTTTAGAGACTTTAGGTGCTTTTTATTGAGATTTTAGTTTGTTTGTGTGTGAAGTAGTTAAAAGTTTTCAACTGTGGCTAAATTACCCAGACAGTCCCGTAGACTTCGGGGCCAACCTCTTGAGGAAGTATCGAGCCAGCTTGAAGGCTTGAAAGTCCTCGTAACTCCTAGAGACAGTAGAGTTGGGTCACCTGAGGAAGGAGAATCTTCTTTGATAGTTCATCCTGATTTTCAACCGTTAGTAGCAGA
Source organism: Pinus tabuliformis (assembly GCA_031772625.1). NCBI lineage: Eukaryota > Viridiplantae > Streptophyta > Pinopsida > Pinales > Pinaceae > Pinus > Pinus tabuliformis. The sequence continues at coordinate 2,003,173,507 of CM062817.1, forward strand.
TTATAATCCACAGTCAGTGTCTGTTTCTGAAATTGCTGGTAGCTTTTCATCTACTAGTGATATAGGTGAAGAACCCAAATTATTTGAGCCTGAAAGTGAATTTGCTGCTACTCCGACATCGGGATTTGTTTCTCCAACTTCTAGTGGTCCTGGTTCACCTAGGGTAGAAAGAGTAATCACCCAAGATCTTCCTTCTAGACTTATTGCTATTGAAGAACTTGCTCCGGAAGAAGAAGTAGGCATCCCTATCCCTAAAAATCAACCTGTTATTGAACTAAGGGACCGTGAATCAATTTTTTACAGTCCACCTAGGAGTAGTTCTCGGTATCTTTCTTTAACTAATTTTCTAGAAAACTCAGGGTTAAGTTTTTCACCACCTCGTGCTCCTTATCACCCAACACCTAGAGGTTTTTATACTCCCGTAAATATGTCAAGACAGTCATCCATGTTTAGTCAATCGCCTGAATCTTTTTTGTACGACGGTTCTTCTATTCCCTCCGAGTATCAGTCACTTTCTGGTATTTTTTCGGGAGCATCTCCTCAACCCATTGAGCAAGGGTTATTAACTGGAAACAATGGTACTAAGTCGTTGAGCGTAGAAGACATTCTCATGATGTCAGGTTCTATTCCCAATCCTCAACCTCAAGGTGGTCAGTTACTGCCTGGGGGGCAACCTCAAGGACAGTACATACCTATGGGATAGTACATTCCTCAAGGTCAACCCCAGACTCAATATGTACCCCAAGGTCAACCCCAGTATCAATTTATACCTCAACGTCAACCCCAGTATCAGTATGTACCTCAAGGGTATCAACCCTAAGGTCAATACTCGAACCAAGGTTTCCAACCACCCTCTGGTCAAACGTATGTTCAAGGAACGGGAAATGTACCTTTCAATTATCAATCCTACCCTCAATCTGGTTATGGTCCTCAGTATTCTCAACCAGTTATGGGTCAGTACCCCAGAATGAATATAGTGTGGGATCCATCGCAAGCTCAACAGGTATTGCAGCCAAGTGTACAGTTGTCATCTCAAACTGGACAACCCTTAGTTTCTGGTTCACCCCAGCAACCAGTGCAGTCTAACATTCAAACTTCTGTACCTTCGGTAGTTTCTCAGCCTGGGCCTAGTACACCTCGTACTCCGCCTCAAACGACTGCTACAACTGCCACAACATCTGTTCAATCTACCACACCTACTTCTGGAGTATCGATAGCTCCGGTTTCTATTGTTCCTGTATCTACTCCTCAGACATCTTTACCATTGTCTGGATCTACGATTCAAACTTCGGTTCAGATGCCTGTAGGACAACCTGGTTTAAGTACGGTTGTCACAAGTCAACCACAATTCACTTATAAACTGTACCAGGGACAGTACCAATTTGGTCCTGCTGTGCAGCAGCCAGTCTATCAGTATCAACCGTACCCTGGGTACACTTATCAACAACCTCAACAACCCCAGTACGGTCCGGTTAATCCTGGTTTTCCGAGAGGATACAATATCCCGAATGCGATTCCTATCCCTAGTTATCCTAGATATCCTCCTCCTGGGGATGGTCTCATAACCCAGAGTTTTAGGGATCCTAATCGGCAGTTAACGTTTATCACAACTTTGGACTTACCTGACTTGTCGCCCCTAACGAACGATCCCATTAATTATCTTCCGTTTTGGCCGCCAATGCCGAATAAGTTGCCCAGTGACATTCCCAAGTTCGAAGGTAAATCAGGAGGGGGACCCGTTGAGCCATGTGATGACTTACCACCTCTGGTGTGCATCTAACTCCATCACAGATGATTCAATCCGTCTTAGACTTTTCCAGCGCACTCTAATTGGTCTCACAGCCAAGTGGTACATTGAGTTACCGTGAGGCACTTTTTATAATTTTAGTCAGTTAACTACCTCATTTTTAACTCATTTTCAGTTGCCAGTCCGATATGACAATGGCACGGAATTTTTAACTTCGCTAAAACAATTGACATCCACTTACATTTCAGATCATATTCATGAGTGGAGATGTCGACGACGTTTAGTGAAGGTATTTATTCCGGATCAGATCTTGGCCGAGTGGTTTGTAAAATCTTTGTTGCCAAAGATCACTGAAGAGGTTGCTAAAGCCAGAGTTGTTACTGAGGAGCAAGTAATTGCTCAAGCACAGTACCTTGACTTGGTCTATACTCAGTCGGGTATGTTACACGAAAAAATCCCCGATCTTCCCAAGCAAAATCAAATCACTGCAGCTCCTTCGGGATCTCATGCCGCCGATGGTATGATTGGCACGGTTAACACTAAAAGTAAGAAGTCTTCTAAGAATTCTTCCCCTATCATAACCTTGCCTGATTCGCCAACAGGAGATTCTTCTGCAGAGATCTCCGCCGATATTCACGTTGTAGAGTCATCTACAGCCAAATCAAAATCGGGTGGGAAGAAGAAAGGGAAGAAGAAGAATAAAATGGACAAAAGTTCAAAGGAGAAACCTGAAAAGGCAGAATCCAATGATGAAAAGCGCAAACCTCGTTATCCTTTACTCATTTGTGATGATGAACATTTTACAAGAGACTGCCCTCATCGTGTAGAGGTTGCGAAGATTGTCAAGGGTTCCCAAACTCCTGTTGTTTTGAAGGATCCTTTTCCGGCTCAAGACAGTAAGATGATAGGTTCATCCTCGAATGCCAATGAAGAACCCATACTGATGATGTCCTATGTTAGGATTGCGATTCGATCGCAAGATTATGGTAGTAAAAGTCCTGTTGATGGTAAAGAAGCAGAATCTTCTCATTCTAATCCATCAACCTCAGCTCCCGGTTCCGATCCACTACAGATCGAGAAACCTAATCCAGACTTGGTAATCAAACCGCCCACCAAGGGTATACTTCGAAATTCAGCTTTCAATCCACATGCGAGAGCGGCTCAGAATTATAACATTGTTGAGGATTTAGTTGTTTCACCCTCAGCAATGTCGGCTTTGGAAGTGCTGCAATCATGTCTAGCACAACGTAAATTACTTTTGTTGGCTATAGGAGCTGTTGACGTTCAGGACCCGAACCTGATAATTTTCGATCTAGAAAATAGTACACCGCGTTTGCCTCATCAAATGGCTTTCCAGATACCAGTGATACTCAAAAACAGGCCTATTCATCGGACTGTAATTGATAAGGGAGCCTCAACGTGTATTATTTCGATACAGTGTTGGAGATCGCTTGGTTCTCCTTCGCTAAATCAATCCCCGACGATTCTAAAGGCCTTTGATGGCCGTGGGTTTCATCCTTTTGGCATTCTACAAGATTTGCCTATAGGGGTTGAAGGAAAAACCGTTAGTCTAGATGTGGAGGTGGTTGATGCCCCTCTAGATTACAACCTTCTCTTGGGTCGAAGTTGGTCTTACGCTATGACAACAGTCGTTTCATCAGTCTTTCGAGTAATAAAGTTTCTACATAATGGAAAGATCGTAACAATAGACGAGCTGGCTTACTTTTCATCTGACCCAGCCTCTTCAGAGAGTATTCAACATGTTGGTAAAACAACTATCCCATATAAGGATGTTGGAGTAGGATTAGTTAAAGATGCCGGTTTACTGGGAACTTTTCCTTTTCCTCCAATCAACGCATCATCTTCATTTGCAACCATTCATACAATTACATCAGACACCATTATTTATGATGATCCTTGGATTGTCCCTTCTAAATCTAAGATAGATTCATTTGGTAATGCCATGCCTTTGAGTCCATATGAAATTGCCTATGAAGCCATGCAGTCGTTTTCCGACCCATGTTCAATCGAAAATGACTTAATGAATGTGGTCCGTGAGGAATCACTTTTCACATCAACCTCGGATTTAACTACGTTTTCTGAACTTGTTCACTCTGATGAGAAAATTCGTGAAATCCTATGTGTAGATGATTTACCATGGGAAGATCTCCATCACAGATCTTCGTTTTTACCTGAGGATGATCATTTTGAAAATGATTTCTCATCAATTTTTACAACTGAATATGTCAAGGAACCTCAGAATCCAATGAAACATCCCGATTCAGAGTTAAATTTGGGAAACATCTCTCGAACTATTCCTATTGACATTTCGGTTAAGCCCGGAATTGTTGAGAACATTCATATAGGTGCCTCGTGTACAGATGATGAAATTCAATTATATAAGGCCCTATGTCAAGAATTCTGCGACATGTTTGCCTGGTCCTACGAGGAAATGCCAAGAATCGGTCCTGCGATTGTTGTTCATGAGATCAAGACTTACCTGGACGCTAAACCTGTCCGGCAACATTTGCGTCAGATTCACCCACGGAAATCTGCTGCAATTAAAGCAGAAGTTGAAAAATTATTGAAAGCAGGTTTCATTTATCTGATCCCGTTAACGGATTGGGTATCGAATATTGTTCCGGTTAACAAAAAGCAGGGAACAATAAGAATATGCATCGAATATAGGGATATTAAGCGAGCCTGTCCAAAGGACAATTACCCAACTCCCTATATCGATCAAATCATTGATGATTGTGCCGGCAGCGAAATATTCTCCTTCATGGACGGTTTTCCGGATATAATCAAATGAATATTCTACCTGCCGATCAACCAAGAACGGCTTTCATTTGTCCATGGGGGACATTTTCTTATTGCAAGTTACCTTTTGGGCTTAAGAATGCCGGAGCAACTTTTCAAAGGGCGATGTCTTATGCGTTTCATGACATCAAGCACATTGTGCAACCCTATCTCGATGACTTGCCTGCTCATTCATTACATCAAGCTAATCACCTCGTCCATTTACGAGCAATCTTTATGAGGTGTAGGCATTATCGTATTCGGTTGAACCCACACAAATGTGTCTTCTGTATAGAAACGGGTCGATTGCTGGGGTTTGTAGATTCGAAAGCCGGCATTCGCGTTGATCCCTCGAAGGTTGAAGCTATCATCAAATTTCCTCCTCCTTCGAGTCTTTGACAACTCCAAAGTTTGTAGGGGAAAGCAAACTTTTTACGACGATTCATTCCTAACTACGCCGAGGTCACAAAGGGTTTTACCCAGTTGTTGAAGCAAAATACTCCATTCTATTGGGATGAGGTAGCTCAGAAATCTTTTGATGCACTCAAACACACGTTGACCCATGCACCGTTGTTGCATATTCCCAACTACAACCAGGATTACTTCTTGTATCTCACCGCCTCTCATTCCACCATTGGAATGGTTTTAGTTCAGGAAGATGAATTCGGAATTGAACATGTGATATATTACCTTAGTCGAACTTTAAATCCAACTAAGCTAAAATACTCACATGTGGAGAAATTGGCATTGGCAGCTGTTCAAGTTGTCCAATGTTTTCGTCACTACATTCTACTACGTAAAACTATGGTAATTTCGGATTGCAACCCTATGATCTACATTTTGACCAGGCAATTGCTAGGGGGCAAGTACTCTAAATGGATCGTTATCCTGCAGGAGTTTGACTTGGAATTTGAGAAATCTGTTGGCATTATGATACATATGTTGTACTTGATGGCAACCCACTCATCTCAGATAATAAATTGTAGTGTATAGAAAAGTTCACGCACTTATATGCAGAGAAAAGTTTATTTCATGTAGAGAAAAATTCACGCACTTTTATGCAAAGAAACGTTTATTTCATGTAGAGAAAAAGTTCACGCACTTTCATGCAAGGAAAAGTGCGTATATGTTGGAGAAATTACCTTTGGTCCATGGTAGTTAGTCCTTGGTATTTGAACCTATGGTTTTGGACCATGGTACTTCGTCAAAAGTGTTGATCTCACGTACTTTCATGGTTGGTTCATGGTATTAGTCCAACAGTTTTTTGATCCTATGGTTTTGGCTTATGGTATTGTGAAAGGCCTAAGCCTATATAAAGCAAAGGAGATCACTTGGCTAATTCATTCTTGCAAATCGAATATCTTAAGATCTGAAATATTGGGTTATTGTTTTAAAAGTTTGATCTATGAAAGGGAAGTTGAAAGCGAATCTGTGAAGGGTGATCTCTCGAGCGCTGCAGCTGCGGAAGTGCGGAAGCGCCACAGAAGGCGCAGTGCGGAAGCGCCATAGAAGGCGCAGTGCGGAGGTGCCACAAAAGGCGCAGTGCGGAGGCGCCACAGAAGGCACAGTGCGGAGGCACCACAGAAGGCGCAGTGCGGAGACGCCACAGAAGGCGCAGTGCGGAGGCGCCACAGAAGGCGCAGTGCTAAGATGCCACAGAGGCGCCATAGAAGGTGCAGTGCGGAGGCGCCACAGAAGGCGCAGTGCGGAGGCGCCACAGAGGCGCCACAAAAGGCACAGTGCAGAGGTGCCACAGAAGGCGCAGTGCGGAGGCGCCACAGAAGGCGCAGTGCGGAGGCGCCACAGAAGGCGCAGGTGCAGTGGTCGCGGCGTCACAGAAGGCGCCGGTGCGGAGGTAGTACAGATATCCGCAGATCTATACCAGTGAAGTTGCGATCCCTGCTTAAAATTTGTTTTAACTGCCTTTGACTATTCTGCAGGGTTTTGGGTGCATAACTGATGTTTGGTTACTGGTATTGAGTTCAGATAATAGTATGATTAATGACTTATCTTTATGTACTAGATCTGGTTGATAACTCTCATAATATCATTATATATGTATGGATCTGGTGATTGGGTGATTCAGAAGGTTGTTTGATTCAGTTTGAAAATTTATGAAAAGTGGTCCTTGAAAGAAAAGAAGTAGGGGGTTGTAGCTCCCTTCCAGGAGAGACTGGAAAACGAGAGAGAGTTGTAGCTCTCTGCAGGTTGCAGCCTGCGTACTGGTAAAGGACTGCACCAGTACAAAACCATTGTAAAAGGAGTTTCTAATTTGAAAGAAGATAGAGACATATTGCAGCAGGTGGTTTTCACCCACATTGGGTTTCCACCTTACATCTTGTGTTCTTTGGTGTGACTATCTGTTTTCTTTGTTCATGCTCATTATTTTATGGTACTGACATGCAAAAATAATTCAAAGAATAAATAAGGAAGATTTATTAAAAGAACTTGATAATACTGATTCACCCCCCCTCTCAGTATTATTTCCAACAATTGGTATCAGAGCAGGTCCTTCAGAGAAGCTTGATCGCTTGAAGGAAGATCATTCATCATGAGCAACTACGAGAGGGAAGCATCAATCAGGCCACCAATTTTTGATGGGACAAACTTCAATTATTGGAAGGTAAGAGTTACTGCCTATCTTCAATCTCATGGTACAGAAGTTTGGGATATCATAGATACAGGCTACACTTTTCCTTCAGCTACTCCTACAGATACAGCCGAAAAGAAGAAATATGAAACAAATTCTAAAGCAGTCAATACTCTGTTGGGATGCTTATCCCAAATAGAATTCGTGAAGGTTATGCAATATAAATCCGCAAAAGAAATATGGGACAAGATTGTCTTGAGCTACGAAGGAGATGAATAGGTAAAGCGTGCTAAACTTCAAACCCTCAGGATTCAGTATGAGAATCTCAGAATGTATAATGATGAAAGTGTGGCTAACTATTTCCTTCGGGTAGATGAGATTGTTAATTGCATGAAAAACTTGGGTGAAGAAATAAAAGAGGCTATTGTGGTTGAAAAAGTTCTAAGATCATTGTCCCCCAAGTTTGAATCTAAAGTGTCTGCAATAGAAGAAAAGGAAAATCTACGAATTCTTACTATGTCTCAGCTACACGGAATTCTAACTGCTTATGAAATGAGAAAGGTAGGTCCATCAGACAGAAGAGAAGCTGCTTTCAAGGCTTCAGGCAAAGGAGACTATTATGAAGCAAGTCACGTGCCATAAGAAGAAGAAGAAGAATCAAATTTTGTCAGAAATCTTCAAAGGGGAACTGGAAGGTTCAGAGGTAAGTTACCTTTTAAATGCTTTGCTTGTGGAAGAGTAGGTCATTATGCTGCAAAATGTCCTCATAAGGATAAAGGAAAGGAACCTGCTAGATGGAATAAGAAACAGATTGCAAATAAGAAAAGCTACTACACTCATGAAGATAGTGATGGTCTATCAAATAGTGACGAAGATGAATGAGGTAATGACTATAAACTCTTAATGGCATTTGAAGATGATGATTACATGGATGCTATAGATGTGGATAGCTTTTGTGAAGAAATTTCTAGACTCAAGACATGTATAGAAGAAAAGAATAGGATCATTGATACTCTACAACTTCAAATTGATGAAAAAGAAAAATATCTTGAAAAGTTAGAAGGCGAAATTGTTGGTCTTAGAAAAGAGATTGAGAAAACAAAGGCTATTAATCTTAATTTTGTCAAAGGATCTGAAACTCTGGATGAGATCATCAATGTACATCGCTCTCCTCTAAACAAGACAGGTCTGGGCTATAATGGAGAAACTTCTCAAGCATCCACCTCAAAGAGTTACCTTGATGCAGCAAGAAGGAATGAGCAAAAGCACAATGGAGATCACCAAGTAAAGTAGGGACCAATTACAAACAAAGACTATCAAGCAAATCAGGGGCAATCTGTCTTAAGGATGAACAAAAGCTACAACCAGCCACAGGTAAAATCCTCTCAATTTGCTTCAAGAATGAATGACAATAGAAATTACAATCGTTTGGCTGGAAGATTTGATAACCGTAGAAATTTCTTCAATGGACAATGCTTTTCTTGCCATAACTTTGGTCACAAAGCAGCTCAATGTGTTGCATATAAAACGATCATGACTAGAGAAGCTCAAAAACAAAGAAGTATGACCGGGATTACAAAAAGGACCTATAACAACTTTTCGGTTCTTGAAAATGAAGTTGAATGTTCTATTTGCAATAACTTTGGTCATGAAGATTCTGAATGCAGGAGCAGGTTTCAGCAGACAAAGGAACAAGCCTCAAGCACCAAAACATGGAGAATAAAGGAACCACAAACAGAAAGATGTGGGATAGCATTTTATGCAGAGGGACAGGAAAATCTATGGTACATTGACAGTGGATGTTCGAAGCATATGACAGGTGATAAAGAAAAACTTGAATCATATTCTGCCCTAGAAAAAGGAAAGAAAGTTTCTTTTGGAAATGATACTCCTGCAACTATAAAAGGAAAAGGCACTGCTCAGTTAAAAGAAAAGGTCAAAGCTGGAAATGTTTTGTATGTTGATGGATTGAAACATAATCTTCTAAGTGTCAGCCAGATGTGTGATCAAAGAATCGAGGTGATATTCAGATCAAATGGATGTCTTGTTCGTGAGCTTGATACAGGTAAAACAGTGATCAAAGGTAAAAGAACTCCAAATAATCTATACATATTTGAAGAAGTAAAACAACAATGCTATTTGAGCAAGGATGATGAGCATTGGTTATGGCATCGGAGGTTGGGGCATCTAAGCTTTTCACAAATAAGGAAAGCATGCAAATATCAGGCAGTTCGTGGTCTTCCAGATATCAAAGTTCCAGACAACACCATATGCAAATCATGTCAGTTTGGAAAGCAAACCAGAACTACCTTTCCAGAAAAGGAAGGATCAGCTAGCATGCCTCTTGAGCTAGTACATACAGATACATGTGGTCCATTCAGGAAAAGAACACCTCGAGGAGAAGAATACTTGATATTATTCATTGACGATTTCTCTAGGTTTGTCTGGTTAGGACTTATGAAGCACAAAGATGAAGCATTCGAAAAATTCAAATCCTTTAAAGCCTTGGTTGAAAATGAATCAGGATACAAAATTAAGTGTCTTAGATCCGACAGAGGTGGGGAGTTTACCTCAAATGATTTTTTCGATTTCTGTGAAGAACATGGGATAAGAAGAGAATTCTCTACAACTAGAACTCCTCAGCAAAATGGAGTGGTGGAAAGAATGAACAGAACTGTCCAACAAATGGCTCGTGCTATGCTTGATGAATCTGGAACTCCCGCAACTTTCTGGGGTGAAGCAGAACATGCTGCGGTTATTATTCTCAACAAAAAAAATGTCCGAGTGAACAACACTCAAACCCCTCATGAGCTCTGGTATGGTGAGACTCCTTCGGTAAAGCACTTCAAAATCTTTGGGAGCAAATGCTATATTAAAAATACTGATGAGCAACTTGGCAAACTTGATCCTAGAGCAGATGAAGGCATCCTTCTTGGTTATTCTCCACACAGCAAAGCATACAAGTGCTATAATAAAAGACTTGGAAGAATTGTTGACAGCATTGATGTAGTGGTTGATGAGAAGGGATACATTCCTAGGCAAGTAAATCATGCAGATATCGAAGAAGATGAAGGCCATCCTCAAAGACAGAATGATGAAGAAGAAGAACCTCAAGAAGAACCAGAGGAGCAGATAAGGATAGAAGAGAAGACTCCATCCAGATATGTTCAGAAGAATCATCCAGAATCTCAGATTTTGGGACAGAAAGAAGCAGGTGTACAAACAAGAAGAACAATTGTAGAAGCTTCAAGCTATTTGGCATTACTCTCTTCCACTGAACCACAAAATGTGAAAGAGGCATGCAAAGATGAATGTTGGGTCAAAGCAATGGATGAAGAACTTGAGCAGATCGAAAAGAACAACACTTGGGAGCTGGTTCCTAGACCAAAGGATAAGAATGTTATAAGAACAAAATGGGTCTTCAAAAATAAATTGAATGAAAATGGAGAAGTAATTAGAAACAAGGCCAGACTTGTTTGTAAAGGGTATGTGCAGCAAGAAGGAATAGATTTTGAAGAAACTTTTGCTCCTGTTGCAAGACTTGAGGCCATCCGAATGTTCCTTGCTCTCTCAAGCTTTCAAAACTTCAAAGTATTTCAAATGGACGTGAAATCAGCCTTTCTGAATGGAGACTTGGAAGAAGAAGTATACATTGAGCAGCCAGATGGTTTCATTCTTGGAAATGATCCAAATCTTGTATGCAGATTGAAAAAGGCTCTCTATGGCCTCAAACAAGCTCCAAGGGCTTGGTACTATCGTTTGGACAAATATCTTCATCAACAAGGTTTTTCAAAAGGATCAGCAGACAACAATCTTTATATAAAAGTTGAAAATGACAAATTGCTGATACTTGTTGTGTATGTAGATGACATTATCTTTGGCAGCAATGAAGAAGCTATGAGTCAAAGCTTTGCCTTGGTGATGCAGAAAGAATTCGAAATGTCCTTGTTGGTAGAACTGACATATTTTCTTGGTTTGCAAATCCAACAAAATGAAGGAGGGATCTTCTTGTCTCAAACCAAGTATCTCAAGCAGATTTTGAAGAAATATGGTATGGAAGAAGCAAAACCAGTATGTACAGCCATGGTCACAGGATGTAACCTCAGTGCAAATGATGAATCAGCAGCAGTGCATCAACCAACTTACAGATCTATGATTGGAAGTCTACTTTATTTGACAGGTACCCGACCAGACATCATGCATGCAGTGGGAATAGTTGGAAGATTTCAGGCAAATCCAAAGGAAACTCATCTTCAGGCAGTAAAGAGAATCTTCAAATATCTTCAAGGGACTCAAAACTATGGCTTACGGTATCCTAGAGATACAGATCTTACACTTCATGCTTATACAGATGCAGATTGGGCCGGAAGCGTGGATGATAGGAAAAGCACAAGTGGTGGTGCATTCTTTATGGGTTCCAGATTGTATCTTGGTTCAGCAAGAAATAGAGTTTGATTGCCTTGTCTACAGCTGAAGCAGAATATGTTGCTGCTGCATCTTGCTGCACTCAACTCCTTTGGATGATGCAGACCTTGCAGGATTTTCAAATCACTTGTACACCACCCATCTCCATCTTATGTGATAATACAAGTGCAATCAACATTTCAAAGAACCCAGTCATGCATTCAAAAACCAAGCACATACCAATTAAGTATCACTTTCTCCGGGAACAAGTGCTTGAACAAAAGGTCAAGTTGGAGTATGTTCCTTCTAAGGAACAGGTTGCTGATATACTCACCAAACCATTGCCTAGGGAGACCTTTGAATACCTCAGGCAAAAGCTGGGGGTTGTTGATGTATCATCTTGTTATTGAATCTCTTCTGATTGTTGGTTGTACGCAAGGTTCATCTGAAGTATATGCGTTGCGGATTGGTCAAAGATCGAATGGCACAGGTTCAGGGGGAGCATATCATGCATTGTTGGCATTATGGAGGAAGTACAGAATGAGATCATGGATGCTGGTCTGAATATTGCTGCAATACGTCTCTATCTCTTTCATGGTCATGGATTATGGTTCTTCTTTGCAGATCTTGTTTATAGTCAGGGGGAGCATAACCCTTTGCCCTTGATGTCAAAGGGGGAGAGTGATTGGTTGTTGTTGCCATCAAGTCCAAAGGGGGAGATTGTTGGCATTATGATACATATGTTGTACTTGATGGCAACCCACTCATCTCAGATAATAAATTATAGTGTAGAGAAAAGTTCACGCACTTATATGCAGAGAAAAGTTTATTTCATGTAGAGAAAAATTCACGCACTTTTATGCAGAGAAACGTTTATTTCATGTAGAGAAAAAGTTCACGCACTTTCATGCAAGGAAAAGCGCGTATATGTTGGAGAACTTACCTTTGGTCCATGGTAGTTAGTCCTTGGTATTTGAACCTATGGTTTTGGACCATGGTACTTCGTCAAAAGTGTTGATCTCACGTACTTTCATGGTTGGTTCATGGTATTAGTCCAACAGTTTTTTGATCCTATGGTTTTGGCCCATGGTATTGTGAAAGGCCTAAGCCCATATAAAGCAAAGGAGATCACTTGGCTAATTCATTCTTGCAAATCGAATATCTTAAGATCTGAAATATTGGGTTATTGTTTTAAAATTTTGATCTATGAAAGGGAAGTTGAAAGCGAATCTGTGAAGGGTGATCTCTCGAGCGCTGTAGCTGCGGAAGTGCGGAAGCACCACAGAAGGCGCAGTGTGGAGGCGCCACAGAAGGTGCAGTGCGGAGGCGCCACAGAAGGTGCAGTGCGGAGGCGCCACAGAAGGCGTAGTGCGGAGACGCCACAGAGGCGCCAAAGAAGGCGCAGTGCGGAGGCGCCACATAAGGCGCAGTGCGGAGGCACCACAGAAGGCACAGTGCGGAGACGCCACAGAGGCGCCACAGAAGGCGCAGTGCAGAGGCGCCACAGAAGGCGCAGTGCGGAGGCGCCACAGAAGGCGCAGGTGCGGTGGTCGCGGCGCCACAAAAGGCGCAGGTGCGGAGGTAGTACAGATATCCGCAGATCTATACCAGTGAAGTTGCAATCCCTGCTTAAAATTTGTTTTAACTGCCTTTGACTATTCTGCAGGGTTTTGGGTGCATAACTGATGTTTGGTTACTAGTATTGAGTTCAGATAACAACATGATTAATGACTTATCTTTATGTACTAGATCTGGTTGATAACTCTCATAATATCATTGTATATGTATGGATCTGGTGATTGGGTGATTCAAAAGGTTGTTTGATTCAGTTTGAAAATTTATGAAAAGTGGTCCTTGAAAGAAAAGAAGTAGGGGGTTGTAGCTCCCTTCCAGGAGAGACTGGAAAACGAGAGAGAGTTGTAGCTCTCTGTAGGTTGCAGCCTGCGTACTGGTAAAGGACTGCACCAGTACAAAACCATTGTAAAAGGAGTTTCTAATTTGAAAGAAGATAGAGACATATTGCAGCAGGTGGTTTTCACCCACATTGGGTTTCCACCTTACATCTTGTGTTCTTTGGTGTGACTATCTGTTTTCTTTGTTCATGCTCATTATTTTATGGTACTGACATGCAAAAATAATTCAAAGAATAAATAAGGAAGATTTATTAAAAGAACTTGATAATACTGATTCACCCCCCCTCTCAGTATTATTTCCAACAAAATCTAAGTCTAAGAAATCTTTAGTTTTTGTGGAGTTAATGTGTGACTTCTTGCGTGCTGACACGGAAACTGTGGTGGAGGAGCCCATTGTGGACGAATCCTTGTTTCTAATCAGCACTTTAGATCCGTGGTATGGGGATATCATCGTTTATCTCCACACCCAATCCTTTCGGCCAAAAATTTCACGGTCAGAACGTTAAAAGATTTGTTTCCAGTCCCAACAATTCAAGATTATTAGACATACTCTTTATCGCCGTGGGGCGGATTCTGTTTTTCGACGTTGCTTAACTCACGAGGAAGCTGAAAGGGTTATAAATGACTGTCACTCTGGAGCGTGTGGTGGTCATATGTCTGGGTTTTCCACAACCCAAAAGATATTGCGTGGTGGCTACTTCTGGCCGTCTTTATTTAAAGATTGTATTACGGCGGTCTGAAAATGCCACAACTGCCAAATGTTTTATCGTAAGATGCACGCTCCACCTGCTCCTCTCCACCCTATAATTGTCGTTGGTCCTTTTGCCAAATGGGGTATAGATTTTATTACATGTAACCCTCACTCGGCCAGGGGGCATGTGTATATCATCCTTGCGGTAGATTATTTTACTAAGTGGGTCGAGGGCATGTGTATAGTTTTTTCTTTCTAGCTGGTGTGTTTTAGTTTAAACAGTGTGCTTAGCTTAGAGAGTGTTTTTTGTCATTATTCCTGCTTATCTTGGTTTTACTCTTCATATTGCAGATGTCGATGCCTCTCCAAACATACATTGCTTTCGCTGATGGTGCTTGTCGTAATACATGGAACATCTCTTCCACAGCTTGGGTTATCTATTCACCCTCTGACGAGTTAGTATCTATGCATGGGGTAAGCCTCGGTCAAACAACCAACAACATTGCCGAGTATAGTGTAGTGATTGAGTTATTATCTGAATCTATTTCATTTGGGATTCGGAGTTTGATAGTGAGGTTAGATTCTGAACTCGTTGTATTACAGCGTAATAGAGTGTATGCCACTAGAAATCCAGTGCTATTGAGATTATTTTTGAGAGTGCGTCTCTTGGAACGTGAATTTGACTATATTCAATATCAGCATATTCCAAGATCTTTAAATACATTAGCAGATGCAATTGCTTCTCGAATGTTAAATAGACATTTGCAATAATCATACATGTAAATTTAAAACCATTCCATAACATGATTTACAAGATAAGCCGGTAATAGTGATATATATATATATATATATATATATATATATATATATATATATATAGGAGTGTGTCAAAAAATACATCGTCCTCGATCATAGGTTGAAAAACACCTTATGATCGGCAAAAATGATAAGTACAAAAAACAAAAATGTCACATGTGCCCACAATAGGCGATCATCCTATCACTGGTGATGATCTCTATAAGAAACCACTGCACGGGCCACCTTGCAAAGGAACCTCCTAAAAGGTCCCGGGACCCCAATCACATAGCGCTGAAGTCGACAAGGAATGTCGTCTATAGTGGTCTCAGGAATAGCTTGGCTCGAGATGACCCTCCAACTCGGCCAAAACCTCTGCTGATTCATCTTGTGGGGCTAGCGCAGGTGCAACTGGTTGCTTCCCCTCGTAAGGCCGGAGAGCGACTGGTCGCTGTGGACCCACATCTGCATTTGAAATTTTTACTATCCGTTTTGAGATGATGAAAAAATAACAAAAAATTAAAATAGAAAAAATGTTGAAAAGGATTTTACCTGACTCGTCCCACTGCTCTCCTGGTGGAAGAACCATGTCTGGGTCACCACAAAAATCTATCCCAGCGTAAGTCCTGAATGGAAAAGACTTGGTTTTCCAACCATTAGAAATACTCAGGTTTGAATCGAGCAACCTCTGTCCTCTCGTCCGGGTGACAGGCCATAACTGCGACCCATCGCATCCGTTTGGGCTCTCGAGGAAGCCCAGCTCCAATAGTAAGGTGTTGTGGGATCAGCATAGGAACCCTCTCTAGGCCAGAACTCACAACCAAAGCCCCATAACCAAAGGTCTTTAGTTGTCTGTTTTTGGCCCTGGTCAGTTGGCCTTTCAGATTGGCCAACACGGCATCGCACCAGTTGAAGATGGTGCCACGAAAGCAATCAACTTCCATACGCATCTGGGATCTAGTGGCAATATGTAATGTGGCAGCTCCGCAAAGTCTGGTGACAATGAACGCAATCACCATGAGTTCAGGACGGGATATGGTCTTTATGTCTATCCCTTTGTCTCTAGCCTGGCTGTTGCAGTACTCTAGCCTGAGGCTATCGACAGACTGGCCACCTAGCCTAGCCCCAAACAGAGTCAAGTCTTCGCCTCTCTTAGGCAAACCAGTCAAGAAATATATGTCTGTCGGCTCGATTTCGAGCTGGTGGCCACCAATGAAGAAACACTGGTCCTGTATGCTCCATCTGTCAACCAACCACTGTAAGAAATCCACCTGAGCCCTCATGCCAGGAATGGCCCAGTATTTGTACAATCCGCACGCCCTCAAAGCATCAAGTGAAGGCTGATGATTCCATGCGGCAGCATCCACATCCTCATGCTCTCGTTCACGCCAATCTAGCATGATGTACTCTTTGCATCAAGTATAAAGACAAATTAAAATGCTAGAAATTATTTTGTGTGGTCCATTTTTGAGAATTTTGGGTTAAAAACCGTTGTGACGGGGACCGCACCCTCCGGGTTAGACACAGTGTGTGGGACCGCACTTTGTCTACATGGAAGGTGTGGACCCTGAGCTTTTTCCCAATGGAGAAAAATTCGGGGTCCGCTGTCCCGCAATGGTAAACCTGCTGGCCCCCGCGCGGGGGTTTTATGCCTAAAAACCCTCCCAAAAATGAAATAAATGACTAAAACAAGAAATTAAAAGGTTAAAAATGAAGAGTGGGATGATGTGGATTACCTGGAGAAGACGACGTTCGATTCCGATGGTTGATTTTCCACAATCTTCACAGGAAGTTTTCTAAGCAAAAGCACTATTTTCTCACCCAAACTCAAACGGTAAAAATGAATTGACAAAGACCCTTTTTATAAGTTTTTTGAGTAAATAAATTGCAAATTTGTTTATGTTTCACTTTGAAAAGGTATTTTTGCGACATTTTTATCTATTTCAAACAGGTATGAGTAATTTTTGTGTTTTTGTGCAGAATAAAGGATTATTCAGGCGAAATCTATTATTTTCGACGAAAAAACATGTAGAGTCATCTTTAAGCTCTTTTCTGACTCCTAAAACATGAAAAGATTGCCAAGTGTTTTTTTTAAACTCGTTAAAACAGAATTAAAATACGGTCCACTTACAGCTCTTTTCTGACCGTAAAAAACATGAAAAGATTGCCGGATTTTTGTCGTTTCAAATTCGATATCGGTCATAAAACGACGTGTCGTTGATCGCTTTTTTACTTTTTCGGGTCAAAGGCACTAATGACGAAAAGTACTCCTTGGTCGTAAAAGATCAAGCGATTCTCTCAAGTATTATTTTATACTTTTTCGGGATTGGGAGACACAAATTTACGAAAAAGGTCAACCCTGGAGTCTTCTTAAGTTTTTCAGACTCTCTAAAATTGAAAAACTCCGAGTTTCTCCTATATTGGACTCGTTAAAATTTCACAGTAAAGGACCTGTTCAATTACAAACAGGAATGAACCACTCCTTCTTAGGGTTCGAATTTAAACTAAGTTGGACTCATTCGAAGGATGAGCTTATAATCAAGCAAATGTTATCCTCCTCAAGCTTGTCAAAAATAAAGAGGTACTTGCCAAAAATGGTGGGGGAAAAGAGAGAAAAATGAGCCTGTTTGTCATACTTTGTAACCACTCTTGAACACGACACTTTTATTCACCTGGGTTGGGAAATCCTTTGCCTAACAGTTGATCAAACCACATTGAAAGTCTTCAGCCGGTTTCTGGGTATTAATTGGTATTAAATTTGGGTCAATTGTCACCAAGCCATCTGTCGTGTCGTTATGTATTAAAGAGATCACTGCCAATAAGCCATTCATCTGCAAAATATCTATCATCCATCTTGACCATCCCTGAGTCAATCCTTGCAACTAAATTTCTTCAACTTGATCTATGATTTCGTGTTGTGGGCTTGCCTGCGACGGATTGCTTTCTATCGATATCAGCTCATTATCTATAAAGATGATCTAGGAATCGTCAGTACCTTGGGATCTGCATGCCTCAATGGCAGGTTTCTTGCCTTTGATGATAGTTTACATCATTGAATTTCGATCAAAGGATTCTGTGACATGTTCGACATCAACACATTTATTCGCATATCATGGATTGTACTGGGTACTTTGAGAGCCATTGACATCACTGATGGTTTCTCTCACACTTGTTAACAGTTTACATCATTGACTGGTAATCAAGTGGTTTCTACCATGTTCAACATCAACACATTCATTCGCATGGATAGAATTGTACTATTTCGGGAAGTAGAAATAAAGACCCTGGATCTAGTTTCCACAATCCAGGCTGTGAGGAATTTTGTATTCATTATATAATGGACTATTCATAAATAGATGGCTGCGTCCATACTGTGTCCACATGAGTCTTTACTTGTGATGTTTTACAAGATCATTCCTATATCAGAGCAGTAGTTAGTTTTTCTATTTAGTTTTGATCTGAGTATGGGAATGCCTACCTTAGCGATGATATGATCTCATATATATATATATATATATATATATATATATATATATATATATATATATATATATATATATATATATATATATATATTGCATTGAATGTTTTTACAGGTTCCAACCAGGCTCTCCACAAGATGATCCTCGAAATGATAAAGTACTTCACTCTTCCTAAATGATAAGAAATCCTCATCTATTATAGACTTCGCACTTTAGGGGGCAATATGTTACACAAAAATATCGTCACCATGATTATTTTCAGTTAGTATGATCCGGATTTAAACAGGAATGCAACAAATTACAAAGAACACCATATACACAAAGATGCAGCGGAAATAATACTTCATTTCATTAATGGAAAATACTGAAATATGCTTACAACCAGAAATGGAAATAAACCAGCTAGGGCGATGGTAGCTTATCTCTGAGAAGAGATGTGATGGCTACATGCCTCTGAACTGTCTTACAATGAGGCTCGAAGGCCTATTTATTGTTGAGAAACAGTGGAAAAACCCTTAACATTCCAAAACCTAACCCTAGAAGATAAAACGCCAAACTATGGGGCCCCGTTTGGGGTATGTTGGTACATCAACTTCCCGGGGTCGTAACTTTGGCATACGATCTCTGTTTGACGCATACAATATCTTGTTAGAAAGATCTATCCGAGCACTATCATTGTTGGAACAGGAACAGGCAACATGGACCCATGTTGCCCCCAGATTCCCCAAAAAATGTCGTTTAGGGCCTCAAAACGGCTCCGAAAGTTCAGGACACGAAAAACTGCTAAAAATAGTAAGTTGTGCTACAATTAAGGAAACTGAAAATGCTGAGAAGAACAATGGTGGGGATCCAGGTGGACTTGGCAGGTGGCCACCAATATCCACCTGGATCATTCCTTCCCCCTTAGGAAGCAATGGTCCCCATTGCGTTGAGCTCCTCCATGAGATGAGGAAACTTTTGTTGAACTTGTTCCCTGGTGAGCCACTTGCCCTGCTGAAGGAGTTGGCCTGCTTTGACAACTCGATACAGTTGGATATTCTGTTGGCGAGTGTTCTTGATCTGTGTGTCCATGATCCGATCAGTTGTAGCTTGTTCCATGCAATCTGGATTTAATTCTGTGGGTTTGAGCTGTTCTGCAATGTCGGATGTGTCTAGCAATGGTGGAAAGTATGGCCGAAGGCGGTCCACATTGAACACTAGGTGCAGGCCAAGGAATAGGGGAATGCTAAGCTCAAATGCATTGTCTCCCATAGCCTTAGTAATGGTGTAAGGACCATATCGGAGTGGTCTCAATTTCCGATAGGCTCCAGTAAGGCGTTCCTTTTGCAAATGCAACCAGACTTTGTCGCCCACCTGAAACTTGTGTGGCACCTGATGTTGATCATGTCGCTGCTTGTACTTGGCGTTTGATTTCTCAAGAATGTCATGGACCTGCTGGCGAATGTGTTGGATCCGCTCAATGAAGCTGGTGGCCTTATCTGTTTCGGACTGGACATGAGCTGAATTTATGTGAGTAGCTGCAAGTGGCATGGCCACATCAATGGGGCATAGTGGCTGGAATCCCAAACCCACCTGAAAAGGGCTATGGCCAGTGGAGCTGTGAAGAGCTCGGTTGTAGCTGTGCTGAACATAAGGGAGGCTCTCGTCCCATGTGCGTGGATGCTTTGAGTTATACATGCGCAGAATGTGCACAATCATCCTATTGACAACCTCTGTCTGGCCATCAGTTTGAGGATGGAAGGCTGTGGACTTCGTGAGTTTGGTGTCCAGCATTGACCAGAGACTGGACCAAAATGTGCTAAGAAACCGACTGTCCCGATCTGAGATGATAGACTGTGGGATCCCAAAGTGCACCCACACTCGTTCAAAGAAGAGTTTAGCAGTGGCTTCTGCTGTGATATTCTTCTTGCAGGCCACCATAATGGCTATCTTCGAGAACCTGTCGACGACCACACAAACACAGTCATTTCCATGCTTGGTGGAAGGAAGGCCTGACATGTAATCCATGGAGATGGATTCCCAAGGTCGACTTGGGGTAGGCAACGGGGTATAGAGGCCGTGCTTCTTAATGGTCGGTTTGGCAATGGCACAGGCAGTACATGATCTGATGTACTTTCCAACATCCTGTCGAAGATTCGGCCAATAGAAATAATTTTGCAGAACTGCCACTGTTTTCTCGACCCCGAAATGCCCAGCAGCCCGACTGTAGTGGGCTTCCCAAATCATCTTGGCACGCTCGCTTGAAGGAACACAAAGGTGACCGAGGTGGCATAATAGGGCATCCTGAAGGTGAAAATCTGGAACATGCCGACCCTCCAAGAGTGTCTGGTATGTGTGGCCGAATTCTGGGTCGCTTTTGTAGAGAAGTGGCCAATCAGAAGTCTCGTGCCCACAAGAGTTGAGCACGGTGGTTAACGCCATGATCGGTGGTCGACTGAGGCAATCTGCAACATTATTGGTGCTGCCCTTCTTATACTTGATATTCAAGTGGAACTGTTGCAGGTATGTAGACCACTTCTGATGGCGATCATTCTGCAATTTCCCTTGGGTCTGTATGAACTGCAGGGGTCGGTGGTCTGTGTGGATGACCGTTTCCTTCCCCAAAATGTAATGCTTCCATTGTCGGCAGGCCTGTACAATGGAATACATCTCTTTATCATAAGTGGGGTACTTCCGGACTGTGTCTGAAAGTGTTTCACTGTGATATGCCACTGGATGTCCATGTTGAGTAAGGACTGCCCCAATAGCATAGTCAGAGGCATCTGTCTCGACCTCAAATGGTTGTTGTAAATCTGGTAACGCGAGCACTGGTGCCGTGCAGAGGCGATCCTTCAACTCCATGAATGCTTTCTGTTGAGATTCAGACCAAAATAATTTTGCTTTCGCCCCTCCCTTGGTGACTTGACTCAAGGGCCAAGAAATATGAGAAAACCCCAACACAAACCTGCGGTAGAAGTTGGCAAAACCTAGAAAGATCTTCGTTTGACGGATACAATAGCTCGTTAGAAAGATCTATCTGAGCACTATCATTGTTGGAACGGGCAACATCGGTCCATTCCATGGACCCATGTTGCCCCCGGATTCCCCAAAAAACGTCGTTTAGGGCCTCAAAACGGCTCCGGAAGTTCAGGACCCGAAAAACTGCTAAAAATAGTAAGTTGTGCTACAATTAAGGAAACTGAAAATGCTGAGAAGAACAATGGTGGGGGTCCAGGTGGACTTGGCAGGTGGCCACCAATATCCACCTGGATCATAGTATGGGTCTATCATCACTTGTATTGTCTTCCTAAGCAAGTCTCAGACCTTAGCTCTTCAAATCAAGCTTTGGAAATGGGAGAAAGACATTAAAAATCAATGTAACTCTGGTTCCGCACTTTCTCTCACTGTCACCTGTGGTCCTGCACCTTCTGTGTACAAAAACTGCGGACCTGCCCGCTCTGTCCCTAACGGTGAAGGTGCGGACCCCTGTGAAAGTCAAAAGGCACAAGTTTTATCTTAAAAAACTCACTTTGGGTTAATTTTAGAGGTTTCTAGAAGGAATTTTTACATGTATTGTTCGCTCTGAGGTGGTTCATGCATCCCAAAAGAGAAGGAGCTAATCCCTTGATGAGAGGAGCTATCCCTTTGAAGGAGGGCTTTATCCCTTTGAAGGAGGACCTAGTAACCTCCCTCCATTGCACTATAAATACAGGCATTGGGTTGGTTGCTAGAGAGGTTAGAAGCTGAACATTTTTTAGGGTAAATGCTGGTGAAATCAAGACTTCTTAGTTGATCTTAAGAGGAGAGATCACATGCATTTTTGGCTTCATTGGGGAGTGAGTGAAACTTGTCAAAGTAGAGGAGACTTCTTGCTAGACCCTGGGAGGAGCTTGTACAGCGTCAAGGAAAAGGTTGTAAAGTTCTTCTTCTTTTGAATTAATACAATCAAACTCATTTTTCTCAACAAGTATCTCATGTTATTTGTTTCATGGACTCCTTGACTTTCATGTTAAATATGTTTTATGTAGTTGGTTTTTTAGGTGCTATTTAATTTGTTTGCCTTGTTTGTGTTTGCATATCCGCGACAAAGGAGCTCATTTGGATCGAAAGAGCGAGGGAATCCACAAGCTTGCATTGGACCTAAGGTAGGCCCTAAAAACACTTGTTTTCCATTGTTTATAAAAGCGTATTTAGAGAAAGATAGTGTCTGGTTGGTTTTCTTGTCATTAGGTCTTCTTTAGATTCTAGGAAGGTCTATCTTGTCCGCAAGATCGACTTATTCCGTGTGACATTATGTCCTTGGTCATAGATTTGGTTGACACTCAGGAGATTGTGTTTGAGTCTGTCAACCAACAGAGCATCTTGAGCTTTTCCTTTTCCATTGATCAGAGTAAATGTTCCTTTTCCTACAATTCTGCCTGATCTGCTTCCAAAGGACACATTCCCTTCCTTTTTTCTCAGTGAGACAAAATTCCTTCTGTCTCCTGTCATGTGTCTGGAGCACCCACTATCTACAAACCACTAGTTTCCATTATTTTGAGCATATAGAGCCAGGCCGCATTTGTCCATGCTGGATTTCTTGCTACTCATCCTTCTTCCTTTGAGTGGGTAGTCTTGTTCATAGTATCCATTATTGTAGCAGAAAGAGCAAATCAGATCAAATTTTGTCAAGGGATCAAAAGAATTGAAGGTTTTGATTTGTCCCTGCCTTTTGGGGGCATATGAGTTGAGTATTCAGTCCTTTAGCTTTGTATTTTCACTTCTGCGAGCCATACAATGTCTGGCTTGATGACCAAAGTTTTTACAGTGAAAGTAGTGTCCAAGAAAGATGGTTTTGTACTTGTTGAAGAAACCACGGTTTGAGTCAATTTCCTTCCTGGGAATTACTCCTCCCTCGTTCCTTGGATTTGCGATGGGCCCTTGGTGGAGTAGAGGTTTGTATTTGCTGTAGTGTCCATGATTCAACTCCACATTCTTCTTTGGAGTAATTCTCTCTTCATTCTTGGGATATAGGATGCACTTTTGATAACATACTTTTTCATCTTTTGGATTGCAGGAAAGTGCATCGGCATAGTTGTTCACACTATTCTTAGTGCTTGATGATTCTCCTTTGAAACCTATTCCAGACTTGTCATGTTGAGGTTTTTGATTTTTCAGAATAGTCTCAAGTATTTTAGAGCTTTTACATCCCTTTTTAATTTGCTCCAACTCCTTTCTCAGAGACACTATTTCGGCCTCACGTTCTTCACAAGTCTCTTCTTTTTCTTTAAGCTTTGCTTCCAAGAAATCTTCTCTCCTTCTTATTTCCTCGTTTTCCACTTTGAGAGAAATTATTTTGTTCCGTAGTTTCTCATTTTCTTCAATGGCACTTATTAACAGTTCATCTACATTTCCTTCCAACCCTGAGTCATCATCATCTATGAGTGCCATGAATAATGTTTCTTGGCTTTCATCATGATCACTTTCCTCATCTGATTTCTTTATGATGACCATAAACTCATCCTCATCAGACTCATCTTGCTTGGAGAAGAATTTTTTCTTATTGAACCCTTTCTTTTTGTGTGCCATTCTTTTAAAATTTCCTTCATCATCACTTTCATGTTTATGAGGACATCTTGCTACATAATGACCTATTTTACCGCATTTAAAACAAATAAGAGGATACTTTCCTTTAAGCTTAGATCCTCTCTTCAGCTTTCGTACAAATTGAGCCAATTCAGATTCCACATCTGACTCATCACTACAGTCATTCCTTTCTTTCCCCTTCTTTGACTTTGAGGCCTTGAATGCTACATCTTTGGAGCTTGGGCCACCTTTCCTCATTTCATAGGCAGTGAGAATTCCATGGAGTTCATCCATTTTGAGGGTATCTAGATCCTTTGCTTCTTCTATAGCGCTTATTTTGGAGTCAAATCTGTTTGGAAGAGACCTTAATACCTTTTGAACAATGGTACTTTCTTCAATTTCTTCATCCAATCCTTTCAGGGAATTTACCATTTCAGCTACTCGAACGAAGTATGATGCAATATCTTCTTCATCTTCCATCCTCAAACTTTAAAATTGTCTTCTGTGAGTTTGAAGCTTTGCCTTTATGACTTTTGAGTCTCCATCGTACAAGCCAACTAGCTTCTCCCACATTTCTTTGGCAGAGGTACAGTGCATGACTTTTGTAAACTCAGAATCAGTGATTCCACTAGTGATGGAGTTCATGGCCTTTGCATTCGTGATGTAGGCTTTCCTCTCATTTGGGTCTGTTGGAAGAGTGGAAGTTGTTTGGTATTGATTTTGAACAAAGTGCCAGACTTCAGGTCCAAGGGAAATTAAATAGTTGGTCATTCTTTTCTTCCAGAAACCAAAGTTAGTGCCATCGAACAAAGGAGGTCTTCTTGATGCTTCGTGATTTCTCATTATGGCTGCGGATCCTTCTTCAAGATGTTAGGATAGTATGAAGAAGCCAACTCTAATACCAATTGTTGGAAATATTGAGAGGGGGGGTGAATCAGTATTTCTTACCTTTTTTTTTTATTCTTCTAGTGATTTCCAAAAGCATATATAGATATGTATATGTATACACAAAACACAAAAATCAACAGTTGGAATAAATGATTTTATTAAAACTCAAGATAGTGCAATGAAATAAATACAATATAAGTGTATATCAGACTGTGAGTAGTTTCCAAGCTCCAACTTGGACTTCAGTGAGGCTCCAACCTCCAGTGGTTCTTCACTTAGGAGCACCTACCCCTAATGACTTTAGTCTTGTTCAGTTCTGAGGCTCCAACCCAACCTTCGTATAAACTGGTATGCTGCTACACTCTATTCAACTGAGGTTCTCTCACTCCCACTCTCCTGCCTCTGCTGCTTATACAGCCTCCACTGCCTCTGCTGCCTCTTCTGCCTCTGCTGCTTCTACTACCTCATGCTCTGGTTCTTCACCACAACAACAACACCAACAGTTCTCTATGTTTACTATTTTATACATTCTCATGAATTTTCCATTCGTTTCTGCTTACTCGCTGGCTGTTTGGCTTCCTCCTTGCCTGCTTCAGCTTCCTCACCACTGGCTTGTCTATCATTGTAGCTTCCTCTGTCTCATTGTGCTCACATGACACATTAATTCATAAGAGAGTGCCAAATAATCCACGGAGAACACATCTTACTGGTTATGACTGTAACATCACTCCTTTATCAATGATTACGGGCATACCTAAATACAGCTTTGTTTAACGGACAACCATGTCCCAATCGCAATCACTATCGCCATGAATCAGACTCTTGAACTATCGGAAGCATTCCGTAGTGTATTTTTGCCTCTAAACACCGCGTAAGCCAAAAAATTCATTTACACGGGAAACACAGGAAAAATGGCTGAAGGGAGGACATCAATATTAATTCACCTGCAACTATTCTTGTACCGGATCCACAGCGTATGTTTTAATCGGCAGTCAAGGCTTCCAGGGGTCCTTTATACATCAACCTCATGATATCGCTGATGGCCGATGGGCCAATCCTCTTATGGATGTGGTATAACAATAGGGTGCTATATAATAGGACCATCGGGTCTGCATACATAATCGCAATCGCCACTTTTAGAGGTTCTCCTATAAGTCGAGCCTAAAACATTACTAATGGCTGATGGGCGATTCACCACTGGATGCGATATTATATTAAGCCAAGTTGTGATGTCGCATCGGGTCTGCAACGTTCATTGCTATCGATGATCACAAAGGGGTCGCTTACCACTGTATGACTTCGCTCCAAATTCCTAATGCGATAATCGCTATTAGCGATCGCAACATATCGGTAGTCGCAATCGCAGCATATCGGCATTCGCAGTTTCGGGTCCACTCTTGCAATCACAATCGGAGATTTCAGGTGTGACACTTAATATAACCCAACGATATAATATACTGCTCCACCTTCGATAGTGTATTTGTAATATGTATGCTTTGGCCTCCATTTTCGCCTTTACACCTCTGATAGTGTTAAGTGCATGTATATATGGTTTTTGCCGTCGATGGGTAACTACATGAGTTTGAGGCATATCGCTACTCTCGATAGTGTAATGTGCCATAGATTCACATCGATGGCCCCTGTTGACTCCTGATAACTCTGTCTGCTTCCTCTGATGGCTGTTTGCATCCTTTGTTGCTCTGATTGCTCTGCTTGTTCCTCTGTTGGCTCTGTCTCCTCCTCTTGGCTCTAATAACTTTGTGTGCTCCTCTTGGCTCTGTCTACTCCTCTAATATTTCCATATTGACATCAATGACAATCTGTGTCCAACAACAAGAAGATTTGAAGGCTAGTGGGAAGAAGCCTTAGGAAACTGTGAATAAACAGGCTTAGAAAGAGGCTAGTGACCTAGTGAGTGTCATTAAAATGATGAAGAAGTTAATCAATGAAGTTACAGATTTGAAGAATAGTGTTGGCGAAAGTTCTTCAAGCAATAGATATTTCAAATTCCTTTCTTAAGCATAAAACAACCCCCTGGCTAAATCTACCTAGAACTCTAGTGTAAACATGAATGTTGAAGAGCTTGGGTTGGATAATTTCTATTTGGATCATCAAGCAAGTCACTTGGAGAAAACTTGTGTACAATGGATTAATTTTATGACTTTGGTAATAAATAAATTGTTGGATGATAAATCCATTGAAGATCAATCTGAACAACAGGTGGAAGAAGAATCCAACCCCGCATATGATAACTCTAATGTAGGATCAACTATGCCATTGTGGGATGTAGTGGTTGACAAAGAGTAAAAAACAATCAAATAAGTTTCAGTTGGAGAAAGGCCTCCAAATCTTACAACATACGAAGTAAAAGGCTAGTAGATTGAATCTAATCCTCAACCATAGGGTAAAGATTTATTGAGACAGATACTTCCTACAAGGAACAATAATCAAAATTCGCCTTCTCAACCTAAAAGAAGTCAACAAACCAAAGATGCATACAAAAATACCATAGAAAATCCAAAAGCCCCTGAAGCATCTAGTAAGTCTTCTCAAGCCACACCTTCAACCGACCCAACGAAGTGTAAGAATGAAGGTGGTGTATGGAGTAAAAAATTATTGATGATATGAAGAAGACTAGAGAAAATGTAACACTCTATGCGATGGGTCAAATTCCTTAAAAAGAGAGCTAATAATCCAAACATTCAACCTGATAGTTGTGCTGAGTATGTTTGGTTATGAATCCACTAATCCTAGCAATACCACATCAGTTGCTCGAACCAAGGCTACATAAACCAACAAGTTTATAATTAATGCAACGAGTATTGGAGTTCATTCCAGATCACAAAATTTAACTTTTCTGTTTACTTTTGAGATATTTAATCATAATGTTTTTTAATTGTTTAGTATATTTTGGTGCTTCAACTAATGTTATCCCATGGTCAATTTGTAATAAAATAAACACCACACCCAAGAAAAAAAATTCCAAAATTACACAACTAGATAGGACTAAAGTACAAGTAATTGGTGAACTCAATAATGTACTCATTCGATTATCATCAAATCCGATGGTTGTCCAAGCTATCGATATAGTGGTGGTTGACATTCCTGAAGCCTGTGGTATTCTTTTGAGTGGATATTGGTCAAAGAAACTTCAGGGATAATTTAATATTGATTGGTCTCACATGTGGCTCACATTCAAAGGAAACAATAATCAAATAACAATTGATAGTGAGCCACACATGAAGTATATAGTGAGGGAATTAGAAGGACCCAACATACCCATCAATTTTTCTCAGGATATTGTGGGAAATTTATTTTTGGAATCAAATATTGGTTGCTACACAACATATCCATCATCGAAACTTTCAAGAAGATAGTCTGAACTCCTTCCCTGTAATCTCACTGTTGCAAATGAAAAACATATTATATATCAGAATAGGCTTAGTGTAGATAATAACAAGGATGTAAATAATAATAGTATTTGGACTCTATATTATAGCGGATCTAAAACAAAAGATGGAGTTGGTGCAGGTTGCATCTTGGTGGACCCAAAAAAATAAGATGCTCATCTCATCTCACCTAGAATTGAAATGTGCAAGGAGATGGATTCTGTTGAAAATAACAACAAGAAATGATAAAAATAGAATCCATAATATTCCAATTTTATTTTGTCCTTGAATAAAAATTGAGAATTAAAATTCGAATTTAGTCTCACCAGCTGCTTGAAAAATAATTAATTGATTCATCTTGGATTAATTAGTTGGAGAAATTTAAGCTAGAAGTCCTTGTGAAGTCATGCAACAATTATCCCTTAAATTAAGGAGATTATCCCTTAATTAAGGAGATAATATTGAGTTGTATTTGAGTTGTAATTAGTTAGCCTAGTTAACTAAGTTATGTCCAGTTAGATTAGTTCCAAACTATTTGAGGAACTAATTGTGAGTTCAGTCAGTTAATGCATGCATGCATCGAACTAGTGTACTCCAGATAACTGAATATTTTCTCATAAATAACTCATGCATGTCTATTCAGAGAAAGACCCAGTTGAGATTAAAGACAGGGACATTGTATTATCAGTTGCATGAGTTTTCCTATAAAGGAAGCTCATCCATGTAGAAGGCGAAGGTTTCTTGAGGATTGTGTAGTTTTAGAGGGTGTAAGATCAGTGTGAGTGATCAGTATTACACATGGTAATAGTAGGAAAAACTGCACAAGGAAATAGGAGCTTGGAGGGCAAAGGAGAAGGCTTGTCAGAAGCTTTGATTTCCTGTGAGCATCTAGGAGGATTGTACTGAGATCTGGCTAGCTATGAGAGCTAAGGCTTTGTATAATTCTGATGTATTTCCACCTTGTATAATAATACAGATAGTGGGGTTTTTAGCTGAGGCTTTCCCCTAAGTATTTTCTGTGTTTCATGTGTCATTGAATCTTCTTCTCTATTATATGTGTTATGTTTGATCTTGCTCAAAATTGATTAAGCTTCCGCAATTTTGATTGTAGAAGTAGATTAAGTATTTTTCTTTAGTACATTACATAATCAGTTTAATCTACAGTGAGAATTTCTACAGATTCAAGTATGCAAAGTCTTTTCAAGAATTTGATAATGAGATTCCACATCTTCAGGGGGGATCCCTATACTAGATCAATTTTTGGAATCACCTTCTAAGGCACTCTCCCCCCTCATGAAGCTTGAACAATTAATCAAGACAATACTTTGAGTGATGTGATTAAGAGATTTGGAAGGCTAAATCCTGATTCAATCCCCTCTTAGTGAATTGAAATACATAGGACATATGAGAAAGGTCCTCCAAAATGTCTCGCAAAGACACTTGAAAGTGTTCGCCTTGATGAGGTTGGAAAGACAAGAACAAGAATAATTGCTAGACATAATGTAGGTGATGTAGACGATTCTGATTCACCTGTTGATTTGGATGTTTCTTATGATTGTGAATTAAATTTGTCTACATATTTCGAACAAAATTCCTTCAAAGAAGTCGCTTCTCATGATAAATGGAAAGAAGTGATGCAAAAAGAATATGATTCTTTGATAAAGAATTGCACCTGGAACCTAGTTGATCCATCATTGGGAATGAAACCAATTGGTTGCATGTGGGTCTTCAAGAAAAAGTATAAAGCATATGGCTAACTTGAAAAGCATAAAGCTATGTACATGGAAGATTTTTTTTCACAAAAGGAAGGGGTCAATTATAAGGAAACTTTTTTCCCTATAGAAAAATGGGCTACCATTGAGACTCTCTTTTCCTTGGCAGCTCAGAGTAGTTGGAAAGTCCATGAAATGCATGTAAAAACTGCTTTCTTGAATGGAGATCTGAAAGAGAATGTTTTTATGTCTCAACACTAAGGATTTTTTGTGAAGGGTTGGGAGCATAAAGTATGTAAGCTTGTAAAATCCTTGTATGGCCTCAAATGAGCACCACGAGCCTAGTACAAGAAATTGACTGAGCATCTTTTGAAACTTAGTTTCAAACACTATGATCTTGATTATGCCACTTTGTTTGTCAAGAAGTTTGAAATATTTAGGAAGATCCTTGGACTCACCAATGTCCCTTTGGATTAAGGGGGGGAATACTGACATCTAATCATAAGGGATTTGGAAATTAATGTATATATTGTATATATTTAATGAAAATCATCAATTCATTCGGTGTTACATACCTAGCTTGACAACAGGAAGGTACAAGGATCAACATGACAAGAATTGAACAAAGAAATCATTTAATGTGGGAGACAAATTTTAGGTATAGTTGAATAAGGAAATACTACGAGGTATTCATAAGGAGATCAAGGGTCTATGGCATGTTACTTTTAAAGTATTAGAGAAGGTGGGAGATAAATCTTACAGACTCAATTCACCTTTATAAATGCACATTTACTTAATGATGAATGTGGAGAATTTGAAACACTATGATCCTTTCTTGTTGGATCAGGAAGGGGAGTAGGCCCAACCTACCATAGAGGATGTAACCCCAAATACACAGGTGGAGTTGGTAGAAGAGAGAGTTTTGCAGAAGAATTTTATAACTACATGATAGGGGTAGTATAAAATTTAGAATATTAGGTTGAAAGGACAAGTTCTAGGCAAAGCAAAATGGTGCTCTAGGAGAAGGAAGGGGAAACTTTTCCTCACCTCATTCAACATAAATTTTGGGGACCAAAATCCTCCCTAAATGGGGAATTATGATCGTCATTCCACTATCATGCCATTTTTCACCTATATCAAATACTTTTTGGGCAGAAAATTGGAGGAATTGTCTTGTAGGGCCCATTTTAGTGGTAGGGCCTGGTTTGGACAATTGGGGTATGGAACCTTGTGAAATCATTATAACAAGAAAGGTTGGAAGAGATTATAAAAGGATGCATATGGGAAGGGAAAAGAGTCTTTTGGTCCTTTATTTGGAGTTACGAGCACTTAGATCTTAGCTTTTTCCTTTGAGTGTAAGAGAAAGGAAAATGAATTTGGTTTATCCCTAGAGTTAATCAAATGTCCCGGTTGATTCTTGCTTCCTTAATATTTAGTGTTATGTTGTATATTTTTTTATTGTGTATTAACGGATTATTTTTTGAAGTTCATATATGAAGCATTATATAGATATGTGGTCAAAATGGGATGAATATATGAAGCATTATATAGATATGTGATGCAAATGGGATAATGAAGTGTTGTATGTATCTTTATTGTTGAATCTTGTACGTTAAAGTTGAATGTGTTTATGGAAATGATTTCTTGAGTATACTTTGATATGAATCTAATAATTTAGAATAGCCTTATAAAGAACCTTTTTATTTTGTTTTTTCAATTCAAAGAAGACCATCTCCATTTCCTAGAAATTGAAAATATTGATATTTATGGGCTAGTTGTTCACCATAATTTAAAGCCTCAAGTTAACAAAACCATTTTCATAAAGTTTGACAAATTCACGAAAATGACATGCCATAGAGTGAAGTCCCACAAGAATCAGCAATTGAACATTTTCAGAAATTCATGCCCAAGAAACTCAAGAAGAAGGAAACTCCAGTTGCAGTTCAAGAAGAAGAAACTCTAGTTGTAGTTCAAGGAACTCCAGTTGTAGTTCAAAAAGAAGATGCAGATGCAGCTCAGAATGGAGGGCCAGCTAAAACTCTAGTTGTAGTTCAAGAAGCACCCAAAGAGTCCTATGCTTCAATTCTTAAGAAAAATGCAGCACAACAACCGACTGTTGCAATTAAGAAACCACCTCTTGTGAGAACCATAACCAGAACCAGGGCTCAGCTAAATTCTGCTCAACTTTCAGCAAATTCTAATTCTACTCCTATCAATACGCCAGCTAATTACAACACTGCAGATGGAAATGGTAAATGCTCTGTTTTTATCGACAACTTACCTATGAATATTACTCCTCCCCAGGTCGAAGAAGAGTTGGAGAAGTTTGGGGCTGTAAAACCTTGTGGCATTCAAGCTAGGAGTAGGCCAAGAGGTCGACCTTGTTTTGGTTTTGTAGAATTTGTAGAAGCATCTCCAGTCCAAAATGCACTACAATCTTCCCCTATTCTAATTTGAGGATGTAAAGTATCTGTCAGGGAAAAAGAAAAACAAACTGGCAAAGCTGCTAGTAAGTCCACTCCTTTCAGTTTCAGTGGTAGTAATTACAACATTGCAAAAGGAACTGGCTAGTGTTCTGTTTCTGTCAAAAACTTGGCTGCAAATATTACCCCTTGCCAACTTGGGGAAGAGATGAAACATTTTGGCGCAATAAAGCCTTATGGTGTCCAAGTTAGGAATAGGCTAGGAGCCCAAGCCTGTTATGGGTTTGTGGAGTTTAAAGAAGTAGTTTCGGCACAAACTGCTATACAGGAATCTCCTATTCCAATCAATGATTGTCGAGTATATATAAGCGAGAGAATGACCAAAAATAGTATAGCGAGAAGTGATTTTGCAAACAACCACAGAGCTGTAGGAGGTTCCTTCCCTGCATGTCAAACAATGGCTACATAGTGAAATAATAATTACTTTTATTTATGAATTTTATTTTATTTGATCGTGAGACAAATGTTGAAGTGAAGTGAAGGGTAAATTAAAAGTTAAATAAAAATTAATAATAAATAAAAAATACGATTTATTTATATAGTTTCAAAAAAAATTAAAAGAAAATTGATTTTATTATAATTCCTTTCCGCGCAGCTGATTGGATTGATAGGTCTAAACATTTGGAGCAGAAGCTATTTTTCACATCTTCTCAAGATGACCAGTTTTCCAATTCATCCCTGGATGCCAGCCACTGCAATTTTTATTTAATTATTTTACATTTTACAATTTATATTTAATTAAATTTTTTAAAATAATACAATTATAGAATTACTATATAATGTATCAAATAACATATTATGTCATATAAAATAATAAATTACATCACAATCTATGATGTCATTGTGGTTGGTTCTTTGTCAAAATATCTCCAACCTCATTCCCACCAGACTTTATGGCTTGGAGATAACGAAAATACAGAAAAAAGCAAGATAAAACTACTTTATCTCATGCATTCAACCAATAGTAGACAAAATTTACCCAACAGATCTTGCCTATCTTGAATCTGCTTCTGCCTGTATCAAAGAAAAACCAATCTATCCATTATTTTTCATTGGTTATGCTGCAAATCAATCAAGAAAGATATGAATTCATTATGATTTTCATGCCTTGTTGCACAAACTAGCAAGCATTGTAGAGAGGCAAAAACTAGAGGGCGCAACAACAACTTAATGCTATACATATTACATTAAAACGTTTATAAAATATATCAAAAATAAAAATATCAAATGCATATATTCTATATAGATAAATGTAAAAATTATATTAATTTTGAATTTAAAAATGTCAAAATCTTTTCATATGTAAACCTTTCTTAAATTTAAATTTTGCACTTGAAAAGAGGATTACATCGTGAGAGATTTGTTCCCTCATTATGTTTGGTAGATTCCAAAATTAGATGGATCTATATTGATTTTTTATAGTCTTGTCATATTTATTTGTTTGTGAATGCATTTTAATATTTACAATTAATATCTATGATTTTATATCAATTTTATAGAGAAGCGGACAAAGTAATGAAGGAGATGTGTGGCATAAATGAAATATTTCAATATCAAATATATATATATAGAGAGAGAGCACAAATGAATAATATTTTTAATGATAAAAAACAAAGTAGAGGATATATAGATCTATGTGGGTTAATAAAATAAATAATGTTTTAAGAATACAATATAATGTGTTGAGTGAATAGTTTATAAGTTTAGTGATATTTTTCTAATTAGTTAAATGATACTTAATTTTTATAATATAATTAAATAAATTATGTCAAAAAAGTAAGTGAGGGTCATTTCTTTTGTAAGTGGAAATTTTCTATTAAGTGCTCAAAATATTACATTGTGCTTGGTTCTCTGTCAAAATATCTCCAAACTCATTCCGACCAGACTTTATGGCTTGGAGATACTGATGAAAATACAGACAAAAGCAAGATAAAACTACTTTATCTCATGCATTCAACCTATAGTAGACAAAATTTACCCAATAGATCCTGCCTATCTGGAATCTGCTTCTGCCTGTGTCAGAGAGAAACCAATCTATCCATTATTTTTCATTGGTTATGTTGCAAATCATTCAAGAAAGATATGAATTCATTATGATTTTCATGCCTTGTTGCACAAACTAGCAAGCCTTGTAGAGAGGCAAAAACTAGAGGGCACAACAACACCTTCAGACAGAGGGCCTTTGTCCCAAGGTGTTGTTGTGCCCTCTAGCTTTTGCCTATTCACACGGACTGCTAGTTTGTGTAGCAACATGCTTATCTTGTGCTAGTGGCTCAACCATATGACTAATATGACTTAGCTAGGCTTCAAAAGAGTCAAATGGGGGAGGAAGGTCCACCCTACTAGGGGATATGTCCTATCAGTTGGCTTCTGTGCCTTGGGTCCCACTGGCTACCCAGATGCATCACTCCAATGCCTCAATGGCCGACACCTCTACATGCCAAACCTCTCCACTTCTGCATCATTTTCCAAATTCTCCTTTGAACTTAAGCTCCACATGACCCCCCTTCGTGGACTCCCTCCAATTCATCGCACAAACATCCCAATCCTTGGACCATCACTGTCACACAAACGTCAAGCCCATACCCCACTTCACCCTCGACCTTCCTAACTACTCACTGTTCCCATACTATAAGGCATAACAAGCTCACACCGCACAAAGCTTCCCACACACCCAGGGCCACTAGACCCCACAACATAATTCCACCTCCAATACCACTGCCTTTCAAGACCGACGCCCCCAAAAGGACTCCCAAAAATCAACAATATATTAAAGTAAATTAAAAAATTGGTAAAATTAAGAAATTTATATGCGTTTAGTTCATTTTACTCATATACAATGATAAGTTTGAACTCCTTTTTTGTTATATGTCATCATAGTTTGTGATGATTGTGGTATATCATGGAGTTTGAACATGTTATGCATCAAAATATGAGCAACCATGGAAGCTTTGAAATGGTGTTCGAGTCTGCAAAAATGATCATATATGTGGATCGGCACCCCTACCTGCTCGGCCTCTCTGCATCTGCATCGTTTTCCAAAGCCTCCTTTCAACTTAAGATACAAAGGACCCCCCTTCACGGACTCCCTCCAATTCATTGCACAAACATCCTAGTCCTTGGACCAACACTATCACACAAGTGTCAAGCCCATACCCCATTTCAGCCTCGACCTTCCTAACTCCTCATTGTTCCCATACTTGAAGGAATAGCAGACCCACACCACAAAAAGATCCACACACCCAGAGCCACCGAACCCCACAAAAAAATGCCACCTCTAATACCACTACTTTTCAGGCCTGACGCCCCCAAAAGAACCCCCACAAATGAACAATATATTAAAGTAAATTAAAAAACTGGTAAAATTAAGAAATTTATATAAGTTGATTTCATATTTCTTATATACAATGATAAGTTTGAATTCCTTTTTTGTTATATGGCATCATAGTTTGTGATGATTGTGGTATATCATGAAGTTAACCCTGCAATGAAGTTCATTAAAATACGTGTCCATAATGGAAGGAATTACTAGAGGTTATAGTGAACTATGATATAACCTCAAAATGTCCCTTTTAAAGGAGTTTTTCCATGTAGTGAGAATTGGTGATCTCAGGAAAACTAACTATGATTCCTTGGAAAGTGTAATGATTTCCTCCCTATTAGAATATCATGTATGACTTCTTCAAGTCCGTGGTGATGGGACCTAGTGTCTGCAGTGATTCAAACACCAAAACAATGTCACAAAATCCCATTTCAATGGAAAACATGTATGATTTCAAAGGGTACTTACCAATTTGAAGGCACACTTTTTTACAATGACCCCCACATTTCATGTATCTTGTTGGTCAACAAGATATCTTCACATGAGAATGGCATTAATTTCTCTTCTTGAGGTATCACACTCCAACCAAATGTTTTAGTGAAGTTAGGTAGAGCCAGGGTGGGTGTTAGACACACAACATCCTTCAATTCTTGGAAAGCATGATGTATTATTGCATTACAACTAAAAACATCTTTCTTCAGCAAGGCAGTGAGGGGAACAAAAAATTTTCCATAATTATAAATGAACTGTCATGTGTAAATTGTTAGTCCAAGGAAATTGTGTGTACTTTTAAGACTTGTAGGATGGGGCCATTCCTTCTTAGCTTAAATTTTCTTATGGTCCACTTATATGCCATCCTTTCTAAAAATATGGCCCAAATATTCTACTTATGAGACTCCAAAGGCATGTTCAATTCAAATGGGAAAGAGTTAATGATGAGATAGTAGTTGTAAGACAAGATCCACATGGGTAGCATGATCCTTTTAATGTTTACCGTAGATACGGATTTCATCAAAAAACACAAGTACAAAATGAAATAGAAAGGGTTTAAATATGTGATTCATGAGATGGTGGAAAGGGCGGGTTGTGGATTACAAATGACATAGGGCATCACCAGTAACTCATAGTGGGCCTCATGACTATGAAAATTTGTTCTGGGAATGTCAACCTTCTTCATATGAATTTGGTGATACCCTAATTAGAGATTGAGTTTGGTAAAAAATTGAGCACCTCTGGGTTCATCCAAGACATCATCAATGGTTGGAATAGAAAAATTATGCTCGATAGTGATTATAGTAAGAGCATGAAAATTAGGACACATGCACCAAGTTTCTTCTATTTTTAGTATAATGACAATAAGGGAGGAACAACTACTTGTACTAGGACGGATGCAACCCATAGCTGAAAATTCTTGAACAATAATTTCAATTTCATTTTTTTGAGCAAATGGTTGATGATAAGGGTAGACATCAGGGGGGAGGCTACTAGGTATGAGTGAAATATAATTATCATGCAAAGCACCAGGGGTGGAAGCCATTCGGGGTTTCAAAAACTGCTTGGTGTTTGGACAACACTAATCACAGGTCATACTTAATCGGTTGGGAAGGGTTTGAAAGGCTTTAGTGCCATTGAACTGTGATATAACCTCAAAATGTCCCTTTTAAAGGAGTTTTTGCATGTAGTTAGAATCGGTGATCTTATGAGAACTATCTATGATTCCTTGGAAAGTGTAATGATGTCGTCCCTATTATAATATCATGTGTTACTTCTTGATGTCCATGGTGATGATACCTAGCGTGTTTAGCCATTCAAACCCCAAAAAAATGTCACAAAAACCCATTTCAACGGTAAACATGTATGATTTCAAAGAGTACTTACCAATTTGAAGGCACACTTTTTTTATAATGACCCCGTTTTTTGTTTTTCAAATGGTAAACATCCTTGTCTAGCTCTACGTTAATAAGGTGAATGTTGTTACAATTGTAAATAATTGAAAGTAGCTTAGTGCATCACTCTCTAGTAGCTTAGTGCATCTCACATCTTATTAGTGCCACGTTGTACATCTTCCTAACACATCAAAGTGCATCCTTTGATTCTTAGTGCATCGCCTTTAATCAGTGCCTAAGACATCTCACAAGATAGTAATTAATTTGCATTAAACCCCTTCACATGTGCGAAAATATATATAAAAAAAGTTCAATAATTAAACTAAACGGCTTAGCTATGCAGCTTTGTATATATTAATTACATTAAAACGTTTATAAAATATGTCAAATAAAAATATCAAATGCATATATTTCTATACAAGTAAATGTAAAATTTATCTTAATTTTGAATTTAAAAGATGTCAAGATCTTTTCATATGCAAACCTTTCTGAAATTTAATTTTTCACTTGAAAAGAGGATTACATATTGAGAGATTTTTTCCCTCATTATGTTCGGTAGATTCCAAACTTTGATGGATCCATATTGATTTTTTATAGCCTTGTCATATTTATTTGTTTGTGAATGCATTTTAATGTTTATTATTTTATATCAAATTTATAGAGAAGCAGTAAAAATAATGATTCAAGGAGATGTGTGGCATAAATGAAATATTTCAATATCATATATATATATATATATATATATATATATATATATATATATAGAGAGAGAGAGAGAGAGAGAGAGAGAGAGCACAAATGAATATTATTGTTAATGATAAAAAATAAAATGGACGATATATAGATATATGTGGGTTAATAAAATAAATAATGTATTAAGAATACAATATAATGTGTTGAGTGAATAATTTATAAATTTAGTGATATTTTTCAAATTAGTTAAATAATACTTAATTTTATAATATAATTAAATAAATGATATCAAAAAGGTATGTGCTCAAAATATTACATTGTGGTTGGTTCTCAGTCAAAATGTCTCCAACCTCATTCCAACCAGACTTGATGGCTTGGAGATAATGATGAAAATACATAGACCAAAGCAAGATAAAACTAGTTTATCTCATGCATTCAACCTATAGTAGACAAAATTTATCCAATAGATCCTGCCTATCTGGAATCTGCTTCTGCCTGTGTCAAAGAGAATCCAATCTATCAAGTATTTGTCATTGGTTATGTTGCAAATCATTCATGAAAGATATGAATTCATTATGATTATCATTCCTTGTTGTTGCAAAAACTAGTAGTCCTCACAGAGAGGCAAAAACTAAAGGGCACAACAACACCTTCAAACATAGGGCCTTTGTCCCAAGCTGTCGTGGTGCCCTCTAGCTTTTGCCTATTCACAAGGCCTGTTCGTTTGTGTAGCAACATGCTTATCTTGTGCCAGTGGTTCAACCATCTGATTAATATGACTGGAGGAAGGTCCACCCTATGAGGGGACATGTCCTACCAGTTTACTTCTCTACCTCAGATCCCACTAGTCGCCCGAATGCATCACTCCATGCCTCAAGGGTCAACACCTCTACGTGCTTGACCTCTCCTCTTATGCATCGTTTTCCAAAGCCTCCTTTCAAATTAAGCTCCATAGGAACCCTCCTTCGTGTACTCCCTCCAATTCATCACAAAAACATCCCAGTCCTTGGATCAACACTGTCACATAAGTGTCAAGTCAATACCCCACTTCAGCCTTGACCTTCCTAACTCCTCATTGTTCCAAAAATTGAAGGCATAACAGACCCATACCGCACAAAGCTTCCCACACACCCAGAGTCACCAGAACCCACAACATAATTCCACCTCCAATACCACTTCCTTTCAAGCCCGAAGCTCCCAAAAGGACCCCCACAAATGAACAATATATTAAAGTAAATTAAAAAATTGGTAAAATTAAGAAATTTATATAAGTTGAGTTCATATTTCTTATATACAATGATAATTTTAAACTCATTTTTTGTTATATGGCATCATAGTTTGTGATGATTGTGGTATATCATGCAGTTTGCACATGTTATTCATCAAAATATTAGCAACCATGGAAGCTTTTAAATGGTGTTTGAATTTGCAAAAATGATCATGTCTATGGGTTGGGACCCGTGCGTGCTTTTTGCATCGTTTTCCGAAGCTTCCTTTCAACTTAAGCTCCACAGGAACCCTCCTTCATGGAATCCCTTCAATTCATTGTGCAAGCATCCCAGTCCCTGGACCAACACTACGCCACAAGTGTCAAGCCCATACCCCACTTCAACCTTGTCCTTCCTAACTCGTCATTGTTCCCACACTCGAAGGAATAGCAGACCCACACCTAAAAAAGATTCTTGCACACCCATAGCCACCGGAACCCACAACAAAATTCCACCTCCAATACCATTGCTTTTCAGGCACAACGCCCCCAAAAGAACCCCCACAAATGAACAATATATTAAAGTAAATTAAAAAAATGGTAAAATTAAGAAAAATTTATATAAGTTGAGTTTATATTTCTTATATACAATGATAATTTTGAATTCCTTTTTTGTTATATGGCATCATAGTTCATGATGATTTTGGTATATCATGAAGTTAACCCTAAAATGATGTTCAATGAAATACATGTCCATAATGGAATGAATTACTAGAGGTTATAGTGAACTATGATATAACCACAAAATGTCCCTTTTAAAGGAGTTTCTCCATGTAGTGAGAATTGGTGATCTCAAGAGAACTATCTATGATTCCCTCCCTATTAGAATATCATGTATGACTTCTTGAAGTCATGGTGATGGGACCTAGTGTGTGCAATGATTCAAACCCCAAAACAATGACACAAAAATCCATTTCAATGGCAAACATGTATGATTTCAAAGAGTACTTACCAATTTGAAGGCACACTTTTTTACAATGACCCCCACATTTCATGTATCTTGTTGGTCAATGAGATATCTTCACATGAGAATGGCATTAATTTATTTTCTTGAGGTATCACATTCCAACCAAATGTCTAAGTGAAGTTAGGTAGAGCGAGGGTGGGTGTTATACACACAACATCCTTCAATTCTTGGAAAGCATGATGTATTCTTGCATTACAGCTAAAAGCATCTTTCTTAAGCAAGGCAGTGAGGGGAACAACAAATTTTCCATAATTATAAATGAACTGTGAAGAGTACATTGTGAGACCAATGAAATTGTATGTACTTTTAAGACTTGTAGGATGAGTCCATTCCTTGTTAGCTTCAATTTTCTTATGGTCCACTTATATACCATACTTTATAACAATATGGCCCAAATATTCTACTTATGAGACACCAAAGAGTTTTGGAGAATTTGGCATCTACAGATAAATACTAGTTCCCTAGATAAGGAGCCATATCTAGAACAACAATTTAAAGAACTTTGGCCTTTTCCTATAAGTAATAGATAAGAAAAAGAAGATGAGAAGACCTACTTGTAGTTCTGATTTCCTCTTGTCTCCTTTGTATCGATCCTGTCAGTGCTTCCCGTACTTAACACGCTTGAGAAGTACTTGTAAAGACAAACAGAAGACAAAGAACCAATCAAAGAAAAAGATCTATTGAATACAAGTAAATGGAATCAGATACATTCACACATATAAGCATCATATAACAAGATAAGAATATGGGAAAAGGTTCAAATAATTTATTGAATAGAATAAGGAATTACAACCATAAAGTCTGATTTCAAGTCACTCCTCCAGCTTGGATCCCATCCACATCACATCAAAAGCATGAAAAACTTGTAGCATAACAATACCTGTCTCAAATTCAATTCTCGTAGCAACATATTCTCCTTACAACTCAACATAGTCCAACCCCTTGATCACTTAGATGAGTGCTCAATTTATAGGAAGACGAAGGAGGTTATGTCATAGATGGGGGTATTGAATGGCCTTCCATACATAGAATTAGTTCCATGGAGGAAGGGATGAGAGGATAGGATCCATCTTAACTCATTCCTCATCCATTTTTGAGCTCATAAGAGTTGACAAGTGAGCAAAAGTTCTAGATTACTCCAAAAGATAAGAATATTCCCCAAACCCTATGTGAATTTCACTCAATCTCGCCCAGTGCAGGTCAAAGAGGACCTAAGTGCTCTACAAAGCACCTTGGCATGGACTCAACTACTCTATAGCACACCCTTACATGGGCCTACCTACACTAGTCCCTTTAGAGATCATTTCAAGATCTCTTCAAGTAATGAAACTGTCTGAGAAGGAGGCATTCAAAAGGGTGACATATTTAGGGCATGTAGCAACTAAAATTAGGGTTTGATGAGCCCTAAAACACTGATCTAGAGGATGGGAGTGATGTGTGCAAATGGATTTGTAATAGCTTCCCCCTAAAGCATGAAGTAAAAAAATGTAAATGTCGAATGAAATGCTTTACGATGTGATGAGGAGGTTTCAAAGTGGAAGGTGACGTGCATCACTTACAATACATATATCATGATATTTTGATTTTTACATGAATTGCTGAGGGAAGGCATACCCACGCTCAGCATAAAAATTGTCATTGCATGTACATAGACAATCGTCTACAGATAGACCCATGAATGGGTGACCATCAGTGTAAGGGCATTGTACATATGACTTAGAACTCCTAAAATCGCAGCTCGAATGGATGAAACTAGATTTGGGATCTTCTATCTCGTTCAATTGTTCACTCAAGTATGAGTCTAACCATGTGAATATGTGATCTGAAGTCGAACATGGGAAGACACTATCTGATTACCAGCCGATGATGTAAGTTGTTAATAGACATGAGAGAAATCACTGATAATGATAATGATCCTCAAGGTACTGCATTACATTCTACATGGTGTGAATGGATGAATTGATATCTAACACCATACAAAGTCTTTCGGTCGAAGGTCATTGATGTCAACCTATCACCCGAAGAAAGAAACCTACCATTGATGTATGCAAGCCTCAAGGTACTGGAAGGTTGTTTATAAGTTAACTTCTTGGATAATGTGCTGATGTCAACAACAAGCAACTCATTGTAGGAGGGCGTTAATGTATCCCACATCAATGACAC
The DNA here is from genome assembly GCA_031772625.1 of Pinus tabuliformis. NCBI lineage: Eukaryota > Viridiplantae > Streptophyta > Pinopsida > Pinales > Pinaceae > Pinus > Pinus tabuliformis. Next base: position 2,003,216,242 of record CM062817.1, read on the forward strand.
AAAATGAGTGTAATGATTTTGGAGACAAAATTTGATTGACGACACAAGGTTGAGGAATGACGGACATGAAAATGAAGGTTTATGGTATTGAAAAGGATGAATTTTAACTGGATGACTTCTCTTGAACATGTCAATGACACTAAAATGAATTGGTAGCATTGAGAAAAACACAAAGCGATGGATGGTATGATAGAAAAACAGTATGATGACCATCAAGCTGATAACCCAACCCAAATAGTCAGGGTGATGAAGTGAAAGTGTCATGTTCAAGAGTGACCTGCTACCATAAAGTGGTTTTCCCCCTTTTCCCATTTTCCCCAATCATTTCTAACCAGTACCTCTTTAGTTTTATCAAGCTTGAGGAGGATAACATATGCTTGTTTTATAATTCCACCATTCGGGTGAATCCATGACTATGTTATGTTTTAATGAATCTAGCGAAGGTGAAACTCAGTCTTGTCTAGATGGACAAGTCTTTCGCTATTTGATTTTTTAACGAGTTTAATGACAAAGATAACTCATTCCTTTTCATGTTTAGAGAGTTTGAAAAGGGACAAAAAGAAAACTTCACAAGTTTTTTTTCGTATATTTGTCTCTCAAGCCTGAAAATGCATAAAATAATACAAAAGATAACCTATTGACCATGTTCGGTTAACGTATTCCTTTTTCGTAGTTAATCTGTCTCAGCCCGAAAAAGGGTTAGACTTATACTGAGAAGATGTCATTTCCAATCTGTTAACGAGCTAAAAAGGAGAAGTTCTCGGTAATATTTTCATGTTTAGAGAGTCTAAAAAGAGCTTAAAGAGGACTCCAAGGGGGTTCCTTTTTCATTATTTAATAGAGCTCGAAAAAGAGATAAAAGTATGCTCTGTGGTCAATGGTACAATTTACAATCGAATACTATAATTCAGCTGTAAAACTTGCTCAAAACATCACCAAATGGATTAAAAATACTTCTTTCATAGGTTAAAATAGGAAAATACTAATCTTTAGTTGATTAATGAACATGAAATAAACATAAACAAGTTTCTACCATGAAATTTTTTAGTTTGAGACTTACCATTCAGTTTTGTGCTCTGGGTTAGTTTTTTACCTTGAACTTCATCATCTAATTATGAGAGATTCTGTGGACCATTTCTCGTGCCATTCAGACCAGGTAGGAGATCTACCCCTCCTATTTCTTTTCAGGTCATTGTTTTACTATTTCGTGCAAATTTTAGGGTTTTTGGGGCCTCTCGGGTTTGATTTTTTCGCCCTGGGATCAGCGCAAGGTTTCACATTAAAAAATGCACTGAAGAGCACCCTGATATAAGGTTTCCTGCTCTGCAGCGCACTATCTCTATCCCTAGGCTGTGTTGGGCGAGTTTCCCGAATTTGATTTCGCTGTTTGCTATAAAATTTGTCCTGTTTTTTGCATGGAAAGGATCGTAACTAAGATTATGACTGGATTTCAGGATTTCATCAGATCAGAATGTTGATTACATGGCGAGAAAGAGAGCATGAAGAAAAAGACATGGTTTCCCTAAACAATCCGGGTACAGTTGAGGCCCTCAAAAACTATGGGTTAGTCAAATACTTCAGGTTGTCCGGAATGAGGCAACAAATAGAACTATTGTAGTTCCTTGTGCATGCATGCGATCCAGCAGATCAGAATTTTCACATAGGGGAAAATATGGTCCTTATTACCATTGATGATATTTACTTTCTTACCGGACTATTGAGGCGAGGTTCCCCCATCTCACTTTCTGGATTTGCACGTGGAGGTGAATTGGTGAGGGATTACATTCGATGATTTTTTCGTTCACGTACACAGCCTAGAAAGGATGGGAAAATAAACATCAGGGATGTAGGTGATTTGCCTTTGAGAATGATCCTCTTCACAATCGTAAAGTTGGCTAGCAGTTTGACTCTTCATCTGGCGAATAAATCATATATGCAGTACGCACTTGAGTGTCTAGAGCCAAAAGTATTCAACTGGTGTGAGGCCATGCTTTCTTCACTACAAGAAAAACTGACCAAGGTAAGAAGTGGTAAGACGAAGAATTTATGCTATGGTTCAATCTTAATCACTTTTACCTTAGAGAGAATCCCATTGATGCAACCACAACATGTATTACTATGTTACTTGGTTCTAGAGATCCGCGTATGCAGAGGTTGGTCGAATTGATGGTTGGACATGCGGGTCAGTCAACAATCATTTTTTCCACTACATTCTTTTGTTCGCTCTATCAACAACACATTGTCATCGAGGAGCATACATACTCAAGGATGATTTTCATGGAGATCAAGACTTGATTTTACCAGTTGGAGCACAATGGGGTGATATAGGTAAATTGTTTGACCAAAGTGTTTTTTGAATTTTCAAGTTTCTACATGTTTTTGTGTTTTTAATGTTTCCAAGACTAAACTAAAGTCATTTTCATGCATGCATATGTGGGTATTGTTCGACCTGTGGGACACCAACAGGGTGAAGGTGGGCCAGCATGGAGAAACATGGGGAGAGTGGTCCTCTAGTACTTGGATTTGCCTGAGACCTTGGCAGAGTTGAAGGATCACATAGAGGTATTAAGCCTTGGTATTCTGAATGTTTGGATCAAGGAGTTACCTATGACGCTGTAGTGCCACACTTTTGGTGTTCCTAGCCTCTGAATGAGGCTTTTGCGCATGATAGCATAGGCTGTGACTTATTATCATGAACATCACTAGGTCTACTTAGGATGCTTTTGCGTGCATTTTGAGTTTTTGGGTCAGATGACCAAACTTGTCTTGGACACAAATTTTGTAAAAACTTTTAAAACACCTATCTATTTTATTTTCAGAGTTTTCTATGGTTATGTCCAATCATATTCAACTAATGATGTGAAGTGAAAATGTTACTTTTACATGTGTCACAAATGTCTATTTAACACATAATTTGCTAGATAATCAATTAATGTGTTAAAGTTTATGGAAATATGTTGATATTGACTGTATTCAAAATTCATTTCCAAAATAAAAAATCTAAGAAACATACTAAGAATTGTTGCGTTTCGGACAGTATACACACTTGTAAGTTGTAGTACGGTGAGTTGTGAATCCAGCCTAACAATGATTCAGCGAATGCCAAGTGAAATGAAATCAGAGAGAAGTTTGATCAACGCGCTATACTCAACTATATTTTTTGTCGATCAACCGATAAAAATCCCTTGAAAACTCACTAACTTGCCACTTGGAGAGAAAATAACCCATACTGCAGAAGATAGGTTCTATATACTATGACTAGCACCATTGGCGTAACCAACAAATGGTTCCAAAGAGTCCAACATCTGCAACAAAAGTAAAGCAGATTACTAACCCGATAAAAAAAACTCTAAAAGACACACACTGACACACACATATGCAATGAAAGCATATATACAGTGAGTTTTACTATACTCAATTAAGCATAGTAACGTTTGAGGTACAACCCGTTTCGGGGCTACGACAATGGAATCCCATCATAATCTACTAACTCGTAGGCACCTTTTTCAAAAACATGCTTGAAAATATAAGGACCCATCAACATTGGTTCAAATTTCCTTGCTCCAACTTTATCAACTTCCTAATCGTAAGGTAATACTAGGTCTCCTTCTGAGAAGCTACAAGGCTTGACATTTCTATCATATTGCGCATTGATTCATTTCTTATGCGCTTCATTAACCAATGCAGAATCACAATGGGTTTCATCCAAATGGATAAGTTCTAAGAAATGCACTTCTTCTTCAAAAGTGTCAGGTAACAAGTCAATTGCGAGTTTGAGAGATTAAATTTCACATTGAATCAATAAGGTTGCTTCCAAACCATACACCAACCGAAAGGGTGTGAATCTAGTTGCATTTCTCACCGAAGTTCAATATGCCCACAAGGTAGAGTACAAGATTAAATTCCAGTTTCATTTATGAACCCCTATCATTCTTTGCAACATTGGATTTAGGACTTTGTTGATGGCCTTAGCTTGTCCATTTGCTTGTGGATAACAAGGGGTAGAACTATCATGTGATAGTCCTAACTTAACAGTTAACTCAACCATCATGTGATTGCGAAAATGCAACGCATGATCTGTAACTATGGCCTGTGGTACACCAAAATGGGCAACCATGTGGTTGAAAAAGAAAATAACAATTGTGTCGCCATTGTTGTTTAATGTTGGGATCGCCTCAGCCCATTTCGTAAAATAGTCAGCGGTGACTATAATATACCCATGCCCCCCGGTCGAGGTAGGGTTACATGTCATGAAGTCAATGCCCCATTTGGCTAATGGTCGAACAACAACGATTGGATGTAATGGTGCAGGTGGTAATCTAGTTTTGTGGTCATATATCTGACATGCATGATAGATTCTAACAACAATATTACAATCTTTGAATATAGTTGGCCAGAAGTAACCGACACAGAGAATTCTCTATGTGGTAGCATATCTAGATAATTTTCCACCACAAGCACCTAAATGGAAATCATTCAAGGCTTTCTTGGCTTCCTCATGTGTGAGGAACCTCTGTAAAATCGTATCGATACCATGACTGTAAAGAGTGTCACCAATGATCAGATAATCTTTGGCTTGGTATCGAATACGTCATTGTTGCAAGCGAGAGGTTTCAGGCCAGAAAGATTGGGTCTGAAGATAGATCAATATATCTCCATATGACGATATCAGAAATAGAGACTAATCCAAAATCAATGGTTCAAATGTTGAATCAATGGAGGTCGAGGGAAGGTCACAAAGTAACTCAGCGAAAACGAGAGATTTATTTGATTTGGAATTGATGAATTCCAGATCAAACTCCTGCAAAATGACTATGCATTTTGAGTATTTTGCCCTCAGCAATTTATGTGACAAAATATATGTCATAGGGTTGCAATCTGAATTGACGGTGGTCTTCCAGAGTAGGATGTAGTGGCGAAATCTCTGAATAGCTTACACTATTGCAAAATCTAGTTTCTCAACATAAGAGTACTTACTTTCTGTATCATTGAGATTGCGGCTCAAATAATATATCATATGTTCAATCCCATTTTTCTCTTGGACTAAAACCATGGCAATGGTTGTATCTGCAGCGACGAGATACAGGTAATAGTCATTTCGATAATTTGTAGAATACATTGATGATGCTCTAATCAAGGCATCTTTAAGAGCATCAAAGGAAGCTTGTGCAACAAGATCCCAATGGAAGGGTATCCCCTTTTTCAAAAGACGTGTAAAACCTTTAGCCATTTCAGTGTAATTAGGAATGAACCTCCTCAAAAAGTTAGCCTTCCCTTGGAGTCTCTATAGCTGTAAAAGATTTGAAGGTGGAGGCAACTCAAGAATTGGTTGAACCTTTAATGGATCGAGTCGAATTCCATCTCTTGACACTACAAAACCAAGCAATCAACCAGAACCAACAAAAAACACACATTTGTGCAAATTAAGTCATATCTTGTAGTGTCGGCACTGTAAAAATATCACTCTCGAATGTTGCGTGTGATCAGTTTGCTTTCGTGAATGAGAAGGTAAATCATCAAGGTAAGGTTGAACAATGTGCTTGATGTTATGAAAGGCAAGGTTCATTGCCCTCTGAAATGTGGCCCCTACATTCTTCAAACCAAATGGGAGTTTCCTATAGTAAAATGTGCCCCATGGACGTATAAAAGTTGTTTTAGATTGGTCTTGTGGGTGGATATTGATTTGATTGCCTTCGGAAAAACCATCCATAAATGAGAAAAATTTGCATTAGGAACATTCACAAATAATCTGGTCAATCCTTTGGACATTCTTGATTTACATACCTATAATCGATGCACACTCGAATTGTCCCTTGTTTTCTCATCACAGGAACAATGATGGAAACCCAGTCAGTAAGAGGTACAGGGTAAATGAAACCAGCATGCAAAATCTTTTCAACCTTTGCTTTAATGGCAGCGGCTTTCTTTGGATCAATAGGTCGAAGCCACTATTGTACTAGTTTGACATCAAGATACATTTTTTCATGTTTAACAATACTAGAGTCTATACCGCCATCTCCTCATATGACCATGCAAATATATCTCGAAATTCACGAGAGTATCGTAATTATCCAGTTCTGATGGAGAAAAAGATTTTCTGAATGAATGTTTTCTACAACATTAGGTTTGCACAAAATATCAATAGAAATCGTTTCTTCAATATTTGACAGGTTTCGCTCAAAATCTACTGTGTCTATGAAAATAGAATTCGAAAGGAAATCAACAACTGAAGGGTGGTTAAGTTCCTTTGAATAATATTGGATGTCATCTAGAAGATGGAAATGATGATGATAATATTCCCAAGGTTCTTATCCTATCATCATTGATTGGACAATTCCTTCATCTGTAGAAAATATACATGAAAAAGAATCTGAAGAAGTAACATATTCTAATGAACAGTCTACCCATGCAATTGGTGAAAGTGGATTTGGGTTTGCCACTCAAGCCAGAAAAATTGATTTCTATGCAAGCTCAATGGGGATTAGCGGCATAACTTCAGTATTACTATCAACTTCAGAATTGTTGGTAATCCTCCTTAAATCAGATGAGGTGGAGGAAATCATGTTGCAAGTCTCTACTCTTGCCACTTCTGCCAAATCAGATGGTGATGATAGCATAAAAGTACCCATTAGGGAAGGATCCTTAAAGAGACCTACACCAACACTTTGAAGTGATAGTGGGGGTCGGTGTACCAACGGAATGCTTCCAATCGCCTGAGAACTAGATGCAAAGAAGGCAAGTTGATCAATACTTGTGATTCCACCTTTATGAGGGAATGAAATTGTACGCAAGTACGTGGAAACCACAACAACTATAGCATATACCCATGGCCTTCCTAGTAAAATGTTGTAGTCGAGGGATCCATCAACTACCTGAACTTCAATAGTAACTATTTTCCTCCCTAGTTCAATTTGCAGGTTACTCAAAATCCCACAAGGTGTATATGTGCATCCGTCGAAATCTTTTAACATTGTTGGTGATCTTGACAATGGCGGTGAACCATGAGTTTTCTAGTAGCTCATTGAAATAATGTAAGTATATTCCCCCTCATACATAATAGTTCAGTGAACATTCTTATTAAGAGCCTTTACTTGAATTAGGAAAGCTAATTGTGCCCGTAACTGTAGTGTATATCCCGCATGGTTAAAAACCACAAGATTGGAATCCGTAGGGTCTATTCCGCCAATTTTGATAGCAAAGCCTACTTCTAGGAGGGACACTTTTGTATCACCTCGGGTGTTGACATAGTAGAAGGTGATTGAGAAAGGTCGTATACTATGTTATAGTTCTGAGCTGCTCGAGCTCGAGGGTTAAATGTCGATTTATGCACAACTCCCTTTGGTGGTTTTATTGTCAATTTTGGCACAATAGGTGGTGGAATATTTTCAAATGAAGTTGAAGTCAAAGGATTAGGTTGATCAGTGGCCTGATTATTCGAAGACGATGATGGATTTCCATAATATTTATTTCATTTTGAGTCTTTGTAATGGACAACATAAGTACTTGGGATGTGGAAGCATGGTCTGTCGCAACCAAATGTGTCTCTGGGTTTGGAAATGGATCAATCAACACTGTAGATGCGTTAGAAGTATTTAGAAGCTTATAGACTGTGAGAATGATTTCAGAAAAATCACATAGATAATCATTTGTCGACGCGTTTTGAATCAACTAGTGTGGTTTATCGTTAGGACAAGTTGGTCGTGACGATGAACCACAATAGTTGGTTCGAAACGCGTCGACAAATGATTCTCTATGTGATTTTGCTGAAATCATTCTCACAATCAAGTATGGATCACAGAAGTCTAAACTCTTTAAAGCTTATAGACTTCTGAGTGGTGTGGACAATTGATCTAAAATGGGGCACTAAAGGCTTCTTGTCATGCTTACAAGAACCTCTCCCACTCCAAAGCTTAGATATCCCCAATATCTATGCTTATGATTGATAATTTTCAGAATTAAAAGAACTTGAAATAGGTGTATTCTTGTGTTTGCCTTTAACTATTAAGTGCTTATGTTCATTTTCTTAAACTGATATGAAATGCATATAATAGTAAATAAAGCAGCAAATAAGAAAACCACAGGAGACAACAATATAATATGGAGTTCACCCTGATATCTTGGGATACATCTCCTTGGGCTCTAATCAACTCAATTAGACTCTTTGGGATTATGGATAAATTCTTTTACAAGATCCACACTCAACTCCAGTAGGTTACGACTAAACCATGGGCTTAGAATACGATTTTTATCCCTGGCCGTTTGGCTCTCTCACTCTCGGCTCTCAGCTCTAGCTCTCGGCTCTCAACTCTGGCTCTCAGCTCTGGCTCTCAGCTCTCGGCTCTTGGCTCTAGCTCTCAGCTCTTGGCTCTCAGCTCTTGGCTCTCGGCTCTTGGCTCTCGGCTCTTGCTCTCAGCTCTAGCTCTGGCTCTGGCTCTTAGCTCTCACTTTGGCTCTTCGCTCTCACTCTGGATATTTGTAAGGGGAATAACTGCCTCCAACCTCTAGTGGCTTCTCTCTGTTCTCCTCTTACTGGCTCGGATTATTTCCAAAGTGTGAGCTCCCCCTGAGCCACTGCAAAACAATGGGATTTATCCCTCCGATGGCTTGAACTCCTCGAGTCCACAAGAATCATGCCTCTAGATCCCCTGGACGGTTACCAAAACCTCTTTGGTTCCCAAAAACGCCTTCCTTTATGTTGGACCCTTTTGTCCATCTCTTCGCCTTCTCTTATATGTTCTAATTTGTGTTTTCATGACACGTTTTGTTTCATCATTTCTCTGTGGCTCTGCATCTCTTCGACTGGCCCTCTGGCTCACTGGCTCTGCATCTGGCCCTCTGGCTCTGTGGCTCTGCGTTTGGCCCTTTGGCTCACTGGCTCTATGGTTCTGCATCTTCTATAATGCATTTCTATTACAAAACACCCACTTACAGTGTGGCATAGGTGAATGGGAGCTGTTACAAATAAAATACATAGGCGGCCTTTCTTCGGGCAAATTCCGAAAAATGGAACATAATAACCAATGCATAGGAAATTCATGGAAAAATAGATTAATCTGGATCTCAAGGAATCATAAAATCAACACTATAACATCATCGTGTCCGCCCATCGCAATCGCATGTTGCATGGTGGATTGGCCCCTTTGTATTGTCACGATCCGATTTACTGATCTCTGATCACTTCAATTGGTGCCTCATCAGCTATCGACATTATCACTATGTCGCTTATCGACGGTCACTACTTCCATGGTCTGCATCCCTTAAGCTCCCCCGATTAGTGATCTTCGATCAGATCCTACCTGTTGATTCCTTTTCTGATCCAATGGCTCAAAGTGCTCATCTCCATTAGCCTATCACACATCGCAATACGTAATGGCATGGGTCTTGGTGCTATGCTCCTCCAATCACTGATTGTATCGGTGTATCGCTGTCATTGATCGCACATCGCATCGTCATATGTCAACGACCCTTTGTATTGCACTACCCGATTGGTGATATCGGTGCATCACATATCAGCCCTTCGCAATGCTACGGGTCCTCCCCTTTGGTTATGTACGATGCGATATTGCGATGCGACAAATTGCAATCACATATCGTTGCATCCTTCGGCTTGTGGTAAGTCTGCTCCTTGGATTTTCCTCCGATGCGATTTGCTCTAAGGAACATGTATTTCCCTTAAGTCACATTTAATGAGAAATTGCCTCCTTTTCTAAGGACATTGGGCAAATTTAGTTTTACAATAACTTCTTCATCTGAAGCCCATTTTAGCCCATTCAAATTGCATTAGATTCAAAATGAAGAGATCTACGCAATGATACTATTTCCAAGAGGAATATTTTCCTCTATGAGGAATATTTTTAGACATAGAGTCTATACTAGATCCATTTTGGATCACGCCTTCCCACTAAAAATATTTTGCACTCTGTTAGTGTCAGTATTTGTATCCTTCCTCCAGTGATCAAACATGCTATTACAAAGTGATTTTAAGGTGTCAATGTCAAATTTTGTCATTTCAGTGAGTCTTCAAGCAAAAATTTGGTCCCTAGGTATCAGGTCTGGGGTTTGTTTTCACTCCTTTCAAAGTTTTCCAAATGTTAGTCTATGTCACCATTCATCTGAGTCTACCATCATTCAGAGGGTTTTCATGATCATGTTAGGTTCCAAAGGGTCATTATATACCATGTTCATGCTTCAGTTGTGCCTAGGTAAGGTTCATTTCCCTCTCCTAGGGTTTTGAAAGTAATTTCTCTTGGATGGTCAAATCATCAGCAAAACTTGTATCCTAATGTTCATACACCTTCCCCTATCCTTAATGTATCATATTAAACACTTCCCATCATTGATATCCCTCAAATTCCTCATTTTTGCACAAACCCTAGTTTCTTGCTACAATTTGACAATTTTCTAGGCTAGGCCTGTGTTTTGTCCTTTTGGACCCTTTCCCCTAACTCAATATTTGAAATTCCACTTTCCCCTGCTTCTTAATATCCCTCCTTACTTCTCAAAATTTTCTCAAGAATTTGGAAGCCCCTTATCCCCTTCATTTCACTTCATTTCGACAAATCCCCTATTCCACACATCGGGATAGGTTTTACTCCAATGATGTTTTTGAGAAAGAAAAGATGAATTTTGGAAAATTGAGAGATTTTTTTGTCAATAATAGACCAAGGAAGAAAAACCTCCTTCACGTTTTACACAGGTGTCATGGTTTTAGAGAAATTTCGAAAATACAGTTGCCTCACAAGAATTGATGCACCTCTGAAGTGACCTTGCGAAAATCAAGAGTTCTCCTAGCTTGGTTGGCCTAATGACTTGCTTAATGAGTCAAATGATAACTAGACACAAGGATATTTCTAATGAGCCATCATGATATCAATTTGGGGTTGAGGAAGACCTTAAACATTTGACTGCAACAACACTCGGCCTTTAGGAAGCCTCATTTTGCACATTTTGACCAGTCTTGGGAGATTTGACCTTTTACAAGGAAAATGAACTCCAAATTGAAAATTTCAAGTTGGGCTGGAAAGTAGACACAATAATATTTCCAAAGAGCTATCCCTCACCCAATTCAAACACTATGAAGGCCTTCAAAAGGGGTCTGCAAAAAGGCACGGCGCACCTGGGTAGTAGCACAGCGCATCAATGGTCTGCACCTTTAAAACAAAGAAAGTGTGGTCAGGTGTATTCTAAACCCAATGGTTCAGTTGTAACCTATTGGAGTTGACTGTGGAACTTGTAAAAGAATTTAGCCATAATCCCAAAGAGTCTAATCGAGTTTATCAGAGCTCAAGGAGACATTGCCCAAGATATCAGGGTGAACTCCATATTATATTGTTGTCTCTTGTGGTTTGCTTATTTTCTGCTTTATTTACTGTCATATGCATTTCATATCAGTTTAATGTTGTGTGTCGAGCATGATTGTTCAGAGGTCTTTGTTTCAGCCGGATGTATACCCCAGGAAGTTTGTACACCCCTCCACGCGGGGGGGTGCGGGGGGGACTTGTGCGTTTTCTGTGTTTATATTTCTGCAATATTTTATGTGTTCCATTGCTCTGTAATATATAATTTTCTAACAACTGGTATCAGAGCCGAAGGTCTATTTGTCTAATAAACTCGCAGGAAGGAAGGGTTCCTAGTTCGAGTGGGAGCAATGGCGGAAGATGATAAGTTTAGGATCGAGAAATTTAATGGCAAAAACTTCTCGTTATGGAAGATGCAGATGGAAAATTACCTGTATCAGAAAGATCTATACCTACCATTGGGCGGAAAATCAAATATGCCAATAGGTATGACAAACGAAGAATGGAACCTTCTCAATAGAAAGGCACTTGGAACAATACGGTTGTGCCTTGCTGCACCAGTCGCCTTCAACATTTCGAAGGAAACCATGACAGAGGATTTGATTCAGACGCTGTCGAAACTATATGAAAAACCCTCGGCCTCAAACAAGGTATTTCTTATGAAACGGTTATTTAATATGAAGATGTCGGAAGGTGGATCTGTTGCAGACCATTTAAATGATTTTAATACAGTTACAAGTCAGTTAAGTTCTGTAGGTGTAAACTTTGATGATGAAGTTAGAGCTCTGTTATTCTTGTGCTCATTACCAGAAAGTTGGAATGGTTAGATAATGGCCATTAGTAACTCCGTTTCTGGATCTAGTACTTTAAAGTTGATGATGTTGTCAGTGCTATCCTTAGCGAGGAAATGCGACGAAAAAGCTCCGGTGAGACATCGGGAAATGCTTTGAGTGCAGAGTCTAGAGGAAGAAAAATGGAAAGAGGAAAGAGCTCAGGATATCGCAGTAAATCAAGGAAAGGCAAATCCAAGTCCAGATCGGGGATAGTGTGCTGGAAATGTGGAAAGAAAGGACACCTATAGAAAGACTGTAGATCTCGGAAGGGAAAAGAAGGAGATGCACAACACGAAAACAATCATGAAGCAAATGTGACAGGTGAGGTGTTACAAGATGCTTTGATTCTTTCTTTTGAAAATATCACTGATTCCTGGGTGGTAGATTTAGGGGCTTCATTCCCTGCCACACCTGATAAGAAATACTTTCATGACTATGTTCAAGGAGATTTTGGACAAGTTCGTCTGGGTGATGATAAACCCTGTAAAATCGTTGGAATGGGTAAGGTTCTTGTAAAACAGCAGAATGGAAACCAATGGCTATTAAAGGAGGTAAGGCATGTTCCAGATCTAAAGAAAAATCTGATTTCAACAGGGCACTTAGGCGGTGAAGGTTGTGTGACAAATTTCACAGATAAAGCTTGGAATGTCACCAAAGGAGCCCTTGTAATAGAAAAAGGCGAAAGGGTTGGTACATTGTATTTATGCAATGGTATTTCTAACTCTATTAATGCTTTAACCTCCAAAGGAGAAGATGCAGCATTATGGCATCATAGGCTCGGACACATGAGTGAAAAGGGGATGAAGATTCTTCAATCAAGGAACTTGTTGCCAGGTTTAAAGAATGTTGATTTGGACTTCTGTGAGAATTGCATTTATGGAAAACAGAAAAGAGTTAGATTTCTCAGAGTTGGGAAAGAAAAGAAGAATGAAAAATTAGAGCTTGTGCATACAAATGTATGGGGACCTGCTCAGGTATCATCTCTCGGCGGCTCTCGTTATTATGTTACTTTCATTGATGATGCAACTAGAAAAACTTGGATTTATTGTATTAAGAATAAATCTGATGTATTTGATACTTTCAAGAAATGGAAAGCTTTGGTTGAGATTGAGACAGGAAATAAATTGAAGTGTCTTAGATCAGACAATGGAGGTGAATATTGCAGCAAAGAGTTTGATAGGTACTGTTCAGAGCATGGAATTCACAGAGAGAAGACAGTTCCAAGAACACCACAAGAAAATGGTGTGTCAGAAAGGATGAATAGAACAATCATGGAGCGTGCAAGGTGCATGAGATTGCATGCAGGATTGCCTTTACAGTTTTGGGCAAATGCTGTAGATACTGCTGTTTATCTAATAAATAGAGGGCCTTCAACTTCCTTGGATGGTGGTGTTCCACAGGAAGCATGGACAGGTAAAAAGGTAAACTACTCTATCTTAAAGCCTTTTGGTTGTGAGGCCTTTGTCCATATTGATAAAGAAAATACAACAAAGCTTGAGGCAAAGTCAAAGAAATGTACCTTTATTGGATATGGTGTTAATGATTTTGGTTATCGCTTATATGATTACAAAAATCACAAAATCATTAGGAGCAAAGATGTAATATTCAATGAAAAGGTCTTGTATAAGAATCAGTTGCAGGAAAAGAAACATGAAAAGGAAAACAAGGAATACACAGTTCTTGATGAAATCACTGAAAAAGTAAAGGTGCTTGAAAATAATAATAATCAACAACCACAACAACAACAACCACCACAACAACAGCAAGCACCCCAAACACCTGAAAGTGGTGTTAGAAGATCTACTAGGATAAGTAGACCCCCTGAACGATACTCTCCTTCATTATATTATTTATTGTTGACTGATTCCGGTGAACCCGAATATTATGAAGAGGCAATGCAGGTTGAAAGAAGGAAGAAGTGGGAGGTAGCCATGGAAGAAGTGGGAGGGCAGCACCCCCGAAGCTAAAAACAGCTGTAAAATTGCCTTGTAAAAGTATAGTAATTTCTAGTCAATCTGGGTCGTTCATTAGGCGGATGATCTGACGGTAGAACTTATGTTTAGCTTAGGGTTTTTTTCCCTAGAAGGAAACCCCTCTCTTTGTACGAGGGTATTGTATTTGAGGCTATGTGATAGAAGTGTATTCTGTGAGCGAGAAACAGAGAGGTGAGACTGTGAGAGAAAACAGAGGATATTACAGCGGATTTGCTGTAGGTTTTGTCTCTTCATTTTGCTGGATAATAGAAAGGAAGGACTGGCTGTTCGGGGTGGATGTAGCCCAAACTGGGTGAACCACGTATATCTGTGTCTCTCTTGTTTTGTGCGTTTTCTGTGTTTATATTTCTGCAATATTTTATGTGTTCCATTGCTCCGTAATATATAATTTTCTAACAGGAACAATAAACTCAACACTATAATCTCGTCGGGTCCGCCCATCTCAATCACATGTCGCATGGTGCATTGGCCTTGCATACTCGCAATCCGATTTACCGATCTCCGATCACTTCGATCAACGCCTCATTGGTTATCGACATTATCGCCATATCGCTTATTGGGGGTCATTCCTTCCATGGTCCATAACCCTTAAGCTCCCCTAATCAATGATCTCCAATCAGATCTTGACCATTGATTCCTTTTCCAATCTGATGACTCAAAGTGCTCATCACCATCGGCCTATCGCATATCGCAATGCTCAATGTCATGGGTCTTGGTGCTATGCTCCTCCAATTGCTGACTGTCGACCGCATCAGAGTATTGCTATCACTGATCACACATCACATCATCGCATGTCAACGACACTTTGTATTGCACTACCCAATTGCTGATCACCAATATCGGTGCATCGCATATCGGCCCTTCGCAATGCTACGGGTACTTCCCCTTAGGTTATGTGTAATGTGATATTGCAATGCGACAAATCACAATCACATATCACTGCATCCTTCAGCCTGTGGTAAGTCTGCTCCTTTGCTTTTCAGCAAATTCTAATTCTACTCCTATCAATACACCAGCTAATTACAACACTGCAGATGGAAATGGTAAATGCTTTGTTTTTATCGACAACTTACCTGTGAATATTACTCCTCCCCAGGTTGAAGAAGAGTTGGAGAAGTTTGGGGCCATAAAACCTTGTGGCATTCAAGTTAGGAGTAGGCCAAGAGATCGACCTTGTTTTGGTTTTGTAGAATTTGTAGAAGCATCTTCAGTCCAAAATGCACTACAATCGTCCCCTATTCTAATTCGAGGATGTAAAGTATCTGTCAGGGAAAAAGAAAAACAAACTGGCAAAGCTGCTAAGAAGTCCACTCCTTTCAGTTTCAGTGGTAGTAATTACAACATTGCAAAAGGAACTGGCCAGTGTTCTATTTTTGTCAACAACTTGGCTGCAAATATTACCCCTTCCCAACTTGAGGAAGAGATGAAAAATTTTGGCGCAATAAAGCCTTATGGTGTCCAAGTTAGGAATAGGCCAGGAGCCCAAGCCTGTTATGGGTTTGTGGAGTTTAAAGAAGTAGTTTCGGCACAAACTGCTATACAGGAATCTCCTATTCTAATCAATGATCGTCGAGTATATATAAGCGAGAGAATGACCAAAAATAGTATAGGGAGAAGTGATTTTGCAAACAACAACAGAGCTGTAGGAGGTTCCTTCCCTGCACGTCAAACAATGGCTACATAGTGTAATAATAATTACTTTTATTTATGAATTTTATTTTATTTGATGGTGAGACAAATGTTGAAGTGAAGTGAAGGAAGGGTAAATGAAAAGTTAAATAAAAATTAATAATAAAAATATATACGATTATTTATATAGTTTCAAAAAAATTTAAAAGAAAATTGATTTTATTATAATTCCTTTCCGCGCAGCCGATTGGATTGATACGTTTGAACATTTGGAGCAGAAGCTATTTTTCACATCTCCTCAAGATGACCAGTGTGCCAATTCATTCGTGGATGCCAGCCACTGCAATTTTTATTTAATTATTTACATTTTACAATTTATATTTAATTTAAAATTTTAAAATAATACAATTATAGAATTACTATATAATGTATCAAATAACATATTATGTCATATAAAATAATAAATTACATCACAATCTATGATGTCATTGTGGTTGGTTCTTTGTCAAAATATCTCCAACCTCACTCCCACCAGACTTTATGGCTTGGAGATAACGAAAATACAGAAAAAAGCAAGATAAAACTACTTTATCTCATGCATTCAACTTATAGTAGGCAAAATTTACCCAATAGATCTTGCCTATCTTGAATCTTCTTCTGCCTGTATCAGAGAGAAACCAATCTATCCATTATTTTTCATTGGTTATGCTGCAAATCAATCAAGAAAGATATGAATTCATTATGATTTTCATGCCTTGTTGCACAAACTAGCAAGCATTGTAGAGAGGCAAAAACTAGAGGGCGCAACAACAACTTAATGCTATACATATTACATTAAAACGTTTGTAAAATATATCAAAAATAAAAATATCAAATGCATATATTCTATATAGATAAATGTAAAAATTATCTTAATTTAATTTAAAAAATGTCAAAATCTTTTCATATGCAAACCTTTCTTAAATTTAAATTGTGCACTTGAAAAGAGGATTACATCGTGAGAGATTTGTTCCCTCATTATGTTTGGTAGATTCCAAATTTAGATGGATCTATATTGATTTTTTATAGTCTTGTCATATTTGTTTGTGAATGCATTTTAATGTTTAAAATTAATATCTATGATTTTATATCAATTTTACAGAGAAGTGGGCAAAGTAATGAAGGGGATGTGTGGCATAAATGAAATATTTCAATATCAAATATATATATAGAGAGAGAGAGAGAGCACAAATGAATAATATTTTTAATGATAAAAAACAAAGTGGAGGATATATAGATCTATGTGGGTTAATAAAATAAATAATGTTTTAAGAATACAATATAATGTGTTGAGTGAATAGTTTATAAGTTTAGTGATATTTTTCTAATTAGTTAACTGATACTTAATTTTTATAATATAATTAAATAAATTATATCAAAAAAGTATGTGCGGGTCATTTTTTTTTGTAAGTGGAAATTTTCTATTAAGTGCTCAAAATATTACATTGTGGTTGGTTCTCTGTCAAAATATCTCCAACCTCATTCCGACTAGACTTTATGGCTTGGAGATAGTGATGAAAATACAGACAAAAGAAAGATAAAACTACTTTATCTCATGCATTCAACCTATATTAGAGAAAATTTACCCAATAGATCTTGCCTACTTTGAATCTGCTTCTGCTTGTGTCAGAGAGAAACCAATCTATCCATTATTTTTCATTGGTTATGTTGCAAATCATTCAAGAAAGATATGAATTCATTATGATTTTCATGCTTTGTTGCACAAACTAGCAAGCCTTGTAGAGAGGCAAAACCTAGAGAGCACAACAACACCTTCAGACAGAGGGCCTTTGTCCCAAGGTGTTGTTGTGCCCTCTAGCTTTTGCCTATTCACAAGGACTTCTAGTTTGTGTAGCAACATGCTTATCTTGCGCCAATGGCTCAGCCATCTGACTAATATGACTTAGCTAGGCTTCAAAAGAGTCAAATGGGGGAGGAAGGTCCACCCTACTAGGGGATATGTCATATCGGTTGGCTTATGTGCCTCAAGTCCCACTAGTCGTGTGGATGCATCACTCCAATGCCTCAAGGGTCAAAGCCTTTGCATGCCAAACCTCTCCGCTTCTACATCATTTTCCAAATCCTCCTTTGAACTTAAGCTCCACAGGACCCCCCTTCATGGACTCCCTCCAATTCATCGTGCAAACATCCCAATCCTTGGACCATGATTGTCACACAAATGTCAAGCCCATACCCCACTTCACCCTCGACCTTCCTAACTCCTCACTGTTCCCACACTAGAAGGCATAACAAACTCACACCGCACAAAGCTTCCCACACACCAAAAGCCAGTAGACCCCACAACATAATTCCACCTCTAATACGATTTCCTTTCAAGCCCAACGCCCCCAAAATGACCCCCACAAATGAATAAAATATTAAAGTAAATTAAAAAATTGGTAAAATTAAGAAATTTATATGAGTTTAGTTCATTTTACTTATATACAATGATAAGTTTGAACTCCTTTTATATTATATGGAATCATAGTTTGTGATGATTGTGGTACATCATGGAGTTTGAACATGTTATGCATCAAAATATGAGCAACCATGGAAGCTTTGAAATGGTGTTCGAGTTGCAAAAATTATCATATATGTGGGTCGCACCACTGCCTGCTTGGCCTCTCTGCATCTGCATCATTTTCCAAAGCCTCCTTTCAACTTAAGATACAAAGGACCACCCTTCATGGACTCCCTCCAATTCATTGCATAAACATCCTAGTCCTTGGACCAACACTCTCACACAAGTGTCAAGTCCATACCCCATTTCAGCCTCGACCTTCCTAACTCCTCATTGTTCCCACACTCGGAGGAATAGCAGACCCACACCACAGAAATATTCCCACACACCCAAAGCCACCGAACCCCACAAAAAAATTCCACCTCCAATGCCACTACTTTTCAGGCCCAACGCCCCCAAAAGAACCCCCACAAATGAACAATATATTAAAGTAAATTAAAAAATTGGTAAAATTAAGAAATTTATGTAAGTTGAGTTCATATTTCTTATATACAATGATAAGTTTGAATTCCTTTTTTGTTATATGGCATCATAGTTTGTGATGACTGTGGTATATCATGAAGTTAACCCTGCAATGAAGTTCATTAAAATATGGGTCCATAATGGAAGGAATTACTGGAGGTTATAGTGAACTATGATATAACCTCAAAATGTCCCTTTTAAAGGAGTTTTTCCATGTAGTGAGAATTGGTGATCTCAGGAAAACTAACTATGATTCCTTGGAAAGTGTAATGATTTCCTCCCTATTAGAATATCATGTATGACTTCTTCAAGTCCGTGGTGATGGGACCTAGTGTCTGCAGTGATTCAAACACCAAAACAATGTCACAAAATCCCATTTCAATGGAAAACATGTATGATTTCAAAGGGTACTTACCAATTTGAAGGCACACTTTTTTACAATGACCCCCACATTTCATGTATCTTGTTGGTCAACAAGATATCTTCACATGAGAATGGCATTAATTTCTCTTCTTGAGGTATCACACTCCAACCAAATGTTTTAGTGAAGTTAGGTAGAGCCAGGGTGGGTGTTAGACACACAACATCCTTCAATTCTTGGAAAGCATGATGTATTATTGCATTACAACTAAAAACATCTTTCTTAAGCAAGGCAGTGAGGGGAACAACAAATTTTCCATAATTATAAATAAATTGTCATGTGTAAATTGTTAGGCCAAGGAAATTGTGTGTACTTTTAAGACTTGTAGGATGGGGCCATTCCTTCTTAGCTTAAATTTTCTTATGGTCCACTTATACGCCATCCTTTCCAAAAATATGGCCCAAATATTCTACTTATGAGACTCCAAAGGCATGTTCAAATCAAATGGGAAAGAGTTAATGATGAGATAGTAGTTGTAAGACAAGATCCACATGGGTAGCATGATTCTTTTAATTTTCACCGTAGATACAGATTTCATCAAAAAACACAATTACAAAATGAAATAGAAAGGGTTTAAATATGTGATTCATGAGATGGTGGAAAGGGGGGGTTGTGGATTACAAATGACATAGGGCATCACCAGTAACTCATAGTGGGCCTCATGACTATGAAAATTTGTTCTGGGAATGTCAACCTTCTTCATATGCATTTGGTGATACCCTAATTAATGATTGAGTTTGGTAAAAAATTGAGCACCTCTGGGTCCATCCAAGACATCATCAATGGTTGGAATAGAAAAATTATGCTCGATAGTGATTATAGTAAGAGCATGAAAATTAGGACACATGCACCAAGTTTCTTCTATTTTTAGTACAATGACAATAAGGGAGGAACAACTACTTGTACTAGGACGGATGCAACCCATAGCTAAAATTTCTTGAACAATCTTTTCAATTTCATTTTTTTGAGCAAATGGTTGATGATAAGGGTAGACATTGGGGAGGAGGCTACTAGGTATGAGAGAAATATAATTATCATGCAAACCACCAAGGATGGAAGCCATTCAGGGCTTCAAAAACTGCTTGGTGTTTGGACAACACTAATCATAGGTCATACTTAATGGGTTGGGAAGGGTTTGAAAGGCTTTAGTTCCATTGAACTATGATATAACCTCAAAATGTCCCTTTTAAAGGAGTTTTTGCATGTAGTTAGAATCGGCGATCTTATGAGAACTATCTATGTCTCCTTGGAAAGTGTAATGATGTCGTCCCTATTAGAATATCATTTGTTACTTCTTGATGTCCATGGTGATGAGACGTAGTGTGTTTAGCCATTCAAACCCCAAAAAAATGTCACAAAAACCCATTTCAATGGTAAACATGTATGATTTCAAAGAGTACTTACCAATTTGAAGGCACACTTTTTTTATAATGACCCCGTTTTTTGTTTCTCAAATGGTAAACATCCTTGTCTAGCTCTACATTAATAAGGTGAATGTTGTTACAATTGTAAATAATTGAAAGTAGCTTAGTGCATCACTCTCTAGTAGCTTAGTGCATCTCACATCTTATTAGTGCCACATTGTACATCTTCCTAACACATCATAGTGCATCCTTTGATTCTTAGTGCATCGCCTTTAATCAGTGCGCAAGACATCTCACAAGATAGTAATTAATTTTCATTAAACCCCTTTACATGTGCGAAAATATATATAAAAAAAGTTTAATAATTAACTAAATGGCTTAGCTATGCAGCTTTGTATATATTAATTACATTAAAATGTTTATAAAATATGTCAAATAAAAATATCAAATGCATATATTTCTATACAAATAAATGTAAAATTTATCTTAATTTTGAATTTAAAAGATGTCAAGATCTTTTCATATGCAAACCTTTCTTAAATTTAATTTTTCACCTGAAAAGAGGATTACATATTGAGAGATTTTTTCCCTCATTATGTTCGGTAGATTCCAAACTTTGATGGATCCATATTGATTTTTTATAGCCTTGTCATATTTATTTGTTTGTGAATGCATTTTAATGTTTATTATTTTTATATCAAATTTATAGAGAAGCAGTAAAAGTAATGAAGGAGATGTGTGGCATAAATGAAATATTTCAATATCAAATATATATATATATATATATATATATATATATAGAGAGAGAGAGAGAGAGAGAGAGAGAGAGAGAGAGAGAGAGAGAGAGAGAGCACAAATGAATATTATTGTTAATGATAAAAAATAAAATGGACGATATATAGATCTATGTGGGTTAATAAAATAAATAATGTATTAAGAATACAATATAATGTGTTGAGTGAATAATTTATAAATTTAGTGATATTTTTCAAATTAGTTAAATAATACTTAATTTTATAATATAATTAAATAAATGATATCAAAAAAGTATGTGCTCAAAATATTACATTGTGGTTGGTTCTCAGTCAAAATGTCTCCAACCTCATTCCAACCAGACTTGATGGCTTGGAGATAGTGATGAAAATACATAGAACAAAGCAAGATGAAACTAGTTTATCTCATGCATTCAGCCTATAGTAGACAAAAATTATCCAATAGATCCTGCCTATCTGGAATCTGCTTCTGCCCGTGTCAAAGAGAATCCAATCTATCAAGTATTTGTCATTGGGTATGTTTCAAATCATTCATGAAAGATATGAATTCATTATGATTATCATTCCTTGTTGTTGCACAAACTAGTAGTCCTCGCAGAGAGGCAAACACTAAAGGGCACAACAACACCTTCAAACATAGGGCCTTTGTCCCAAGTTGTCGTGGTGCCCTCTAGCTTTTTCCTATTCACAAGGCCTGTTCGTTTGTGTAGCAACATGCTTATCTTGTGCCAGTGGTTCAACCATCTGATTAATATGACTGGAGGAAGGTCCACCCTATGAGGGGACATGTCCTACCAGTTTAATTCTCTACCTCAGATCCCACTAGTCGCCCGAATGCATCACTCCATGCCTCAAGGGTCAACACCTCTACGTGCTCGACCTCTCCTCTTATGCATCGTTTTCCAAAGCCTCCTTTCAAATTAAGCTCCATAAGAACCCTCCTTCATGTACTCCCTCCAATTCATCGCACAAACATCCCAGTCCTTGGATCAACACTGTCACATAAGTGTCAAGTCAATACCCCACTTCAGCCTTAACCTTCCTAAATCCTCATTGTTCCAAAAATTGAAGGCATAACAGACCCATACCGCACAAAGCTTCCCACACACCCAGAGTCACCAGACCGCACAACATAATTCCACCTCCAATACCACTTCCTTTCAAGCCTGAAGCTCCCAAAAGGACCCCCATAAATGAACAATATATTAAACTAAATTAAAAAATTGGTAAAATTAAGAAATTTATATAAGTTGAGTTCATATTTCTTATATACAATGATAATTTTAAACTCATTTTTTGTTATATGGCATCATAGTTTGTGATGATTGTGGTATATCATGGAGTTTGAACACATTATTCATCAAAATATTAGCAACCATGGAAGCTTTTAAATGGTGTTTGAATTTGCAAAAATGATCTTATCTATGGGTTGGGACCCATGCATGCATTTTGCATCGTTTTCCAAAGCCTCCTTTCAACTTAAGCTCCGCAGGAACCCTCCTTCATGGAATCCCTTCAATTCATCGTGCAAACATCCCAGTCCCTGGACCAACACTATGACACAAGTGTCAAGCCCATACCCCACTTCAACCTTGTCCTTCCTAACTCGTCATTGTTCCCACACTCGAAGGAATAGCAGACCCACACCTAAAAAATATTCCTGCACACCCATAGCCACTGGACCCCACAACAAAATTCCACCTCCAATACCATTGCTTTTCAGGCACAACGCCCCCAAAAGAACCCCCACAAATGAACAATATATTAAAGTAAATTAAAAAAATGGTAAAATTAAGAAAAATTTATATAAGTTGAGTTTATATTTCTTATATAGAATGATAATTTTGAATTCCTTTTTTGTTATATGGCACAATAGTTCGTGATGATTGTGGTATATCATGAAGTTAACCCTAAAATGATGTTCAATGAAATACATGTCCATAATGGAATGAATTACTAGAGGTTATAGTGAACTATGATATAACCACAAAATGTCCCTTTTAAAGGAGTTTCTCCATGTAGTGAGAATTGGTGATCTCAAGAGAACTATCTATGATTCCCTCCCTATTAGAATATCATGTATGACTTCTTGAAGTCATGGTGATGGGACCTAGTGTGTGCAATGATTCAAACCCCAAAACAATGACACAAAAATCCATTTCAATGGCAAACATGTATGATTTCAAAGAGTACTTACCAATTTGAAGGCACACTTTTTTACAATGACCCCCACATTTCATGTATCTTGTTGGTCAATGAGATATCTTCACATGAGAATGGCATTAATTTATTTTCTTGAGGTATCACATTCCAACCAAATGTCTAAGTGAAGTTAGGTAGAGCGAGGGTGGGTGTTAGACACACAACATCCTTCAATTCTTGGAAAGCATGATGTATTCTTGCATTACAGCTAAAAGCATCTTTCTTAAGCAAGGCAGTGAGGGGAACAACAAATTTTCCATAATTATAAATGAACTGTGAAGAGTACATTGTGAGTCCAATGAAATTGTATGTACTTTTAAGACTTGTAGGATGAGTCCATTCCTTGTTAGCTTCAATTTTCTTATGGTCCACTTATATACCATACTTTATAACAATATGGCCCAAATATTCTACTTATGAGACACCAAAGAGTTTTGGAGAATTTGGCATCTACAGATAAATACTAGTTCCCTAGATAAGGAGCCATATCTAGAACAACAATTTAAAGAACTTTGGCCTTTTCCTATAAGTAATAGATAAGAAAAAGAAGATGAGAAGACCTACTTGTAGTTCTGATTTCCTCTTGTCTCCTTTGTATCGATCCTGTCAGTGCTTCCTGTACTTAACACGCTTGAGAAGTACTTGTAAAGACAAACAGAAGATAAATAACCAATCAAAGAAAAAGATCTATTGAATACAAGTAAATGGAATCAGATACATTCACACATATAAGCATCATATAACAAGATAAGAATATGGGAAAAGGTTCAAATAATTTATTGAATAGAATAAGGAATTACAACCATAAAGTCTGATTTGAAGTCACTCCTCCAGCTTGGATCCCATCCACATCACATCAAAAGCATGAAAAACTTGTAGCATAACAATACCTGTCTCAAATTAAATTCTCGTAGCAACATAATCTCCTTACATCTCAACATAGTCCAACCCCTTGATCACTTAGATGAGTGCTCAATTTATAGGAAGATGAAGGAGGTTATGTCATAGATGGGGGTATTGAATGGCCTTCCATACATAGAATTAGTTCCATGGAGGAAGGGATGAGAGGATAGGATCCATCTTAACTCATTCCTCATCCATTTTTGAGCTCATAAGAGTTGAAAAGTGAGCAAAAGTTCTAGATTACTCCAAAAGATAAGAATATTCCCCAAACCCTATGTGAATTTCACTCAATCTCACCCAGTGCAGGTCAAAGAGGGCCTAAGTGCTCTACAGAGCACCCTGGCATGGACTCAACTACTCTATAGCACACCCTTACATGGGCCTACCTACACTAGTCCCTTCAGAGATCATTTCAGGATCTCTTCAAGTAATGAAACTGTCTGAGAAGGAGGCATTCAAAAGGGTGACATATTTATGGCATGTAGCAACTAAAATTAGGGTTTGATGAGCCCTAAAACACTGATCTAGAGGATGGGAGTGATGTGTGCAAATGGATTTGTAATAGCTTCCCCCTAAAGCATGAAGTCAAAAAATGTAAATGTCGAATGAAATGCTTTACGATGTGATGAGGAGGTTTCAAAGTGGAAGGTGACCTGCATCACTTACAATACATATATCATGATATTTTGATTTTTACATGAATTGCTGAGGGAAGGCATACCCACGCTCAGCATAAAAAATTTCATTGCATGTACATAGACAATCGTCTATAGATAGACCCATGAATGGGTGACCATCAGTGTAAGGGCATTGTACATATGACTTAGAACTCCTGAAATCGCAGCTCGGATGGATGAAACTAGATTTGGGATCTTCTATCTCGTTCAATTGTTCACTCATGTATGAGTCTAACCATGTGAATATGTTATCTGAAGTCGAACATGGGAAGACACTATCTGATTACCAGCCGATGATGTAAGTTGTTAATAGACATGAGAGAAATAACTGATAATGATAATGATCCTCAAGGTATTGCATTACATTCTACATGGTGTGAATGGATGAATTGATGTCTAACACCATACAAAGTCTTTCAGTCGAAGGTCATTGATGTCAACCTATCACCCGAAGCAAGAAACCTACCATTGATGTATGCAAGCCTCAAGGTACTGGAAGGGTGTTTATAAGTTAACTTCTTGGATAATGTGCTGATGTCAACAACAAGCAACTCATTGTAGGAGGGCGTTAATGTATCCCACATCAATGACACAAAACGAGTGTAATGATTTTGGAGACAAAATTTGATTGACGACACAAGGTTGAGGAATGACGGACATGAAAATGAAGGTTTATGGTATTGCAAAGGATGAATTTTAACTGGATGACTTCTCTTGAACATGTCGATGACACTAAAATGAATTGGAAGCATTGAGAAAAACACAAAGCGATGGATGGTATGATAGAAAAACAGTATGATGACCATCAAGCTGATAACCCAACCCAAATAGTCAGGGTGATGAAGTGAAAGTGTCATGTTCAAGAGTGACCTGCTACCATAAAGTGGTTTTCCCCCTTTTCCCATTTTCCCCAATCATTTTTGACCAGTACCTCTTTAGTTTTATCAAGCTTGAGGAGGATAACATATGCTTGTTTTATAATTCCACCATTCGGGTGAATCCATGACTATGTTATGTTTTAATGAATCTAGCAAAGGTGAAACTCAGTCTTGTCTAGATGTACAAGTCTTTCGCTATTTGATTTTTTAACGAGTTTAACGACAAAGATAACTCAGTCCTTTTCATGTTTAGAGAGTTTGAAAAGGGACAAAAAGAAAACTTCACAAGTTTTTTTCGTATATTTGTCTCTCAAGCCTGAAAATGCATAAAACAATACAAAAGAGAACCTATTGACCATGTTCGGTTAACGTATTCCTTTTTCGTAGTTAATCTGTCTCAGCCCGAAAAAGGGTTAGACTTTTACTGAGAAGATGTCATTTCCAATCTGTTAACGAGCTAAAAAGGAGAAGTGCTCGGTAATATTTTCATGTTTAGAGAATCTGAAAAGAGCTTAAAGAGGACTCCAAGGGGGTTCCTTTTTCATTATTTAATAGAGCTCGAAAAAGAGATAAAGGTATGCTCTGTGGTCAATGGTACAATTTACAATCGATCACGTCAAATACTATAATTCAGCTGTAAAACTTGCTCAAAGCATCAGCAAATGGATTAAAAATACTTGTTTCATAGGTTAAAATAGGCAAATACTAATCTTTAGTTGATTAATGAACATGAAATAAACATAAACAAGTTTCTACCATGAAATTTTTTAGTTTGAGACTTACCATTCAGTTTTGTGCTCTGGGTTATTTTTTACTTTGAACTTCATCAGCTAATTTTGAGAGATTTTGTGGTCCGTTTCTCGTGTCATTCGGACCAAGTAGGAGATTTACCCCTCCTATTTCTTTTCAGGTCATTCTTTTACTATTTCATGCAAATTTTAGGGTTTTGGGGGCCTCTGGGGTTTGATTTTTTCGCCCTGGGATTAGCACAAGGTTTCACATCAAAAATTGCACTGAAGAGCACCCTGATATAAGGTTTCCTGCTCTGCAGCGCACTATCTCTATCCCTAGGCTGTGTTGGGCGAGTTTCCCGAATTTGATTTCGCTGTTTGATACAAAATTTTCCCTATTTTTTGTATGGAAAGGATCCTAACTAAGATTATGACTGGATTTCAGGATTTCATCAGATCAGAATGTTGATTACATGGCCAGAAAGAGAGCATGAAGAAAAAGACATGGTTTCCCTAAACAATCCGGGTACAGTTGAGGCCCTCAAAAACTGTGGGTTAGTCAAATACTTCAGGTTGTCCGGAATGAGGCAACAAATAGAACTATTGCAGTTCCTTGTTCATGCGTGCGATCCGACAGATCAGAATTTTCACATAGGGGAAAAGATGGTCCTTATTACCATTGATGATATTTACTTTCTTACCGGACTATTGAGGCGAGGTTCCCCCATCTCACTTTCTGGATTTGCACGTGGAGGTGAATTGGTGAGGGATTACATTCGACGATTTTTTCGTTCACGTACACAGCCTGGAAAGGATGGGAAAATAAACATCAGGGATGTAGGTGATTTGCCTTTGAGAATGATCCTCTTCACAATCGTAAAGTTGGCTAGCAGTTTGACTCTTCATCTGGCGAACAAATCATATATGCAGTACGCACTTGAGTGTCTAGAGCCAAAGGTATTCAACTGGTGTGAGGCCATGCTTTCTTCACTACAAGAAAAACTGACCAAGGTAAAAAGTGGTAAGACGAATAATTTCTGCTATGGTTCAATCTTAATCACTTTTACCTTAGAGAGAATCCCATTGATGCAACCACAACATGTATTACTAGGTTACTTGGTCCTAGAGATCCGCGTATGCAGAGGTGGGTCGAATTGATGGTTGGACATGCAGGTCAGTCAACAATCATTTTTTCCACTACATTCTTCTGTTGGCTCGATCAACAACACATTGTCATTGAGGAGCATACATACTCAGGGATGGATTTTTGTGGAGATCAAGACATTATTTTACCAGTTGGAGCACAATGGGGTGATATAGGTAAATAGTTTTACCAAAGTGTTTTTTGAATTTTCAAGTTTCTACATGTTTTTGTGTTTTTAATGTTTCCAAGACTAAACTAAACTCATTTTTCATGCATGCAGATGTGGGTATTGTTCGACCTGTGGGACACCAACAGGGTGAAGGTGGGCCAACGTGGAGAAACATGGGGAGAGCGGTCCTCTAGGACTTGGATTTGCCTGAGACCTTGGCAGAGTTGCAGGATCACATAGAGGGATTAAGCCTTGGTATTCTGAATGTTTGGATCGAGGAGTTACCTATGATGCTGCAGTGCCACACTTTTGGTGTTCCTAGCCTCTGAATGAGGCTTTTGCACATGATAGCATAGGCTGTGACTTATTATCGTGAACATCACTAGGTTTACCTAGGATGCTTTTGCGTGCATTTTGAGTTTTTGGGTCAGATGACCAAACTTGTCTTGGACAAAAATTTTGTAAAAAATTTTAAAACAACTATCTATTTTATTTTCAGAGTTTTCTATGGTTATGTTCAATCATATTCAACTAATGATGTGAATTGAAAATGTTACTTTTACATGTGTCACAAATGTCTATTTAACACATAATTTGCTAGATAATCAATTAATGTGTTAAAGTTTATGGAAATATGTTGATATTGACTGTATTCAAAATTCATTTCCAAAATAAAAAATCTAAGAAACATACTAAGAATTGTTGCATTTTGGATGGTATACACACTTGTAAGTTATAGTACGATGAGTTGTGAATCTAGCCTAACGATGATTCGGCGAATGCCAAGTGAAATGAAATCAGAGAGAAGTTCGATCAATGCGCTATACTCAACTATATTATTTTTCGATCAACCGATACAAATCCCTTGAAAACTCACTAACTTGCCACTTGGAGAGAAAATAACCCATACTGCAGAAGATAGGTTCTGTATATTACGACTAGCACCATCGGCGTAACTAACAAATGGTTCTGAAGAGTCCAACATCTGCAACAAATGTAAAGCAGATTACTAACCTGATAAAAAAACTCTAAAAGACACACACTAACACACACATATGCAATGAAAGCATATATATATTGAGTTTTACTATACTCAATTAATCATAGTAACGTTTGAGGTACAGCCCATTTCGGGGCTGAGACAATGGAATCCATCATAATCTACTAACTCGTAGGCACCTTTTTCCAAAACATGCTTGAAAATATAAGGACCCATCCACATTGGTTCAAATTTCCCTACTCCAAGTTTATCAACTTGCTAATCATAAAGTAATACTAGGTCTCCTTCTGAGAAGATACGAGGCTTGACATTTCTATCATATTGCACCTTGATTCGTTTCTTATGCGCTTCATTAACCAATGCAGAATCACAATGGGTTTCATCCAAATGGATAAGTTCTAAGAAATGCACTTCTTCTTCAGAAGTGTCAGGTAACAAGTCAATCGTGAGTTTGAGAGATGAAATTTCACATTGTATCAATAAGATTGCTTCCAAACCATACACCAACCGAAAGGGTGTGAATCTAGTTGCATTTCTCACCGAAGTTCAATATGCCCACAAGGTAGAGTACAAGATTAAATTCCAGTTTCATTTATGAACCCCTATCATTCTTTGCAACATTGGCTTTAGGACTTTGTTGATGGCCTTAGCTTGTCCATTCGCTTGTGGATAACAAGGGGTAGAACTATCATGTGATAGTCCTAACTTAACAGTTAACTCAGCCATCATGTGATTGCGAAAATGCAACACATGATCTGTAACTATGGCCTGTGGTACACCAAAATGGGCAACCACGTGGTTGAAAAAGAAAATAATAGTTGTTTCGCCATTGTTGTTTAATGTTGGCATTGCCTCAGCCCATTTCGTAAAATAGTCAACGATGACTATAATATACCCATGCCCGCTGGTCGAGGTAGGGTTACATGTCATGAAGTCAATGCCCATTTGGCTAATGGTCGAACAACAATGACTGGATGTAATGGTGCAGGTGGTAATCTAGTTTTGTGGTCATATATCTGACATGCATGAGAGCTTCTAACAACAATATTACAATCTTTGAATATAGTTGGCCAGAAGTAACCGGCACGGAGAATTCTCTATGCGGTAGCATATCCAGATAATTTTCCACCACAAGCACCTAAATGGAAATCATTCAAGGCTTTCTCGGCTTCCTCATGTGTGAGGCACCTCCGTAAAATTGTATCGATACCATGACTGTAAAGAGTGTCACCAATGATCAGATAATCTTTGGCTTGGTATCGGATACGTCGTTGTTGCAAGCGAGAGGTTTCAGGCCAGAAAGATTGGGTCTGAAGATAGATCAATATATCTCCATATGACGATATCAGAAATAGAGACTAATCCAAAATCAATGGTTCAAATGTTGAATCAATGGAGGTCGAGGGAAGGTCACAAAGTAACTCGGCGAAAACGAGAGATTTATTTGATTTGGAATTGATGAATTCCAGATCAAACTCCTGCAAAATGACTATGCATTTTGAGTATTTTCCCCTCAGCAATTGATGTGACAAAATATATGTCATAGGGTTGCAATCTGAAATGACGGTGGTCTTCCGGAATAGGATGTAGTGGCAAAATCTTTGAATAGCTTGCACTATTGCCAAAGCTAGTTTCTCAACATTAGAGTACTTACTTTCTATATCATTGAGATTGCAGCTCAAATAATATATCAGATGTTCAATCCCATTTTCCTCTTGGACTAAAACCATGGAATTGGTTGTATCTGCAGTGAAGAGATACAGGTAATAGTCATTTCAATAATTCAGAGAATACATTAATGACACTCTAATCAAGGTATCTTTAAGAGCATCAAAGGAAGCTTGCGTAACCTGATCCCAATGGAAGGGTATGTTAGGCCCCTATACTACTAGTGTAACCCCTTATTGTTATTAGTATAACCCACTTATTATATTGATGTACCCATGTAGTGCCCATATTGTTACTATTGTGCCCCATAGAAGCCCACTATTGTTATTATTGTGCCTTTATATTATTATTGTTAGGTCGGCTGGATTATATTGTGACTCCTTAGACTCCTATATATAGAAAGGAGGTTTTCTCATTTAAATCATCAAAGAATTGTTCATTTATGTAATGTAAAGGAGGTTCCCCCCTGGAAGAGGTTGAATTCTAAGGTGTTGATCTATCTTTTCTATCTTTTCTTGAGCTGGTTTCATAACATTTGGTATCAGAGCTTTGGATACTAGGGTTTCGCTGCTCCATACAGGTCATCGTGGCATTTTCGCTATAACGTTGTTTTTGTGACGTTTCAGAAGTCACAATAAAAACCCATTTGGGAAGAAATTGTGCTAAACCTTGGGTCCGAATTGCAGAACTTTTCGCGCGATATTTTCGGAGATATGATCTGAGGAAGTTGGTCTTTTTGCAGACTCCTGAATTACATTCAAAACAGGTGACCTAGGGAAAATCGTCATAACTTTCTCTTTGGGGATTGGATTGAAATTTCGTAAGAAGGTACAGAAAGAGGATGGATTGTAGCTTTTTTGTATATCTTTTTTAGATCCAAAGGTCCAAATAGGGACACGTGGCACTTCATACAAGTTCGCTCTTCTGGAAAGGTCTATAATCAGGTCATCTTGGGAGATTGTGCATAACGTTTTCTTAGAGAATCCAATTTGGATCAGACTAGTGGCATTGGAAAGGGGACACAGAGGGCTACTATAGCTCACAATTTCAGAACTTAAAGATCCAAAAGTACAGAATAACAGTCGTTTCAAGGTCGAGCTCCTAAAATCAAGAAAAAGCAAGATGAGGAAGTTTGATGGCAAGGATCCGGTAAATTGGATACTTCAGATGGAGCAATATTTTGATCTACATGGTGTACAACTGTTACAAAAGGTATGTATTGCATCTTCATATTTAGAACCAGATCAATTTTTATGGTACGAAGGGCTTTGTTCTCGTAAACAACTTGTTACGTGGTCAATTTTCACGGAGGAAATGATAGCACATTATGAGGATACAAAGAGAAACACCTTCTTTAGAGCAAAACCACAACAATTGGAAAGACTAAAAGGGATTTGTGACATAGTGGAAAGCAAAATTATGGAAACCAGGAAGCGTACCCCTCACAACTCTAAATATGGAAGTGTTGTTTCTCCTAGCCTTCCACAACCTACAAGGGTTACACCACAACAATTGGAAGAAAAAAGAGAAAAAGGACTTTGTTACAATTGTGATATCAAATGCACTAAAGGTCATAAGTGTGCCGAGAAGAAATTATTTTACATAGAATATGAAGAGGAGGAAGAAAAGGATCAAGAAACATCAAAAGAAGAAGATATACGCCAGGACCCCACCCCAGAGAAAGAAGAAATGAATCAGACCATATCTTGTAAAACCTTGGCAAGAATTACCACTCCTCAAACTCTCAAGATAGAAGGACATATCAAGAAGAAAAAGGTGCAAGAAGTGAAAGATAACATCGAGAAAGAAGAAATGAATCCAACCATATCTTGTAATTCAAGGTTCGAAATCACCACTCCTCAAACTATCAAGATAGAAGGAAATATCAAGAAGAAAAATGTTCAAGAAGTGAAAGATCACATCGAGCATCAAGAAATGAATCCTACCATATCTTGTAAAGGATTGGAAGAAATTACCACTCCTCAAACTCTAGAGATAGAAGGACATATGAAGAAGAAAAAGGTTCAAGCAGTGAAAGATCACATCGAGCATCAACAACAAGTTCTCCAACTTTTAAAGGATAACGTCACTTCGGTGCAAAATCAAACGAAACAACAGGTAGATCAACATCGTAGTGAAAATGTTTTGATGTAGGTGATTGGGTATTTTTACTGGTACATCTCAAGCAAGCTATTTATGAGAAGGAAATGTTGGCAATACTACATGCACTTAAAAAATGGCAACCTTACAGAATGGGAAGACTCTTTAAGGATGAGGATGTGGAAGCATTGTTTTGTGCTATTTATATTATCCAACCAGATTGGATAAACGAAGCAAGGGTAGAATGGAAGAAGGATGAAGAAGTATTGCCACTTATTCAAAAGTTGCAAAAGATCCCAATTCAAACAATATTGCCAGAAATTGAAGAGGAAGGAAAAATCATATTAGAACCTGGAGCAGTCACAGAAACAAGAACTCGACAGCTACAAAATTGATCAATTTCAGAGTATCTCATCAAGTGGAAGAACTTACCCGCTGAAGATTCTAGATGGGAGGACAAGAATTTTATACAGAAGCATCAAGAACTACTCAAGCGTTGAGGAAAACGCTTTTTGAAGGAGAGGGGCATGTTAGACCCCTATACTACTAGTGTAACCCCTTATTGTTATTAGTATAACCCACTTATTATATTGATGTACCCATGTAGTGCCCATATTGTTACTATTGTGCCCCATAGAATCCCACTATTGTTAATATTGTGCCTTTATATTATTATTGTTAGGTCGGCTGGATTATATTGTGACTCCTTAGACTCCTATATATAGAAAGGAGGTTTTCTCATTTAAATCATCAAAGAATTGTTCATTTATGTAATGTAAAGTAGGTTGCCCCCTCGAAGAGGCTCAATTCTAAGGCATTGATCTATCTTTTCTATATTTTCTTGAGCTGGTTTCATAACAGGGTATCCCATTTTTCAAAAGACGTGTAAAACCTTTAGCCATTTCAGTGTAATTAGGAATGAACCTCCTCAAAAAGTTAGCCTTCCCTTGGAGTCTCTATAGCTGTAAAAGATTTGAAGGTGGAGGCAACTCAAGAATTGGTTGAACCTTTAATGGATTGAGTCGAATTCCATCTCTTGACACTACAAAACCAAGCAATCGACTAGAACCAACACAAAACACACATTTGTGCAGATTAAGTCATATCTTGTAGTGTTCGCACCATAAAAATATCGCTCTCGAATGTTGCAGGTGATCAGTCTGCTTTTGTGAATGAGAAGGTAAATCGTCAAGGTAAGGTTGAAAAATGTGCTTGATGTTATGAAAGGCATAGTTCATTTCCCTCTGAAATGTGGCCCCTACATTCTTCAAACCAAATGGGAGTTTCCTATAGTAAAATGTGCCCCATGGACGTATAAAAGTTGTTTTAGATTGGTCCTGTGGGTGGATATTGATTCGATTGCCTTTGGAAAAACCATCCATAAATGAGAAAATTTTGCATTCAGAACATTCACAAATAATCTGGTCAATCCTTTGGACATTCCTGATTTACATACCTATAATCGATGCACACTCGAATTGTCCCTTGTTTTCTCATCACAGGAACAATGATGGAAACCCAGTCAGTAAGAGGTACAGGGTAAATGAAACCAGCATGCAAAATCTTTTCAACCTTTTCTTTAATGGTAGCGGCTTTCTTTGGATCAATAGGTCGAAGCCACTATTGTACTAGTTTGACTTCAGGATACATTTTTTCATTTTTAACAATACTAGAGTCTATACCGTCATCTCCTCATATGACCATGCAAATATATCTCGAAATTCACGAGAGTATGGTAATTATCCAGTTCTGATGGAGAAAAATATTATCTGAATGAATGTTTTCTACAACATTAGGTTTGCACAAAATATCGATAGAAATAGTTTCTTCAATATTTGACAGGTTTCGCTCGGAATCTACTGTGTCTATGAAAATAGAATTCGAAAGGAAATCAACAACTGAAGGGTGGTTAAGTTCCTCTGAATAATATTGGATGTCATCTAGAAGATGGAAATGATGATGATAATATTCCCAAGGTTCTTATCCTATCATCATTGATTGGACAATTCCTTCATCTGTAGAAAATATACATGAAAAAGAATCTGAAGAAGTAACATATTCTAATGAACGGTCTACCCATGCAATTAGTGAAAGTGGATTTGGGTTTGCCGCTCAAGCCAGAAAAATTGATTGCTATGCAAGCTCAATGGGGATTAGCGGCATAACTTCAGTATTACTATCAACTTCAGAATTGTTGGTAATCCTCCTTAAATCAGATGAGGTGGAGGAAATCATGTTGCAAGTCTCTACTCTTGCCACTTCCGCCAAATCAGATGGTGACGGTAGCATAAAAGTACCCATTAGGGAAGGATCCTTAAAGAGACCTACACCAACACTTTGAAGTGATAGCGGGGGTCGGTGTACCAACAGAATGCTTCCAGTCGCCTGAGAACTAGATGCAAAGAAGGCAAGTTGATCAATAATTGTGATTCCACCTTTATGAGGGAATGCAATCGTATGAAAGTACGTGGAAACCACAACAACCATAGCATATACCCATGGCCTTCCCAGTAAAATGTTGTAGTCGAGGGGTCCATCAACTACCTCAACTTCAATAGTAACTATTTTCCTCCCTAGTTCAATTTGCAGGTTACTCAAAATCCCACAAGGTGTATATGTGCGTCCGTCGAAAGATTTTAACATTGTTGGTGATCTTGACAACGGAGGTGAACCATGCGTTTTCTAGTAGCTCATTTAAATAAAGTAAGTATATGCCCCCTCATACATAATAGTTCAGTGAACATTCTTATTAAGAGTCTTTACTTGAATTAGGAAAGCTAATTGTGCCCGTAGCTGTAGTGTATATCCCGCATGGTTAAAAACCACAAGATTGGAATCCGTAGGGTCTATTCCGCCAATTTTTGGCAGCAAAGCCTACTTCTAGGAGGGAAACTTTTGTATCACCTCGGGCGTTGACATAGTAGAAGGTGATTGAGAAAGGTCGTATACTATGTTATAGTTCTGAGCTACTCGAGCTCGAGGGTTAAATGTCAATTTATGCACAACTCCCTTTGGTGGTTTTATTGTCAATTTTGGCACAATAGGTGGTGGGATATTTTCAAATGAAGTTGAAGTCTAAGGATTAGGTTGATCAGTGGCCTAATTATTCGAAGACGATGATGGATTTCCATAATATTTATTTCATTTTGAGTCTTTTCAATGGACAACATAAGTACTTGGGATGTGGAAGCATGGTTTGTCGCAACCAAATGTGTCTCTGGGTTTGGAAATGGATCAATCAACACTGTAGATGCGTTAGAAGTCTTTAGAAGCTTATAGACTGTGAGAATGATTTCAGAAAAATCACATAGATAATCATTTGTCGACGCATTTTGAATCAACTAGTGTGGTTTATCGTTAGGACAAGTTGGTCCTGACGATGAACCACAATAGTTGGTTCGAAATGCGTCGACAAATGATTCTCTATGTGATTTTGCTGAAATCATTCTCACAATCAAGTATGGATCACAGAAGTCTAAACTCTTTAAAGCTTATAGACTTCTGAGTGGTGTGGAAAATTGATCTAAAATGGGGCACTAAAGGCTTCTTGTCATGCTTACAAGAACCTCTCCCACTCCAAAGCTTAGATATCCCCAATATCTATGCTTATGATTGATAATTTGCAGAATTAAAAGAACTTGAAATAGGTGTATTCTTGTGTTTGCCTTTAACTATTAAGTGCTTATGTTCATTTGCTTAAACTGATATGAAATGCATATAATAGTAAATAAAGCAGCAAATAAGAAAACCACAGGAGACAAAATATAATATGGAGTTCACCCTGATATCTTGGGCTACATCTCCTTGGGCTCTAATCAACTCAATTAGACTCCTTGGGATTATGGATAAATTCTTTTACAAGATCCACACTCAACTCCAGTAGGTTACGACTAAACCATGGGATTAGAATACAATTTTTATCCCTGGCCATTTGGCTCTCTCGCTCTTGGCTCTCGGCTCTCAACTCTAGCTCTCAGCTCTGGCTCTCAGCTCTCGGCTCTTGGCTCTGGCTCTCGGCTCTTGGCTCTCAGCTCTTGGATCTCGGCTCTTGGCTCTCGGCTCTTGCTCTCAGCTCTAGCTCTGGCTCTGGCTCTTGGCGCTCACTCTGGCTCTTCGCTCTCACTCTGGATCTTTGTAAGGGGAATAACTTCCTCCAACCTCTAGTGGCTTCTCTCTGTTCTCCTCTTACTGGCTCGGATTATTTCCAATGTGTGAGCTCCCCCTGAGCCACTACAAAACAATGGGATTTATCCCTCCGATTGCTTGAACTCCTCGAGTCCACAAGAATCATGCCTCTATACCCCCTGGACGGTTACCAAAACCTCTTTGGTTCCCAAAAACACCTTCCTTTGTGTTGGACCCTTTTGACCATCTCTTCGCCTTCTCTTATATGTTATAATTTGTGTTTTCATGACACGTTCTGTTTCATCATTTCTCTGTGGCTCTGCATCTCTTCGACTGGCCCTGTGGCTCACTGGCTCTGCATCTGGCCCTCTGGCTCTGTGGCTCTGCGTCTGGCCCTTTGGCTCACTGGCTCTATGGTCTGCGCCTTCTATAATGCAGTTCTATTACAAAACACCCACTTACAGTGTGGCATAGGTGAATGGGAGCTGTTACAAAGAAAATACACAGGCGGCCTTTCTTCGGGCAAATTCCAAAAAATGGAACATAATAACCAATGCATAGGAAATTCATGGAAAAATAGATTAATCTGGATCTCAAGGAATCATAAAATCAACACTATAACATCATCGTGTCCGCCCATCGCAATCGCATGTTGCATGGTGGATTGGCCCCTTTGTATTGTCACGATCCGATTTACTGATCTCTAATCACTTCAATTGGTGCCTCATCAGCTATCGACATTATCACTATGTCGCTTATCGACGGTCACTGCTTCCATGGTCTGCATCCCTTAAGCTCCCCCGATTAGCAATCTTCGATTAGATCCTACCTGTTGATTCATTTTCTGATCCAATGGCTCAAAGTGTTCATTCCCATTAGCCTATCGCACATCACAATACGTAATGGCATGGGTCTTGGTGCTATGCTCCTCTAATCGCTGATTGTATCAGTGTATCGCTATCATTGATCACACATCGCATCGTTGCATGTCAACGACCCTTATTATTGCACTACCCGATCACCGATATTGGTGCATCGCATATCAGTCCTTTGCAATGCTACGGGTCCTCCCCTTTGGTTATGTACAATGTGATATTGTGATGTGACAAATCACAATCACATATCGTTGCATCCTTCGGCTTGTGGTAAGTCTGCTCCTTGGATTTTCCTCCCATGTGATTTTCTCTAAGGAACATGTATTTCCCTTAAGTCCCATTTAATGAGAAATTGCCTCCTTTTCTAAGGACATTGGGAAAATTTAGTTTTACAATAAATTCTTTATCTGAAGCCCATTTTAGCCCATTGAAATTGCATTAGATTCAAAATGAAGAGATCTATGCAATGATAATATTTCCAAGAGGAATATTTTTAGACTTAGAGTCTATACTAGATCCATTTTGGATCACGCCTTCCCACTAAAAATATTTTGCACTCCGTTAGTGTCAGGCTTTGTAGCCTTCCTCCAGTGATCAAACATGCTATTACAAAGTGATTTTAAGGTGTCAATGTCAAATTTTGTCATTTCAGTGAGTCTTCAAGAAAAATTTGGTCACTAGGTATTAGGTCTGGGGTTTGTTTTCACTCCTTTCAAAGTTTTCCAAATGTCAGTCTGTGTCACCATTCAGCTGAGTGTACCATCATTCAGAGGGTTTTCATCATCATGTTAGGTTCCAATGGGTCATTATATACCGTGTTCATGCTTTAGTTGTGCCTAGGTAAGGTTCATTTCCCTCTCCTAGGGTTTTCAAAGTAATTTCTCTTGGATGCTCAAATCATCAGCAAAACTTGTATCCTAATGTTCATACACCTTCCCCTATCCTTAATGTATCTTATTAAACACTTCCCATCACTGATATCCCTCAAATTCCTCATTTTCGCACAAACCCTAGTTTCTTGCTACAATTTGACAATTTTCTAGGCTAGGCATATGTTTTGTCCTTTTGGACCCCTTCCCCTAACTCAATATTTGAAATTGCACTTTCCCCTACTTCCTAATATCCCTCCCTACTTCTCAAAATTTTCTCAAGAATTTGGAAGCCCCTTATCCCCTTCATTTCACTTCATTTCGACAAATCCCATGTTCCACACATCGGGATAGGTTTTACTACAATGATGTTTTTGAGTAAGAAAATATGAATTTAGAAAACTGAGAGAGGTTTTTGTCAATAACAGACCAAGGAAGAAAAACATCCTTCACTTTTTACACAGGTGTCATGGTTTTAGAGAAATTTCGAAAATACAGTTGCCTCACAAGAATTGATGCACCTCTGAAGTGACCTTGCGAAAATTAAGAGTTCTCCTAGCTTGGTTGGCCTAATGACTTGCTTAATGAGTCAAATGATAACTAGACACAATGATATTTCCAATGAGCCATCATGATACCAATTTGGGGTTGAGGAAGACCTTAAAAATTTGACTGCAACAGCACTCAGCCTTTAGGCAGCCTCATTTTGCACATTTTGACCAGTCTTGGGAGATTTGACCTTTTACAAGGAAAATTAACTCCAAATTGAAAATTTCAAGTTGGGTTGGAAAGTAGGCACAATAATATTTCCAAAGAGCTATCCCTCACCCAATTCAAACACTAGGAAGGCCTTCAAAAGGGGTCTGCAAAAAGGCACGGCACACCTGGGTAGTAGCGTGGCACATTAGTGGTCTGCACCTTTAAAACAGAGAAAGTGCGGTCAGGTGTATTCTAAACCCAATGGTTCAGTTGTAACCTATTGGAGTTGACTGTGGAACTTGTAAAAGAATTTAGCCATAATCCCAAAGAGTCTAATCGAGTTGATCAGAGCTCAAGGAGACATTGCCCAAGATATCAGGGTGAACTCCATATTATATTGTTGTCTCTTGTGGTTTGCTTATTTTCTGCTTTATTTACTGTCATATGAATTTCATATCAGTTTAATGTTGTGTGTGGAGCATGATTGTTCAGAGGTCTTTGTTTCAGCCGGATGTATACCCCAGGAAGTTTGTACACCCCTCCACGCGGGGGGGTGCGGGGGGGACTTGTTCGTTTTCTGTGTTTATATTTCTGCAATATTTTATGTGTTCCATTGCTCCGTAATATATAATTTTATAACAACTGGTATCAGAGCCGAAGGTCTATTTGGCTAATAAACTCGCAGGAAAGAAGGGTTCCTGGTTCGAGTGGGAGCAAGGACGGAAGATGGTAAGTTTAGGATCGAGAAATTTAACGGCAAAAACTTCTCGCTGTGGAAGATGCAGATGGAAGATTACCTGTATCAGAAAGATCTATACCTACCATTGGGCGGAAAATCAAATATGCCAACAGGTATGACAGACGAAGAATGGAACCTTCTCAATAGAAAGGCACTCGAAACAATACGGTTGTGCCTTGTTGCGCCAGTTGCCTTCAACATTTCAAAGGAAACCATGACAGAGGGTTTGATTCAGATGCTGTCGAAACTATATGAAAAACCCCTGGCCTCAAACAAGGTATTTCTTATGAAACGGTTATTTAATATGAAGATGTTGGAAGGTGGATCTGTTGCAAACCATTTAAATGATTTTAATATAGTTACAAGTCAGTTAAGTTCTGTAGGGGTAAACTTTGATGATGAAGTTAGAGCTCTGTTATTCTTATGCTCATTACCAGAAAGTTGGAATGGTTAGATAATGGCCATTAGTAACTCCGTTTCTGGATCTAGTACTTTAAAGTTTGATGATGTTGTCAGTGCTATCCCTAGCGAGGAAATGCGATGGAAAAGCTCCGATGAGACATCGGGAAGTGCTTTGAGTGCAGAGTCTAGAGGAAGAAAAATGGAAAGAGGAAAGAGCTCAGGATATCGCAGTAAATCAAGGAAAGGCAAATCCAAGTCCAGATCGGGGATAGTGTGCTGGAAATGTGGAAAGAAAGGACACCTATAGAAAGACTGTAGATCTCGGAAGGGAAAAGAAGGAGATGCACAACAAGAAAACAATCATGAAGCAAATGTGACAGGTGAGGTGTTACAAGATGCTTTGATTCTTTCTTTTGAAAATATCATTGATTCCTGGGTGGTAGATTTAGGGGCTTCATTCCATGCCACACTTGATAAGAAATACTTTCATGACTATGTTCAAGGAGATTTTGGACAAGTTCGTCTGGGTGATGATAAACCCTATAAAATCGTTGGAATGGGTAAGGTTCTTGTAAAACAGCAGAATGGAAACCAATGGCTGTTAAAGGAGGTAAGGCATGTTCCAGATCTAAAGAAAAATCTGATTTCAACAGGGCACTTAGGCGGTGAAGGTTGTGTGACAACTTTCACAGATAAAGCTTGGAAGGTCACCAAAGGAGCCCTGGTAATAGAAAAAGGCGAAAGGGTTGGTACATTGTATTTATGAAATGGTATTTCTAACTCTATTAATGCTTTAACCTCCAAAGGAGAAGATGCAGCATTATGGCATCATAGGCTCGGACACATGAGTGAAAAGGGGATGAAGATTCTTCACTCAAGGAATTTGTTGCCAGGTTTGAAGAATGTTGATTTGGACTTCTGTGAGAATTGCATTTATGGAAAACAGAAAAGAGTTAGATTTCTCAGAGTTGGGAAAGAAAATAAGAATGAAAAATTAGAGCTTGTGCATACAAATGTATGGGGACCTGCTCAGGTATCATCTCTCGGTGGCTCTCGTTATTATGTTACTTTCATTGATGATGCAACTAGAAAAACTTTGATTTATTGTATTAAGAATAAATCTGATGTATTTGATACTTTCAAGAAATGGAAAGCTTTGGTTGAGATTGAGACAGGAAAGAAATTGAAGTGTCTTAGATCAGACAATGGAGGTTAATATTGCAGCAAAGAGTTTGATAGGTGTTGTTCAGAGCATGGAATTCACAGAGAGAAGACAGTTCCAAGAACACCACAAAAAAATGGTGTGTCAGAAAGGATGAATAAAACAATCATGGAGCGTGCAAGGTGCATGAGATTGCATGCAGGATTGCCTTTATAGTTTTGGGCAGATGCTGTAGATACTGTTGTTTATCTAATAAATAGAGGGCCTTCAACTTCCTTGGATGGTGGTGTTCGAGAGGAAGCATGGACAGGTAAAAAGGTAAACTACTCTATTTTAAAGCCTTTTGGTTGTGAGGCCTTTGTCCCTATTGATAAAGAAAATAGAACAAAGCTTGAGGCAAAGTCAAAGAAATGTACCTTTATTAGATATGGTGTTAATGATTTTGGTTATCGCTTATATGATTACGAAAATCACAAAATCATTAGGAGAAAAGATGTAATATTCAATGAAAAGGTATTGTATAAGAATCAGTTGCAGGAAAAGGAAAACAAGGAATACACAGTTCTTGATGAAATCACTGAAAAAGTAAAGGTGCCTGAAAATAATAATAATCAACAACCACAACAACAACAGGCACCCCAAACACCTGAAAGTGGTGTTAGAAGATCTACCAGGATAAGTAGACCCCCTGAACGATACTCTCCTTCATTATATTATTTATTGTTGACTGATTCCAGTGAACCCGAATGTTATGAAGAAGCAATGCAGGTTGAAAGCAGGAAGAAGTGGGAGGTAGCCATGGAAGAAGTGGGAGGGTAGCACCCCCGAAGCTAAAAACAGCTGTAAAATTGCCTTGTAAAAGTATAGTAATTTCTAGTCAATCTGGGTCGTTCATTAGGCGGATGATCTGACGGTAGAACTTATGTTTAGCTAATGGTTTTTTTCCCTAGAAGGAAACCCCTCTCTTTGTATGAGAGTATTCTATTTGAGGCTGTGTGATAGAAGTGTATTCTATGAGCGAGAAACAGAGAGGTGAGACTATGATAGAAAACAGAGGATATTACCGCGGATTTGCTGTAGGTTGTGTCTCTTCATTTTGATGGATAATAGA
The DNA here is from genome assembly GCA_031772625.1 of Pinus tabuliformis. NCBI lineage: Eukaryota > Viridiplantae > Streptophyta > Pinopsida > Pinales > Pinaceae > Pinus > Pinus tabuliformis. Next base: position 2,003,259,029 of record CM062817.1, read on the forward strand.
AAGGAAGGAATGGCTGTTCGGGGTGGATGTAGCCCAAAATGGGTGAACCACGTATATCTGTGTCTCTCTTGTTTTGTGCGTTTTCTGTGTTTATATTTCTGCAATATTTTATGTGTTCCATTGCTCCGTAATATACAATTTTCTAACAGGAACAATAAACTCAACACTATAATCTCGTCGGGTCCGCCCATCTCAATCACATGTCGCATGGTGCATTGGCCTTGCATACTCGCAATCCGATTTACCGATCTCTAATCACTTCGATCAGCGCCTCATTGGTTATCGACATTATCGCCATATCGCTTATTGGGGGTCATTCCTTCCATGGTCCGTAACCCTTAAGCTCCCCTGATCAATGATCTCCAATCAGATCTTGACCATTGATTCCTTTTCTAATCTGATGACTCAAAGTGCTCATCCCCATCAGCCTATTGCATATTGCAATGCTCAACGTCATGGGTCTTGGTGCTATGCTCCTCTAATTGCTGACTTCCGACCGCATCAGAGTATTGCTATCACTGATCACACATCACATCATCGCATGTCAATGGCCCTTTGTATTGCACTACCCAATTGCTGATCACCGATATCGGTGCATCGCATATCGGCCCTTCGCAATGCTACGGGTCCTTCCCCTTGGGTTATGTGTAATGTGATATTGCGATTCGACAAATCACAATCGTATATCACTGTGTCCTTCAACCTGTGGTAACTCCGCTCCTTTGCTTTTCATTTGATGTGATTCCCTCTAAGGAACATGTATTTCCCTTAAGTCCCATTTAATGAGAAATTGCCTCCTTTTCTAAGGACATTAGGCAAATTTCTTTTTACAATAACTTCTTCATCCAAAGTCCATTTTAGTGCATTCAAATTGCGTTAGATTTAGAATGAAGAGATCTATGCAATGAGACTATTTCCAAGAGCATCCTTTCACTTTCATTTTCCTCTATGAGGAATATTTTTAGACTTAGAGTCTATATTAGATCCATTTTGGATCAACAATCCCTTGTAAAATGCTTGTCATTACAGATTAGACATGGATGACGAGGTTTCATTGTTGAAGTAGAGGAATCAGATGATTTCTCTTGAGGGGGATCATCTTAATTCTTCTTATTTTTCCCCTTCTTCTTGGCTCCTTATTGCTTTTGATTCTTGCTCTTGTCAGATGACACGACATTGACTTCTGAAGCAAGAGTGTTTTATGATGCATTGGAAGTTTGATCAGAAATGGAAAGTGTCTGACCAGATGGTCTACCTTCCATTTGTGTGCTCAAATAACCAATCACTCAGCCAAAATCTAATCAGGAACATAATTCTTAACCATTCGATGACGACGCCGCCACTAATGAATATGATCTGATATATGAGTAGAAGTAGTTTGTTTAAAGTTGGTGAGAGTTCTGTTCCAGTCTCATATCTGATAGCTAATTGGAAGTGGGTTAAAAATGTGGTGGCTAAAGTCATAATGTTGTCAAAAGAATCTCGTGGTAACTCAATGTACCACTTCGTAGCTGAACTAGTAAGCATTCTTTGGAAAAGACAGAGTCTAACTGAGTCATTATTTAAGGAGTTTGATGAACACCACAAATGAAAAGTCATGACATGATTTGATGGGTCTTCTCCAGGATTTCCATTGAATTTCAGAATGTCACAAGGTAACTTATATAGAATTACCGGCCACTAAGGTGCATATAAAATTGGATCATTAGTGAGCCGGTTTAAATCTGGTAATTCAAGAGTTGTTACAAACGGAAATTGTCGATTCAAGTTAGGTTGAGCATACCCAGGATATGATGGAATTTCCTGAGCAATAGGTCTTTGCATACCAACATAGGGCATCTGCATTTGGTAACCTTGATAAGGTGGTTGTTGATAACCAGGTTGAATATGCGGTTGTCGATAAATGGCAAAGCCTTGTTGACCAGGACCTTGGTAAGCTTGATATTGTCCAAACCCAGGTTGCGCTTGTTGGGTAGGTCCAAATTAGGGTTGGAATTGGTGGAATTGAGGCTGTTGATATTTGGGTTGTCATGGTTATTGAATCAACTGTTGTTGTTGTTGGTACAACTATTGTTGATTTAACGGTTGTTGTTTCTCAGCAATGTAAGGTTGACCAGGTTGTGAATAAACTATACCAGTGCAAGCCCGAGTCACTCTGAATAAAGGTACACTAACCTGAGGTTGTTGGACTCTAGACACAAGTGGTTGTTGTATAATAGCCTGAGAAAATTGGGCCTCCTAACCTAAAGCTTGTGCTTGCGAGGTGGAAGGACCAGTTTGTACAGGTTGAGATACAACTGTTTGAACATGTGACTGTGGTACAGTGGTAACAACATGTGTAGTAGGAATAGCTGACATAGCTTGCAATGGTTGTGTTGGATACAGAAGCCTTGGTTGAACTGGCATTGTTGGTTTCCATTGACAGACTCGCATTCCAGGATGACCTGAATACAGCAAGATACTACCATATGATGGTCCTCCATGATATGGAGGATAAGAAGAATAAGCATATTGCTCTCTATATGGTGGCAATCCAGTATGTAATGGACATTGGGGCTTCTCTGGGGGAGCAATACCATACCACGTGGGTTCATATTGGGGGACATTTATTGAGGATAAAATCACATAATATATTGGGTGATATATTGGGGTTAAAGGGTTTTTATACTGGCAGGTATAAAAAATGGAGCCCAAAGTTAATGAAAAAATGGATACCTCCAATATCTAGTGAAAGTAGGGGTTTTTAAATTAGGAAGGTGTATTGGGTTCATATTGGTAGGGGGTTAAATAATGTGTTTTTTAGAGGTATTTTCAAATATGTACTCAAATTAAGGCTATTGTTTAATATGTCACGAATTCACATGATATGTATGAGGTTCATTGAGTGAAGCCCCTGTGGTAATGGATACATAGGTTGTTGTTGACTAGATTTCCCAATTTGATATTGATATGCATGATCAAACTGTTTAGTTCTCGTAAATGAAGAACCAGGTAAAATTCCAGTTGAGGACATGGGTGATGACCATGGTGTAGAATCAACCCCTAAGTGGGTTCCAGATAAAGATTCGTAACCAACTGGGACGGATGATTCACCATATAGGTGTGACACAGGAGTAGTAGAAAACGTCGAAGAGGTTGCGACAAAATATTTTGCCGCAACTGCATCAGTTGATAAAGTCTGGGATGTTGACAGTTGTTTAGCCATAGTTAGCTGACCCAATAGATGTCCTAAAGAATCAACATGTACTTGAAAAGAAGCAAGATCAAAAGGAGCAGTAAAATGAGGAGTATGAGGGTAAAGATAAAGCCCTGTCCCAAAATGGAATGGAGTTTTAGGTGTAGTATCTTCTTCAAATTATTCCTCAACAACAATTAAACTAGGTGGAAGAACTTCACTGTCTAGTTCGTAATAGACTTCTGGTGTTGGTAAAGAGGAAGTTTCAGTAGTTACTGATGTCTGAGGGTTAACCAATTGATCATTTTCCAGTAACGGAACAACTTCTAAATGTTCAAATTCGAAGTCTGAATGTTACAGTAAAAGAACAATAGCTTCAAGGAGAGGTTCCCAGACGACTTCAGGTTTAGAAGTAACTTTTGATTGAACTGTGATAGGTTCTAGATGAACTTCTGGTTGAACTGATTCAAGTTCAGAAGTAATTTCTTGTTGAGAAACTTCAAGTTGTGGATCAACTTGTTATTGAACAACTTCGGTTATTGTTTCACTAGTATCAGTTACAATGTCCTCAGGTAGTTGTGAAACTTCTTCTTCAGTAATGGATGTACCAGAAATTGTTGGAGTAACTAGAGTCTTAGTACTTATTGAAATGGATGATTCTGGTAATTTGGATAAAGAACCAGGATTTCTTGATGTACTTGACTCAGTTTAGGGAGACCATTTTGACCGAATAGGTGTAGTGTTGAGTGGAAAAGGTAGTTTTCTTGCTGCTCGCCGTGAATGGCGGGGTAAGGGTTGACGTTCCTCCACGATTTCTGATTAATTTTATTAACAAATGGAAATAAACAAAAAGGGATAAGTGATGCAAAATGTTTACCAAGCAACTGTGAGCTACAAAATACCTCCTAGTGAACCAAGAAGTACGAGCAGGAAATATCCCCGAATGTTGTGTTCAGTGTATCATAGTGTACAAGGCAACTGACTCGGTTACCTAAGGATGGATAGCAACCTAGTGTTGTCCTCCCATATATACCTGAAAGTACATGGAGGCCCAATCCATATAAGTGCTATCTAATGCAAAACCACATAGTGAGAGCGTTCCCATATACTTTGCGTACTGTAACACCGCCCTATATACTCGAAGGTATGTGGACGGGCTATGTTATACTCACGTAAGTGGAATGAGGTATCACACTTAGGATGTATTGCAGACAAGTTAGGGACAACTGCTTTGTTTTATGACGCCGAAACACGTCTCTAGCCAAGAACCACTAAATGTTTTTCGTTAGATGACAATGCTCCATTAGGTAAATTGAGGTTAATTTTAAGTTGATCTTGCTTAGGAATTTGCCTTTCAAGTTCACCACATGATGTATTCTGAAATTCCTAGGAATGCAACTATTATGATAAGCATTCTTTCCATTCAATTTAACAATTAAAATCTTAGCTAATAGGGATAGAGCAATCAGATTTCTTTCGATCAAATAGCAAAGAGCACAATCTAATGCAATTCCCCCAAACTATTCCTCTGAGCACAAACAAACTTTTTCAATGCAAAATTCATGTATATCTTTTCAATTTCCTTAATGTGATTATGAACAAAAAGGAAGCTAATGCACATACAATCAATCAATCTTTAACAATAACAAAGACTTTACGACCGTTCTATTTCGAAGGAAAAGAAGACTTTTACGACACTTTCTTTCGAACAAAGATTAATCGCCTATAATCTAACTTTGACTATGGATCAATAATGACAAAGAAAACATTTAAGAAACATTAATCAACCAAGTCAAATTAGGGCTAGCAAAGGAGATAAACATGTTTTTTCTGAGACATGACATTCATTGATCAATCAACAAGAAATAAAACAGAAGAAAATTGGTAAAAATGCAATCCAAAAGTGGGAAACTGACCCTAGGAGGATCAGCGCAGCCCTGAATAGGAGATAGTGCACTTTAGAGCATTGTCCCTAAGCCAAGGGTGCTCTGTAGTGCACTGTGTCCCTCATAAGCCTATGGTGGTGACAGTAAGCCATTTCAAGAGGAAATTTGACACAATTTTTGACCAAAATTCAACGCAAAAGAACTGAAATACAATCAGTGAACACAAGTAGGGTCCGCAAGAGTGTCCTAGGAGGTAGATAAGCTACTAGGAAGGATGATCTTCCCCAATGGAGTCACCAATTTGTTTTGGAGAATTTGGTATCTACGGATAAATACTAATTCCGTAGTTAAGTAGCCATATCTAGAACAACAGTTTAAAGCACTTTAGCCATTTCCTATAAGCAATAGATAAGACAATGAAGATGAGAAGACCTACTTGTAGTTCCTATTTCCTGTTGTCTCCTTTGTATCAATCCTGTCGCTCCTTCTCGTACTTAACATGCTTGAGAAGTACCTGTAAACACAAGCATAAGACAAAGAACCGTTCAAATCAAAATATCTATTGAATACAAGTAAATGGAATCAGATACATTCACACATATAAGCATCATATAACAAGATAAGCATATGGGAAAAAGTATCAAAAACTTTATTGAATAGAAGAAGGAATTATAACCATCAAGTCTGATTTGAAGTCACTCCTCCAGCTTGGATCCCATCCACATCACATCAAAATCATGACAAACTTGTAGCATAACAATACTTGTTTCAAAGTCAATTCCCATTGAGACATTATCTCCTTACAATTCAACATAGTCAAGCCCCTTGATCACTTAGATGAGTGCTCGATTTCTAGGAAGATGAAGGAGGTTATGTCATAAATGGGGGTATTGAATGGCCTTCCATACTTAGAATTGGTTCCATGGAGGAAGGGATGAGAGGATAGGATGCATATTAACTCATTCATCATCCATTATTGATCTCATAGGTGTTGATAAGTGAGGGGAAATTCTAGATGACTCCAAAAGATAAGAATATTTGCTTGATTCCTCGCTTGATCCCTCTCTCCCTTGACCGATCTCGCTGCTCCTTTCCATACTGAACTCGCTTGGAAAGTACCTATGCAATTACAAAAACAAAGACCCATCAAAGCATAATGATCTATTATTCATAAATAACATAGAATCGAAAGTATGATAAACATATGAATGCATTGACAGATTACACAAACATAAGGGAAAAGTCTTGAAAAGCTTTATTGATAGAAAGAAGGATTACACCCCATGAGTTCGATCCAGCATCATCCTTCCAGCTCTAAACCTTCTTCACCTCATGCACAGCAAGACATTCCAACATTACCACAATACTTAGACTCAATACTAAAACCATCAACATCTCTTTACAACTCAGAACTATTCAACCTCCTAATCTCTCAGATGAGGGATCTATTTATGGATGAGTGAAGGAGGTTGGTTCAATAATGATGATGATGAATTCATTTCTATTTTTAGAAATTGGTTCCATAAAATAAGGGATAGGAGGTTGATGTTTCCTAATTCCTTTGTCATCCTTGGGCGAACTCTGAGGGGCAAGTGGCACTTGAGAAGCTTCTAGAGGTTTCCCATGGATAGGGAATCTTCAAACCTTCTCGGAACTTTGCCCAAGTTCACTCATCGCAGGCTAAAGAGGGACTAAGTGTGATGCATAGCACTTAGTTAGTGTGGCACCTGCAATGCATTGCAGCCTGATAAAATGTTTCCTGCAATGATCTCTTTAGAAACATTTTTTGGTTGTATTTTGTGAAGGAAGTTCTTTGGGAGTGAGGCATTCTGATGACTAAATTCATTGGGGCATGTAACAACTATATTAGGGGTTGATGATCCCTAATAACATCAACATGTAAGTTGGGGTTGATGTTCCCAAATAAATCTGTAACAGTTGCCCCCTAAAGTATGAGGTCGTAAATATCTATGTTGGGTGAAATGCTTTATCATGAGGATAGGAAGTTTCGAAATGGAAAGTGACCTGCATCAATTACAATACAATACATCATGATAATTTGATTTTTCTCATGAACTAGCTGAGGGAGGCATTCCCATGCTCAACTTATAAACTTTCATTACATGTACATAGATCAAATAGTCATCTACAAATATAGACTTATGATTCTACAGATATAGATTTGTGATCCATGATTAGGATGACCATCTGTGTAAAGCCTTTGTACATTTGATTTGGTAATCCTGAATATATTGCAACCCAGATGGATGAAACTAGATCTGGGGTCTTCAATCTCATTCAATATTCACTCAATGTACATAGATGTTCTGAGGTCGAACATGGAGAGACATCGACTGATTACTAGTAAATGATGTAAGTTGTTAATAGACACAAGAGGGATCACCGATAATAGTGATGATCCTCAAGGTACTACAATACATTTCACATGGTGTGAATAAATGATTTGATGTCAAACACCATGCAAAATCTTTCAGTCGAAGGCCATTGATATCAACCTGTCGCCGAAAGCGAGAAACCTGCCATTGATGTATGCAAGATTCAAAGCATTGAAAGGGTGTTTCTAAGTCAACTTCTTGGATGATGAGCTGACGTTGAAAAGAAATGACTCATTGTAGGAGGGCCTTGATGTATCCCACATCTACGACATGAAATGAAGTAAATGATTTTGGAGATGAGAATCAACTGACGACACAAGGTTCAGGAATGGTGGTCATGAAAATGAAGGTTCACAATATTGCAATGGATGAAGATTTAACTCGATGACTTCTCTTGAACATATTGGTGACACTGAGATGAATTGGTAGTGTTGACCCAAAAAGTGATGGATGGTGTGATAGACCAATGGTGTGATAACCATCAAGTTGAATGACCCAACCCAAATAGTCACGGAGATGAGGTGAAAGTTTCATGTTCAAGAGCGACTTGCTACCATAACTTTTTCAAGACTTGTCCCATTTTCCCTAGTCATTGTTGACCAGTACCTATTTATTTTTATCAAGCTTGAGGAGGATAACATATGCTTGTTCTATAATTCACCCTTTAGGCGAACCCATCGCTATTTGATGTTTTAACGAGTCTAGCGAAGGTGAAACTTGGTGTTGTCTAGATGGACAAGTTTGTCGCTATTATGATATTTTAACGAGTTTAACGACAAAGATAACCCGGTCCTTTTCAAGTTTAGAGAGTTTGAAAAGGGATGAAAAGAAATCTCTATAAGTTCTTTTTTGTAAAATAATCCCTCAAGTAAGAAAAAGCATAAAATCATACAAGAGAGATGTCGTTTCCAATCCTTTAATGAGTTGGAATGGACAAGCGCTCGACAATCTTTTCATATTTAGAGAGTCTGAAAAGATCTTAAAGAGGACTCCATTTTGAGGAATGAGTGGTGTCTAGGGTAGCAACTAGTTCTGGTGATGTTGGAACTTCTCAAAACATGTTGATTTATGTTAGGAGGTTGGCTAATAAGACCACTCATTGCAGCTATTCCTCAAAAAGGGTAAAACAACTAAGTGAAAGCATATGAATAGCCAAAGGGATGGTGGTGATGGGATAAAAACAAACAAGGCTCATTTGATGAAATAGGATGATAGAATGGCAATCATGAGGGTTAAAAATGAAAATGGGTTCTTTTTTATACAAGCTTGAATGATAGGGAACTATGCTTGGATTCATTTTCATGTTTACACAAGATTGAAATGAAAAACTATGCTTGGCTTCAGTTTCATTTTTACACAAGCTTGAAATAGAAAACTATGCTTGAAAATGGTTTACGTGCCCCCAGCATGATGAAATGGAGAGTCTCCTGTAACTTGATGGAAGTCACTGCGGTGAAGCTGGATGGTTATCCAACACTTTTTGGCTTCATCCAGATAGGGACAAAGGTGAATGGGGTGGTTCCCTTCACATAACCTACAAGGAAACTTAACTTTGCCGCTAGGTGCATGCCCCCAAATTTTCATTACATTCACCTAAGTATACTACTCATGGCTATCAGGTGGATGGCATCAAGGTTTTTTTATGAGATCAATTGAAATACTTGGCTAGGATTTTATGAGATCTACTCAAATACTCGACTTGGAACTTTTCTCCTGGCGACCATGTTTCATTTTTAAAAGAGATTGACACAAGACAAGGAACTCTGCTCTGATTCCTTATTTCATTTCTTAATGAGCTTGACACAAGACAAGGAACTATGTTCATGAACCTGTTTCATTTTTTAATGAGGTTGACACAGTAAAAGAACTATCATCATACTCCTTGTTTCATTTTTTAATGAGGTTGACACAAGACCAGGAACTTTCCTCATACTCCTTATTTCATTTTTTAACGAGGTTGACACAAGACAAGGAACTATCCTCAAATTCAATCACAACTCATAAGAGGTCATGAAGGAGAAATATAGTTCCAATGCCTCCAGTACATGATGTACAACTTCACTAAATTAATTGTCAGTGGATGTAGGTATGGAACATGTTGCCACATAATTAACCCGTGGTGGGGATGATACCATTGGTATAAAAGGACCACTTAGGGAAGATGGTTGACTAGAAACCATATTTGGACCAAGAAATGAAAGCTAGTCAATAGTGACAATTCTACATTCATGAGGGAAACAAATCACTCGAAAGAGTGTTGAAACAATAGCTCCCATGTCATAAAAATAGTCGCACCCAAGAAGTAAATTGTAATCTAAAGGTCCTAGGACTACCATCACGTTGTGATAAACGTTTTTTTTCTCCCAAAGTGATAGGTAACTATGGAAGGATCCATAATGGTTTACTGGTTCCTCTGTTAAAACCCAACAGATTCTGCGTAACAAGCACAAGCGGTGGCGAACCAAGCGCTTGCCAAGTAGTTGAGGAAAGGATACTCATTGATGCACCTTCATATATAATAGTGCCAGATACAATCATATTACAAACTTGTACTATGATCTGAAAAGGCACATAAGAAGGAAGGTTGAATCCTGCCAGTCAATTCCAATCAAAGGAAGTGACTAGACTACTTGGAGGGGGTACCGCAGAAATGGGAGAATTAACCCCTCGAGTTATGAGAACTGGAGGATTTTCCTCCTAACTTGATGGAACAGATGGATTTCCCCCAAGCTCATTTGAATCTAAAGAAACAAAAGGAACCTATGTGTTATCATGTTCACTCTCTTCGGGAAAGGTACGATTTACTGAAGGTGGAATTGGATCAACTGTTGCCTCAAACTGTTGATTTGGGTCAGGTATAGACTCATAGGATTCACTTTCAGAGAGAGTGGGCTTGACCGATAGTTGATTTTGGTCAATTAATTCATCAACTAGTGAAGGATTAAGGGATAGTTTCCTGTAACTAGACGGAAGTCGTTGCAGTGAAGTAGGACAGTTATCCAACACTTTTTTTGCTTCATCTAGATAGGGACAATGGTGAATGGGATGATTCCCTTCACATAACCTACATGGAAACTTGACTTTTCCCTTCTTTCCATCTAGTTGATGGTATGTCACCAACATGATCTCTAGAAGTTGATGACACAGGATGATGTGAACAGGAAGACCATTCTTCTAAGATCTGAGGAGTATCAGGACAATTTTGAAGAAGATGGTCTCTTGCACAAATTTTGCATGGATATCGAACTTTGTGAGGCTTGACGGACGACTTCTCGTCAGATGTTGCATTCAAAGCAATGGTTGCTTGGTTGCCCTTCTGCTGAATTTGTTTCTTCTTCTTCTTCTTCTTAGCCACCTGGTTACTAGTACTAATACTTTCACCAGGCGAAGAGGAAGAAGGGGAGGAAGAAGGAAAAGGGTCAACTAGAGGTTGATTTGGTCCAGTTGGAGGTGTACTCAATTACGGAGAAATCATGACATTTTGAACCAAGGAGGTTGAAAACAACCATATTGGAAAGCCAATGGTAAATCCTGGAAGGGACAATGTAGCCATATATGGAGCACCAATATTTCCAAATGGAGGAAAAGGACTAGGATTTCCATCAAAAGGAATTCCTTGATTGGTGGACTCTGGATTTGTTGCCATATGTTTCAACCTAAGATCAACTAAGGAGCGAGTGTGGAGGATGTTATCCACAGTCAATTAATTTTTACGACACTGGAACACAACTTTTCATTTTCATTTTTAAAGAGTCGAGAAAAAGCAAAAGATAGCTCTAGTCGCCTTCCATGTTTAATGAGCCTAAAGGGATAAGTGCTCAAATGATCCTTTTACCTTTAAAGAGTAAAAAAGGAATGAAAGTGACAACTCTAGAGATTCTAGACAAGAGGTTTTACCAAACTAATCGCAAAACTGCAATATACACCTTGGTGATAAATGAAGGAGAAATTACCAAGGACTTTACATACAGTAGTCAATCTTCTCGAATGCTATTTTCGATGTGTTTCAATCAGTAAGGTGATAGACTCGACTTCCTAGGGATAAAGGACTTTAACTTGTTAGAGTCTCCCACTATATACGCGACGGTACAGGGAGCATAAGTGCGTACTACTACTTATCGAATCAGAGAGGAGGAATCACCCAACCTCAATGAAAGCGACAGCCACTAGGTTTTAAGACACTGGAACACATCTCTAGCCTAGACACCTCTAGATGTTTGCATTAAGTTCCAATGCGTTATTAGGTTAATTCAGATAAATTTTAAGTTGATCTTCTTTAAAAAATTTCCTTTGAAGATTCACCACAAGATGTTTTTTGAAATTCCTAAAAATGAAAATAGAATAAGAAGCACTCTTTCCATTTAATTTCAGTAATGAAAATCCTAGCTATGAGGGATAGAGCATACAAGTACTTTTTAAACAAGCAACAAAGAGCACAAACTAATGCAATTCACTAAATTATTCCTTTCAAGCATTCAAACTCAAGCTCTAAAATGCAAATGCATGTATTTATTTTCAGTTTCTATTAAAGTGAATGATGCAATAAGAAAAACTAATGCACAAATGGTTCAGAACTCTTTTCATACAAAAATGATGATTGCAACAATTTCTTTCAAAGAGAGAGGAAGACTTATATGAACTTTCAATTTTGAAGAAATGAAGCTTTTCGACACTTTGAATGAAAATCAAATCAAATGCACAAAGATAGATTGATCAATTATCTATGAAGGAGGACTTTACAACACTTCACTTTTCGACGAAAATGACGACTTTCCGACACTTTTCAATTCGACGCAACAATTGATCAAAACTACTTTTTGATAATAGATTGAAAATGATAAAACTAATACACAAAACATTCTACAATCTAGTCTATGTGAGGCCAAACTAAGGAGATGGGTGGTTGATTTCAGAAATGAGACATCATTTATATCCACTAAGCAACCTAAAAATTAATGAAAATTGACAAAAACTTCAGTTCCTAGATGGGAAATGGATCTTCAAGAGATCATCGCAGGTAGTAGTTAGAGACAGTGTGATGCATCACACTATACCAATGCGGGAACCGCAATGCATTGTAGGTCTCAGTTAAGGACAGTGTGATGATTACATTGAGCAATTTTGAAGGTGTTTTTGGCTCAAATTCGGTTCAATTTTCAATGGATTCAGCTTGAATTCAATAAACGACAACAAGTACAGTGTATTGGAATGTTCTAAGAGGCTACTAAACTACCAAAAAAGGAAAACTTTCCCCAGTGGAGTTGCCAATTTGTTTTTGGGAATAATTAGTGTTTCTAAAAAATGCTAACCCTCTAGGTTTGGTCGCTAACCTAGAAACAACAGTTAAAACAATTCACTACTTTTCCTATGAACAACAAATAAGAGAAATATTATAAGGAAGCAACCTGCAACTTTCGCTTGATTCCTCGCTTGATCCCTCTCTCAACTTGGCCAATCTTGCTGCTCCTTTCCGTACTTAACTCGCTTGGAAAGTAGCTGTGCAATTACAGAAACAAAGAATTGACAAATCATAATGATCTATGATTCATAAATAACATAGAATTGAAAGTATGATAAACATATGAATGCATTGACATATTACACAAACATAAGGGAAAAATCTTGAAAAGCTTTATTGATAGAAAGAAGGATTACAACCCATGAGTTCGATCCAGCGTCATCCTTTCAGCTTGTTGTAGGGAAAAGTATCCGATTCGGATGACCCTATCCCACTCTAAGGGTGATAGTACCTCAGCAACAACTGTAAACAAAACTACTTAAGGTTTACTTCTTTATGAGAGCAAGAGAGAGTGAAGAAATGCACTAACCGTTGCCTTGCGCTTAATATTTGCTCCAATCTCTTCTCTTTGCTGCTTGCTCCTAGCTCTTTGCTCTTTTGCTGGCCCAGCTACAATGAGATCCTGCAAAATAACAAAGAAGGAAACTACAAGAAGCATGCATTCATAACTGATTCAAGGATTAGCATAAATCAAATATACAATCATCACAATACATCATTGAAACAAATGCATATAGAAGAACCTCAATAGCTTTTATTAATGGAAGAAGTAAAGTTCTGAGAAGGTTACAACCATTGAAGGCTCCAATCCAGCAACACCTCCCAGCAGAAAGAATTTCTCCTCTTCACCTCCTTCAAGCAATCACCCAATAATTCTATAGTGAAACCAACAGCATATCATTACTTTGCACAAAATTCCAGCCTCCTGAGCTCATAGGAGAGAGCTCAATATATAGATGAATTGAGAAAGGATGAGTCAGCTTGCAACTGATGTGTAGCTGCCTTGTGTCCTCTCTCTCTTCAGTTGATCTTCAGTTCTTGAGTCCACTTGGAGAAACAGAGCCTCTGACTCATCACAAGGCGAAATCCCTGATCCAAGTGTCATTTTTGGAAGATTCCAGAGCAATGACTCAGTGTGCCACTTGTCCCATCTCGCTCAGCGCAGGTGGCCTTTGTTCTACCTGCTTTGCAACGCAGGTACACCATGGAGGAGTTGAGTTTTAGCGCAGAAGCCTAGTGGAGCACCTGCTTTGATTTCAGGATTGCTTGTTTTTGAGTGTTTTCAGGTGGAGAACTGATCTGAGAGCTGTTGGTTTGCTGACCTTGTTCCTCTAGGGGTAGGAACATCATGTTTAGGGACTTTGGATCCCTTGGATTATTGACAATTCATGCCTGATGCTGCAAGGCACAAAATTGTCTATAACAGATGCCCCCTAAAGTATGAGGTCGTTTATCGGGTGAAATGCTTTATTAGGAGGATCCGAAGTTCATTCAATCTGCTGAGAAGTGTCCTGTAATAAGATACAATACAATACATTATTTTTCATACTTTTTCATGATCTAGCTGAGGCGGGCATTCCCATGCTCAGCTTTATAAATTCATTTTGGTACATAGAACAGACGATCGTCTGATGGTAGACTGATAATTTTCTGCTGAAATTATCATCCTTTGAGAAGGATGATCATCTGCTGCAATGATGTACACATCAAATGTCTTTATATCCTGAATATATATCGCAGCCCGGATGGATGGAACTAGATCCGAGGTCTTCAATCTCTTCCGATCTTCACTCGATGTACAAGTCGATCCATGTGAGAATTTCTTGAAGTCGAACATGGAAAGACATCGCTTGATTACCGGTCAATGATGTAAACCGTTAACAAACGCGAGAGGAATCACCGATAAGGATGATGACCCTCAAGGTACAGCAGTACAATTCACATGGTGGGAATAAAGGACTTGGCGTCGACCACCATGCAAAATCTTCTGGTCGAAGGTCATTAATGTATACCTGTCGCCGGAAGTGAGAAACTTGCCATTGAGGCATGCAAGCTTCAAAGTACTGAAGGGGTTGTTCCTAGATCAACTCCTTGGATAATGAGCTGATGTCGACAAGGAGCGATCCGTCAAAGGAGGGCCTTAATGAATCCCACATCAGTGACACGGAACGGAGCTAGTGATTGTGATGAGGTGAAAACAAACTGTGATGTATGATTCAGGGTGGCGGTCATGAAATGGATGAAGGACAATGTATGGCAGTGGACGGGACATGGTTGACTCTTTGCAGAACAACATCTCTTGAACATATAACGACACTGATGTGATGGATCGGTAGCATTACCCCAAATGTGGATGGTGTGGTGAGGACCATGGTGATGAGACCGGTGAATGAAACAACCCAACCCGATGTGATACGGAGGACAAAGTGTCATGTTCAAGAGCGACTTGCTACCATTAAAGCTGTGAGGTTCTCCCAATTTTTCCCCAGTCATTGCTGACCAGTACCTCTTTATTTTTGTCAAGCTTGAGGAGGATAACATATGCTTGTTCTATAACCTGCCCTTCGGGCAAGCCCATCGCTATGTTTTAACAAGCCTAGCGATAGGGAAACTCGTTCTCGTCTAAAGACAAGTTTGTCGCTATTTAATGAATTTAACGAGTCTAACGACAAGGATAACTCGGTCCTTTTCATTTTTAGAGAGTCTGAAAAGGTACATAAAGTCAACTCCAGAATTCCTTTTTCGTCATCTAATCCCTTAAGTCCGAAAAAGTATAAAACAATACAGAAGGGATGAGTTTTCGGTACTTTTAACGAGCCGAACAAAACAAGCGCTCGATCTTTTTGTGCAATAATCCCTCAGGTCCAAAAAGATTAAAATCTAAAGGAGGGATAGCTCTTCCTGTCGTTTAACGAGCTGGAAGGCCAAAACTCGGCAAACTTTTCATATTTTACGAGTCAGGAGAAAAGAGCTCAAAGAAGACTCGTCTTTTGAGGAACGAGTGATGAACAGGGCAGCAGCAGATTCCAGGTACAGGTTGGAATATTCCAATCACGGCAGTGTCACAAGGATGGCTTAGTGAAATCACTCTTCGCAACTGCTCCTCAAAATGGGTAAACAATCATATGGAGATGAACGATTGGCCAAATGAACGGTGGAGGTGAGACTGCAAGAACATGACCAAGGGCTTTAATATGGCTGTCAAAGGTTACATTTACCAAGGTTATTTACCGGTTCATTTTTTCTGGGTGAGCTTGAACTCTAGGGGAAGATTGCTCACAACTTATGTTTATTTTTTAACGAGCATGAACTATGTGCTAAAACTGCTCGGATCTTGCGTTTATTTTTTAACGAGCATGAACTGTGTGCTAAAACTGCTCGATTATACCAGTCATAAGATAAGAAATGTCTCTTGTGAGATAGCTATTTTTTATGGAGCTTTATCTCACGAAGCTATGCTCCGAATTTGGCAAATTTTGACTTTTGCCCCACACCCTTTCTTCATGCAAGCTGGAAACAGCTAATCCTACGAGTTTAAAGGGTTAGACCTACAGGTTTAAAGGGAGGACCTAAAAATTTAAAAAATAAATAGTCGTCCCGTGCTTGCACTCCAAAAGGTTTGCATGCCCCCAGGTATAAAGTACAATTTCAAGGTTACCCCTACTTCTTTCCGCCAAAACTTTTGTTCTACCGAGAGAGGCCTACCTCTTTCTGGTTACCCGAAGAATGGTTTTATCCGCTGCCGCAAATGAAACTCTTTCTTCGGCGATATCTATCATTAGGTTACACAAGGATGGTTACAATTTGTTGCAGCAATAGAGACTCATTCTTTGGAGGCTGCCCCTACTTATCCTTTAAAACATTTGTTTTAATGGGTGAGGCTTGCCTTTTATCCAAAGACGGTTACTACTTACTGCCACAAACGGATCCCCTTCCTTGGCAGAGCCTACTTATTTAGATAAAGATGAATGACCTTTGTCAAACAAGTAACCTTGACAAAAGAATCTTGTTCCAGAACAACCCCTCTTCCATTCCCAGACGGGGTACGGACTAGTCATATTCTTTCGCGGAAACTCTACCCTATACCCAAGGTTTCTTCTGCCCAAAGCAGACTAGGGTGCATGCCCCCTGGGTTCCAGTCTTATCTTTCCGAATCACTCGCACTCATCGGGAAGTAGAACCGGGGGTGGAGGCATTTCTTGAGTGAATAAGCCATTCAGGGATGGTATTTGACTATTTGCGATGCGAGATCCCGGAAATGAAAGTTGGTCTATGAGCTTGACCATCTTTCCTTCGTGTGGAAAACACATTACTCTAAAGAGTGAGGAGACTATAGCTCCCATGCAATATATATAGTCCCGTCCAAGGAGTAGGTTATAATCCAAGGGTCCTTGGATGACCATGACGTTCATATGGACTGTCTTCTTCCTCAATGTAATCGGAACATTGGGGAGGATCCCTAAAGGGCGACTGGTTCCTTTATCAAAACCTGATAGATTTCTCATCTCAGGTAAAAGCGTCGGGGAACCTAGTGCTTTCCAAGCAACAGAGGAAAGGATACTCACAGATGCCCCTTCATCAATGATAGTTCCAGCCATCACCATTCTGTAGATTTGGACGATGATTCTGAATGGGATACTGGCTGGTAACCGGGGTCTGCCTAGTTGATTCCAATCAAAGGATACAACCAGGTTGCTTGGTGGTGGGACCGAATACACGGCCGGATACGACCCTGACGATGTTCCTTCCTGCGATAAAGGAATGGGCGCATTGCCCTGATGCTCATCAGAGTCTGTGTTGATGAAAAGAATATGGACGGTGTCATCCTTATTCTCTTCAGTGAGGGTGTCATTTGAAGATGAGTCTTCAATGACGGAGTCATTTGAGGATGAAACCTCTGAAGGAAGAACCGGGTCAACTGCCGTTTCGACCTTTAGACTTTCGTCTGGTCTGGATTCAGCAGGTTCATTCTCAATGACTGACACTTCAGCTGACCACTTGAGCGGGCCAGCTGGATTTTCAACTATCGAGGGATTAGGCGCGAGTTTTTGGTATCCAAGAGGAAGTCGTAACGGTGAAACCGAACGATCTTCCAAAACTCTATTTGCCTCATCTAAGAATGGACAACGGTGGATGGCGTGATCGCCTTCACACAGCATACAGGGTGATCTTGGTCTCCCTTTTCGTCCTTCACTCTCGCTAGTTGACGGACTGCAATCAACATGACTACCAGAGGTTGATGCTACCGGATTGTGCAACCTGGGGGACCAGTCTCTTAGTATCCAAGGAATACAAGTACAATCACGATGGAAGTGGGTCCCTTTGCAAATGACACATGGTGATTTAGGCCCGGTCGGTGCAGTGTGTGGATTTTTGTCAGATGTCTTTTGCTTGCCCCCAGTCGCCTTCGCCATAGGCCCCTTCTGCTTCTTTTCTTTCTTCTTCTTTTCCTTCTTCTCCACGGGAGGCTGGCTTCTGCCGGCTCTACCTCGCGAAGATGAAGGATCAGAGGAAGGATTGTAAGAAGTGGAAGGCTGGTGGGCAGCTCTAGACTGGTCTGACTGTTGATTCGACTGCTCAGGATTTGTGGTGGTCTGAACTACATTAGTTGAAAAGAGCCATACAGGTAGGCCAATTGTCAATCCTGGAAGTGACAATGTGGCCATATGGGGCGCACCAACATCTCCCCAAGAGGAGAAGGGACTGGGACTTCCGCCAAGGTGACTTCCTTGGTTGGTGGACTCCATTCTTTTCAACTGAAAGATCAACGTGGGAATAACAGGTGATTATGTTCCGTTTAAAATAAATTTTATTAACGACGCTTTAGACACAACTTTGCTTTTTCATGTTTTAAGAGTCGAGAAAAAGCTAAATATGACTCTAGTCTCCTTCGATGTTTTAACGAGCCCGAAGTGACAAATGCTCGGTTGGACTTTTTCAGTTATAGAGTTTGAAAAAGGCCAAAAGAAACTGCTCTGGAGATCTAGGCAGAGGGTGTGCCAAACCTTTCGCAAAACCACGGAATACGTTTTACGGTATGTGTGGTCAGTCTTCGTGAATGCTGTGTTCACTGCATTGCGATCAGTAGGGCGGCCGACACGGCTTCCTAAGGATAAAGGATATATGCCTATAGGGGTCTCCCAATATATACTCGACGGTACGTGGGAGCACAAGTCCGTATTAGTGCCACCGACTCTCAGGAGGAATCACCCACCTTCTTCGAGATCGACAGTCACTACGTTTAACGACGCCGGAACACGTCTCTAGCTTAGACCTTTATGTGTTTGCGTTATGTTTCAAAGCGTTGTTAAGTAAATTGGATTTATTTTAATGTTGATCTTGCTTAGCAGTTTGCCTTTAAGGATCACCACGAGATGTATGTAACAAATTCCTGAATGCAGTCTAAGATGAGAAGCAAACTTTTCAATCTTTCAACTTTGAAAATCTTAACTACTGAGGAGAAGAAAGGCAAATCTTTTCACACAAATCATAGAGCACACACTAATGCAAAATTTCCTAAATCAGCATGCAAAGAGTCAAATGCAAAATGAACAATGCATGTATTTTCTTTTCCCTTTCTTAATGTTGATGTATTACAAAGAGAAAGTTGTTATATAACTTTGATTTCGATTTCAAGCGAAAGTAAACAAGCTAGTCCAAAATCAAAAGACACCTTAAGATTTACTTGTTTAAACACTGGAAATACATGAAATCAAACCATAATGACGAAAGTAAAAAGACTAATCAGCTATGGACAGCAAACAAGCTAACTCTTTAGACCAGCAAAATGCCTAACACAGGTTCAGATCTAAGAGACCAAAGCAAGACTAGTTCACTTTCGTTATGGGAAATTGTAAATGATGTAAGAAATACAAAAAAACAAGTACAATTTCGTTATATAACAGAGGTGGAATGATGGCAAGTAAGGTTGGTTTCAGAACAGGTACAAGACTGGTAACTGGCTGCAAAATCTATAGTGAAAACAGGCAAGAAAAAGGGAGGAAACCCCAAATGCACAAGGCAAAATTGGGCCAACGCAGGTGCTGCACAGCCAGTCTGGCTCTCAGCGCAGGTAGCCCCTTCGGGACCTGCGTTGCAAAGCAGGTAGCCTGTGTACTACCTGCTTTGGAAAACGAAAGTTGCGTTTTCTCAGTTTCCGGGTCACAATTTTCTCAAAAATTCACAGTTTTTGCTCAAATCAGAAGCTATCAGTCAAGTACACACTAAGGGATGACAAGGAAGATGAAAAGCTATCACTAAGAGCTTACAAGGATCCTTTTAGATCAGCTCTTCAAATCATGAACATGCTCAGAAATGAGCTAGAGTAGCTGCCCTCTACTTCGCTTTTGATATAGTCAAAAGCTTTTCGATTTGGTACTCTTTTGTTCAGGAAATGAATAGCAAAATACTACAAACAATCAAACAGATACAATCCCCCAGCGGAGTCGCCAGTTTGTTGTAGGGAAAAGTATCCGATTCGGATGACCCTATCCCACTCTAAGGGTGATAGTACCTCAGCAACAACTGTAAACAAAACTACTTAAGGTTTACTTCTTTATGAGAGCAAGAGAGAGTGAAGAAATGCACTAACCGTTGCCTTGCGCTTAATATTTGCTCCAATCTCTTCTCTTTGCTGCTTGCTCCTAGCTCTTTGCTCTTTTGCTGGCCCAGCTACAATGAGATCCTGCAAAATAACAAAGAAGGAAACTACAAGAAGCATGCATTCATAACTGATTCAAGGATTAGCATAAATCAAATATACAATCATCACAATACATCATTGAAACAAATGCATATAGAAGAACCTCAATAGCTTTTATTAATGGAAGAAGTAAAGTTCTGAGAAGGTTACAACCATTGAAGGCTCCAATCCAGCAACACCTCCCAGCAGAAAGAATTTCTCCTCTTCACCTCCTTCAAGCAATCACCCAATAATTCTATAGTGAAACCAACAGCATATCATTACTTTGCACAAAATTCCAGCCTCCTGAGCTCATAGGAGAGAGCTCAATATATAGATGAATTGAGAAAGGATGAGTCAGCTTGCAACTGATGTGTAGCTGCCTTGTGTCCTCTCTCTCTTCAGTTGATCTTCAGTTCTTGAGTCCACTTGGAGAACCTTGCTTCCACTTGGAGAAACAGAGCCTCTGACTCATCACAAGGCGAAATCCCTGATCCAAGTGTCATTTTTGGAAGATTCCAGAGCAATGACTCAGTGTGCCACTTGTCCCATCTCGCTCAGCGCAGGTGGCCTTTGTTCTACCTGCTTTGCAACGCAGGTACACCATGGAGGAGTTGAGTTTCAGCGCAGAATCCTAGTGGAGCACCTGCTTTGATTTCAGGATTGCTTGTTTTTGAGTGTTTTCAGGTGGAGAACTGATCTGAGAGCTGTTGGTTTGCTGACCTTGTTCCTCTAGGGGTAGGAACATCATGTTTAGGGACTTTGGATCCCTTGGATTATTGACAATTCATGCCTGATGCTGTAAGGCACAAAATTGTCTATAACACAGCTTCAAACCTTCTTCACCTCATGAACAACAAGAAATTCCAACATTACCTCAATACTTAGACTGAATACTAAAACCATCATCATCTCTTTACAGCTCAGAACTATTCAGCCTCCTGATCTCTCAGATGAGGGATATATTTATGGATGAGTGAAGGAGGTTGGGTCATCAATGATGATGATGAATGCCTTTCTATTTTTAGAAATTTGTTCCATGAAAGAGGGGATAGGAGGTTGATGTTTCCTGATTCCTTTTGTCATCCTTGGGTGAACTCAGAGGGGCAGGTGGCACTTGAGAAGCTTCTAGAGGTTTCCCATGGATAGGGAATCTTCAAACCTTATAGGAACTTTGCCCAAGTTCGCTCATCATAGGATAAAGAGGGACTAAGTGCGATGCATAGCACTTAGTCAATGTGGCACTTGTAATGCATTGCAGCCTGATAAAAGGTATCCTGCAATGATCTCTTCAGAGACATTTTTTGGATGTATTTTGTGATGGAACTTCTTTGGGAGTGAGGCATTCTGATGACTAACTTCTTTAGGGCATGCAACAACTATATTAAGGGTTGATGAACCCTAATAACATCGACATGTAATTTGGGGTTGATGTGCCCAAATAAATCTGTAACAGGCCCCATGCTGACAATGAAAATAATTTCAAGGCCACTCAAGGAGTTAGAAGGTTGCTAGTTGAGTCATAGAGGACTATGAATTGGAAAAAGATATGAAATCAAGGATAAATTTCTTTTCAGTCTAGTATTTTTAGGATTCAAATGGACGGTGGGATCAATTAGGAATGGTAACCATTTTTTTTTGGATTATGCCAAGAATTGGGTTAATTTAAAATGACAAGAAAAACTATTGAAGCGTGTGTCATGACCGAAGGATAATAATCATTACTCATTATTGGATTAAACAATTATTGATTACGTATTAAGTCATGATAACATATAACTAAATGAAGGGAACACAAACCACTAATCAGACTCTATTACTCACATTTTTTGTATTAATCCAAATAAATGAAATTATATCCATACCTTTGCTTGACTGTACAATGATGTCTAATGATTCGAAAAGAATGAGTTATAGAACACCTTTAGCATTATCAAAAGCTAATATTAATACTTTTGCAAATGTTGAATATGATGTGGATAGACTGTTTCCTTTAATTATAAACTCTTAATGTTGCCAAATTGATGCCTCTAAATTTGGTGGTGCTGCTAAATTGGATGTTTTCAAACTAGTGATGAATGAACTTTAATTTCTATGATATCTTGATCATGTTCTAGATTACCAGACTAATTTAGTACTAGAAAAAAAACACAAAAAAAAACGTATAGACAGTGTTTAAGTATTGAATTGAGTACTGAAATGTTGAAATTTTCTAGGTGTTGTAGGTGAAGGCTAGCAATAACAGAAATATTGAACCACTAAAACTATGTTGAAACAACAACTAAGGAACACCGTTTACTAAAATCACTCTCATCTTAGCTTGGAACTAGTTTGGAAAAATCAATTATAGGAGGAAGATCTGAGCTGAAATATGACTATCCTTGAAATTGTTGCTTCACGCCACATGTTGGAACCACTATTCCATGGATTTTAGAGCAGGCCTGGAATAATTATTGTCTATTGGAATTTCAATTTTTGAGAGTCTAAAATGCACTAAAGAAGACTTCAAAATAACCCAACAAGGATCTTCCTCCTCCAGATAGCCTCACAAATTTCCTAAATAGCATCGATGTACCATGCTTATGCTGAACTGACTGAAACTGATCTTGACTTCCTGTTGTACCAAGAAGTTGTTGCTGACCAAATACTGAAGATTCCCCCTGATGTGCTTTTCTTGTCGGATGGACTCCCTATCCAATATGCAAATGTGAAGCCTAGAAGCTTCACTCCCTATATCTATCTGTACCAATTACCAAACTAAGTGGTGCCTCTCAGGTATCTTAACACATGTTTAGCTACCTTCCAATAAAGTTTGGTTGAATTAACCCTTTCTTTACTAAGTTGGTTAACTGCAAAAGATATGTCTGGTCACGTGTTAACCAAATACATAGGTGAACCCACAAGCCACCTATAGATAGTAGGCTCCACTACTTCCCCTGAAGAAACATCATCCTTCAACAAATCATATGCTAGAGGAGTCTCAATGGGTTCGTTGCTCTCCATGTGGAACTTCTTCAATATCTCATTGGAAAAATTTCCCTGAGAGACAAACAGTTCATCATCTCCTTGCCATACATACATACCAAGGAAATAATGCACAAGCCACAGGTCCTTCATCTCAAATTATCTTGCAAGATCCGCTTTGCAAGATTTTACTAGCTTCTCATCACCTGTTATAATTAAAACATCGACATATACTACTATAATCAACAATTTACCTTCAACCACAACATGGTAAAGGTTCGCATCTACTTCACTTTGGGTGAATCCCAACCTGGTGAAATAACTGTCAATCCTGGTGTACAAAGAATGAGGTTCTTGTTTCAGCCCATACAATGCTCTCTTAAGTCTACACACATGCGACTCTCTGTTGAAGGTCTAAAATCCTTCTTGTTTCTCAATGTACACCTCTTCCTCAATCACTCTATCGAGGAATGTTGTCTTCACATCCATATAATATATCTTCCATCCCATATGCACTAAAAGTGATAAAATAGGTCTGATTGAAGAGTACCTTTCTACTAGAGGAAAGGTATCTTCATAATCAATTCCCTCCACCTGAGAGAACCCTTTGGCCACAAATATTTCCTTTTGTTTCTCCACACTCCCATCTATTGCTTTCTTTACCTTGTAAATCCATATGGAACTCACCACTGACTTTTTTGATGGTCTTGGGACCACTTCCCAAACATCATTTTTGAAAATGGAGTCATACTCCTCTACTATGGAATCAACCCATACTGGTTGTTGCACTTCTTCCTTGAATGAGGATGGCTCAATCTGTACACTCTTTCTCATCAGAGCCATGTATCTAGTGTACCGATCTGGTGACCTCTTCTGCCTATGCTGTGAAGTGGGTCCTTCCAGATTCTCTTTAGTAGCATGTATCAATCTGTGATCCTCTCTCGTGAGCTTCCTTCCATCTCTGGAAGTCTCTACATGAGTCGGTTCTTCCAATCTCTTCTCCTATGCATGTGGTTGCTCCATATCATCCCGAGGTTCTTTCTTTGGAGCTAAAGGCTCCTCATCTACATGTAATTAAAGCTCCCTCTCAAGGGGACATCTGATGGTCTTCTCTTCATCGAAATTCACATCTCTATGAACCATTGTCATCTTCTGATATGGAAGGCACACTCGATAGTTGTGAGGTGTATTAGTGTACCCCAAAAATATGCCCAACTCAGTTGTTAGTTCTATATTTTTCCTTGCATTGTGGGTAACGTGACAGTAAACTAATGAACCAAAGATCCTAAAGTGTGACACATGTCGCCACAAACGCTCCGACTCTAGAAATTTCTCCCTCTCATTTACTGAATCCTAGTAGTTTGATAGGTCTCGGGAAAGCATAGAAGTGCTAGGCTGACTAGATCATCTTCAACAATTGTAACACCAACACTTCTAAGCTCATCCTGACATTGGGTGAACTTGGCCAAGTACTTTGGTATTGTGCTTCCCTTGTCCATCTTGATTTTCCTGAGTTTTTCCTTCAGTGCCAACTTCATGTGGTCATTTTTGTTTTGAAATAGGTCTATCAAGGCCTTCCACATTGCATATGGAGTCTCCTTACCATGGAGGCTCGAGACAATATGATCTCAAACTATTTCTAGGATAATCCTTCTTGCCTTTGCAACACGTTTTCTCTACTTTGCAAGATTTTGAGCAATAGTTGTTGGAGGCTTAGGAATATCTTTGTTTATGAATTCCTTAAGCTTGTTGTCTTCCAACACTGCCTCCATCCTATCCTTCCAAGCAATATAGTTCAAACTACCCTCAAGGGAATATTCGAGTCTAAATCTGTAGAAAGACATCCAGCTCAATATGAATGATAATGCAAATTTGGTTTCACTTGCAAAAGACAAACTCCTATTATCCTATTCTAGAGTGATTTATGCTCTTATACCATGTAGAAATTCATTGTAGATTCAAACTACTTATGTAATATGATAAAACAAAAGACTTCAATCTACTCTACTCATCAACGGAAACAATTAAATGATCGTGAAATAACAAAGCATACAAGAGAAATAATTCAATCAACACATTACATAATGGTTTCCTTGGCAAATCCACAACTAAAAACCCCTGCTATTTGTATATTTCATTATTATGAAAATATGAGATGATTACAATGCTTTGCTCAAGCCTAAGCAACCTTTGCACTATCTTTATCTAGCTCACAGCTTCCTAGACAAGCTGAGGACAATACTTAGCCAAATTTTGGCTTGCCCGAGTCCATATGTCCTTGTGTTGTTTCCTTGGGAATTAGCCCCTTTTAATTATGGAAATTCCTTAATTGGAATTATGCAATTCTCATAGGCCTTCCTCTAAATGCATGTACCACCTGTACAATTTATATGATCATACAACTAATAGTACATTGTCCCTGAACTCCAATAGTAACTCAGTAACTATCATATTTGACATGCATGAGTTATTTATGAGTGAATCATCAATTATCTAGTTGACCACACGAAGCAGCACCCCACTTTCTGACCTCCTACTAGTTCCTCCATCAGTTGCAACTAGTTTAACTGACTTTAATAGAGCAATTAAATTAATCAATTACAACTCAAAATAAAATCAACCGAGGCTCCAATAATGAAGGAGACACTCTACATGACTAAATTTAGACCCTTAACTCGAATTAATTGAGACAACTAATTGAAATTAACTTAGTTAACTAATAGAAGTTGTCTTTTGATGTGGAATTACAATTTGATTCCTAATTTAATCCAAGGAAAACAATAAATTAGGATTTTGTTGATGCATTTTCAACAGTGACTACTTTAATGGTTTGGTTGTTACCCTTCTTCATCCTATGTTTATTAATACAAATATCCCTAATGATTTTAGTGTAGATAGTTATGTCTTTAATGGCTTGTAATAAAGGGATCATTATACAAAAATTACTCAATTCAAAATCAAGATCATATTCCATAGGTACCTCAACTTTCTTTACAAGTAGTCTCTCTGGAAAAGGTGGTTCCAATGGTTCATGTGGTTCTCTTGTCACACCATTATTTTTGGTTTCTATTTGTTTATGTTCATCCTATTTGTTGTCAGATTCTATTTGAGGATCCTCGCCTTGTATGACCACTGCATATTTCTTCTTATTAATAATTTTCCCAGATCTAAGTTGAATTTCATTTATAGGAAAGTAAGTAATAAAATAGGTGGGAAAATATTGTAATTCTATGTTTTCCATAGGCTAAGGAGGTTTTTTAATAGGATTAGATATAGGTTGTGCAGGCAATTTTGTTGGTAATGGAGGGTTAAAGTCAAATGATTGTTTGATCTGCTGTGAAGATGCATTAACATTTTGAGGTAATGGTAGTGGATCCGATGGTAGGGGTGGTAATGGTAATGAGGATTGCTACTGTTGTGGAGTACTAAAGAAGGTATGTTTTTGATGATTATTTCAGTATCTTTTCATTGAAATTTACAAACCTTTTGCATCATGAACTAGGAAAATGATAAAGAATTATTAGACCATGTGAGATTAATTTGCAAGACGAAAACGCTGACAATTGTCATTTCCTTATGCAGAAAGGAGGAAAAATGAGAAGTTGTCATTCCAAAGGAAAGGACAAGGACGGGTTAACCGATGTCCCTTTAACAGGAGACCAAATGCAAACAAGGAAAAGAAAATCAAAGCGAATCAGCCCAGGAAAGGAGGTGGAGATATCAGCTCAGCACAGGAGAGAAAAGAAATGACTGAGGACTAACGGTTTGGATCGTTGTTTTATCTATTTCTGCACCTAGATATCTCTGCCGTCACCCTTATAAAAGGGGTAGCATTGTTAGCTCGAGGAGGGGGTTAGAAACGGTTATGCTTTTATGTAATTTCCTTTAAGATCAAAACTTTGATCATCGAGTCTCATTAAGAACTAGTTTATTGTAATTCTGCTCTATGCATTAATACAAACTTGGTTATTATTTGATCTCTGAGTCTAGAATAACTTTAAGCAGTGTACCCCTGGAGGCTAAGGGCCTGGCCCTGGAGGACACTTTCTCCTGTATTATTACGTTTGGTTGATCCGTGGTTTGCCTATTGATGTCATTTGGTAATCTGGTGTGTTTTATAAGTTTACATCACATGCTCTATTATGTTTAATTCACTAAGGCTTCTACAGACAGAACGATTGTATTGACTCTGCATCATATTACTATTCTTTTAAGAGTTGATCTAATACTGCTAGTCTTTACAGAATACCATTACTGTTCCATTACAGAGATTTTGTGCTGTGCACCTGTTCATTAACGTTACGGAATTCATCTTGGAAGTTATGTTCTTTGTGACTGTTGGATTTACGAACAATGTTGTTCTATTTTTAAATGCAGTTGTATTCTTTTTTAGATCGATGCTTGGATCAGATTACTATTTAGGTGTGCTGCGTGCGTATATGGTTTTCAAGCGCTATTCCATAATTTATCAGTAATCAGTGATGTTCCATTGGTGTGTGTTATTCAATTCGCCTTTAAGAGTGAAAGATTGTCGTTTGATTCCTGTAGATTATGATTCATGCATTTGATCTGATAGACTAAGAAGTTACTGCTTGTGAGACTGAGTTGCTGTTCTATTTCTTAGCTGTTGTTCCATTTCGGATTTGTTGTTCCATTTCGGATTTTCTGTTCCATTTCAGACTTGTTGTTCAATTTCTTAATTGTTGTTCCATTTCTTATTTTCCGTTCCAATTCCTAGTATTGGCGTGAAGAACGATTGAAAAACTGTAATGAGCATTGACATCTACTGTCTGGCTCCCAGATCCACAATCTGTTCTCTGATTTCCTTTTCCATCAGCTTCCAAACCCTTGACTGATAAGTTTCTTAGTCTTTTGAAGGTGTGATTTAATCTTTTGAAGTGGTTAAGATATAGACAATCATCCATTTACCCTTGTATTTCTGAACACTGTACTACTAGCATTACTCTGGCAAATGATAGCCTCAGACTGAGAAGCTCTTTGAAATAACAAAATGTTCCCGGATTGACATATTAATGAGAGGTAATTAGAGGTGAAAGAGACCCTTTTTATAGCTCTACATTTTGGCATCGTTGCCAGGGAAAGAGTGTAGCCATTTTTTTTTCAGAGTACTGTATGAACCTGTTAGGGAAGAATTGGGTTTTAAAAACAGAAGGTAAGAACCTACGTGTGGAGCATGTAAAAGCCCTGCTCCTCTACCCGCTTTCCTACAGATTTGCTGCTGTTTTGTTTGAGTAGAATTTAGTAGTTAATTTGAGTGCATGACTAAGCAAAAAAAGCCAGAAAAAAATTCCAAACCTCTACCCAAGCCAGAAAAAGCTACGGGGCCAGTGACCCTTGGCTGAACAACCTTCATAGACGAAATCTACAAGAAAGCAGAATCTCAACCCTCAGTAGGACCCAGGAAAGTCATTTCCAAACAGCCTACTAGTTCCCTTCAGGCCACAGGATCACCATCTGTAGCCTTTGTTGAGGTGCATAGTCAAACTGAAGAGCAGGACTTTCAAGAAATTGAAAATTCTACTCCAGAACTATTGCAGGAAGGGAATCTCAACAATCTTTGTGAAGGAGAAGGAGAAACAGGGGAAACTAAGGAACCAAGGTCTCCTATTGGAACAACTCAGCCATTAAATAGCCCAGACAAGGGAAGTGCTGCAAAAATCATTGTTGAAGAAACTCAATCTCCTTAGACATCAGGCACTCTCATTATCCCAGATAGAGGAAGTGTTATTAAAATTGTCCCTATTAAAGCCATTCCCTCTCAACCTAGGAATACTCTCCTAGATATCCCAGAAGGATACTGGCATATATTCGACCCAATGGCTCAAAACCAGCCAAACACTCAAAATTCTACATTACAATACCCCATAGTGGATTTTGCAGCAAATGCACCTATGAAAGCAATCCCTCTTCAACATATCCCTACATTCCATGGTCTTACATCAGAAGATCCGGATGCATTTCTATTTGAATTTGATGTACTGTGCAAGGGATATGATTACACCACCAACCCCCAGAAGCTGAAACTATTTCCCTCTACATTAAAATGGGCTACTTTAAGATGGTTTATGGGATTAGGTGGCGGGGTTATAAATAACTGGGATCAAATGAAAGAATCTTTTCTAAAAAAATATCAGGACTATTGCAGGTCTAGAGAACTGAAGGATGAAATATTCCAGATGATAGCTAGACCAAATGAAACATTAGAGGAGTATGTGGAATGCTTTCAGTATAATCTTCAAAGATCTCCCTATGCATCACTACCTTTACCTGATAATGTGTTAAAAACAACATTAATAAGGGGCATGAAGGAACAATGGATTGAAACATTAAACATTATGGGAAAAGGAGATATTTATCAAGAAAATTTTGCTGACATTATTGACTTATGTATCAGGAGCTCGAGATGTAGCACAAGAGTAAAACCGACAGAACATAATCAGTTTGTAAGAGATAATAAAATTCCGATAGAAGGAGTAACGCGTGTAGAAATTGGAAATTTATTGGAAAATTTTAAAACTAATATACTGGGGACACTAACTACACAACTTGATATTATGCAGGCCAAACAGAAGCAAATGGAGGTAGAACAGAATTTGGCAATCTTCTGTCCCCAATGCAGGAAAAAGCATAGTCATAAGGAGTGTCCACTAGATGCAGTCCAAACATGCGCCATCTGTACAAAAGATCACCTGACGGAAAGCTGTCCCTCACTCCCTGGATTGAAAGTAGTATATAAGGAAGCAGAAGAAGAGCCAAAATCTGTGTATTTGCTCAACCAACGCCGTCAGTGTCAGCCGAGACAATCTCGTATGTTTCCAGACCCAACTTCTTCTTTTTAGCCTCCGCAGTATAATGCTCAACAATATAATATGTGACAGAGTCAATCGCAATCCCCGTTTCCAAACTGGTCACCGCAGTCGTTTCCTTCCTCAAACCCGTGGCTGAATCAGGCAAGCCAATCTGGTTGGCTGAATCTTCCTTATACCCCACCATATTGGCAAAGTAACTCATATCCACCACAATGGACTCCCCCTACTTCACAAAGTTCAGCCTGGCAGACAAACTGGCAGAGACCGATGCATCAGCCAGTAGGAACCATTCCGCTCCCTCAACCTACACTACCAGCCTTACAACAAAATCCCCAGTCTAATCTGAGACCACAACTCCCAGCCCAACCCAACCCCAATCCAAATAACAGACTGGTCCAATCTATCCAAATCATAGAAACACTAGAAATAGGAGCCGATCTGAGGGAGTGTAATGATCTTCAGTTAAGATCTGGGCGTATTATTGAAACTGAGGGAGATAAGACAGTTCAGGTTGACAATCAGTTACCCAGAGAACATCTGTCACAACAAGAGGATGTGAATAAACAAAAAACTCATAATCAAGCAACCACATCCTCTCCCCCATTCCCAGAACGATTAGTCATACCTCGACCTATACAATACCCTGATTTTAACATTCTGGGAGAATTACAAAATCTGTACATAAAAATTCCATTCCTCCAAGCCATTCAAGACATCCCAATATACCCAAAAAATATCAAATAATTGTGCATAAAGAAACCAAGGAGGAATATAACAAATAATCCAAGAGTCCAAGTCGTTGGCACTCTATCTGACTTACTATCAGGAAAAGAAACACCCATTAAATTTGAAGACCCAGGAAATCTAATTGTAACTGTCCAAATTTATGGTCAGACCCTGTCCAATGCCTTAGTTGATCCAGGAGCTACAGTTAATATCTTAACAACCACTACTTGCCAAAAGCTAGGCATTACATCTGTAGAACCCACCTCTACCTTGCTAGAATTGGCTGACCGATCTGTGGTTAGGTTGGAGGGTACACTGCATGATGTCATGGTCTCTATTGATTCCTGGAAATATCCAACCAATTTCCTGATAATACATCCCAAAACCCGACTTGATGGAAATCCATTGATTATAGGTAGACCTTGGCTTGCCACTATAGATGCTTATATTGGCTGCCGGCAAGGAAATATGACCATAACCAGAGGACTAAATATCAGGAACTTAGTTCTATATCCTCCAGTGCAGCCAAGTGTCACAATAATCAAAACTAATAAGCACCCTGTATCATACCTTACTGATCACATTAGATCTCCATTAACCATACAAGAGGCACTTGATTTCAAAGACCAAACAGAAGACGATGCCATTAATAATTTCATTAGTCAAACTAAATCTAGATCCTGCACACAGTGTCATATGATAGAAGCAGCATTTGATAATGAATTAGAAGAAGATCCTCTGAAAGATACACATGATCAAACAATACCTGTTACTTCAGTTGCAAATAGTAAAATTGTGGAGATTGAACCAGGTAAAACCTTAAATATTAATGCCAACCTCACACCTGAGCAAGAAATGAAGCTCATCCATTTGTTAAGGAAATATAAAGAATCATTTGCATGGGACTATCCTGATATGAAAGGAATTGACCCCCAATTATGTACACGCCACATTTATATAGAAAAAGATGCAAGACCTGTTCGTCAACCTCAGAGGAGACTAAATCCTCATCTAAAACATGTGGTAAAAGCCGAACTTCAAAATTTTTTTGGCTTATGCAATGCTCCTACCACATTCCAAAGGGCTATCCTTAGCATTTTTGTAGATTTAATAAATGAAGGACTTGAAGTATACATGGATGACTTTACACCATACGGAGATGATTTCGATCCAGCATTAGATACCCTAGAAAAAGTCCTACAATGCTGCATTGCTACCAGGATTTGTTTAAGCCACGAGAAATGCTATATGATGATGACTGAAGGACTTATCCTAGGACATTATATTTTAGCAGCTGGCATTCAAGTAGACCCAGCCAAAATCCAAATAATTTTGCTTATTCCCACTCCTACTGCTCAGACAGAGGTACGCAGTTTTCTTGGATTTTCTAGTTATTATAGGAGATTTATAGAACATTATTCGCACATTGCTGCACCTCTGTATGCACTAACTGGTAATGTTGATTTTCTTTGGACAGAAAAATGTGAACGTGCTTTCAAGGATCTAAAGAAGCTTGTGTCCACAGCCCCAGTCCTTCGAGGACCAAATTGGGATTTTCCATTTCAGATATCATCTGATGCCTCAGATACAGCCATTGGAGCAGTCCTTGGGCAGGAAGAGAATAAAAAACCATATGCAATTTACTACATCAGCAAAAATTTATCCCCTGCTGAATTAAACTATATTGTTACTGAAAAAATTCTAGTTGTAATACATGCTATCAATAAGTTTATACATTACATTACTGGATATCTTACTATCTTGTATACAGATCATTCTGCCATAAAAGATCTAGCAAATAAGCCTGTCAAAAATGGCATAATAACTAGATGGTTGATTTTATTGCAGGAATTTGACATTACAATCAAGGATCGACCTGGCAAAGAAAATCCTGTAGCCGATTTTCTCTCAAGGATTCCAAAGCCAATTGATGCAGCAGCAGTTGAAGACCAATTTCTGGATGAGCATCTATTTGTTGTGGCTGTTCAAACACCCTGGTATGCTGATGTTGCCAATTATCTAGCAATGGGTAAATTATCGAAGCATATAAACCCTAATGAGCGGAAACAGATTGTTCAGCGGAGTGCTCGATTTTCTTGGATTGGGGTCTATTTGTTCCATATAGGGGCAGACATGAATATCTGGAGATGCGTTCGAGAAGATGAAATCTTTGACATTTTAAAAGCCTGCCATGACGGACCATGTGGTGGACATTTTGCCGATCGCAGAACTGGACATAAAGTGCTGCAAAAAGGGTATTATTAGCCCACGATTTTCAAAGATGCAAAGAAATTTTTCCAAGCCTATTACAGTTGCCAGAGAGAAGGAATCCCTGGTCAGTCTGATGAGATGCCTCTGAAACCATAGCTAGTCATCGAACCATTCGAGTGATGGGCTCTTGATTTTGTTGGACCAATTAACCCATCATCAAACCAGAAAACATATATTTTGGTGGCAATAGAATATGTCACCAAGTGGGTTGAAGCAGAGGCATTGCCAAGAGCTACAGAGGACTCTGTCATACAGTTCATGTTCCATCTATTTGTACGTTATGGCCTTCCAAGAGAAATAACTACAGATGGTGGACCATAGTTTGCTGGGAACATAATAGCTACAACACTCAACAACTATCATGTCTAGCATAAAATCACTACTCCATACCACCCACAGGCAAATGGGCAGGTAGAAAGCAGCAATAAAATAATAGAAGCAATCCTAATGAAAACCATTGCGTCACATAGACGTGATTGGGCTGCCAGACTACCTGAAGCACTGTGGGCTTACAGAACAACATGGAGAAGCACCACTGGTTACTCACCTTATCAATTAGTGTTTGGAAAACAACCCATTTTCCCCATAGAATTCGAAATCCAAACATTACGAACAACATAGGAAGTTGGCTTATATTTAATCGAGGCACAGATTAATCGATTGCAGCATATCAATGAGCTGGACGAAATTAGGCTCTCTGCACTTCAAAACACTACCCTGATCCAACAGCAGCGAGCTAAATGGCATGATGCTCTCATTAAAAATAAAGTCTTCCACGAAGGAGACTGGGCTCTTTTGTATGACTCCAGGTTTCAGGACTTCCCCAGGAAACTCTAGACTCGTTGGTTGGGACCATACGAAATCCAGAAGGTACATGACAATGGGACCCTTACTCTAATCACTATTGACGGTTCTGGATATGCCTTCAAGGCAAATGGCCACCGAGTTCATCTCTATCGCAAACCACTTACCCGGGAGTCCTTCTGCCAGCAGCTACGCCAAGACTCTGATATGGAGATTTTGGGGGAGGAAGAGAAGTCTTCCTCACCTGTAATTCATTAAGGAATTTATTTCTTTTTACAGTTTGTACATAATTCCTTTTTTTGAATCATTTTTGTACATATTTTTGAATCAACGTTTTGCTGTTATTTTTGTTGTTCCTTTTTTCTCAAAAGAACAACTTTTTCTTCTGGCTGTTCCTTTTTCAAAAGAGCAACCCCCTTTGGATCAGCCGTCATTTTGTTGTAATTTGTTTTTTTTAATCTTTGTGTTTCTTCTGTTCCTTTTCCAAAGGAACAACATTTTCGATTTCTACTGTTCCTTTTCCAAAGGAACGACATTTTTCCTTATTTTGCTGTTCCTTTTCCAAAGGAACAACATTTTCGATTTCTGCTGTTCCTTTTCCAAAGGAACAACATTTTCGATTTCTGTTGTTCCTTTTCCAAAGGAACGATCTTTTTCCTTGTTTTGTTGTTCCTTTTCCAAAGGAACAACATTTTCGATTTCTGCTGTTCTTTTTCTAGAGGAACGACATTTTTCCTTGTTTTGTTGTTCCTTTTCCAAAGGAACACCATTTTCGATTTCTGCTATTCCTTCTCCAAAGGAACGACCTTTTTCCTTGTTTTACTATTCATTTTCCAAAGGAACAGCATTTTTGATTTTTGCTGTTCCTTTTCCAAAGGAACGACATTTTTGCTTGTTTTGTTGTTCCTTTTCCAAAGGAACAGCATTTTTTATTTCTGTTGTTCCTTTTCCAAAGGAATGACATTTTTGCTTGTTTTTCTGTTCCTTTTCCAAAAGAATAGCATTTTGGATTTTTGTTGTTCCTTTTTCATAGGAACAACATTTCTGTGTGTTTCTACTGTTCCTTTTCCAAAGGAACAACATTTTTTCGATTTTTGTTGTTCCTTTTTCAAAGGAATCGCATTAGTATGTTCTGTTGTTCTTTTTCCAAGGGAATGGCGTTTTCGATTTTTGCTGTTCATTTTCCAAAGGAATGGCACCTGTGTGTTCTGTTGTTCCTTTTCCAAAGGAATAGCGCTTTCCATTTTTGCTGTTCCTTTTTCAAAGGAACGGCATTTGCATTTTCTGCTGTTCCTTTTCCAAAGGAACAACATTTGTGCTCTTTTGTTGTCCCTTGCATGTTTTTGCTCTCCTTGAGAAACAACTTGTTCCTTTTTCTGTTCTAAACTGAGGATGCTTATTGCTCATGTTCTTGCAAGTCTTTTAGAATACAGCTATGCACTTATGTGATGGATACAAAATCACAACATACTGGAATCAGTCAATCATAAATCGCTATCTTTATAAGAAATTGCTCTGAATTGGTAAGAGGACAGAAGGAAGGACATGCTTATTTATCATCTTTTGTTGCCATTGTTCTACTAATTCTGCTCTGATTGGTTATCTTTATCATGATGATCCCTTTTCATCCTCTTTGATCATTACTTAGGAATAAGAGAAAAGGGTTTGTATCTTCCTATTGAGATGTTAAGACTTCTTCCACCATTCCTACTCTTAAGGAGTGTTGAACCACCCTTTGTGTATAAATAAGGGAAAGTACTTTATGAAAAACAAAGAAAAAAAAGAGCAAACATGACTTATAAGTTGTCAAATGCAGGATATGGGGTCTCATCAAGAGTCAACCTACCATGATCATGAGGAAGAAAGTGAAGTGACATTCCCACTATGGCCACCACACCAGGGATATGGTCCAAAAGGTATACCAAATAAACATCTCTTGGAACAGGAGGTCTCATCACGAGCTGGCCTGCCCACTTTTTGCTCCTTCCTCGTGAAAGGCATTATGGTTAACTGGTCACCAAGCCAGTATAATGGCCTACATTTTGACATCACACAACATTCACTAAGCATACACAAAGGATCATGGTTCCATGGGTGAAATAAACAACTCTGCCAAGGTTATGGACACCTGTCGGCAGCAGAGCATTGTTAATGGTATTGAAGTCACATTATTTACACCAATAGGTAAGTTAGTAGCACCCTTTTGTTTCTTATACCTTAGTAATTGATCATATATTATTTCCCGAATCATATAACGCATGTAAATATATTATCACCAATCATGGCAAAGCAGTTGACAATGACTGCATCAGACTTGGAATGTATGGTAGATGTCCTATCCTCCCAGCCTCGCATCATATCACAGCAGCTTCTAACGTATTAAGCGATCCAACTCCATGCCTCGATTGTGGGAATTTACTGCTTTTGTAAACATGGCATATTGCCATATGCTATTCCTTTATGACTCTGCTTCAGAGCGGGCACTGCTCCTTTATTTGATGACTGGGACAGCCTATCACATTGCAGGGGGGGAGGTTAACCTCATCATTCCCTGGGTTACGTGTCAGCCCACTATTTGGGAAGTTGTGTACTAGGGTATGGCACAGCTCAATAGCATACTAGTTTTATTTTTTCTGCATGACTTGCTGTTCATAAGCCAGTCCTATTATATACTCTGCAGCATTAGATTTTGAACAATTCTTGCATTTGTCAACCTCTTTGTGTTTCAACAGCATGAATAGCTACCATTCCATTAAGAGTTTACAGTGAAACCATGGGAGAATATCGATTAGGAGAGAACCGTAGGTGTTAACAGTCTCTGCTGATGCCTGGGAAATCCTGGCAAGAGTAGGGTGGCTGACTTATCTCAACCGCTTGCAGGAGTTTAATGAGACTGTGGCAATTGAATTCTTGCAGAATTTGCAAGAGAATTACTCCACAGTGAGGGGAGACACATAGCGGTCACTGATGACATAATTACAAAAGTCTCGGGACTACTAGCCATTGGACCTGTATGGACTTTAAAAAAGGAAAGATTGCAGAAGCTTATAGAATCTTCCAAGACGAAGGCCAGAGCCTGGCAATTAGAGGAAAGGGAGTTCTACCAACAGCACTAGGAGAGTCGTGGGTAGAATTGGAAAAGACCATTCAAAGCTACATCACCTGTGAAGGTAGAAAAGACGTGGTAAGACCACAACATCTTAAACTCTTAGCTGTACTAAAGCAAAAATTCTCTGTGAATTTACCTGCATTTTCGAATTCGTTACTTCATGACGTTTCACGGAGCATAAAAAAGGCATAGCATGTAGAGTCATTTTTTAGTCATCATGGGTTGATTCGGTTAATTGTCAGCCATAGCCTCACCCAGCAACAGAGCAGCTGGGAAGAGCTAATTGCCATGATATTTGGAGGATTGACCGCACCATCCCCAAAACGTAAACATGCCACCAGTACACCCAAGCGTCCAAAAAAACATAGGGAATTGGAAAAGCATAAACATGCCACCGGTACACCCGAGCATCCAGAAAAATGCAGGTAATTGGCAAAGTGTAAACATGCCACCGGTATACCCAAACGGCCAAAAAAATGCAAGAAATCGATCCAGATAGCACGACTATGAGGGAGGCTGGAGAAGCCCCAAAAAAACACCAGCCAGACGGTAGAAATTGAAGATAAGCAACCCTCATGTCCAGAAGGGGAGGCTGAGCAATCGCAAGAAGAAGAAGAAAAAGAAGAAGAGGCCGAGCAATTTGAAGAAGAAGAAGAAAACGAAGAAGAAGTCGAACAATCTAAAGAAGAAGGAGAAAAAGAAACTGAAACCGAAGAAGATAAGGAAGAAGATGTCGAGCAATCCAAGCAGGAGGAGGAAACGGAACAACAGGAAGGTAGCCCATTGCCGGACCAAGTGGGAGAAGATGAATTGGCCGAAGTCTTGGCCAATATGGGCGAATATGGCCAACCTTCCAGTCCATTAGACCCCCATGCCAAGAAGAAACCCCGGGAGGAAAATGCACCTAAAGAACCACATGCAAAGGAGGCAAAAGAATAGAATCTTCCTGTTCATGATGAAAAGATGATAGGAGATACTGAATAGGAACAATTCGTTCCTAACCAGAAGACACCAGAAGAAATTTCAAAGGAAACAGGCGCAGAAAGAGAGGTCGCCCAAGAAATAACAGAACCAGTTAGGGTTCTTGCCCCGGAACAGCCAAAGCTGGATAGTGAAGAAACACCCTAAAAGGAAAATCCGGGAATTAGTCACAGTCCAGGCCCCAATGAACAACCTGCTGTTCCTTCTAAGGAAATTTTGGAAATTAAAGAACTGCGAAAGGAATAGCAAAGATTATTGAATATAATAGTCCAGCTCCACCAGCAGATTAGGATTCTGAAAGCAAGGCAAAGGGTAAAAAGGACTTCGGGAAGGAAAAATGTGACCACTGCAGCAAAACCCCTTAAGGAAAAGGGGCGGAGGACCAGAATCCATCTGCTGTTCAAAACCCTGTCGAAAACCAAGCTGCTGTTCCAACTGATGCTGAGAAACAGACTGTTGTTCCAATAGGAAAGGAACAACAATGGACTGATATCCACGTTAAGATAAAAATGGATGAGATGATGACCCATGATAAGGAAATTCAGACGGAGGCACCACTTTCGGGAGTAATAAGGGTTATGAACTCAAAGCAACGCAATAGGAAAGTTCAGGTAAAACTCCCGGCCTCCACTGCCGCATGGAGAAAAGATCTAAAAACAGTAACCCCACAAAAGGATTTGAACCAATCTTAACAAGAAGCAGAAAATCTTAGGGAGCAAACGGTCCCTCAGGAAAAGTATGAAGAGCTATAGCAGCAGCTTAGGAACGTCAATCTATCCAAAAGCCAGGCGTTTGAAGGGTGGTGAAGGGAACAAGAGAAAGTCGCAAAGGTAACCCGTAGGTTAGATATAGTTATCAAGTAGATGGATACCTTGTGTTCTTTATACCATGACGTCTTAGCATGTAGAGCCCCTGCCAAGAATTATGTGTTGTTTTTATTGGAATAGTATTTGCAACTAAAAATAAAGGCTGTTAAAGCAGGTGCTCCCATACAAATTAACAGTGTCAATGATTTTATAGACTGCTGTAAGCACTACGGGGTAAAAGTCCAGAGACTACTGTGTGAGTTCTATTTACATAACCTTGTATTAGACCAGGAGACCAAGCTGAACCCTGGCCCTTTCGTTGCGGATGTCCAATTTTAGGTGTTCATCTCATTTGGGGTTAATCAAATTAAATGGCTTAAAGCCTATAATACTTTCCAAAGGCAAGAAAACAGACTAGATTTGTGGGTAAGGGCTGAACCTAGGGACCCAGTACAGTTGTGGAGAGCACATAGAAACCTCATGAAGACTCCGGGTGTAATTGAAGCATTAGGACCCATGCATGAGGCACTCATTCAGTAGGGATTAGAATACTTTTTCTCTATCAAAGACCTTGCCATTGATGCAGCTAAATTTCGGTATCAAATCTCTAATCCGAATATCCAGCTCAGGGAACCGTTTAAGTATGAGAATTTTAAATTAGCTGCCAACCGCTTGCACCTCTATGGCGAAATCATTTTGAGGGCAGGGCCATCCTGGTTAGGATATAGGTTCCGGAATCCAATTATTTGGCACCCTGCACCCGGATACCAAGCCCTGTATGAGATGCCCGAGGGTCAGACAGGCCATTTCTTTGACTACCTAGTTACTCATCATGGCTGTAGGCCTCCACATAAGATTCCATCTCCATCCTATTCTCTCACTGCCTTACATGTTAACTACAATGTTTTCATGAGGGCATGAGACATGGTAAGCAGGGGGGTGTGTGGAGTACTAAAGAAGGTATGTTTTTGATGATTATTTCAGTATCTTTTCATTGAAATTTACAAACCTTTTGCATCATGAACTAGGAAAATGATAAAGAATTATAATAGACCATGTGAGATTAATATGCAAGACAAAAACACTGACAATTGTCATTTTCTTATGTAGAAAGGTGGAAAAAAGAGAATTTGTCTTTCCAAAGGAAAGGACAAGGACGGGTTAACTGATGTCCCTTTGACGGGAGAACGAATGCAAACAAGGCAAAGCAAATCAAAGCGAATCAGCCCAGGAAAGGAGGTGGAGATATCAACTCAGCGCAGGAGAGAAAAGAAATGACTGAGGACTAACGGTTTGGAAAATCCCTCAGGATCCTTGATCCTAAGGGATTGTTGTTTTATCTATTTCTGAACCTAGATATCTCTGTCGTCGCCCTTATAAAAGGGGTAGCACTGTTAGCTCGGGGAGGGGGTTAGAAACGGTTATGCTTTTATGTCATTTCCTTTAAGATCAAAACTTTGATCATCGAGTCTCGTTAAGAACTGGTTTATTGTAATTCTGCTCTATGCATTAATACAAACTTGGTTGTTATTTGATCTCTGAGTCTGGAATAACTTTAAGCAGTGTACCCCTGGAGGCTAAGGGCCCGGCCCTGGAGGACACTTACTCCGGTATTATTACGTTTGGTTCATGTGTGGTTTGCCTATTGACATCATTTGGTAATGTGGTTTGTTTTATAAGTTTACATCACATGCTCTATTATGTTTAATTCACTAAGGATTCTACAGACATAACGATTGTATTGTCTCTGCATCATATTATTGTTCTTTTAAGAGTTGATCTAATACTGCTAGTCTTTACAGAATATTGTTACTGTTCGATTACAGAGCTTTTGTGCTGTGCACCTATTCATTAACGTTACGGAATTCATCTTGGAAGTTATGTTCTTTGTGACTATTGGATTTACGAACAATGTTGTTCTATTTTGAAATGCAGTCGTATTCTTTCTAACTGAGATCGATACTTGGATCAGATTACTATTTAGGTGTGCTGCGTGGCTATATGGTTTTCAAGCGTTGTTCCATAATTTATCAGTAATCAGTGCTGTTCCATTGGTGTGCTTTATTCAATCCGCCCTTAAGAGTGAAATATTGTCATTTGATTCCTGTAGATTACAATTAATGCATTTGATCTGATAGACTAAGAAGTTACTGCTTGTGAGACATAGTTGTTGTTCTATTTCTTAGCTGCTATTCCATTTCGTATTTGTTGTTCCATTTCAGATTTGTTGTTCCATTTCAGACTTGCTGTTCGATTTCTTAATTGTTGTTACATTTCTTATTTTCCATTCCAATTCTTGGTATTGGCGTGAAGAACGATTGCAGAACTGTAGTGAGCATTGACATCTACTATCCGGCTCCCAGATCCACAATCTATTCTCTGATTTCATTTTCCATCAGTTTCCAAAGGGATGGGTTATTGCTACCGAACACTTGACTGATAAGTTTCTTAGTCTTTTGAAGGTGTGATTTAATCTTTTGAAGTGGTTAAGCTGTAGACAATCATCCATTTACTCTTGTATTTCTGAACACTGTACTACTAGCATTACTCTAGAAAATGATAGCCTCAGACTGAGACACTCTTTGAAATAATGAAATGTTACCGGATTGACATATTAATGTGAGGTAATTAGAGGTGAAAGAGACCCTTTTTATAGCTCTACAACTGTGTGGGATAGGGTGGGTTGTAACCTTTCTGGTATTGAGGCACATTAGGTGTCTATGGCACATAAGGTGGATATTGTGGTTGATAATGGATATATGAGGGTGTTGGAATTTCGGACTGATAAATGTTACCATAAGGGTTTCCTCTCCATCCTTGATTCCGCGGTGAATGTTGAGGCTCAACCACTTAGAAATTTTAAGCTAAGCATTTCAATCCAAATTTGACTTCAGTTCAAACCATAAAATATACAAGCCAAAATCCAAGAGTTGTTCATTGAGAATGCTCCAACCTTCAGACTGTCAATTCAGTGCCTCAAAAGAAAATTATAAATCTAAAGAGCAAGAATTGATTTGAAACATAAATCTGAAAATCAAATCAAAACTATAGAATTTGATTAACTACAATCACACTCAAATATCATACTACAGGTATGTTATATCACCACACAATTATTACTGCTCTCTAAAGGTCAATATTAATATATAAATCAATATTTCAAAAATACATATATAAAATAGTTCAAAGATGTGATAAACATAGTTTTTGAAAATTTTTAGGATCACTATTCTTTGCTCCTTGCTTGCCAACCCTCGTAACAATGCTAGATGCTCTTTTAAAGAGATCGGTATCTAAAGATAGGTTTAACTAAATGAACAAGAAAAATAACACCAACCTTAATTTACCCCACTTTAGTGCACAATGACTGCTTGTGTAGCTCTACTATTGTTGGTTGCATCGCAATCTTCACCTCAACATGCTCATTCCTCCTCGCACATTAGCCCAAACGCCTTCTATATGCTACTTGTCTCTCCAACGCAATGGCATAGGCCTAAAACGTAGCTACCACAATCATAGCATCGTCATTGTCCACCTTTCTATTTTTACTATGGCACAACCCCCTTTTATAGACTCACCTTCTTCCCTATGTAATGATGTTATCTGCATGCCCAACACCACAACTCTCCATCACATCACCATACACTGTACCCATAAGGCACCATCTTCATGGGACATCCATTTCCTATAGTTTGCAAGATTTCCTTACACAACAATGTAATGACCTATTATACACATAACTCTCCCTTTGTGTTATGCACTAAATTTACTTTTATTTTCTGACATTGTTTATCATAATGAAATCATGTATAGTAGATTTGGAGTGCCTCAGTGTTTCCTCATCAACAATAGAGATGGCCCCACTTAAGAGGAGACCAGGTAAAGAGATTGTTGAAGGTGTTGAAGGACCCACTTAAGAGGAGACCAGGTTAAGAGATTGTTGGAGGTGTTGAAGAAGGGGTAGAAGAAAGTTCTATAATCTCAACCCCAATCTTTATAGATACACCATGTTGCAATGATAAATCCATGTCAATAACTTGCTCAGGTATATATTATCTATTTGCACACAAATAAATTCTTGTGGATGAGGAAGATGTTGAAGTGTATCAAAATGTGAAGATATATTGGTTACATAATATAGCATCACATCCCGCAATTCTCCCATTTGTAGAAACCATCGAGTGGATCATAAAATAATTGATGTAAAGGATATGACCATTCAAGACAGTAACGACATATCTTTGGCAACACACACACACACACACACACACACATATATAGATATATATATATATATATATATATATATATATATATATATATATATATATATATATATATATATATATATATAGATATATATAGATATATCTATACATCGTTGCATTGCAGAGTATTGCAAATTCCCTAACTATCAGGTAGCTCTCATAACAAAATGGTATGAATATTTTGCCTTAGCTAACTAGGATATCTTAATTACATGGTGGAAAGACCCTAACAAATTTTGGATGAGAGCTGATTGACTCTACATGGCCAAGTTGTTAAGAAAAGCATATCGGTTGGTAGTGGACATGTGTTGTCATTCTTATGTTAAATCAAATGTAGATACATTTGAAGAATCTTGGGAGCCATTAATATATACCTAGGCCAAAGAAGGAAGCATGTTCAATTGGGCATAAATATTATGTACTTCCATTCATACAAGGGTAAAAGAAGCTTATAATCCACCAACAGGGAGACAACCACAATTTTACATGGCATCATATATTGTAGATGGTGTATGCTCAAGGCTCCAATTTGACTTGCTTGGATGGAGATGTACCTTCTCTCCAGACATATCACCCATGCACATTGATTGCAAGACTTTATGGGAAACTAGTTATAGGGCACTCTAACACAATATAACTAAAGGTTGTCTATCACCCTTGTATTACATTCTCTTCGACATTGAGTCAACCTACATGCTCAACTAAGCTAGGGAATCACTCCAAGAAAGTTGATTCATTACACTAGTGGATGCTACATACATTAGAGTAT
The DNA here is from genome assembly GCA_031772625.1 of Pinus tabuliformis. NCBI lineage: Eukaryota > Viridiplantae > Streptophyta > Pinopsida > Pinales > Pinaceae > Pinus > Pinus tabuliformis. The sequence continues at coordinate 2,003,302,994 of CM062817.1, forward strand.
TTAGAGCCCAAAATCATAATGATGCATGAGGTAGCATATAAGGTGACAACAAGACTCGAAGGCATGTTAGTCTTCGAAAAGAAAGCACAGTGTCCTGCTTTCCCAATCTGTGTGGGCATATATTTTTAGAAAATCTATAAAGAAGTAGAAGTGGAAGTTGTTGATTTGGAACACCTTAAATTTTGCGACCTTAGTTACTACATATATGATCCTGGAGGCATTAAAATGGCTCACTATAAGTAGCTAAAGTTTAATTGGCCATAGACATCAAGCACCGAGGAAGAAGAAGACAATGTAAATAATGTGTACAATGCTACAATGGTTGGAGATGCATAAAAGGGAATTTGTAGCTCTCAACACATAGATGGGGCTGAACCGATGAGTGGAGATTCGTCCAAAGGAAAATATTCAAAAGAAAAGAAGGATTCCCAAAAGAGGGAAATATATAAGGAAGCAATCAATAAAGAAAGGCAAAAAAAACTCACAGCAAAAAAAAAGGCCAAAAAATAAGAGGTAAAGAGAAAATAGGAAGAGGAAAGGAGGAAACATGAAGAGAATAAAAAGGAGAAGGAGGAGGAAGAAACAAGAAAAAAAGAAGAGGAGACGTAGAAGAAGAAAAGAAGAGGTAGGTGGAAGAAATGAGAAAACAAGAAAAAATAAGTGGAAAGACTGACAAAAGAAGCAACTGACAAACAGGCACAAGAGGAAATGAAAAAAAGGAGTAGAAAGAGAAGGAACCTCGAGTCATATTAACTAACACAGATATGTTTCCTACTACCCTAGTTTACATGCCACTTATTGGAGGACACCTACCACTCAGAGAGATGGGAATCTCATCCAGTGAGAAAAATCAAGTTCTAGATCTTGCAATTTTCAGGTTTCATTGTGGCTCTATCAGAATTGTTCAAGAAAGACATAGGTTCTTAGCCCAAGAATCGACGAAGCTAATCTTGGTGACTAGGGAATGAGATATAGTTTCAGATACTATGAATAATCATCTATAAATCACTTCAACACAATTATCCTTCTTTTCCACTACAAAAAGAAATATCGAGCATCTAGTAAATAAGGTTGTAGAACTAGAGAAGAATTTGAACATTTCACAATAGGAGAACGAGAGGCTTCATATAAAGAATAAAAATTTGAAGATTATTTTTGAGTAGAAGCATGGGAAGAAAAAAATGTGCTAGAATTTATCGTGAACCGACTATACAAAGAGATGATAATGCATCAAAATACAGCCTCCTCACTTAAGGATATTCAAAATGCACTCAAGGTAGAAGGCACACTTTTAAAGGAAGCTTAAACAGTTGTGGAGATAATGTATGAGTGGGACACAAAGTACCCAAATGCACCAGTTGATTTACCAAGAAAGAATGAGATGGCCAGGGAAATGGATAATGCAAAAATTAGGTTGATCATGAAAATCCCAAGAGAAATTGGGGAAAGATGTAGTTAGGATATTGAGAAATTATCGGAATTGTCATAGCATGATAGGATTTCTTATCAAATCTCACGTGATATTCCCCTTTGGAGAATGAATGGTAGTAAGGTGAGAGCGGAAAATCTGGTGAGAATGCAGGGTAATAATCCTGATGGCTAGTTAGAATGGAGTTTTATTTTTAGACTCCGTAGAGAACATCAAAAGGGAAATTTTTGACATTTCTTTTGAAGATCAAGTGACATTTTTGCATTCCCACTAGTGGATCTCTTAGATACTTTTTGTAAGCATGCATGGATATTTCAACACCAATATTGAGAAGCTATTTTGGGTCAAGGTAATCCTTTATTTCACGTCTTTTTGAACATTGTAAGACTATTTTTGTGGTTGTTTAATGGTATGTGATTATTGTTCATGTGTTGAAGATTAATGAAATATTTTTTATTGTAAACTTGTATCTTACTTGGAATTGTTTATTGATTTATATATTCTTTCAGGAAAGTTATTTATTATGAACTAATTTAAAATTGGTAACTAGTATAGTTACTTATGCATGTATTTTAATTAATTTTTTTTTTATCATTCTTTCTTTTAGATTCATGTCCACTTTCTAATCAGTTGCAATATTCTTTGTATCTATTACTTAAAGTATTTCCATAATCTATTCTAACTTATATCTCATAAAAAATTTTATTAGGTGTTAGGGTCTAACCCTAATCCCCTTATTTATGGAATAGGATCGACTCATAGTTATAGTTAAGTAAAAAGTCAATAAAGCTGATATTAATAATTGTAAGTGGCTAACCCGAAATTAAGGAAGGGACCATAGTTACTTGCAAATGGGCCATGGTATTAGATAGATGGTATTAATAAGAATCATGGTATTGCTCTGTTGGACACCAAATCCTAAAAGGTTAGTGTGGAAGCCGAAAAGACTAAGCAGTCCAAGAGACCTTGGGATCTGAAACCCAAGAGTCACACATTGTACTATAAATGTATATCTGATGTTAATAAAAATATGCACTCACTGATTTATCTTTCATATGTTTGAGCTGTCCATGTGTGTTTAACATGGTATCAGAGCCACTTGTTTTTCTGTGGCCTGTTATGTGCATGTCAGTCCTGCACCTCTGCCCATAATTCTGTGTCTGAGCTGCTCATACCTGAGCGCTGCCTCTGTCATGCGTTTTTTACCTGAGCGTTGATGAATGCATAGAGGCGTTGTTACTGGTGCCTGACATGGTGACAGTGAATGGTATTAAACGCTGCCCTCTCTCACGCTGTTGACCTGATTCGAAACGCTCCATTTAAAAGCACTGCTCCACCTGCATTTAATACGCTGCCTCTGGCCTGAATACACTGCCTGACACACCTCTGCTCCTCTGCTCCCTGGCGCACCAGCGCTGCATACGCTCTCTATATAATGTAGAAACGGTTGAGGACGGGCACCACTGTTGACAGAATGGCACTCGTAGCTGTTGCCATGCTCTGTGCGCAATGCCTCCATTCTACTGTTCTGCCCGTCTGTATGTTACAGCAAAAGCCGGGAAGGCTTTTTGGCTTTTTGTAGACTATGTATGGTGCAATAAATTGCAGCTACATGGATCTGCTATGAGAGAAATCCAAATTCACCTGTAGAAGGTTGTTTTTCGCTAAGGAGAATCAACTCATTGGAAACCGTATTGGACGTAGCAGAATTCAAAATATATTATAGTGGTCGCATTCACTATAGAGAGCGGAGTTGTAATTTGCGTGCGTCGTGACCAGACGGATCTTTTCCCACTGTAATCACAAGCAATTCATGAACATGGCGTGATGATGTAGAAGGGTTTCATCCTCTGTTACGGGCGTCTGAGAAGAAGGAAGGCAACTCTTAGGCTAAATTTCTATGTCTAAAGTCAATCTCTTTTTTTCGACGGTTTGCCACATCTCATTAATCGGTAGCAGTTGTAGTTAGAATCAAGCCAAATTCATATGAGTTAGAGATGGGCGAATTACGAAGGCATCGTCAACAAAAATCAGTATGAAATTGGTCTGTGCAAGGTGTATGGGATCGTTTTCATCCAATGGTGCTTGGAAGGGGATCATAGCATGGTCATATTGTTCATGTGCTCAGTTGTGTTAGAGAAGCCTGAGCTTTATTGTGGTTGTTGGGGACTAGTTTATAGTCAAGAAGGGGATGGATTTTCCCTCTATTCCATGGACGTAATCATTTTCTTCATTGGGGGTCGAGTTTTCTATGGACCGTAACTATTATTTCACATTGTTGGCATGTGTATTGACCAAAGGGTGGCATATTTGTTGATCTGTTATTCCTTGTGGGTTGTCGAAGGTCGTTTTGGGCCTGTGTAAGTCGTATTCCCTTTACTAAATGACGATAAGCGCTTTGTGTTGTTAGTTGACTGTCTCCACCTCTTGTTGGAGCACGTGTTGTAGTGTTTGTGTAGCAGTATCAGTGGATGCCCATTGTCTACTGTGTGCATGGTAAAATGTGAGGCAACACGACTTGCAGCATGTGCATTGGGGCACTAACGTAAGTGACTGTCTTACAAAGAAGCAAAGTTTCCGCTCACATTGACTGCGTCAGAAGGGAGAGTCTGGAAGCTATAGAATCGAGTGGCAGCAAGACAATGTGAAGAACGATTTGCAAGAGTAGTTTTCTCTCTTCTCCAATCATCCAAGAAATTATATAGCTTGGCCACGATCATGTGCTCAAATATTTATTATAGAGAATATGTTTTGAATTCTGGAGCGTAGCATTGGTTGAGGAAAAAGACCACGTTTTCCTTTTGTTGGGCATATCCCTGGTGGGTACAGATTTACAGTATTCTTGTGGCTAGAAAAGGATGTATTAATATTGCTGAAAAATAAATGTCAATAATTTCAGACTGCTCGTGGACATAGTCACTGTCTGTGGGAGCTGAATATTGACTCACCTGTGCGTAATATCTCCCATTGGTTTCACATGGGTCCTGATGATCCTCGAATGCCATTCTGAGTAGTTATTGTGCATTGTATGGCTATTTGCCCTAGTTTGATTTGTATTGCCGAAGGGATTTAATGAACATAATTGGTGTGAAGTTGAGAGTTGGGATGTCAAAAAAATCTTTATAGTGACAGAAAGTGCCCTGTTGGATCCTGCTGAAGAGTGGAGCATGCTTTGTTGGAAGTTAAACTCTCAGGTGAATTGAAGAAAATTCATTTTTTTTGAATGAGGAGTCTGTTTTCTGGATATCACCATTCTTTGTATGTTGAATCTATTGCAAGCTGATCGATTTGAAGATTGTTGCCATAAGTTTATTTGGTGTCCATCTTTTCCTCATTGTTTTACTATCTTTTGAGGTTAGAAATGGCTCCAATCGGTGCAATATTAGAGTTAGTGGACAATCTAATACTCTCTAGTATGAATAATACAGTCAAAATCAGCAAGGATTTTCTCACCGATATTCATAGTTGTTTGCAAAATGTACAAGAAAAGATCGATTTTTTGCAGCTTGAATCACAGCTACAGCAAGAAGAGCTACATAGACACCATTCTGAACCTGTTTCTGTTTAGAACATTGAGACGACCACCCATCAACAGCATATTAATAATGGTACAGTTCATTCAGATCCAGTACCCAATAAAGCAACAGTTGTACATGCAGATGCAGAAACTCAATCTGCACTTCCCAAGCCCATCATCAGACCTTGGGAACAGCTTGTCCACAACAAGCACAGAACTGGTCTTGGATATGACAAGGACTTGTCCTTTCATATTCCAGACTATGCCAAGCCCATTGAGTTTCAGAGTGCTGGATTAATTTATGACAGCTCACCTGCTCCTCATGACAGCTCACCTCCAGCTGTTCCAGATTCTGCCCCTCTTCCACAGCAACAACAACAACAACAACAACAGATTGAGAAATGCCAACACTGTGATCGAGTTGGCCATCTGAAAGATCACTGTTTTGATCTTCATCCATGTAAGCACTGTCATAAAACCAGCCATTCTTCAAACAGATGCTTCAGAAACAAACACCCTGCAAGAACAAAGATTCATCTTGGATGGATCGTGTTATCACTGAAAATGCTGTAGTTAAAAATTTTTAGCCTGGCTTAAAGAGTGGGTGTTTTCGCAGCGCCTGAATTCTTTTCAGCAGTTTCGCAGCGCTACCTGTTCGAGTGGTTTCGTAGCGTGCTACGAAACTGGGGATTTGTTCGAGTTTTTATTGAAGGCCCAGACTTCAGGGGTTAAACCTTGTATTCAAATGCATGAGAAGGACGGAAGCGAATGATTAAAGTGAATTATTAACTGGAACTACATCAGCAATATAAATCAAGGTGGTAATGGAGAAGTGGCTCAAGGCTTTGCTGCCTTTTCTAATACACCGGTTGCTTATTCTGTTTCCTCTTAGTCTATCATTTCAATGTTCACATAATGGTTGAAGAATGATTTGTCACCTTAAATACTGGTATTTGTGAGATCCCCAGAAGATTCCTCTGTGAGAGCAAAAATTGCAGCAGTTGCCACATTAGATGTCCTGGCAAAGAAATTTGTAGGGAACTTTCCCAGTACCTTTAGTGACTGTCTTAGTCCTGTTGTTGCAAATCTCACAGCAAATGATGTAGCCCTTTCCTCAGGTTGCTTGCATTGCATAGCTTCTTTTGTTACTGAACTTGGGCCACAAGTATTGGCTCATCTTCCTCACATTATTAAATATATCCTTAAGAAGACATGGCGGGTTTGCTTGTCTTCATATAAAGAGGCAACAGTGTCTAAGATGGCAGACTTTGAAGGGAACACAGCTTCTGGGGGAGCCTTTTTGATCTTTGTTCTTAGTGTTTTAGAAGCAATTGTGCAGAAGCTGGGCGGGTTTTTGAATCCATACTTGGAAGAAATTGTTGGTCTTTTAGTGTTGCATTCACAATTTACTACTGACTCAGGTTCAACAGTATGCACAAAGGCTGCTTCAATCTGCATTCTCATGTCTGAAAAGATCTCAGTGCGGCTTTTGCTTGATCCGATTGTTAGAATTTATGGAAAGGCTGTAGAGAATGGAGAAGCTTCTGTTTCAGCCATTTTTGAAATGCTAGCAGTTGTCGCTTCTAAAATGGACAGACCATCTGTTGTAACTTATCATGCAAAAATATTTGAGTTATGTCTGATAGCTTTGGACCTTCGTCATATGTTTTCGAGCCTCTTACACTATTATGGAGGATTGAACCCGCGTTATCAAAGGCAAACAGAGCGAAAAGTTGTAGAAGGACAATGGGATTTCCAAGAGCTAAGGCCGCTGCATTACTTGTATCATTTTGTCCGACAATATCCATATGGAGGAGGCGAAGGCAGATATGAAGAATGCAGTTCTGAAAGTGTTCATGTCGAAGATCGAGGAAGCTAAAAGCCAGAACCTTATCAATATGAAGGTTGAATCAATTTTGGAAGATTTGTCTTCGGGATTATTAGAGTCTATGAAGAGACACGTCTTTTGGTCCCGTGGAAAATTCATGGAATAGCTTAATGTATGGGCGCAAGTGTTTGATGAAACAGACGTAGCTCATTATCATCGTGGCCTAGCTTCATAAGACCTCTTTTTCTACGCAAACAGGTGGCAGGGGTGATCAATAGTCACTGTTGTTATGATGAGACATCTGGCAATTCTGTTTCCAGGAATTCGTTCACTTGAAATAAAGACTTTCATTGGAAATATATGCGCTATATATCTATTTGAAGCTACGCAACAAGCTGTGATATGAACCGGTGAATGAAACTGTGATATCTATTATAATAGCTTGATATGTGGGCGCAAGTGTTTGAAGTCACTTCAGGTAGAATATTTGCTGCTTGGAAGAGATCACAAGGTTGAATACGAGTTGCAAATGAATTGCCTAACAAGACAGTTCCAAGGGCGCAGAGGAATGTTGTCAAAGGCATGGGAGTTGTGCATGGCGATGAACATACTCCCACAGAAAGTAATGACCGCCCTGTCAAAAGAATTAGTGAAATGAGTTTGGGGATGAGTGGAAACTGTGGTATTTGTACTGTTCTGTCCGATTGCAGAGGTAATACAAATGTTCATCTTCAGATGTGGATAAAAGGCTATTGAAGCGGCCTCACTGTAACAAAGGTTTGATTGTCATTTGGTGCATCCAGTTTGATATTAATCTTGTGCTGCCCAATGGACTAGGAAGGCTGCTAGGTGCATGCCAGTTGATATTGTATGGCATATATTATGGGAGAGCCCGGTGGGATGAAAACAAAGATAAAGAAAATGGTGGTCATGCAGATAAGAGACAGATGGTAATTCACAGCAGATGAAAGCCCTATCTGATGGTGGACATGCCAATAATGCTGAGAATTCCTTGAGGTCCAGCAGTCCATTACATTGCATGCGCCACATAGTCGAGAGTTATTTTCAAATCATCCATGGCTGAAAGCGTAGGGCTGTTGCAAAAATGCATAAAGTTAAAGAATTGGAAATCTTTGTAGCTGTAATATTTTTGGATTATTGTTTGATCTGCACTCATTTTACAAAACACTGCGGTCTGTATTTCCAAGATCACCTTTTTGATGGCAGTCACATTTTCAAAGTGAACCATTGAGCTTGCGTAAGAGTGATTGGATATCCTTGGCAATTTTCAAGAATGCATCATCTCTTTCAATTCAAACATAGGGAAAATAACTCTCGGAGAAAGGAGACATACAATCAAAGATATTAACAGTACAAGAGCGGTAAACATGAAGTCAAGGTTCCAGATTCATTTACTCAACCTCTTCTTATATCTCCTTTGAGATTAGACTCATCAGACTCTGTTGACATCACATATCAACATGATGACTCTGTCAAATTAAAAAATACCAGAAGCAGGGGAAGTTCAGTTTCCTAAGTTGCATTGTGGATGGTAGGAATTCAAAGGATTTTGTTGATACTCACAGCATTGTTATGCAGATGTATTATTATCAAGAGGCTGTTACCATCATATTGGATATATATAATTGCAGAGATGAATGCATCTTATAGACCTTTAAAAGAACATTCAGGAAGGGGAATCCAAAGCCCAAGGAGATTGAACAAATATCATTCCGGTTGCTAAATGAGCTATTTACAAATGCTTATCACTACATTCTGGAAATGAAGTCTGTGAATTTTTTTGTATAATTTAGGTTTCTAGATGAGGTTTTAAAAGAGGGCTCCAGCTGTTCTGATTTTCCTCACCTCAAAGGATGTTATAACCAACAGAAAGAAAGCAGAGAAAATATCTTGAAGACAACAGAGATAGGTTTATCTAATCAGGTGATTATTAGAAGACTGTGTTTTTATGATTACACAGCAGTTTCGTAGCGCGCTACGAAACTGCTGTAGATGGTGGTTTTAAAGCGCAGAGCAGCTAGTGTGATACTGTGAGCAGCTAGTTTGACACGGTGAGCGGGAGTTGTGGAAGAGGGACAGCTGTCTATCAAATACTATCTACAGCACATCAGAAACCTGGCATCATTCCATACTTGGGGTTATTAAAAGATTTGGGAGCAGGCTGCTATATTTTAGGAGAATGTTGGGAGACAGAAACCGATAAATAGGAGCACACCTTCTGGTCATTAAATGAGCCATCAGCGCTTTCAAGCATCCCAAGCCAGTATTCATTGTATCTGCAGCTCAGCCATCTCAATCCAACTAGCAAAAGGACATGTGTCAAGAGCCAGAAAAGCATCAAGCATACGAGGAGAAAGGAATTAATGTTTTAGTTTGATTAGGATTGTGTGCAATTACATTTCAGCACTTTGTAATAAATGCATTAATTAAATAGCATGTAGGAAGAGTTAATAGCCACCTTCGAGGCTCCCCTCATGCTGGAGGAGGAAGCTCGAGGTGTTTTAGTTTGCTTGCCTATATATGGGCCAAGGTAGGATGTAAAAAGGGTTGGATACTTAATAGAAAAACAGTGTTGTTTTGGGCCATTGTAAGACCTTTTTTGACAGTAATAGTAAAACAGAGTTATTCTCTTCTCAAGATTCTCGAAGGATTGTCATGATCAAATGTAGTGATGATGTGTGGTACTTTATGTTATTTTATGGTTTTGTTGTATGCAATCACTCAGAATTCATAAATATATGCTCTGACTTCCTGTGTATACAGCAAGCTATGTTTTGGTGAAATATGTTTGACATGTAATGCTAAGAGCCTTGATTTCCATGAGGTCACTGTGTTTTCCTTGTTTACTTGATATTATAGACTCCATAGCCCAATGAGAGCTAGTTTGATGTGTTTCCAACCAGTTATGCTTTCATAAGTGAATAAAGAGTTAGCCATCTAGTGTTTGAAGGATTTTATTAAGAGTTGTGAGAGAGCCCTCTCTGATTAGGAAGCCTAATTCCTAATCTAAAGTTTGGTCTGAAACAGTTACATGAGACCTTGCTTGGTTGCAGTCCCTAGTACTGGTTTTGTGATAACAGATCGCTTCTTGGCAATGGGCATCAACAGCCAAGAAGATATTCCAAACGCATGTTAGAACTTGTTCCAGAGTATTAAACAGTCTTGCAGTTGAGTTTTCTCCATCTTCTCACCTTGTACCTGACAGGGGGGAAATGATGGTCATCTACAAGCTTCAAAGCCACATCAAGCGAGCCTGAGCCACAACCTGCCACACCAGTTTCAGAGTTGTAGCCAGAGACAAAGATGCCTGAACATGCCTTCAGTTGGCAATCTGGGACACTTCCTCTAGCAGAAGACTTCAGCTTCTTGCCAGCTTTGGAAGAATTCCAGGAACAAAATTGAGAACACTTCCTCTAGCAGAAGACACCAGCTTCTAGCCAGCTTTGGAAGAGTTCCAGGAATTGCATTAAGCATTCCAGAGTTGTTGGTCATCCTTAAACCATCACAGATTGAGAACACTTCCTCTAGCAGAAAACTTCAGTTTCTTGCCAGTATTGGAAGAGTTCCGGGAACTGCACTAAGCGTTCCAGTATTGGTGGTCATCCTTAAACCACCGCCCTTTTATACCAACATTTCATAGAGCACATTCAGCCTAGTGCTGCCATGCATTTTTGCACATTTTGTGTTACAGCTCTCTTCTTGGACTCATACATAACCCTTCGGATTAAGGGGGGGAATGTTGGACACCTAATCCTAAAAGGTTAGTGTGGAAGCCGAAAAGACTAAGCAGTCCAAGAGACCTTGGGATCTGAAACCCAAGAGTCACACATTGTACTATAAATGTATATATGATGTTAATAAAAATATGCACTCACTGATTTATCTTTCATATGTTTGAGCTGTCCATGTGTGTTTAACATGCTCCATGGCATGGCATGTATGAATCCTATATAAAGGATAGAGACTCTCTTCAAGCAACATCATGTCTTATTTTGTAATTGAGCTCAGCTCTATTGGAGATTGCCCCCTCGAATAGGGAATTGAACATTGCTTTCTGAATAATAAAATACTTGTTGTTATTTCTCATTGTTCTATTTTCTGGGTATATTTCTTCGCATATCTGGTATTCTGGTATCATCTTGCAGGTTAAGATCATAACAAGTGGTCTTAGAGTGCTTTCCAGGGCCAGTGGGATCTCCAATTTTTAGCAAAAAAAATTTGGCTAGAGACATGTTCTGTCATCTTCAAACCACGGCATTTGTCATTGAGCGCATAAACCTGTGGATTTGGGGAGGCATGCATGGAGGAAATACAAGAGGTGGTCACGCTTGTTGGACTCCCTTGTAACCCCTGTGGGTAACCCTTCGAGTAGTAGTGCATTAGATAGAACTGTGCATGGACTATCTTCCAAGTACCCTCTAGGTATATCCGAAGCCCCCTAGCTCCCTTGAAACCTTGCCATAGATAAACCATCGGCCGTCTTGTTGCTACAGTACATCGAGAACAACACTCGGAGAGATTACTCATGTGTACGATAGGGTAGTTAAGTTGTACGCCTAAGGGCACAGTTGACCCTCCTTAGTTAATGCCCTGCAAAATTGGGCTGAGTACTACTGTTAGACCCTTATGTATATTGTGATCTGTAGCACCTGACACTCCTAGAGACCATGTTCCCTTGTCTATCTCGAGATCACACATAATCTTTGCGAGATCAGATCTCGCAGGTGGGGTTTTGTTGCAGCAACAATAATCAGTTTCTTCATTCAGATTTATCAGATCAGCCATTCAGATCTATCAAATCTATCAGATCCACAACAGCAATCAGTTCTGCCATTCAGATCTATTAGATCAACCATTTAGATCTCTCAGATCCATCAGATCCATCAACGAGATCTAGCAGATTGGGCTCTATAGCCGTTGCAACAATCAGATCTGTCATTCAGATCTGATGAACTGTGTGGGTTCCTATACCTGGGCATGATTTTCACAGGACTTTGGGTAGCATTGACATTTCAGGGATTCGACTACTGCAATATTCCTAATAAAGGAGTAAAACTCCATTCGGAGTAAAAAAAATTACTGCCCGTGATGCTTATTGGTGACTTAGCCCATAAGAATCAAGTCGACGAGCTGAGCAAGGTGGTATCATTCAATTTTTAGTGCCAAAAATTTCAGGCAATCCCAAAGTTCATGTACATCAGATCGGTGCATGGTACAAACTAGAGCTCAAGCTATGGCCAATGAGAGGATTGAAAAAGAATCACAATTGAACGATGTCATTTTGCAGCTGAAGAACTTAAATGGAACACTCTCTAAGGGAAAGGTGGAGGAATGCGCAGAGGCATATATTAGCAATGAAAACATGGAGGGTGAGTCTAGCCAGTCTCTTCACCTCTTTGTTACCCACCAACAATCCTATCCGCGACCACCCAAGCTGGACATGTATAAATTAGATGGCTGTCACCCAGCCGCATGGATAGCAAAAATGGAGCAATATTTCACACTGAATTACATCCTAGATGATGCGAATCAGCTTAGTGTGGGTATCATGTACTTGGACAATGAAAGATGGTAATGGTGGCAATGGCATCAACATTGCTATGGAAGGCCCTTGACTTGGCAGACATTCAAAAAAGCTCTTACAGATCGCTTTGACCATGAATCTAATTTTTTGGGTCATCTCACTAAGCTCTGACAGGCAAGAACAGTGAACAAATATATTGCAGCATTTGAATCCTTAACTTTCCGCACCAGAGGTCTACACGATGAGTTCTACGTGGAATGTTTTGTCAGTGGTCTCAAGGATGCCATACAAGCCCACATCCGACTGCACCACCCTAGCTCATGGTTGCGTGCTTGCAAGATAGCTCGTGAAGTAGAACGTGCATTAGCAGCCCATTCCAATCGCCCAAATTTCATCGCCAAGGGTTGCCCCACACAGGCTCAAATAACTACCCAAACACTCAAGGTTCAAAAGGTGTCACCAGTAGAAATGGAAGAAAGAAGAAGGCAAGGATTGTGTTACTACTGTGATGAGAAACACTCCCCCGGGCATCAATGAAAGGAGCCAAAATTCTTTCAAATTGATGCTACTAATCACAGTTCATCGGAGGAAGCCCCACCACTTGAGGAACTAGAGGAGGAAGAAGAGGACAACTAATAGGACAATGTACTTGAAGAACTAGTTATCTCGTTGCATGCTTTGGCAGGGATTTCTTCTCCCCAAACTCTCAAAATCAGAGGTTTCATTAAGCATCTCTCAGTAGTAGTCTTGATTGATAGTGGCAGTACACATAATTTTATCCATCAAAGAGTCGCGGAAGTAGTGCATTACTTTGTCTGAGCAGTTTCTAACTTCCAGGTCCAAATTGCTGATGGGAGGACCATGAAATGTGAAGGCTATTGTGAAAATGTCAAACTTCAAATGGGGGATTATTAGTTAAAGACCCACATGTTTGCCATACACATGGGAGGGTGCGACATTTTCCTAGGTGTTGAATGGCTTCACACACTTGACCCAATCACAATGGATTTCCATGAGTTATATATGAGCTTTAAGTAGAACAACCACACACATACCCTCCATGGACTCCAGGCGGGAGCTCCCTCTATCATCAGCTCACATCAGATGGAAAAATTGTTAAAAAAGGGCCACCATGGAGTTATAGCCCAATTTAATGCCATCCAGGCCTTTGAACCCAATTCTCTTCATATTCATCCTGAGATGCAACAAATCTTAAACAACCATCTCCCAGTCATTGACAAGCCTCATGAGCTTCCACCACAAGAGGGGAACTTGATCATTGCATTACATTGGTCCCAAGGTCCCAACCACCAAATGTGCACCCATATAGATATCCGTTCACCCAAAGTAATGAAATTGAAAAAATAATCAAGGAACTCTTGGAAGTAGGCATCATTCATCCCAGCATTAGTCCTTATTCATCGTTGGTGGTCATGGTGCTCAAGAAAGATGGGGAATGGCGTGTGCCCAAACCTTAGGGCCCTCAATAAGTTGAAGGTCAAAGATAAATTTCCCATACCGGTTGTCGATGATTTGTTGGATGAACTAAATGGGGCTCAATTCTTTACTAAGATGGACCTTCGCTCAAGCTACCACCAAATTCGCATGAAAGAAGTAGACATTCCAAAGACTACCTTCTGAACTCATGAAGGCCATTATGAGTTCCTGGTCATGCCATTTGGTCTTTGTAATGCCCCATCCACTTTTCAGAGCCTTATGAATCACCTGATCAAACCATATCTCAGAAAATTTGTCCTTGTTTTCTTTGATGACATCCTCATCTACAGTCGCACCTGGGCCACACATATTCAGCATGTAGATTTGCTCTTGCAACTGCTTTGCAAGCATAAATTATTTGTCAAGATGTCCAAGTTCTCGTTTGGCATGGAAAAAGTTGAGTATTTGGGCCACATTGTGGGGCATGAAGATGTCAGGGTGGACCCCAAAAAGATCCAGGCAATGCAGGATTGGCCTCAACCGAAGACCTTGAAGAGCTTGAGAGGATTTTTGGGTCTCATAGGCTACTATCGCAAATTTTTCCACAATTATGGTCGCATTGCTAGGCCCCTCACTCAACTCCTCAAGAAGAATTCATTCCTATGGAATGATGAAGCACAACAGGCCTTTACAACTCTGAAAATGCCATGTGTTCCACTCCAATCTTAGCACTACCTGACTTCAAATCTTTTGTGATTGAATGTGATGCTTATGATATGGGTATTGGCACGGTCTTAATCTAGGAAGGTCAACCCTTGGCCTTCACGATCCAACAACTAAGTGGGAAGAATCTGGGACAATCTACCTATGAGAAGGAGATGATGGCCATCTTACATGCTATAGATACCTAGTGACCATACTTATTGGGGAGACATTTCCAAATCCACACAGACCATCAAAGCCTTAAATATTTTTTGGAGCAACACCTATCCTCACCACAACAAAATAAATGGCTTGCCAAAATACTGGGATATGATTATGAGATAATTTACAAGAAAGGGCACGAAAATATTGTAGCAGATGCGTTATCCCACCAATTTGAGGAGGAAAGTACCCTGCTCGCCATTTCCCTTCCCATTCTTGAATGGATTGAAGAGGCTTGCAAGGAATGGTTTTCAAATCCCTGGCTCTCCCAACTCATTAATCAATTGCAGATGGATCCAAATTCCACAACGGGATACTCGTGGTAGGATGAGATTCTTCGTTACAAGGACAGAGTTGTAATATCAACAACATCCACCCTCAAAAGCCGCATTTTGGCGGAGTTACACTCATCTCCCACTCTAGCACATTCAGGCTTTCACAAGACGTATGCTCGTACTCGAAGATCATTTTTTTGGACAGGCATGAAAAAGGACATTCTTACTTTTGTAACTGAATACGACGTCTGACAGCACCACAAAGGAGAAACAGTAAAATCCCTAGGCACATTATAGCCATTTCCCATCCTGGCCTCAATCTAGACGGAGGTTTCTACGGATTTCATTACAGGTCTTCCAAAGTCAGGAAACAAGTCAGTCATCATGGTTTTTGTGGATAGACTTTCTAAGTATGCTCATTTTTGTGCACCACCCCACCCTTTAACATCGACTTTGGTTGCTCAATCTTTCATGGATCAGATCTTCAAATTGCATGGCATGCCCACTTCCATTGTGTCTGATCGTGACCCGATCTTCACCAGTAACTTTTGGCAAGAACTCTTCCGGCTACAAGGTACCCAACTACAACTCAGTACTTCCTATGATCCACAAACTGATGGTTAAAATGAAGCAGTCAACAAATGTCTGGAGACCTACCTTAGGTGTTTCACTTCAGAAAAGAAACATCTCTAGGTACAGTGGTTACCTCTAGCCGAATGGTGGTATAACACCAACTATCATGCCACCACCAAAATGACTCCATATGAAGCAGTTTATGGTCAACTCCCTCCTTCCCCTACTTCTTATATCAAGGGATGCTCAAAGGTACAAGTAGTGGATCAACTCTTATAGAACCGCACAACCATGCTGTCCCACCTTAGAGAAAATCTTCATCAAGCCCAAAACCACATGAAGCAATAGGCAGATCAACATCGCTCAGAATACCAATTTCAAGGAGGGCATCAGGTATTTTTGAGTTTGCAACCATATAAGAAAACATCACTCAAAGACAAGGGTTCTCAGAAATTATCTACAAAATTCTACGGACCGTATCAAGTACTTCAGCGCATTGGAGAAGTCGCTTACAAATTAGCTTTGCCACCCACTGCAAAAATCCATCTAGTCTTCCATGTATCATGCCTCAAGAAAGTGATTGGGAACCATTGCAGAATTAAAACTAGTCTACCTGAAGTGGATGATGAAGGGTCAATCTAGCTCCAACCTGAACACATTCTTGACACATGAGAATAGCACCTATGTGGCCGCACGATCAAGGAATTCCTCATCAAGTGGAAAGACACCTCTCCGGAAGATGCAACCTGGGAACCAGCTACTATCCTTCAACAATTTCCACAGCTTCAGCCTTGAAGAAAAGTCTATTCTTATGGGGGAGGGCATGTTAGGGTCCAACCCTAACCCCCTTATTTATGTAATAGGATTGATTCATAATTATAGTTTAGTAAAGAGGCAATAAAGCCCATATTAATAATTGTAATTGGTTAACCCGCAATTAATGAAGGGACCACAGTTACTTGCAAATGGGCCATGGTATTAAATAGATGGTATTAATAATAACCATGGTATTGCCCCATGGTATTGCATGTATGAATCCTATATAAATGATAGAGACTCCCCTAAAGGAGCATCATGTCTTATTTTGTAATTGAGCTCAGCTCTATTGGAGGTTGCCCCTCGAAGAGGCAAGTGAACATTGTTTTCTGAATAATAAAATACTTGTTGTTATTTCTTATTGTTCTATGTTCTGGTTATATTTCTTCGCATATTTGGTATTCTAGTATCATCTTGCAGGTTAAGAGCATAACATTAGGGTTTCCATTCTTCTTGCTCACTATGTCCAAAATCTAATTCTCACTTGAACATGATATGGAAATCAATCCAACATTATGGATGGGATTCCTATCCCAAACAATGTGAGGTCTAAATAGGACTTCATCTGGGGTATATCCCCTAATTGTTGGTAGTGATTTTTTCCCCATCAACCATTTTTGGTGCTAGAAAGAGGGTCACCATTGCATGGTTAGTAGGTTCTCTCATTCTTATCATTTTGAAACATCTTGTTAAGATAACAATCAACCGATTTCCCGTCAATCTAACCCGATACATTAAAATATCCTAATATTGAAGATTTACCTCCTCCCAATAGTCTTGAACAATTATACATGATCACATAAGAAGATCTAACATCTCTCAGACCTTTAACTCACTCTTATGCAAAACAGATCAGTACACTCTCTATTTCTGGTCTTCTACCCCACAGGCGTGTAGTAAGAAGACCAATGACTGATCATGGTGTACTAGTAGATTTGTTTGAATAATTGGTGTGCACATATTTAGTTGAAAAAGTAGAATATATTGAAAAGTGTCATTTATTTGGTCCCTTTGATGTGGAAGACGAGGGGTCAAAACATGGTGAAAATATAGAAGGTGACGAAGAACATACTGATTCAAAAAGTGGAGACAAGCATGTAGAAAAAATATGGTCGGAAACCAATTGGTATGGATGGATCAACGAGATTTTAACTTCAAGGTCACTTACATGATTTGCCTGAATGTTAAGAAAATTTGCTTCTGAAATTGACCAAAATAAATTAACATTCGCATAAGATCATATTCAGAATTTCTATATGTCCTTAAGATTAATGAGTGTTTAATATAAGGATGTGGCATGCAAATTTTTTTCTTACGCTTTTGAGAATAAAGCTTCCACCTAGAATTATAATCTTCGGGTGGTTTACATTATAAATTGGGAGCAATTTCAAAATGTGTTTATGGATAAGTTTGGAGAAGAGAAAATTTCACTACACTATTAAAAGATCTAAGTGTTTTGAAAATGGAGAAAAAATAGAAAGTTAAATATTTTGACGAACGCTTCACTACGAAATTGAATAAATTCATCGCCAATGTACACCCTCATTATTCAATATCTATTTCATATTATACATTAGCCCTACATTCTAACATAGTAATGCTTGTGAAAAGCGATAATAAGGCAGTCAAAAAATGCATGCTCTCTATTGATGTACATCACATACAAGAAGATTTGAAGGCTAGTGGGAAGAAGCCTCAGGAAATTGTGAATAAACATGCTTAGAAAGAGGCTAGTGACCTAGTGAGTGTCATTAAAATGATGAAGAATTTAATCAATGAAGTTACAGATTTGAAGAATATTGTTGGGGAAAGTTCTTCAAGCAATAGATATTTCGAATTATTTTTTAAGCCTAAAAACAACCCCCTGGCTAAATCTACCTTGAACTCTAGTGTAAACATGAATGTTGGAGAGCTTGGGTTGGATAATTTCTATTTGTATCATCAAGCAAGTCACTTGGAGAAAACTTGTGTAAAATGGATTAATTCTATGACTTTGGTAATAAATAAATTGTTGGATGATAAATCCATTGAAGATCAATCTGAACAACATGTGGAAGAAGAATCCAACCTTGCAAATGATAACTCTAATGTAGGATCAACTATGCTATTGTGAGATGTGGTGGTTGACAAAGAGTAAAAAACAATCAAAGAAGTTTCAGTTGAAGAAAGACCTCTAAATCTTACAACATAAGAAGTAAAAGGCCAGTAGATGAATCTAATCCTCAACGTAGGGTAAAGATTTATTGAGACAGATACTTCTTACAAGGAACAATAATCAAAATTTGCCTTCTCAACCTAAAAGAAGTCAACAAACCAAAGATGCATACAAAAATACCATAGAAAATGCAAAAGCCCCTGAAGCATCTAGTAAGACTTCTCAAGCCACACCTTCAACCCACCCAACAAAGTGTAAGAATGAAGGTGGTGTATGGAGTAAAAGATTATTGATGATATGAAGAAGACTATAGAAAATGTAACACTCTATGAGATGGGTCAAATTCCTTAACAAAGAGAGTTAATAATCCAAACATTCAACTTGATAGTTGTTTCGAGTATGTTTGGTTATGCATCGAACAATTCTGGCAATACCACATCAGTTGCTCGAACCAAGGCTACATAAACTAACAAGGTTATAATTAATGCAACGAGTATTGGAGTTCATTCTAGATCACAAAATTTAACTTTTCTATTTACTTTTGCGATATTTAATCATAATGTTCATAATTGTTTAGTATATTTTGGTGCTTCAACTAATGTTATCCCATGGTCAATTTGTAATAAAATAAACACCACACTCGAGAAAAACAATTCCAAAATTACACAACTAGATAGGACTGAAGTACAAGTAATTGGTGAACTCAATGATGTACTCATTCGATTATCATCAAATGCGATGGTTGTCCAAGCTATCGATATAGTGGTGGTTGACATTCCTGAAGCCTGTGGTATTATTTTGAGTGGATATTGGTCAAAGAAACTTCAGGAATAATTTGATATTGATTGGTCTCAACTGTGGCTCACATTCAAAGGAAACAATAATCAAATAACAATTGATAGTGAGCCACACATGAAGTATATAGTGAGGGAATTAGAAGGACCCAACATACCCATCAATTTTTCTCAGGATATTGTGGGAAATTTATTTTCGGAATCAAATATTGGTTGCTACACAACATATCGATCATCAAAACTTTCAAAAAGATACTCTGAACTCCTTCCCTGTAATCTCATTGTTTCAAATGAAAAACATATTATATATGGGAATAGGCTTAGTGAAGATAATAACAATGATGTAAATAATAATAGTATTTGGACTCTATATTATAGCGGATCTAAAACAAAAGATGGAGTTGGTGCAGGTTGCATCTTGGTGGACCCAAAAAATAAGATGCTCATCTCATCTCACCTAGAATTCAAATGTGTAAGGAGATAGATTCTATTGAAAATAGCAACAAGAAATGATAAAAATAGAATCCATAATATTCCAATTTTAATTTTTCCTTGAATTAAAATTGAGAATTAAAATTCGAATTTAGTCTCACCAGCTGCTTGAAAAATAATTAATTAATTCATCTTGGATTAATTAGTTGGAGAACTTCAAGCTAGAAGTCCTTGTGAAGTCATGCAACAGTTATCCCTTAAATTAAGGAGATTATCCCTTAATTAAGGAGATAAGATTGAGTTGTATTTGAGTTGTAATTAGTTAGCCTAGTTAACTGAGTTATGTCCAGTTAGATTAGTTCCAAACTGTTTGAGGAAGTAGTTGTGAGTTCAGCCAGTTAATGCATGCATGCATCGAACTAGTGTACTCCAGATAACTGAAGATTCTTTCATAAATAACTCATGCATGTCTATTCAGAGAAAGACCCAGTTGAGATTAAAGACAGGGACATTGTACTATCAGTTGCATGAGTTTTCCTATAAAGGAAACTCATCCATGCAGAAGGTGAATGTTCCTTCAGGATTGCGAAGCTTTAGAGGGTGTAAGGTGAGTGTGAGTGATCAGTGTTACACATGGTAATAGTAGGATCACCCAGGAAAAGCTGCACAAGGAAATAGGAGCTTGGAGGGCAGAGGAGAAGGCTTGTGAGAAGATTTGATTGCCTATGAGCATCTAGGAGGATTGTACTGAGAGCTGGCTAGCTGTGAGAGCTAAGGCTTTGTATAATTATGATGTATTTCCAGCTTGTATGATAATACAAATAGTGGGGTTTTTAGCTGAGGCTTTCCCCTGAGAATTTTCTGTGTTTCATGTGTGATTGAATCTTCTTTTCTGTTATATACACGTGTTATGTTTGATCTTGCTCAAAATTGATTAAGCTTCCACAAGTTTGACTGTAGAAGTAAATTAAGTATTTTGCTTTAGTAAATTGCATAATTAGTTTAATCTACAATGAGAATTTCTACAGATTCAAGTATGTAAAGTCTTTTCAAGAATTTGATAATGAGATTCCACATCTTGAGGGGGGGATCCCTATACTAGATCAGTTTTTGGAATCACCTTCTAAGGCACTCTCCCCCCCTCATGAAGCTCGAACAATTAATCAAGAAAATACTTTGAGTGATGTGATTAAGAGAATTGGAAGGCTAAATCCTGATTCAATCCCCTCTTAGTGAATTGAAAAACCTGGGAAATATTAGAAAGCTCCTCCAAAATGTCTCGCAAAGACACTTGAAAGTGTTTTCCTTAATGAGGTTGGAAAGACAAGAACAAGAATCTTTGCTAGACACAATGGAGGTGATGTAGACGATTCTGATTCACCTATTGATTTGGATGTTTCTTATGATTGTGAATTTAATTTGTCTATATATTTCGAACCAAATTCCTTCAAAGAAGTTGCTTATCATGATAAATGGAAATAAGTGATTCAAAAAGAATATGAATATTTGATAAAGAATGGCACCTGAAACCTGGTTGATCCACCATTGGGAACCAAACCAATTGGTTGCATGTGGGTCTTCAACAAAAAGTATAAAGCATATGGCTAACTTGAAAAGCATAAAGCTATGTTTGTGGAAGAAGGTTTTTTACAAAAGGAAGGGCTCAATTATGAGGACACTTTCTTCCCTATAGAAATATGGGCTACCATCCAGACTATCTTTTCCTTGGAAGCTGAGAACAGTTGGAAAGCCCATCAAATGGATGTAAAAACTGATTTCTTGAATGGATATCTAAAAGAGAATGTTTTTATGTCTCAACGCAAAGGATTTGTTGTGAAGGTTTGGTAGCATAAAGTACGTAAGAATTTCTCAGTAGTAGTCTTGATTGATAGTGGCAGTACACATAATTTTATCCATCAAAGAGTCGCAGAAGTAGTGCATTGCTTTGTCTGAGCAGTTTCTAAGTTCCAGGTCCAAATTGCTGATGGGAGGACCATGAAATGTGAAGGCTGTTGTGAAAATGTCAAACTTCAAATGGGGGATTATCAGTTAAAGACCCACATGTTTTCCATACACATGGGAGGGTGCAACATTGTCCTAGGTGTCGAATGGCTTTGCACACTTGACCCAATCATAATGGATTTCCACAAGTTATATATGAGCTTTAAGTAGAACAACCACACACATACCCTCCGCGGACTCTAGGCGGGAGCTCCCTCTATCATCAACTCACATCGGATGGAAAAATTGTTAAAAAAAGGGCCACCATGGAGTTATAGCCCAATTTAATGCCATCCAGGCCTTTGAACCCAATTCTCTTCATATTCATCCTGAGATTCAACAAATCTTAAACAACCATCTGCCAGTCTTTGACAAGCCTCATGAGCTTCCACCCTCGAGAGGGGAACATGATCATAGCATTACTTTGGTCCCAGGGGCCAAACCACCAAATGTGCACCCATATAGATATCCGTTCACCCAAAATAATGAAATTGAAAAAATAATCAAGGAACTCTTGGAAGTAGGCGTCATTCGTCCCAGCATTAGTCCTTATTCATCGCCGATGGTCATGGTGCTCAAGAAAGATGGGGAATGGCATATGTGTCCAGACTTTAGGGCCCTCAATAAGTTGAAGGTCAAAGATAAATTTCCCATCCCGATTGTCGATGATTTGATGGATGAACTAAATGGGGCTCAATTCTTTACTAAGCTCGACCTTTGCTCAGGCTACCACCAAATTCGCATGAAAGAAGTAGACATTCCAAAGACTACTTTTTGAACTCATGAAGGCCATTATGAGTTCCTAGTCATGCCATTTGGTCTTTGTAATGCCCCATCCACTTTTCAGAGCCTTATGAATCACATGCTCAAACCATACCTCAGAAAATTTGTCCTTGTTTTCTTTGATGACATCCTCATCTACAGTCGCACCTGGGCCACACATCTTCAGTAGATCTACTCTTGCAACTACTCCGCAAACATAAATTATTTGTCAAGATGTCTAAGTGCTCGTTTGGCATGAAAGAATTTGAGTATTTGGGCCACATTGTGGGGCGTGAAGGTGTCAAGGTGGACCCCAAAAGGATCCAAGCAATGCAGGATTGGCCTCAACCAAAGACCTTGAAGAGCTTGAGAGGATTTTTGGGTCTCATAGGCTACTATCGCAAGTTTGTCCACAATTATGGTCGCATTGCTAGGCCCCTCACTCAACTCCTCAAGAAAAAATCATTCCTATGGAATGATGAAGCACAACAGGCTCCAGTCTTAGCACTACCCGACTTCACCAAATCTTTTGTGATTGAATGTGATGCTTCTCGTATGGGTATTGGGGCAGTCTTAATCTAGGAAGGTCGACCCTTGGCCTTCATGAGCCAACAACTAAGTGGGAAGAATCTGGGACAATCTACCTATGAGAAGGAGATGATGGCCAACTTACATGCTGTAGATACCTGGCGACCATACTTATTGGGGTGACATTTCCAAATCCACACAGACCATCAAAGCCTTAAATATTTTTTGGAGCAACGCCTATCCTCACCACAACAAAATAAATGGATTGCCAAAATGCTGGGATATGATTATGAAATAATTTACAAGAAAGGGCACGAAAATATTGTAGCAAATGCATTATCCTGCCAATTTGAGGAGGAAAGTACCCTGCTCGCCATTTTCCTTCCCATTCTAGAATGGATTGAAGAGGCTCGCAAGGAATGGTTTTGACATCCCTGGCTCTCCCAACTCATTAATCAATTACAGATGGATCCAAATTCCATAGCGAGCTACTCGTGGCAGGATGAGATTCTTCGCTACAAGGACAGAGTCGTAATATCACCAAGATCCACCCTCAAAAGCCACATTTTGGCGAAGTTACACTCATCTCCCACTGCAGGACATTCAGGCTTTCAGAAGACGTATTCTCATATTCGAAGATGATTTTTTTGGATAGGCATGAAAAAGGACATTCTTACTTTTGTAAGTGAATGCGACATCTGTCAGCACCACAAAGGATAAATAGTCAAATCCCTAGGCACATTACAGCCATTGCCCATCCCGGCCTCAATCTAGACGGAGTTTTCTATGGTTTTCATTACAGGTTTTCTAAAGTCAAGAAACAAGTCAGTCGTCATGGTGGTTGTGGATAGACTTTCTAAGTATGCTCAACTTTGCGCACTACCCCACCCTTTTACAACGACTTTGGTTGCTCAATCTTTCATGGATCAGATCTTCAAATTGCATGGCATGCCCACTTCCATTGTGTCTGATCATGACCCGATCTTCACCAGTAAATTTTGGCAAGAACTCTTCCGACTACAAGGTACCCAACTACAACTCAGTACTTCCTATTATCCACAAAATGATGGTCAAAATGAAGTAGTCAACAAATGTCTGGAGACCTACCTTAGGTGTTTCACTTCAGAAAAGCAACATCTCTGGGTACAGTGGTTACCTCTAGCCGAATGGTGGTGTAACACCAACTATCATGCCACCACCAAAATGACTCCATATGAAGCAGTTTATGGTCAACTCCCTCATTCCCCTACTTCTTATATCAAGGGATGCTCAAAGGTACATGCATTGGATCAACTCTTACAGAACCGCACAACCATGCTAGCCCACCTTAGAGAGAATCTTCATCAAGCCCAAAACCACATGAAGCAATAGGCAGATCAACATCACTTAGAATGCTAATTTCAAGGATGGGATCAGGTATTTTTTAGGCTACAACCATATAAGCAAACATCACTCAAAGACAAGGTTTCTCATAAATTATCTCCAAAATTCTATGCACCATATCAAGTACTTCAGTGCATTGGAGAAGTTGCCTACAAGTTAGCTTTGCCACCCACTGCAAAAATCCATCCAGTATTCCATGTCTAATGCCTCAAGAAAGTGATTGGGAACCATTGCATAATTCAAACCAGTCTACCTAAAGTGGATGATGAAGGGTCAATCTGGCTCCAACTTGAACAAGTTCTTGACACATGAGAACAACACCTACGTGGCCGCACGATCAAGGAAGTCCTCGTCAAGTGAAAAGACACCTCTCCGGAAGATGCAACCTGGGAACCAGCTACTATCCTTCAGCAATTTCCACAGCTTCAGCCTTGAGGACAAGACTATTCTTATGGGGGAGGGCATGTTAGGGTCCAACCCTAACCCCCTTATTTATGTAAGAGGATTAAGGCATAGTTATAGTTTAGTAAAGAGTCAATAAAGCCCATATTAATAATTGTAATTGGTTAACCCACAATTAATGAATGGACCACAGTTACTTGCAAATGGGCCATGGTATTAGATAGATGGTATTAATAATAACCATGGTATTGCCCCATGGTATTGCATGTATGGATCCTATATAAATGATAGAGACTCCCCTAAAGGAGCATCATGTATTATTTTGTAATCGAGCTCAACTCTATTGGAGGTTGCCCCTCGAAGAGGCAAGTGAACATTGCTTTCTAAATAATAAAATACTTGTTGTTATTTATCATTGTTCTATGTTCTGGTTATATTTCTTCGCATATTTGGTATTTTGGTATCGTCTTGCAGGTTAAGAGCATAACATTAGGGTTTCCCTTCTTCTTGCTCACTATGTCCAAAATCTAATTCTCACTTTAACATGATATGGAAATCAATCCAACATTATGGATGGGATTCCTATCCCAAACAATGTGAGGTCTAAATAGGACTTCATCTAGGGTATATCCCCTAGTTGTTGGTAGTGAATTTTTCCCCGTCAGCCATTTTTGGTGCTAGAAAGAGGGTCACCATTACATGGTTAGTGGGTTCTCTCACTCTTATCATTTTGAAACATCTTGTTAAGATAACAATCAACCTATTTCCCGTCAATCTAACCCTGATACATTAAAATATCCTAATATTGAAGATTTACCTCCTCCTAATAGTCTTGAACAATTATACAAGATCACATAAGAAGATCTAATATCTCTCAGACCTTTTACTCAATCTTATGCAAAACAGATCAGTACACTCTCTATTTCTGGTCTTCTACCCCACAGGCGTGTAGTAAGAAGACCAATGACTGATCATGGTGTACTAGTAGATTTGTTTGAATAATTGGTGTGCACATATTTAGTTGACAGAGTAGAATATATTGAAAAGTGTTATTTATTTGGTCCCTTTGATGAGGAAGACGAGGGGTCAAAACATGGTGAAAATATAGAAGGTGATGAAGAACATACCGATTCAAAAAGTGGAGACAAGCATGTAGAAAAAATATGGTCAGAAACCAATTGGTATGGATGGATCAACGGGATTTGAACTTCAAGGTCACTTACATGATTTGCCTCAATGTTAAGAAAATTTGCTTCTAAAATTGACCGAAATAAATTAACATTCACAGAAGATCATATTCAAAATTTCTATATGTCCTTAAGATTAATGAGTGTTTAATATAAGGATGTGGCATGCAAATTATTTTCTTACGCCTTTGAGAATAAAGCTTCCACCTAGCATTATAATCTTCGAGTGGTTGCCATTATAAATTGGGAGCAATTTCAAAATATGTTTATGGATAAGTTTGGAGAAGAGAAAATTTCAGTACACTATTAAAAGATCTAAGTGTTTTGAAAATGGAGAAAAAATAGAAAGTTAAATATTTTGACGAACGCTTCACTACGAAATTGAATAAATTCATCGCCAATGTACACCCTCATTATTCAATAGCTATTTCATATTATACATTAGCCCTACATTCTAACATAGTAATTCTTGTGAAAAGCGATAATAAGGCAGTCAAAAAATGCATGCTCTCTATTGGTGTACATCACATACAAGAAGATTTGAAGGCTAGTGGGAAGAAGCCTCAGGAAATTGTGAATAAACATGCTTAGACAGAGGCTAGTGACCTAGTGAGTGTCATTAAACTGATGAAGAAGTTAATCAATGAAGTTACAAATTTGAAGAATAGTGTTGGGGAAAGTTCTTCAAGCAATAGATATTTCAAATTCTTTTTTAAGCGTAAAAACAAGCCCCTGGCTGAATCTACCTAGAACTCTAGTGTAAACATGAATGTTGAGGAGCTTGGGTTGGATAATTTCTATTTGGATCATCAAGCGAGTCACTTGGAGAAAACTTGTGTACAATGGATTAATTCTATGACTTTGGTAATAAATAAATTGTTGGATGATAAATCCATTGAAGATCAATCTGAACAACAGGTGGAAGAAGAATCCAACCCCGCAAATGATAACTCTAATGTAGGATCAACTATGCTATTGTTGGATGTAGAGGTTGACAAAGAGTAAAAAACAATCAAATAAGTTTCAGCTGGAGAAAGGCCTCCAAATATTACAACATATGAAGTAAAAGGCTAGTAGATGAATCTAATCCTCAACCGTAGGGTAAATATTTATTGAGACATATACTTCCTACAAGGAACAATAATCAAAATTCACCTTCTCAACCTAAAAGAAGTCAACAAACCAAAGATGCATACAAAAATACCATAGAAAATCCAAAATCCCCTGAAGCATCTAGTAAGTCTTCTCAAGCCACACCTTCAACCGACCCAATGAAGTGTAAGAATGAAGGTGGTGTATGGAGTAAAACATTATTGATGATATGAAGAAGACTAGAGAAAATGTAACACTGTATGAGATGGGTCAAACTCCTTAACAAAGAGAGTTAATAATCCAAACATTCAACTTGATAGTTGTGTCGAGTATGTTTGGTTATGCATCCACCAATTCTGGCAATACCACATCAGTTGCTCGAACCAAGGCTACATAAACTAACAAGGTTATAATTAATGCAAACTTTAACTTTTCTATTTACTTTTGAGATCTTTAATCATAATGTTCATAATTGTTTAGTATATTTTTGTGCTTCAACTAATGTTATCCCATGGTCAATTTGTAATAAAATAAACACCACACTCGAGAAAAAAATGCCAAAATTACACAACTAGATAGGACTAAATTACAAGTAATTGGTGAACTCAATAATGTACTCATTCGATTATCATCAAATCTGATGGTTGTCCAAGCTATCGATATAGTGGTGGCGGACATTCCTGAAGCCTATGGTATTCTTTTGAGTGGATATTGGTCAAAGAAACTTTAGGGATAATTTGATATTGATTGGTCTCACCTGTGGCTCACATTCAAAGGAAACAATAACCAAATAAGAATTGATAGTGAGCCACACATGAAGTATATCGTGAGAGAATTAGAAGGACCCAACATGCCCATCAGTTTTTCTCAGGATATTGTGGGAAATTTATTTTTGGAATCAAATATTGGTTGCTACACAACATATCGATCATCGAAACTTTCAAAAAGATAGTCTGAACTCCTTCCTTGTAATCTCACTGTTGCAAATGAAAAACATATTATATATGGGAATAGGCTTAGTGAAGACAATAACAATGATGTAAATAATAATAGTATTTGGACTCTATATTATAGCGGATCTAAAACAAAAGACGGAGTTGGTTCAGGTTGCATCTTGGTGGACCCAAAAAATAAGATGCTCATCTCATCTCACCTAGAATTCAAATGTGCAAGGAGATAGATTTTGTTGAAAATAGCAACAAGAAATGATAAAAATAGAATCCATAATATTCCAATTTTAATTTTTCCTTGAATTAAATTGAGAATCAAAATTCGAATTTAGTCTCACCAACTGCTTGAAAAATAATTAATTAATTCATCTTGGATTAATTAGTTGGAGAAATTCAAGCTAGAAGTCCTTGTGAAGTCATGCAACAGTTATCCCTTAAATTAAGGAGATTATCCCTTAATTAAAGAGATAAGATTGAGTTGTATTTGAGTTGTAATTAGTTAGCCTAGCTAACTGAGTTATGTCCAGTTAGATTAGTTCCAAACTATTTGAGAAACTAGTTGTGAGTTCAGTCAGATAATGCATGCATCCATCGAACTAGTGTACTCCAAATAATTGAAGATTCTTTCATAAATAACTCATGCATGTCTATTCGGAGAAAGACCCAGTTGAGATTAAAGACATGGACATTGTACTATCAGTTGCATGAGTTTTCCTATAAAGGAAACTCATCCATGCAGAAGGTGAAGATTCCTTGAGCATTGCGAAGTTTTAGAGGGTGTAAGATCAGTGTGAGTGATCAGTGTTTCACATGGTAACAGTCGGATCACCCAAGAAAAGCTGTACAAGGAAATAGGAGCTTGGAGGGTAGAGGAGAAGGCTTGTGAGAATATTTGATTGCCTATGAGCATCGAGGAGGATTGTACTGAGAGCTAGCTAGCTGTGAGAGCTAAGGCTTTGTATAATTCTGATGTATTTCCACCTTGTATGATAATACAGATAGTGGGGCTATTAGCTGAGGCTTTCCCCTGAGAATTTTATGTGTTTCATGTGTGATTGAATCTTATTCTCTGTGATATGTGTTATGTTTGATCTTGCTCAAAATTGATTAAGCTTCCGCAAGTTTGATTGTAGAAGTAGCTTAGTACATTGCATAATCAGTTTAATCTACAATGAGAATTTCTACAGATTCAAGTATGCAAAGTCTTTTCAAGAATTTGATAATGAGATTCCACATCTTGAGGGGGAGATCCCTAAACTAGATCAATTTCTGGAATCACCTTCTAAGGCACTCTCCCCCCCTCATGAAGCTCAAACAATTATCAAGAAAATACTTTGAGTGATGTCATTAAGAGAATTGGAAGGCTAAACCCTGATTCAATCCCCTCTTAGTGAATTGAAAAACCTGGGACATATTAGAAAGGTCCTCCAAAATGTCTCGCAAAGACACTTGAAAGTGTTCGCCTTGATGAGATTGGAAAGACAAGAACAAGAATCTTTGCTAGACACAATGGAGGTGATGTAGACAATTCTGATTCACCTATTGATTTGGATGTTTCTTATGATTGTGAATTAAATTTGTCTATATATTTCGAACCAAATTCCTTCAAAGAAGTCGCTTCTCATGATAAATGGAAA
Organism: Pinus tabuliformis; assembly: GCA_031772625.1. Taxonomy (NCBI): domain Eukaryota; kingdom Viridiplantae; phylum Streptophyta; class Pinopsida; order Pinales; family Pinaceae; genus Pinus; species Pinus tabuliformis. Next base: position 2,003,332,661 of record CM062817.1, read on the forward strand.
TAAGAGATTCAAAAAGAATATGATGCTTTGATAAAGAATGGCACCTGGAACCTGGTTGATCCACCATTGGGAACCAAACCAATTGGTTGCATGTGGTTCTTCAAGAAAAATTATAAAGCATATGGCTAACTTGAAAAGCATAAAGATATGTTTGTGGAAGAAGGCTTTTCACAAAAGGAAGGGGTCAATTATAAGGACACTTTCTTCCCTATAGAAAAATGGGCTACCATCCAGACTCTCTTTTCCTTGGTAGCTGAGAACAGTTGGAAAGCCCATCAAATGGATGTAAAAACTGATTTCTTGAATGGATATCTGAAAGAGAATGTTTTTTTGTCTCAACACGAAGGATTTGTTGTGAAGGTTTGGGAGCATAAAGTATGTAAGCTTCTAAAATCCTCGTATGGCCTCAAATGAGCACCGCGAGCCTAGTACAAGAAATCGATTGAGCATCTTTTGAAACTAAATTTCAAACACTATGATCTTGATTATGCCACTTTGTTTGTCAAGAAGTTTGAAATATTTAGGAAGATGCTTGGACTCACCAACGTCCCTTTGGATTAAGGTGGGGAATACTGACACCTAATCATAAGGGATTTGGAAATTAATGTATATATTTAATGAAAATCATCAATTCATTCGGTGTTACATACCTGGCTTGACAACAGGAAAGGTACAAGGATCAACATGACAAGAATTGAACAAAGAAATCATTTAATGTGGGAGACAAAGTTTAGGTATAGTTGAATAAGGAAATACTACGAGGTATTCATAAGGAGATCAAGGGTCTATGGTATGTTACTTTTAAAGTATTGGAGAAGGTGGGAGATAAATCTTACAGACTCAATTCACCTTTATAAATGCACATTTACTCAATGATGAATGTGGAGAATTTGAAACACTGTGATCCTTTCTTGTTGGATCAGGAAGGGGAGTAGGCCCAACCTACCATAGAGGACGTAACCCCAAATACACAGGTGGAGTTGGTAGAAGACAGAGTTTTGCAGAAGAATTTTATAACTACAAGATAGGGATAGTATAAAATTTAGAAAATTGGGTTGAAAGGACAAGTTCTAGGCAAAGCAAAATGGTGCTCCAGGAGAAGGAAGGGGAAACTTTTCCTCACCTCATTCAACATAAATTTTGGGGACCAAAATCCTCCCTAAATGGGGAGTTATGATCGTCATTCTATTATCATGCCATTTTTCACCTATATCAAATACTTTTTGGGCAGAAAATTGGAGGAATTGTCTTGTAGGGCCCATTTTAGTGGCAGGGCCTAGTTTGGACAATTGGGGTATGGAACCTTGTGAAATCGTTATAACAGGAAAGGTTGGAAGGGATTATAAAAGGATGCATATGGGAAGGGAAAAGAGTCTTTTGGTCCTTTATTTGGAGTTACGAGCCCTTAGATCTTAGCTTTTGCCTTTGAGTGTAAGAGAAAGGCAAATGAATTTGGTTTATCCCTAGAGTTAATCAAATGTCCGAGTTGATTCTTGCTTCCTTAATATTTAGTGTTATGTTGTATATTTTTTATTGTGTATTAATGGATTATTTGCTGAAGTTCATATATGAAGCATTATATAGATATGTGGTCAAAATGGGATAAATATATGAAGCATTATATAGATGTGTGGTCCAAATGGGATAATGAAGTGTTGTATGTATCTTTATTGTTGAATCTTGTACGTTAAAGTTGAATGTGTTTATGGAAATGCTTTCTTGAGTATACTTTGATATGAATCTAATAATTTAGAATAGCCTTATAAAGAACTTTGTTATTTTGTTTTTGCAATTCAAATAAGACCATCTCCATTTCCTAGAAATTGAAAATATTGATATTTATGGGCTAGTTGTTCACCATAATTTAAAGCCTCAAGTTAATAAAACCCTTTTCATAAAGTTTGACAAATTTTATATTTTTAAATAACTATTTTATACAATTTGTTTGTTATTCTATTCTATTTGTTTGTTTTTGCACAGACAAAATAAAAGAACGTTATTCCATTCCCACAAAAACACAAAAATTAATGTGGTTAGGTTTCATGTTTCAAAATTCTAATAATTAAACCCTTTTAAAATGAAGTTAAACCAATTACAAATAAAATTCCATAATAGAAATTCTCATTAATCAAATATAACTATAATCTTCTATGAAAAATGGTCCATTTATTAGCTATAGTGAGTGAAGGTGGGGTGGTGGAGATGGTTTGAATCTCATGCTATGACATGTTTGTATGCAATGCAATTATCTACCTTGATTGCTTGAATCTCATGCTATGACATGTTTGTATGCAACGCAATTATCTACCTTGATTGTTTGAATCTCATACTATGACATGTTAATGAAAAAATGGATACCTCCAATATTTAATGAAAGTAGGGGTTTTTAAATTAGGAAGGTGTATTGGGTTCATATTGGTAGGGGGTTAAATAATGTGTTTTTTAGAGGCAATGTACGGGTAATGGTAGATGGTAGATGTTGTTTGTGTACGGGCTTTTTACAAAACAAAAAATTAGCTGGTAATGGTAGATGTTGTTTGTGTACAGGCTTTTTACAAAACAAAAAATTAGCTGGTAATGATAGATGTTGTTTGTGTACAGGCTTTTTGAAAAACAAAAAATTAATTAGCTGGTAGTGGTAGATGTTGTTTATTTATCATATTAAAAGATAAATAAAAACTAACGGGATTAAAAAATAAATAAAAACAATTTGATGTTGTTTATTTACGGGATTAAAAAATAAATAAAAACAATGCGATGTTGTTTATTTAGGGGATTAAAAAATAAATAAAAACTATGTGGACGGAGCCGACGCGATGACCAGAGAGCAAACAAAATTCTTTCATGTGCTTTCACAATTGGGTATAAATATGGTTCTCACGTCTCGATCTTGCAAAGTTAAATGACAAAGAGCAAGAGCGAGCACCCGCATAGGAGGAGTTGTGAGTTGTCACGAAGATCTGGGTTTAATTGGGCTCTGTGGTTTAACTTACTTGGAACGCATAGGAGTTGTGAGTTGTCACGAAGATCTGGGTTTAATTGGGCTCTGTGGTTTAACTTACTTGGAACGAATTGAATTGAATTAATTCTGTAAGGGGATTCAATGGCCACACAACATTCTGCTGCTTCTGCTTCTGCTTCTGATGATGTCGATGTGTTTGTGAAGAATTATTACAAAGATCTTGTTCTGTCACCGCAATCGCTATACGGATTTTATAAGGATTGCAGCACAGTTGGTCGCCCAGACTCCAATGGAAAATTGCTCTCAGTAACAACTGTGGAGGCTATCAATCACCTGATAACGTCTACGGACTACAGTGCGTTAAATGTGGAGATCAAGGCAGTTGATTCCCAGGCGTCATATTACAATGGAGTAATAGTTTGTGTAAGTGGATCAATTACCTTTAAGAACAGCAGTGGAACGCGAACCTCTTTCACTCAGATCTTTTTCCTGGCTCCTCAGGAAAGGGGGGGCTACTTTGTATTGAATGATGTGGTTAGATACAAGTTGGATGAAAAGAAAAATTTTGTTGAATATTCCATCAAACCAAATCCCAATCCCAATCCCGTCTCAGAGCCAGAGCCAGTTGTTAACTTTCAACCATTGGCTGAAGCTCAAGCTGGGAATGGTGCGATTGAGGAGATTGTTCCTGTTGCTGCTGATGGGGTTCACGAAAATGACATGCCGCAGAGTGAAGTCCCACAAGAATCAGCAATTGAACATTTTCAGAAGAAGAAGGAAACTCCAGTTGCAGTTCAAGAAGAAGAAACTCCAGTTGTAGTTCAAGAAACTCCAGTTGCAGTTCAAGAAGAAGAAACTCCAGTTGTAGTTCAAGAAACTCCAGTTGCAGTTCAAGAAGAAGATGCAGATGCAGCTCAGAATGGAGGGCCAGCTAAAACTCCAGTTGTAGTTCAAGAAGCACCCAAAGAGTCCTATGCTTCAATTCTTAAGAAAAATGCAGCACAACAACCGACTGTTGCAATTAAGAAACCACCTCTTGTGAGAACCATAACCAGAACCAGGGCTCAGCCAAATTCTGCTCAACTTTCACCAAATTCTAATTCTACTCCTGTCAATACGCCAGCTAATTACAGCACTGCAGGTGGAAACGGTAAATGCTCTGTTTTTATCGACAACTTACCTCTGAATATTACTCCTCCCCAGGTTGAAGAAGAGTTGGAGAAGTTTGGGGCCGTAAAACCTTGTGGCGTTCAAGTTAGGAGTAGGCCAGGAGGTCGACCTTGTTTTGGTTTTGTAGAATTTGTAGAAGCAGCTTCAGTCCAAACTGCACTACAGTCTTCCCCTATTCTAATTCGAGGATGTAAAGTATCTGTCAGCCAAAATGAAAAACCAACTGGCAAGTCCACTCCTTTCAGATTCAGTGGTAGTAATTACAACATTGCAAAAGGAACTGGCCAGTGTTCTGTTTTTGTCAACAACTTGGCTGCAAAAATTACCCCTTCCCAACTCGAGGAAGAGATGAAAAAGTTTGGCGCAATAAAGCCTTCTGGTGTCCAAGTTAGGAACAGGCCAGGAGCCCAAGCCTGTTATGGGTTTGTGGAGTTTAAAGAAGCAGTTTCGGCACAAACTGCTATACAAGCATCTCCTATTCTAATCAATCATCGTCGAGCTTATATATATAAGCGAGAGAATGGCCAAAAATAGTATAGGGAGAAGTGATTTTGCAAACAACAACAGAGCTGTGGGAGGTTCCTTCCCTGCACGTCAAACAATGGCTGCATAGTGTAATAATAATTACTTTTATTTATGAAATTTATTTTATTTGATGGTGAGACAAATGTTGAAGTAATGTTGAAGTGAAGTGAAGGGAAGGGTAAATGAAAAGTTAAATAAAAATTATTAATAATAAAATATACGATTATTTATATAGTTTCAAAAAAATTTAAAAGAAAATTGATTTTATTATAATTCTTTTCCGCGCAGCCAGTTGGATTGATAGGTCTGAACATTTGGAGCGGAAGCTATTTTTCACATCTCCTCAAGACGACCACTGTGCCAATGCATCCGTGGATGCCGGTCACTGCAATTTTTATTTAATTATTTTACATTTTACAATTTATATTCAATTTCAATTTTTAAAATAATACAATTATAGAATTACTATATAAAGTATCAAATAACATATTATGTCATATAAAAAATAATATATGAAATACAAAATTACATTATATAAAAAATAATATCATTTAATATATATTAACTACATTTACTAACGGCATTTCCTAAACTATTTATATTAATATATTATTAATCATATTTTAATTTTGATTCCAGAATTTCACTTTCAATTATACTCATTTATATTATTTTTCATGTGAGAATCTGTATTGTTAAATGCTTGAGATCACATGCTATCTCTAATTAAAACTATGACAACTTTAGTCAACATACATGTGGACTAGACTCAAATCCAATTCCCACCAAATTCTCACAAAATGAAATGTTCCATTATTTTTCATTGGTTATGTTGCAAATCATTCAAGAAAGATATGAATTCATTATGATTTTCGTGCCTTGTTGCACAAACTAGCAAGCCTTGTAGAGAGGCAAAAACTAGAGGGCACAACAACACCTTAATGCTATACACATTACATTAAAACGTTTATAAAATATATCAAAAATAAAAATATCAAATGCATATTTATCTTAATTTAATTTAAAAAATGTCAAAATCTTTTCATATGCAAACCTTTCTTAAATTTAAATTTTTCACTTGAAAAGAGGATTACATCCTGAGAGATTTGTTCCCTCATTATGTTTGGTAGATTCCAAATTTAGATGGATCTATATTGATTTTTTATAGTCTTGTCATATTTGTTTGTGAATGCATTTTAATGTTTAAAATTAATATCTATGATTTTAAAATTAAGAAATTTATATGCGTTTAGTTCAGTTTACTCATATACAATGATAAGTTTGAACTCCTTTTTTGTTATATGGCATCATAGTTTGTGATGATTGTGGTATATCATGGAGTTTGAACATGTTATGCGTCAAAATATGAGCAACCATGGAAGCTTTGAAATGGTGTTCGAGTCTGCAAAAATGATCATATATGTGGATCGGCACCCCTACCTTCTTGGCATCTCTGCATCTGCATCGTTTTCCAAAGCCTCCTTTCAACTTAAGATACAAAGGAGAATTGGTGATCTCAAGAGAACTATCTATGATTCCCTCCCTATTAGAATATCATGTATGACTTCTCGAAGTCCATGGTGATGGGACCTAGTGTGTGCAGTGATTAAAACACCAAAACAATGTCACAAAATCCCATTTCAATGGAAAACATGTATGATTTCAAAGAGTACTTACCAATTTGAAGGCACATTTTTTCACAATGAACCCCACATTTCATGTATCTTGTTGTTCAACGAGATATCTTCACATGAGAATGGCATTAATTTCTCTTCTTGAGGTATCTTTTCAATTTCATTTTTTTGAGCAAATGGTTGATGATAAGGGTAGACATCAGGGGGGAGGCTACTAGGTATGAGAGAAATATAATTATCATGCAAACCACCAGGGGTGGAAGCCATTCGGGGTTTCAAAAACTGCTTGGTGTTTGGACAACACTAATCACAGGTCATACTTAATGGGTTGGGAAGGGTTTGAAAGGCTTTAGTGCCATTGAACTGTAGTTTTTGCATGTAGTTAGAATTGGTGATCTTATGAGAACTATCTATGATTCCTTGGAAAGTGTAATGATGTCGTCCCTATTAGAATATCATGTGTTACTTCTTGATGTCCATGGTGATGAGACCTAGTGTGTTTAGCCATTCAAACCCCAAAAAAATGTCACAAAAACCCATTTCAACGGTAAACATGTATGATTTCAAAGAGTACTTACCAATTTGAAGGCACACTTTTTTATAATGACCCCGTTTTTTGTTTTTCAAATGGTAAACATCCTTGTCTAGCTCTACGTTAATAAGGTGAATGTTGTTACAATTGTAAATAATTGAAAGTAGCTTAGTGCATCACTTTCTAGTAGCTTAGTGCATCTCACATCTTATTAGTGCCACATTGTACATATTCCTAACACATCCTAAAAAGATCAATAATTAAACTAAACGGCTTAACTTTGCGGCCTTGTTAATAGTTCATAAGGGATAGTTTAGTTTCCCATTCAATGTAAATTGTAAATTATTCCATTCAATGTTCAAATTCTTTCGTGAGTGAAACTAAAGAAAAAACTTGTTTTTTTAATTAATATTATAAACCATATATATATATATATATATATATATATATATATATGTTAATTACATTAAAACGTTTATAAAATATGTCAAATAAAAATATCAAATGCATATATTTCTATACAAATAAATGTAAAATTTATCTTAGTTTTGAATTTAAAAGATGTCAAGATCTTTTCATATGCAAACCTTTCTTAAATTTAATTTTTTCACTTGAAAAGAGGATTACATCTTGAGAGATTTTTCCCAAATTATGTTTGGTAGATTCCAAACTTTGATGGATCCATATTGATTTTTTATAGCCTTGTCATATTATTTGTTTGTGAATGCATTTTAATGTTTATTATCTTATATCAACTTTATAGAGAAGCAGTAAAAGTAATGAAGGAGATGTGTGGCATAAATGAAATATTTCAATATAATATCTATATCTATATATATATATAGAGAGAGAGAGAGAGAGAGAGAGAGAGAGAGAGAGAGAGAGCACAAATGAATATTAGTGTTAATGATAAAAAAGAAAATGGACGATATATAGATCTATGTGGGTTAATAAAATAAATAATGTATTAAGAATATAGTATAATGTGTTGAGTGAATAATTTATAAATTTAGTGATATTTTTCTAATTAGTTAAATAATACTTAATTTTTATAATATAATTAAATAAATGATATCAAAAAGGTATGTGCTCAAAATATTACATTGTGGTTGGTTCTCAGTCAAAATGCCTCCAACCTCATTCCGACCAGACTTGATGGCTTGGAGATAATGATGAAAATACATAGACCAAAGCAAGATAAAACTAGTTTATCTCATGCATTCAACCTATAGTAGACAAAATTTATCCAATAGATCCTACCTATCTGGAATCTTCTTCTGCCTGTGTCAAAGAGAATCCAATCTATCAAGTATTTGTCATTGATTATGTTGCAAATCATTCATGAAAGATATGAATTCATTATGATTTTCATTCCTTGTTGTTGCACAAACTAGTAGTCCTCGTAGAGAGGCAAAAACTAAAGGGCACAACACCTTCGGACATAGGGCCTTTGTCCCAAGTTGTTGTGGTGCCCTCTAGCTTTTGCCAATTCACAAGGCCTGTTCGTTTGTGTAGCAACATGCTTATCTTCTGCCAGTGGTTCAACCATCTAATTAATATGACTGGAGGAAGGTCCACCCTATGAGGTGACATATCCTACCAGTTTACTTCTCTGCCTCAGATTCCACTGGTCGCCTGGATGCATCACTCCATGCCTCAAGGGTCAACACCTCTACATGCTCAACCTCTCCTCTTATGCATCGTTTTCCAAAGCCTCCTTTCAAATTAAGCTCCATAGGAACCCTCCTTCGTGGACTCCCTCCAATTCATCATACAAACATCCCAGTCCTTGGATCAACACTGTCACATAAGTGTCAAGCCCATACCCCACTTCAGCCTTGACCTTCCTAACTCCTCATTGTTCCCAAACTTGGAGGCATAACAAACCCATACCGCACAAAGCTTCCCACACACCCAGAGTCACCAGAACCCACAACATAATCCACCTCCAATACCACTTCCTTTCAAGCCCGAAGCTCCCAAAAGGACCCCCACAAATGAAAAATATATAAGTTGAGTTCATATTTCTTATATACAATGATAGTTTTAAACTCATTCTTTGTTATATGGCATCATAGTATGTGATGATTGTGGTATATCATGGAGTTTGAACACGTTATTCATCAAAATATTAGCAACCATGGAAGCTTTGAAATGGTGTCCGAATTTGTAAAAATGATCATATCTGTGGGTTGGGACCCCTGCGTGCTTTATGCACCGTTTTCCAAAGCCTTCTTTCAAATTAAGCTCCACAGGAACCCTCCTTCATGGAATCCCTTCAATTCATCGCGCAAACGTCCCAGTCCTTGGACCAACACTGCCACACAAGTGTCAAGCCCATACCCCACTTCAACCTCGTCCTTCCTAACTCATCATTGTTCCAACACTCGAAGGAATAGCAGACCCACACCTAAAAAAGATTCCCGCACACCCATAGCCACCAGACCCCACAACAAAATGCCACCTCCAATACCACTGCTTTTCAGGCACGACACTCCCAAAAGAAACCCCACAAATGAACAATATACTAAAGTAAATTAAAAAACTGGTAAAATTAAGAAAAAATTATATAAGTTTAGTTCATATTTCTTTTATACAATGATAATTTTGAATTCCTTTTTTGTTATATGGCATCATAGTTCATGATGATTGTGGTATATCATGAAGTTAACCCTAAAATGAAGTTCAATGAAATACATTTCCATAATGGAATGAATTACTCGAGGTTATAGTGAACTATGATATAACCACAAAATGTCCCTTTCAAAGGAGTTTCTCCATGTAGTGAGAATTGGTGATCTCAGGAGAACTATCTATGATTCCCTCCCTATTAGAATATCATGTATTACTTCTTGAAGTCCATGGTGATAGGACCTAGTGTGTGCAATCATTCAAACCCCAAAACAATGACACAAAAATCCATTTCAATGGCAAACATGTATGATTTCAAAGAGTACTTACCAATTTGAAGGCACACTTTTTTACAATGATCCCCACATTTCATGTATCTTGTTGGTCAACAAGATATCTTCACATGAGAATGGCATTCATTTCTTTTCTTGAGGTATCACATTCCAACCAAATGTCTTAGTGAAGTTAGGTAGAGTGAGGGTGGGTGTTAGACACACAACATCCTTCAATTCTTGGAAAGCATGATGTATTCTTGCATTACAACTAAAAGCATCTTTCTTAAGCAAGGTAGTGAGGGGAACAACAAATTTTCCATAATTATAAATGAACTGTCAAGAGTACATTGTGAGACCAACGAAATTGTATGTACTATTAAGACTTGTAGGATGAGGTCATTCCTTGTTAGCTTCAATTTTCTTATGGTCCACCTATATACCATACTTTATAACAATATGGCCCAAATATTCTACTTATGAGACACCAAAGAGTTTCGGAGAATTTGGCATCTACAGATAAATACTAGTTCCCTAGATAAGTAGCCATATCTAGAACAACAATTTAAATAACTTTGGCCTTTTCCTATAAGTAATAGATAAGAAAAAGAAGATGAGAAGACCTACTTGTAGTTCCAATTTCCTCTTGTCTCCTTTGTATCGATCCTGTCAGTCCTTCCCGTACTTAACACGCTTGAGAAGTACCTGTAAAGACAAACAGAGGACAAAGAACCAATCAAAGAAAAAGATCTATTGAATACAAGTAAAATGGAATCAGATACATTCACACATATAAGCATCATATAACAAGATAAGAATAATGGAAAAGGTTCAAATAATATTGAATAGAATAAGGAATTACAACCATCAAGTTTGATTTGAAGTCACTCCTCTGGATTGGATCCCATCCACATCACATCAAAAGCATGAAAAACTTGTAGCATAACAATACCTGTCTCAAATTCAATTCTCGTAGCAACATAATCTCCTTACAACTCAACATAGTCCAGCCCCTTGATCACTTAGATGAGTGCTCAATTTATAGGAAGATGAAGGAGGTTATGTCATAAATGGGGGTATTGAATGGCCTTCCATACATAGAATTAGTTCCATGGAGGAAGGGATGAGAGGATAGGATGCATCTTAACTTATTCCTCATCCATTTTTGAGCTCATAAGAGTTGATAAGTGAGAAAAAGTTCTAGATTACTCCAAAAGATAAGAATATTCCCCAAACCCTATGTGAATTTCACTCAATCTCGCCCAGTGTAGGTCAAAGAGGGCCTAAGTGCTCTACAGAGCACCCTGGCATGGACTCAACTACTCTATAGCACACCCTTACATGGGCCTACCTACACTGGTCCCTTCAGAGATCATTTCAGGATCTCTTCAAGTCATGAAACTATCTAGGAAGGAGGCATTCAAAAGGGTGACTTGTTTAGGGCATGTAGCAACTAAAATTAGGGTTTGATGAGCCCTAAAACAATGATCTAGAGGATGGGAGTGATGTGCGCAAATTTATTTGTAACAGCTGCCCCCTAAAGCATGAAGTCAACAAATGTAATGTCGAATGAAATGCTTTACAATGTGATGAGGAGGTTTCAAAGTGGATGGTGACCTGCATCAATTACAATACATATATCATGATATTTTGATTTTTACATGAATTGCCGAGGGAAGGCATACCCATGCTCAGCATAAAAAAATTTCATTGCATTTACATAGACAATCGTCTACAAATAGACCCATGAATGGGTGACCATCAGTGTAAGGCCATTGTACATATGACTTAGAACTCCTAAAATCGCAGCCAGGATGGATGAAACTAGATCTGGGATCTTCTATCTCGTTCAATCGTTCACTCAAGTATGAGTCTAACCATGTGAATATGTGATCTGAAGTCGAACATGGGAAGACACTGTCTGATTACCAGCTGATGATGTAAGTTGTTAATAGACGCGAGAGAAATCATCGGTAATGATAATGATCCTCAAGGTACTGCATTACATTCTGCATGGTGTGAATGGATGAATTGATGTCTAACACCATACAAAGTCTTTCGGTCGAAGGTCATTGATGTCAACCTATCACCTGAAGCAAGAAACCTACCATTGATGTATGCAAGCCTCAAGGTACTGGAAGGGTGTTTATAAGTTAACTTCTTTAATAATGTGCTGATGTCAAAAACAAGTGACTCATCGCAGGAGGGCCTTGATGTATCCCATATCAATGACACAAAACGAGTGTAATGATTTTGGAGACAAAATTTAATTAATGACACAAGGTTGAGGAATGATGGACATGAAAATGAAGGTTTATGGTATTGCAAAGGATGAATTTTAACAGGATGACTTCTCTTGAACATGTCGATGACACTAAAATGAATTGGTAGCATTGAGAAAAACACAAAGCGATGGATGGTATGATAGAAAAAAAGTATTATAACTGTCATGCTGATAACCCAACCCAAATAGTCAGGGTGATGAAGTGAAAGTGTCATGTTCAAGAGTGACCTGCTATTATAAAGTGGTTCCCCCCTTTTCCTATTTTCCCCAATCATTGCTGACCAGTACCTCTTTAGTTTTATCAAGCTTGAGGAGGATAACATATGCTTGTTGTATAATTCCACCATTCGGGTGAATCCATCACTATGTTATGTTTTAATGAGTCTAGCGAAGGTGAAACTCAGTCTTGTCTAGATGGACAAGTTTTTCGCTATTTGATTTTTTAACGAGTTTAACGACAAAGATAACTCGGTCCTTTTCATGTTTAGAGAGTTTGAAAAGGGACAAAAAGAAAATTCCACAAGTTTTTTTCGTATATTTGTCTCTCAAGCCTGAAAATGCATAAAACAATACGAGAGAGAACCTATTGACCATGTTCGGTTAACGTATTCCTTTTTCGTAGTTAATCTATCTCAGCTCGAAAAAGGGTTAGACTGATACTGAGAAGATGTCATTTCCAATCTATTAACGAGCTAAAAGGGAGAAGTGCTGGGTAATATTTTCATGTTTAGAGAGTCTGAAAAGAGCTTAAAGAGGACTCCAAGGGGGTTCCTTTTTCATTATTTAACAGAGCTCGAAAAACAGATAAAAGTATGCTCTGTGGTCAAAGGTACAATTTACAATTGATCACGTCAAATTCTATAAGTGAGCTGTAAAACCTGCTCAAAACATCACCAAATGGATTAAAAATACTTGTTTCATAGGTTAAAATAGGCAAATACTAATCTTTAGTTGATTAATGAACATGAAATAACATAAACAAGTTTCTGCCATGAAATTTTTTAGTTTGAGACTTACCATTCAGTTTTGTGCTCTGGTTAGTTTTTTACCTTGAACTTCATCAGCTAATTGTGAGAGATTCTGTGGACCATTTCTCATGCCGTTCAGACTAGGTAGGAGATCTACCCCTCCTATTTCTTTTTAGGTCATTCTTTTACTATTTTCATGCAAATTTTAGGGCTTTTGGGGCCTCTGGGGTTTGATTTTTTCACCCTGGGATCAGCGCAAGGTTTCACATCAAAAATTGCACTGAAGAGCACCCTGATATAAGGTTTCCTGCTCTGCAGCACACTGTCTCTATCCTTGGGTTGCCTTGGGTGAGTTTCTCGAATTTGATTTCATTGTTTGCTACAAAATTTGCCCTGTTTTTTGCATGGAAAGGATCCTAACTAAGATTATGATTAGATTTTAGGCTTTCATCAGATCAGAATGTTGATTACATGGCGAGAAAGAGAGCATGAAGAAAAATACATGGTTTCCCTAAACCATCTGGGTACAGTTGAGGCCCTCAAAAACTATGGGTTACTCAAATACTTCAGGTTGTCTGGAATGAGGCAACAAATAGAGATATTACAGTTCCTTGTTCATGGATGCGATCTGACAGATTAGAATTTTCACATAGGGGAAAAGATGGTCCTTATTACCATTGATGATATTTACTTTCTTAGCGGACTGTCGAGGCGAGGTTCCCCCATCTCACTTTCTAGATTTTCCCATGGAGGTGAATTGGTGAGGGATTACATTCAACAATTTTGTCGTTCACGTACACAACCTAGAAAGAATGGGAAAATAAACATCAGGGATGTAGGTGATTTGCTTTCGAGAATGATCCTCTTCACAATCGTAATGTTGGCTAGCAGTTTGACTCTTCATCTGGCGAACAAATCATATATGCAGTACGCACTTGAGTGTCTAGAGCCAAAAGTATTCAACTGGTGTGAGGCCGTGCTTTCTTCACTACAAGAAAAACTGACTAAGGTAAAATGTGGTAAGGCGAAGAATTTCTGCTATGGTTCAACCTTAATCACTTTTACCTTAGAGAGAATCCTATTGATGCAACCACAACATGTATTACTAGGTTACTTGGTCCTAGAGATCCGCGTATGCAAAGATGGGTCGAATTGGTAGTTGGACATGCGGGTCAGTCAACAATCATTTTTTCCACTACATTCTTTTGTTGGCTTGATCAATAATACATTTTCGTCGAGGAGCATACATACTCAGGGATGGATTTTCGTGGAGATCAAGACTTGATTTTACCAGTTGGAGCACAATGGGGTGATATAGGTAAATTGTTTGACAAAATTGTTTTTTGAATTTTCAAGTTTCTACAAGTTTTTTTGTGTTTTTAATGTTTCCAAGACTAAACTAAAGTCATTTTCATGCATGCAGATGTGGGTATTGTTCAACCTGTGGGACATGAACAGGGTGAAGGTGGGCCAGCGTGGAGAAACATGGGGAGAATGATCCTCTAGGACTTGGACTTGCCTGAGACCTTGGCAGAGTTGCAGGATCACATAGAGGGATTAAGCCTTGGTATTCTGAATGTTTGGATCGAGGAGTTACCTATGATGCTGCAGTGCCACACTATTGGTGTTCCTAGTCTCTGGATGAGGCTTTTGCGCATGACAACATAGACTGTGACTTATTATCATGAACATCACTAGGTCTACTTAGGATGCTTTTGCGTGCATTTTGAGTTTTTGGGTCAGATGACCAAACTTGTCTTGGACACAAATTTTGTAAAAACTTTTAAAACACCTATCTATTTTATTTTTAGAGTTTTCTATGGTTATGTTCAATCATATTCAACTAATGATGTGAATTGAAAATGTTACTTTTACATGTGTCACAAATGTCTATTTAACACATAATTTGCTAGATATTAGTTAATGTGTTAAAGTTTATGGAAATATGTTGCTATTGAATGTATTCCAAATTCATTTCCAAAATACGAAATCTAAGGAACATACTAAGAATTGTTGCGTTTCGGATGGTATACACACTTGTAAATTGTAGTACGATGAGTTGTGAATCTAGCCTAATGATGACTCGGCGAATGCCAAGTGAAATGAAATCAGAGAGAAGTTTTATCAACGTGCTATACTCAACTATATAGTTTGTCGATCAACCGATACAAATCCCTTGAAAACTCACTAACTTGCCACTTGGACGTAAAATAACCCATACTGCAGAAGATAGATTCTGTATACTATGACTAGCACCATCGACGTAACCAATAAATGGTTCCGAAGAGTCCAACATTTGCAACAAATGTAAAGTAGATTACTAACCTGATAAAAAAACTCTAAAAGACACACACTAACACATGCATATGCAATGAAAGCATATATACAGTGAGTTTTACTATAATCAATTAGGCAGAGTAACGTTTGAGGTACAGCCTCTTTCAGAGCTGCGACAATGGAATCCCATCATAATCTACTAACTCGTAGGCACCTTTTTCCAAAACATGCTTGAAAATATAACGACCCATCCACATTGGTTAAAATTTACCTGCTAAAAGTTTATCAACTTCTTGATCGTAAAGTAATACTAGGTCTCCTTCTGAGAAGATACGAGGCTTGACATTTCTATCATATTTCACCTTGATTCGTTTCTTATGCGCTTTGTTATCCAATGCAGAATCACAACAGGTTTCATCCAAATGGATAAGTTCTAAGAAATGCACTTCTTCTTCAAAAGTGTCAGGTAATAAGTAAATCGCATGTTTGAGAGATGAGATTTCAGATTGTATCAATAAGATTGCTTCCAAACCATACACCAACCGAAAGGGTGTGAATCTAGTTTCATTTCTCACTGAAGTTCGATATGCCCACAAGGTAGAGTACAATATTAAATTCCAGTTTCATTTATGAACCCCTATCATTCTTTGCAACATTGGCTTCAAGACTTTGTTGATGGCCTCATCTTGTCCATTTTCTTGTGGATAATAAGGGGTAGAACTATCATGTGATAGTCCTAACATAACAGTTAACTCAGTCATCATGTGATTGTGAAAATGCAACCCATGATCTGTAACTATGGCCTGTGGTACACCAAAATGGGCAACCACGTGGTTGAAAAGGAAAAGAACAATTGTTTCGCCATTGTTGTTTAATGTTGGCATTGCCTTTGCCCATTTGGTAAAATAGTCAACAATGACTATAATATACCCATGCCGCATGGTCGAGGTGGGGTTACATGTCATGAAGTCAATGCCCCATTTGGCTAATGGTCGAACAAAAACTACTAGATGTAATGGTGCAGGTGGTAATCTAGTTTTGTGGTCATATATCTGACATGCATGACAACTTCTAAGAACAATATTACAATCTTTGAATATAGTTGGCAAGAAGTAATTGACACAGAGAATTCTCTATGTGGTAGCATATCTAGATAATTTTCCACCACAAGCATCTAAATGGAAATCATTCAAGGCTTTCTTGGCTTCCTCATGTGTTAAGCACCTCCGTAAAATCACATCGATACCACGACTGTAAAGAGTGTCACCAATGATAAGATAATCTTTGGCTTGGTATCAGATATGTCGTTGTTGCAAGCGAGACGTTACAGGCGAGAAAGTTTGGGTCTGAGGATAGATCAATATATCTCCATATGATGATATCAGAAATAGAGACTAATCCAAAATTGATGGTTTAAATGTTGAATCAATGGAGGTCGAGGGAAGGTCATAAAGTAACTCGGCGAAAACAGGAGATTTATTTGATTTGGACTTGATGAATTCTAGATCAAACTCCTGCAAAATGACTATACATTTTGAGTATTTTCCCCTCAGCAATTGATGTGACAAAATATATGTCATAGGGTTGCAATCTGAAATGACGGTGGTCTTCAGGAGTAGGATGTAGTGGTGAAATATCTAAATAGCTTACACTGTTGCCAAAGCTAGTTTCTCAACATAAGACTACTTACTTTCTATATCATTGAGATTGTGGCTCAAATAATATATCAGAAGTTCAATCCCATTTTCCTCTTGGACTAAAGCCATGGCAATGGTTGTATCTGAAGTGACAAGATACAGGTAATAGTCATTTCGATAATTTGGAGAATACATTAATGATGCTCTAATCAAGGTATCTTTAAGAGCATCAAAGGAAGCGTGTGCAGCCTGATCCCAATGGAAGGGTATCCCCTTTTTCAAAAGACGTGTTAGTCATTTCAGTGTAATTGGGAATGAACCTCCTCAAAACGTTAGCCTTCCCTTGGAGTCTCTATTGCTGTAAAAGATTTGAAGGTGGAGGCAACTCAAGAATTGGTTGAACCTTTAATGGATCGAGTCGAATTCCATCTCTTGACACTAAAAAAACAAGAAATCGACCAAAACCAACACAAAACACACATTTGTACAGATTAAGTCATATATTATAGTGTTGGCATCGTAAAAATATCGCTCTCGAATGTTGCGGGTGATCAGTCTGCTTTCGTGAATGAGAAGGTAAATCGTCAAGGTAAGGTTGAACAATGTGCTTGATGTTATGAAAGCCATATTTCATTGGCCTCTGAAATGTGGCCCCTACATTCTTCGAACCAAATGGGAGTTTCCTATAATAAAATGTGCCCCATGGACATATAAAAGTTGTTTTAGATTGGTCCTGTGGGTGGATATTGATTTGATTGTCTTCAGAAAAAGCATCCATAAATGAGAAAATTTTGCATTTGGAACATTCACCAATAATCTGGTCAATCCTTTGGACATGCTTGATTTACATCCCTATAATCGATGCACAATCGAATTGTCCCTTGTTTTCTCATCACAGGAACAATTTCGGAAACCTAGTCAGTAAGAGGTACAGGGTAAATGAAACTAGCATGCAAAATATTTTCATCCTTTGCTTTAATGGCAACGACTTTCTTTGGATGAATAGGTTGAAGCCATTATCATACTAGTTTGACATCAGGATACATTTTTTGATGTTTAACAATACTAGAGTCTATACCTGTCATCTCCTCGTATGACCATGCAAATATATCTCGAAATTCACGAAAGAGAGTACGGTAATTATCAAGTTCTAATGGAGAAAAATATTTTCTAACATGAATGTTTTCTACAACATTAGGTTTGCACAAAATATCAATAGAAATCGTTTCTTCAATATTTGACAGGTTTCACTCGGAATCTACTATGTCTATGAAAACATAATTCAAAAGGAAATCAACAACTGAAGGGTGGTTAAGTTCCTTTGAATAATATTGGATGTCATCTGTAAGATGGGAATGATGATGATAATCTTCCCAAGGTTCTTATCCTATCATCATTGATTGGACAATTCTTTCATCTGTAGAAAATATACATGAAAAAGAATCTGAAGAAGTACCATATTCTAATGAATGGCCTACCCATACTATTGGTGAAAGTGGATTTGGGTTTGCCGCTCAAGCCAAAAAAATTGATTGCTATGCAAGCTCAATGGGGATTAGCGGCATAACTTCAGTATTACTATCAAATTAAGAATTGTTGGTAATCCTCCTTAAATTAGATGAGGTGGAGGAAATCATGTTGCAAGTCTCTACTCTTGCCACTTCCGCCAAATCAGATGGTGACGGTAGCATAAAAGTACCCATTAGGCAAGGATCCTTAAAGGGACCTACACCAACACTTTGAAGTGATAGCGGGGGTCAGTGTACCAACGGAATGCTTCCAGTCGCCTGAGAACTAGATGCAAAGAAGGCAAGTTGATCAATAATTGTGATTCCACCTTTATGAGGGAATGCAATCGTACGAAAGTACATGGAAACCACAACAACCATAGCATATACCCATGGCCTTCCCAGTAAAATGTTGTAGGCGAGGGGTCCATCGACTACCTCAACTTCAATAGTAACTATTTTCCTCCCTAGTTCAATTTGAAGGTTACTCAAAATCCCACAAGGTGTATATGTGTGTCCGTTGAAAGCTTTTAACATTGTTGGTGATCTTGACAATGGCGGTGAACCATGAGTTTTCTAGTAGCTCATTGAAATAATGTAAGTATATTCCCCCTCATACATAATAGTTCAGTGAACATTCTTATTAAGAGCCTTTACTTGAATTAGGAAAGCTAATTGTGCCCGTAACTGTAGTGTATATCCCGCATGGTTAAAAACCACAAGATTGGAATCTGTAGGGTCTATTCCACCAATTTTTGACAGCAAAGCCTGCTTCTAGGAGGGACACTTTTGTAACACCTCGGGTGTCAACATAGCAGAAGGTGATTGAGAAAGGTCGTATACTATGTTATAGTTCTGATCTGCTCGAGCTCGAGGGCTAAATGTCGATTTATGCACAACTCCCTTTGGTGGTTTTATTGTCAATTCTGGCACAATAGGTGGTGGAATATTTTCAAATGAAGTTGAAGTCAAAGGATTAGGTTGATCAGTGGCCTGATTATTCAAAGACGACGATGGATTTCCATAATATTTATTTCGTTTGAGGCTTTGTAATGGAACATAAGTACTTGGGATGTGGAAGCATGGTCTGTCGCAACCAAATGTGTCTCTCGGTTTGGAAATGGATCAATCAACACTGCAGATGTGTTAGAAGTCTTTAGAAGCTTATAGACTTCTGAGTGGTGTGGAAAATTGATCTGAAATGGGGCACTAAAGGCTTCTTGTCATGCTTACAAGAACCTCTCCCACTCCAAAGCTTATATATCCCCAAGATCTATGGTTATGATTGATAATTTGCAGAATTAAAAGAACTTGAAATAGGTGTATGCTTGTGTTTGCCTTTAACTATTAAGTGCTTATGTTCATTTGCTTAAACTGATATGAAATGCATATAACAGTAAATAAAGCAGCAAATAAGAAAACCACAGGAAACAACGATATAATATGGAGTTCACCCTGATATCTTGGGCTACATCTCCTTGGACTCTAATCAACTCATTTAGACTCTTTGGGATTATGGCTAAATTCTTTTACAAGATCCACACTCAACTCCAATAGGTTACGACTAAACCATGGGCTTAGAATACCATTTTTATCCCTGGCTGTTTGGCTCTCGGCTCTTGGCTCTCGGCTCTTAACTCTGGCTCTCAGCTCTGGCTCTCGGCTCTGGCTCTCGGCTCTGGCTCTCAGCTCTTGGCTCTCGGCTCTGGCTCTCAGCTCTGGCTCTGGCTCTTGGCTCTGGCTCTGGCTCTTGGCTCTCACTCTGGATCTTTGTAAGGGGAATAACTACCTCCAACCTCTAGTGGCTTCTCCCTGTTCTCCTCTTACTGGCTCGGATTATTTCCAATGTGTGAGCTCCTCCCTGAGCCTCTGCAAAACAATGGGATTTATCCCTCCAATGGCTCGAACTCCTCGAGTCCACAAGAATCATGCCTCTAGACCCCATGGATGGTTACCAAAACCTCTTTGTTTCCCAAAAACACCTTCCTTTGTGCTGGACCCTTTTGTCCATCTCTTTGCCTTCCCTTCTATGTTCTAATTTGTGTTTTCATGACACGTTTTATTTCATCATTTCTTTGTGGCTCTGCATCTCTTCGACTGGCCCTCTGGCTCACTGGCTCTACATCTGGCCCTCTGGCTCTGTGGCTCTGCGTTTGGCCCTTTGGCTCACTGGCTCTATGGTTCTGCATCTTCTATAATGCATTTCTATTACAAAACACTCGCTTACAGTGTGGCACAGGTGAATAGGAGCCGTTACAAAGAAAATACACAGACGGCCTTTCTTCGGGCAAATTCCCAAAAATGGAACATAATAACCAATGCATAGGAAATTCATGGAAAAATAGATTAATTCAGATCTCAAGGAATAATAAAATCGGCACTATAACATCATCGTGTCCGCCCATTGCAATCGCATGTCGCATGGTGGATTGGCCCCTTTGCATTATCACTGTCCGATTTACCGATCTTTGATCACTTCAATTGCCGCCTCATCAGCTATCGACATTATCGCTATATCGCTTATCAGCAGTCACTGCTTCCATGGTTTGCATCCCTTAAGCTCCCCTGATTAGTGATCTTCGATCAGATCCTACCTGTTGATTCCTTTTCCGATCCGATGGCTCAAAGTCCTCATCCCCATTAGCCTATTGCACATCGCAATATGTAATGGCATGGGTCTTGGTGCTATGCTCCTCCAATCGCCTATTGTATCGGTGTATCGCTATCATTGATCACACATCGCATCGTCGCATATCAATGACCCTTTGTATTACACTACCCAATCGCCAATTTCGGTGCATCGCATAGCAGCCCTTCGCAATGCTACGGGTCCTCCCCTTTGGTTATGTACGATGCGATATTGTGATGCGACAAATTGCAATCGCATATCGTTGCATCCTTCGGCTTGCGGTAAGTCTGCTCCTTGGATTTTCCTCCGATGCGATTTGCTCTAAGGAACATGTATTTCCCTTAAGTCACGTTTAATGAGAAATTGCCTCCTTTTCTAAGGACATTGGGCAAATTTAGTTTTACAATAAATTCTTCATCTGAAGCCCATTTTAGCCCATTCAAATTGCATTAGATTCAGAATGAAGAGATCTGCACAATGCTACTATTTCCAAGAGGAATATTTTCGTCTATGAGGAATATTTTTAGACTTAGATTCTATACTAGATCCATTTTGGATCACACCTTCCCACTAAAAATATTTTGCACTCTATTAGTGTCAGTCTTTGTAGCCTTCCTCCAGTGAACAAACATTCTCTTACAAAGTGATTTTAAGGTGTCGAGGTCAAATTTTGTCATTTCAGTGAGTCTTCAAGCAAAAGTTGGTCACTAGGTATTAGGTCTGGGGTTTGTTTTCATTCCTTTCAAAGTTGTCCAAACTTCAGTCTATGACACCATTCAGCTGAGTGTACCATCATTCAAAGGGTTTTCATCACTATGTTAGGTTCCAATAGGTCATTTTACACCTTGTTCATGCTTCAGTTGTGCCTAGGTAAGATTCATTTCCCTCTCCTATGGTTTTGAAGGTAATTTCTCTTGGATGGTCAAATCATCAGCAAAATTTGTATCCTAATGGTCATACACCTTCCCCTATCCTTAATGTATCTTATTAAACACTTACCATCACTGATATCCCTCAAATTCGTCATTTTCGCACAAACCCTAGTTTCTTGCTACAATTTCACAATTTTATAGGCTAGGCCTATGTTTTGTCCTTTTGGACCCCTTCCCCTAACTCAATATTTGAAATTCCACCTTCCCCTGCTTCCTAACATCCCTCCCTACTTCTCAAAACTTTCTCAATAATTTGGAAGCCCCTTATCCCCTTCATTTCACTTCATTTCAACAAATCCCCTGTTCCACACATCGGGATAGGTTTTACTCCAATGATGTTTTTGAGCAAGAAAAAATGAAATTTGGAAAATTGAGAGAATTTTTTGTCAATAATAGGCCAAGGAAGAAAAACCTCCTTCAAAGTTTACACAGGTGTCATGGTTTTAGAGAAATTTCGAAAATACAGTTGCCTCGAGAGAATTGATGCACCTCTGAAGTGACCTTGTGAAAATCAAGATTTCTCCTAGCTTGGTTGGCCTAATGACTTGCTTAATGAGTCAAATGATAACTAGACACAATAATATTTCCAATGAGCCATCATGACCTCAAGTTTGGGTTGAGGAAGACCTTCAAAAGTTGACTGCAACAGCACTCTGCCTTTAGGCAGCCTCATTTTGCACATTTTGACCAGTCTTGGGAGATTTGACCTTTTACAAGGAAAATGAACTCCAAATTGAAAATTTCAAGTTGGGTTGGAAATTATACTCGATAAGCTTTCCAAAGAGCTATCCCACGCCCAATTCAGACACCGGGAAGGCCTCCAAAATCGATCTATAAAAAGGCACAGTGCACCTGGGTAGTGGCGCGGTGCATCAGTGGTCCGCACCTTTAACACAGAGAAAGTGCGGTCAGGTGCATTGGAGACATGACCATTAGGTGCGGGACTGCAGGTAATAATAAAATAAAGTGTGGAACTAGAAATTTTTGGAGCAAAATAGGTTTTTCTGCCCGATGCACCGCGCCACTTAGTGCTCGCTTTTTATGGAGACATCCTTTTAAGGAAAACTCAACATATTTGGATTTGTCATAAAAAAATATGCATTCCTACCGATGGCCAAGAAATTTTGACAGGTTTTGAGCTTCCAAAAAGGTCAAAAACACCTCAAAAATGACCTTTCTGCCCCTTTTTGGACACACAGGAAGCAGTGTTGGGAGAACTCAGTTTTCAAGGGGCAAATGGAGGCCAAATTCAAAAATTCCACTTCTTCTGCAAAGTAGACAAGAAAACCTTTCCAACAAGCCCACTTAGAGAAAATTTGGACACCAAGAAGGCCTCCAAAGTCAGCTGAAAAAAGGCACTACGCATAGGGAAATCAACGCAGCACATTGGGGGAATTTTGCTCAGTTTGACCAAAAATACTCTGTTTTTCGCCTAGTTTCTTGACAGTTTGACTTTTATCCTTCTAATTGTCAAAATCATGATGTAATTTAATGTGAATTGATTGATTTTGATGTAATTATGCTAAATTTCCACTCATAGAGGTAGATTCATCCATGAAAAGGTAGTTTGCCACTGAATGAATCAGTTCCCTAGTTTTTAGAGGCAAGCTATTCCACTGCCTACTTTTTAGTTCTCAGTTTAGAATTTGTTGGAACAGCTCCTAAACTTATGAGGTCGACCCCTAGAGGCTAGTATGAGTTGTCATTTGCCTATATCCACTAGTTTTTCAGTCATTAGCAAAGGTTGAAATTTTGAGAAAGCTTGGAGCTTCATTGCATACACATTTCAGCAGTTTGGCTAAGGAATAGACTAGGGTTTGCAGCACTTTATGGGATTCATGTGGCATATTTCTTTGGTATTGTGTTTCCTCCTGTAATTGTAAGTTTACTTGTGTTTTATGTATGCCATCATCTTTCTTTGCTTCATCTTAACTAAAGAAAACAACGATAAAGGTAGAATCCATTGAAATTGCAGTGCTCTACCTAGGGTTTGCTTAGTTATTTATGTTTTCAGTTGTTTGAAGAGGATCCTTGAGATTTTCTTGCCCTCTTCAACTCCTCACCTGTCAAATCTCTCCAGTTAATTCAATTTGAAGTGCAAAATCGGTTCCCTACCTTGCCCCATATAGATCTCTGCAAAACTGAGCCTCATTCCCCAGATCCAAATCTGCCTTTCCATTCGAGCCAACAAAACATCATCAAATTCAACCAAACTCTTCTGCACACATACCTAGCCTAAAATTAGTCTTCACATTAGTCATATCAAGCCTCATTGATCATATTTTGCTGATATTGACCAGGAGAGAGCCCTCTCCTGACTTGGTAGGGCTAGCTACCAGGTTAAGCATGGTTTGATGTTATCCTAGATCCTACCTTTCTCAACCTGAGGTAGATTTAGGCACTAACACACTCCAAAAGACTGATATAGTGATCTGAACAGTAAATGAGAGTACGTCACCCTCTTCTTTCATCCTCCATACACTTGCCTTGCATAGTGCCTCTGAACCAAAGCCTTTGAACACTTCCTTCCTGGATGTGCATGTCCTCCTGGGAAAAGTTGTCTTCATGTAGAACTCTTGCTGAGAATGTCACAGAAGGTAGTTTGAACTTCTATGCCTTGATCATTGATCCAAGGTGACTCAAACCAATGTGAAGTTATATCTGCTTCACAAAATTTTCATTTGTACCTGTTTGACATACTGTCAACAACAACTGTTAACAACAATAGGATTACGGACAACAACTGGATGGCCTAAACTCCTGCTTCAACAAAAGAAACAGATTTTCACATCTTGTGAATTACCTCCATGTTTTTACATCTGCATACAAATGATTGAATAGATAACAAGTCAGAAAAACATGCCTTTAAAACAATTGACCCTTTAAGTCGAGCATGTAGAAAAATAATTCTATAGTTCTTTTTCAAAGATGAAACACTTCATCAACATCTCCATCTTGGAGACCATATCAACTTTTCTCAAGTCAATATTGCATTACATGCATGTTTACAACAAAGTAATCAAACCTTCAAGTTAATCACACATACATGTTCAAATACAAGGAAATCGTCAACTTCCCTGTGTTCATGCACATCATTCTCATGCATGCATTTCATCCTTCAACTTTCGCTTAAGCACACTGTACTTTTGAAGCTGAAATGAATATAACGTTGCAACAATAAAGTGAGTCTCCTACTCAACTTTTCCATTCACCTTCCTAGTAAAAACTTGCAACTTGATTTCCATTAACAAAGAAATGCATTCTATTGATTTGATGCATTTTCAAAAGACATGCAACCTTAATTGGATAAGAACTCTAACCATTTATTACCAATCCATTTCAAAGGTGCTATCTATGTCTGAACATCAACATCAACATGTGAATCATCCTAAAACACATCATTTATGGAATCTTTGTTTCCATTCCTGCCTTTTTTTCATTCCACCTTCTTCAAGTTTCGTGGAAGCATTGTTGGATTCAGAGTCAAACATTTTGCAGCAATATGTCCTTGCTTATGGCAGTAAGTTTAACACATGTGCATCTTCTCAACAACATGATTTGCCTTGTCTAATGGACCTTTGGCTTCTTGCTTCTTTTCCTTTCAAATTTTCCTGCATGTGGCCATATTCTTCCAACAGTTAGAAACATTATGGTTATCCAAACCACAAAACAATGTTTTTCTAATGCTTATATGGAAATTTTCCATGCTTTGCATAATCAAAAGGAATATGATTAGAACTAGATTTATACCTTTCTTTTTCACCTTTATTACCTTCATGAGGAGGTGAGTCAAATGAAGAAGTGGCTCCCTTTGGAACACCATAAATCTATTCAAGGTTTTTAGAGTTTCCACAACTCTCTAGTTCAAGTGTATGCTTATGAAACCTTTGTCCTACAAAGTATGTTTCAAACTATTGCATTCCCCTTGGATACAATCTTTACACTCTTGACGTATAAGACCTGAAATGAAACTCCTTCTTGGAACTGTTTCAATTGTCCTCATGGCAGCTTTGGAACTTTCTCTATAAGATTGTCCATATCCAAGACCCAAATACTTAGGCCTTTCCTCAACCATTATTGGCTCAACAATACCTTGTGCATGTTTTCCCAAGCCTTTTCCTTCATAGCCCATCTTGGACATTAACTTGGACCCTATGCCTCTGGTATGTTTTTCGAAAGAACCAACATAAACATTCTTAGAGGAATTCAAAGACAAACTGGAATTTTTTACCTCTTCTTCAAGTTGATAATTGACTAAGGCTTCTTTGGTAATAAAGCACTGTGTCTCCAACTCATGCACCCTTTCCAGGTTCATATTTGTAATATGAAATTGGCCTTCCACTTCCTACAATTAGTTAGAAAGCAACTGCTGCTCTTCCTTCATGGAATTCAACTAATCTTGAAGTCCAACACTCATTTCTCTCACCATATCCATCATGATAAACAAGTCTTGCTTCATATCTTCATCAAAGAATCTTGTGATGAAGGAAGGATTTGAGGACTTACTTGTAGAAGTAGTCATTATCAAAATGAACAAAAGAATTTTAAACAAGATTAACAAAGATCTTATTCAAGCAACCTTTTTGCAACAAACCTCTTATGCTTCAAGTATTGCTCTGAGGTCCTTGGGGATAGAAATAATTCCTTCAACCCTTATTCCTTCTTGTCCTCTCCTAGACTTAGCTATCAATAGCTTTCCCTTCCCCTTTTCAAACTCACACAACAGTCAGTTTACAAACAATCAAACATCTAAATCCTTTCTACTGTTTGAACACCTTTCAATTCAAACAAGCATATAGATTGCACTGTCAATCAAGCATTCTGATCTGACACGACTTGCATCATGATACAACCTACTCTGGTATAACTTACTCTAATATAACCAACTCCGATACCACCTTCTTTGAAGGTGGGGTTAATCAACCTGATGCTCTGATACCACCTGATCTGAAATAGAGCACTAAAGGCTTCTTGTCATGCTTACAAGAACCTCTCCCACTCCAAAGCTAATATATCCCCAAGATCTATGCTTATGATTGATAATTTGTGGAATTAAAAGAACTCGAAATAGGTGTATGCTTTTGTTTGCCTTTAACTGATAAGTGCTTATGTTCATTTGCTTAAACTGATATGAAATGCATATGACAGTAAATAAGGCAGAAAATAAGCAAACCACAGGAGACAACAATATAATATGGATTTCACCCTGATATCTTGTGCTATGTATCCTTGAGCTCTGATCAACTCGATTAGACTCTTTGGGATTATGGCTAAATTCTTTTACAAGTTCCACATTCAACTCCAATAGGTTACAACTGAACCATTGGGTTTAGAATACCATTTTTATCCCTGGCCATTTGGCTCTCTGGCTCTCAGCTCTCGGCTCTGGCTCTCGACTCTCAGCTCTCGGTTCTGGCTCTTGGCTCTGGCTCTCGGCTCTATCTCTAGCTCTCTCTCTTGCTCTTTCTCTTGGCTCTCGCTCTAGATCTTTGTAAGAAGAATAACCGCCTCCAACCTCTGGTGGCTTCTCTTTGTTCTCCTCTTACTGGCTCAAATTATTTCCAATGTGTGAGCTCCCCCTAAGCCTCTACACAACAATGGGATTTATCCCTCTGATGGCTCAAACTCCTCAAGTCCACAATAATCACACCTCCAGACCCCCTGGACGGTTACCAAAACCTCTTTGGTTCCCAAAAATGCCTTCCTCTGTGCTAGACCCTTATGTCCGTCTCTTTGCCTTCTCTTATGTGTTCTAATTCGTGTTTTCATGACATGTTCTATTTCATCATTTCTTTGTGGCTCTATGTCTCTTTGACTAGCCCCCTGGCTCACTAGCCCTCTCACTCTCTGGCTTTGTGTCTGGCCCTCTAGCTCACTAGCTCTATGGTTCTGCGTCTTCTATAATGCATTCCTGTTACAAAATGCCTGCTTACAGCGTGGCATAGGTGAATGGGATCCGCTACAAAGAAAATACACAGGTGGCCTTTCTTCAGGAAAATTCCTGAAAACGGAACATAATAATCAATGCACAGGAAATTCATTGCAAAATAGATTAATCCAAATCTCAAGGAATAATAAACTCAACACTATAATCTCGTTGGGTCCACCCATCTCAATCACATGTTGCATGGTGCATTGGCCTTGCATACTCGCAATCTGATTTACCGATCTCCGATCACTCCGATCAGCGCCTCATCGGTTATCGACATTATCACTATATCGCTTATTGGCGGTCATTGCTTCCATGGTCCGCAACCCTTAAGCTCCCCCAATCAACGATCTCCAATTAGATCTTGACCATTGATTCCTTTTCCAATCCGATGACTCAAAGTGCTCATCCCCCTCGGCCTATCGCATATCGCAATGCTCAATGGCATGGGTCTTGGTGCTATGCTCCTCTAATTGCCAACCGCCGATTGCATCAGAGTATTGCTATCACTGATCACACATCACATCATCGCATGTCAATGGCCCTTTGTATTGCACTACCCAATTGCCGATCGCTGATATCAGTGCATCGCATATCGGCCCTTCGCAATGCTATGGGTCCTTCCCCTTGGGTTATGTGTAATGTGATATTGCGATTCGACAAATCACAATCGTATATCACTGTGTCCTTCAACCTATGGTAACTCCGCTCCTTTGCTTTTCATTTGATGTGATTCACTCTAAGGAACATGTATTTCCCTTAAGTCCCATTTAATGAGAAATTGCCTCCTTTTCTAAGGACATTAGGCAAATTTCTTTTTACAATAACTTTTTCATCCAAAGTCCATTTTAGTGCATTCAAATTGCGTTAGATTTAGCATGAAGAGATCTATGCAATGAGACTATTTCCAAGAGCATCCTTTGACTTTCATTTTCCTTTGTGAGGAATATTTTTAGACTTAGAGTCTATATTAGATCCATTTTGGATCAACAATCCCTTGTAAAATGCTTGTCATTACAGATTAGACATGGATGACGAGGTTTCATTGTTGAAGTAGAGGAATCAGATGATTTCTCTTGAGGGGGATCATCTTGCTTCTTCTTATTTTTCCCCTTCTTCTTGGCTCCTGATTGCTTTTGATTCTTGCTCTTGTCAGATGACACGACATTGAATTCTGAAGCAAGAGTGTTTTATGATGCATTGGAAGTTTGATTAGAAATGGAAAGTGTTTGACCAGATGCTCTACCTACCATTTGTGTGCTCAAATAACCAATCACTCAGCCAAAATCTAATCAGGAACATAAGTCTTAACCATTCGATGACGACGCCGCCACTAATGAATATGATCTGATATATGAGTAGAAGTAGTTTGTTTAAAGTTGGTGAGAGTTCTGTTCCAGTATCATATCTGATAGGTAACTGGAAGTGGGTTAAAAATGTGGTGGCTAAAGTCATAATGTTGTCAAAACAATCTCGTGGTAACTCAATGTACCACTTCACAGCCAAACTAGTAAGAATTCTTTGGAAAAGACAGAGTCTAACTGAGTCATTATTTAAGGAGTTTGATGAACACAACAAATGAAAAGTCATGGCATGATTTGATGGGTCTTCTCTAGGATTTCCATTGAATTTCAAAATGTCAGAAGGTAACTTATGTAGAATTACCAGCCACCATGGTGCATATAAAATTGGATCATTAGTGAGCCGGTTTAAATCTGGTAATTCAAGAGTTGCTACAAACGGAAACTGTCGATTCAAGTTAGGTTGAGCATACCCAGTGTTAGATACCTATAGTAATAGGTTTCATATTTCATGATTGATTATTGAAAATCCAAATATGCTCTGCTTTGCTACTACAAAGATCCCATATTTCCAGAAAATCAGAGGTGTGTGAAGTATTTCAAATATTGAGGACCTTATTACAATTTTTTGGGTGATTCAACAGTTCAAACTGGATCATGCCATGTTTCAATTTTGAGTTGTAGAATAGAGAAAGAAGTCTGTCCAAACAGCTTAATCTTGGCAGACAAATAGTTCAGGTAGAGAAACAAAGGTTCCCAAAAGTCTAATCTGGGACCTTGGAAGAGATAAGGGTAGAAGTAGATAGGGAGAAAAGGAAAAATGCCAAAGAAAAGAAAAGGCAATTGAGGGTTGCAAGTCCAAGTGCCCCTCCAAGAAGAAACAAAAAAAAATGTTAGGTGAAATAGTTGGGTAGGCAGTTGTGGTTGCAGAAAGGACATGTTCACCATTACATAGTTGTCAAAGATGTTTTGCCAAGGCAATGGATATATTAGCAAAAAGGTGGTGAAATTCATGGTCTCACAGCAGAGCATCACTAACTTCTCTCTTCCCCCCTACTCCATTGCTAACACCCCCTTTCTAAATCCCCCACCTTCACTTATACTAACTCCTAATTCTACTATTTAGCTCCCCTATTTTACCCCTACCCCTAATAATACTAACACTAAGGTGTATAAAGCCCCAAATTTTATGTATATTCCCTCCCCTAGGCATAATAGCCATGTATTTTCAAAAGGGACCAAATGGCACCTGGCCACTTTGGTGAACCTTTTCCACCCCTTTCCCCTCTGCTGCAAGTTATTTTACCCTCAAATTCACCTCTGCATGGGCAAAACCCCTCTCCAAGACCCTTTAGCCTACAAAAATCTTTGCAAAAGTCCCTAAGGTAAAAAACCCGCCTCTGGCACGTTTCCCAATCCCACCACATTACGGGTTAAGCGAGAAAAGATGAAAAACCATTCAAAACCCACTAACCTATAGTTTTGCGCCCAAATATTAAATGGAATATTTTATTCCGCTGGCGGGACCCTTCCCCAACATGCTCGACCAGTCGGGAGGCCCGCCAGCCGTCAGATCTCCAGCGCCCAGATCTAAGGGTGGGCGGTCAATTTCAGATCTCGATGTGCCGACATTTAGCGTCCGGGGAAAGCGGTTTTACCTATCCCGTACAATGGACGCGTGGCGGGCGGTAAGGTTGTTCGGAGCCCTCCTCCCACTTACCGCCTTTGCCCAAAGGTGGTGCGGGGAACCCACTTGCCGCCACCCCGTATACCGCTACCCCACACGTCATGCCTACACGTCATGACCACGCCGCTCTGACGTCACCCCGCCGGTGCCCGCCCCATCGTCCCTTGGTCCTCCACGCGGGCCCGCCTTTGCGCCCGCCCGCCACCGTGTCCTGCCGACCTGGCTAACACCTCAGCATCCACGTCACCCCTCACCTAGGCCCCGCCATGACGTCATGCTGACGTCATCGGCGGAAAAGCGCCAAATTCATACTTTTGCCAAATTTACCGTTTTAAACGGCTAAACGCATATTTTTCGCTTATTTTGCATGCGAAGCTGAACTAGCCGTTGTCAAGCCTGCTGCCGCGAAATCTTGCATTCAGCCATCAAATTCGACAAGTAAACCGTTCAAAGTTCGAGGCTTGACTGCATTAAGCCTTTGCAACCCAGCCCGCAAGCTTCCAGGTCGATTTGCCAGGTATTTTGCCGTCTTCTCCCTTTCTGCCCGTGAATTCCAATTTTCTACAAAATCACCATTAAAGTCTGCTAAAAACTCTAAATTTAGCTCTACCTAAGCACCCAAATCAGACATAAGCAACCTGTGCCATCCATTAGCCCCAATTTAGCTCTGTACAAACCAGCTCGCGGGTTAAAACTGCAGAAATCGCCCTGAAGTACCCGGCATTGTTCCTTTTTGCCAAGTATTGGTTACCTACACTCTTCCTGTACAAATACTAATACCTCAGTAAGCATTCCCTTAGACAATCCACATTCCTGAAAATCATCAGTACTTTGCTAGCTTCAGAACAACTTCACACCAGAAGAAGACATCACACCAATTGCACCTACCTGCTGCTCAAAGTCTTCAAGAGATTCATCAAAGCTCTGCATCCTACTGCACACTTTCAGACTGTATCATGGCAGCATCTGCATCCTCCTCCCTCAGTGTCACTCCACTGAGTCAAACCAATAAGGAACTGGAAGCTATGCCATTAGTTGACAAAGACTGTCTCATAAATGATTTTGAGGGAAACAGAAACTTTTTGAAGACCTTCACCACATTAAGGGAAGACTATAAGGCAGGACTTGGTACAGATGGGATATGGGAGTCAAACCTGCCCTATTACTGCCTCCCAGCTGTGAATGTTTTCCCTGAAATCATTCACTTATGTGCTCAAAATTATGATCAGGAGCACAGAGCTGTCAACACTCAACTAGGGAGGATTTTGTTCTATATAAACGCTGACACCATCAACAAAATGCTGCACTTTGAACAGACAGAGTTATTAGTCCCTTTCTCCATGAGATCTTTAATGGAAGCAGGTGAGAAGATGACCAGTGAAGAGCTGCAGAAGGTCACCAGGAACTACATGTGGCCTGAGAACCAGCCTACAGGGCCACCTCCTTATCCACATGAGCACTTCAATGACTCAGGCAGGCTGCTCCTGGACATGATAGCCTATGTGCTAGGCTACCAGAACAGCAAGCATGTGGATCTAGCCATGCTCGTAATGCTATCTGCCTACAGCCCACGACAACCCCCTGCCCGAAAGTACAACTTTGCCAAGTTCATAGCCAATAGGATCCATGATCAATTGTGCAAATTGGACAGACAAGGAGTCTTTAGATATTCAGCATACATCTACCACCTGTTCATGTATCATCACTCTGAAGCTTTCCCATGCTACATCAGAAGGCTGGACAACAAAGGGGAGAGAAGATCAGTCATATTCTGGACCTCAGTCTATCATGAAATCACAAATTCACCCTACAGCTATTGTGAATTTGTAGATCAGTTTGTATACCCAGTCTCCAGCATACTTATGAAATCCCCTCCACCTAGAATATCAAATGAGATCAAGAAAGCTTTACAGCTTTCTAAGAAGTACAAAATAGGTGATTGGTACCTATATGAACACCACACTGTGTTCAGAGTGTATGGGTGTGAGCTCTGTCCATACAGACTACCCAAGTATGTTCCCATGAGATTATTTGCCTTGGAATATTACAGGCAATTAATCCAGTCAGACCTCACTCACTTCCACAGCTCAAAGAAAAAAGCACACCTTAACTTCAAAAATGAGCTGGGCCCTTTTATCATGAATAAGAAGGAAGGATGGGAGGCTGCAGATTTGATCCTAAAAGACAAATATAAGTTGTCTTACAGTTTCCGGTGGGTCCCATATGACCCTCAAGGTTTCATCACTGCCAGGAGAACAAAGTACAGACTCCTAGCCATCAAACACTGCCACTATCCACATCTAGAACAGTATGCAAACTTACAAGAGTGGCAGTTGGATACCCTTGTTGAGAGCTTGTCTGAAGAGGAAAAAATAGCTAAAAATATGAAAGAACTTGAAAAAACTATTGACCTGGACTATGTGATCCAGGTACCTTTCTGGCTGCCTCAAACATCAGGAGGAGGAACCTCAGTTACCAGGACAGCGCCGCCAACAACAGCACCAGGCTTGGATAAGGGAAAGGGAAAAATGGACGCTGAAGATGAAGCAAAAAAGCAGCAGTCAGAGCAGGGAAAGCAACAACCAGAGCAAGAAACAGGGCAGCAAGAAGAACAAACCGGTCTGCCACAAACTGGGCTGCCAGAAACCACCTTATTGCAGACACCACCCCCTCAAGTGGAGCCCCTAACCACTTCAATTTTACAGACCCCGGCACATGAAGAAAGGGGGACCAAGAGACAAAGAGAAGAGTCCACTCCCCTCAGTGGATCCTCCCAACAACCAGAAGCTAAAAGGCAGAGGGCAGACTCCCCAGAAGTAGAAGACATTACTGAAGATGTCTTCAATGATACAGCCAAGGATAGGGAGGGCAGCCAACACACAGGGACTAGCTCCTTTCAGCAGGAGCAGAATTTACAACTTGGCTTGGAGGTATCATCTTCTTCTCAACAAAGCCAGAAGCTCAAAGGTGCTAAGGCCACCTTCAAAGAAATCAAGGCAGCAAATGAACTATTGAGGGCTGAGGTTTACAAACAATTTATAGATGCCACTCCAGCCCAACAAGAAAGATTGATGTCGGTCTACGACTTCAAAGAGGAGAAGATGATATTCAGCCATTTCAAACCTAAGGGGCCCAACCCAATGTCCACTGCTGATTTCATCAAAACAAGGGTGGAGGTCTTGGCCAAAGACATACATCCTATGGACCAAATTGAGCTCCATAAGCAGACTGGAGAAATGGTCTATGCCACCTTGGTAGATAAGGCCACATTAGCTCATGAGCTGAAAGAATCCTTGAAGCACACAAATACTCAACTGGATTTTGAGAGATTGTCTTCCAGGGCCAAGGATAACAGGATAAAATCTCTTGAAGAGATTATTGTTGATCTAGGGCATAACCCTAGTGACCCAACCGGGGTAAAAGCCCTCCTGAAGAAAAAAGAGGATGATCTCAATGCCATGAAGAGGAGATTGAAGCTGTCACCTACAGAACATCCTCAGACAGCTGAACTGCAAAAAGAAAAACAAGTTGATCAACAACTTGATCTACTATTGCAGCAGGATCAAAGGATCCAAGAGCTAGAGAAGGAGCTGGAGAAGTCATTACAGGACAAACAGGGAGAATCCACACTACCAACTCCCCCAACAGATTCTACAACAGCAACAGGCTCTGGGGCAGCAGTGGCCCCTACAACAGCAAATACAGTTGACCAGCCCAGCATAGAAGAACTAACTAAGGCTGTTAAGCAAATGGAGCTACAAGCAGATGAGATAAGGAGGGCAAAAGAAAAACTGGCAGAGATAGATGCCAAGTATGACCAGTCTAAAATGACAGTGGCAGAACAGGGCAGACAGATCAAGACCCAAAAGGACAGAATCAAAGCCCTGGAGAAAGAGCTTGATCTCAAAAACACCATGGCTGAGATCAAGAGGATCTTATGGAATAAAATCACCCAAAGCATGATTAAACAGTGGAAATCACTCAAAACAATCCATGAACATATGGATTTAATTGTGCAAGCTCAGATAGATATCCAGAGGGCTAAGACAGCACTAGGAAATAGACCTGAACAAGCTAGCCAACTGATAGACTTTCTGAACAGGCAAGACAAAGATGAGCTGGCAGCAGTTGGAATCACCAACAGAACGGAGGCCATCCTTATGACCAAAAAGGTGCTAACACTCAGAGGATATGTGCAGACAGCAGAAAGGAGGAGCTATGAGATACAGACTGAAGTTGAAGACTTCAAGCTCAGAATGGGGATGCTACAGGCAAGAGGAATGCCTAGCCTATTGAGCGGTACAGGGAAATTGATCAACAGAGATCAATTTACAAATAGGATGGCCGCGTACATAGAAAATCAAATCACTGCATCCAGCAGTGCTTCTGAAGAAACTGTTCCTCCTACAGGACAGAGTTTGTACACTCAGCTTGAAGGGTCATTTTTTATTGAAAATGAAGTTAATCATCTATTTGAAACTCCTCCCAGTTTTTTCAAATACACAGAGCTTGATGAGACATTGATTAAAATGCGAAGGCATCAAATGCCCAAGGAGGACTGGTGGCAAGCCATGCTCCAGATTCTGCCACAGTAGTTTCAAAACTCCAGGTCAAAAGCCAGCTCAGGTCACCGCAAGACAAGTATAAAGTGGTCGGTGACTGGAAAATATCTAAAAAGTGATTCATCACTAACAGTGACAGCTAGCCACATTTTGAAACACACGCCTTCAGCCGACTACAACTGCTACAAATTCAACAGCATCTGACAGATTTTGACAGCTAAAGGACTAAGAGCTATTACTGCATTTACTTCTTCATTTACTTCTTTGGCTACTGCTCACTAGCAGTTGGCAGCATATTTATGAGGCATTTACTCTTCTTTCAGATATTTTTCCAAATGTAAATCTGTATATATACCCCCCTTAGTAACGCATAAGGGGTTGCTGGAATTTTCTCTTGGATAACTTCCATCTGCTGTAATATTTTCAGAGAATTAATACAAAGGAGGAATGGAACTTCCAGAAGTTTGGTGTATTTGATGTCTGGTGGTGAAGGATGCATGTTATAGGATTCCATGGGTGTTGCATAAAACTATAAGTATTTTCAAATCTTCTGTTATGTGTTTTTTTGAGTCTTTTGTTCTCTTTGGTTGTTTAAATGTCTTACACTTGATAGTAAGGTGAAAGAATAGTTTCAGGATTTAATCAAGCATTACCCTGAACTCAAACCTGAACTGTCATCTATGTTTTCTTCAGAAACAGTAATAGAAATTGCAATTCTTAACTGCTGCACTTCAATCTGTCTCTTTGCTGTAACAGACTATTCCCAGGGATTCAAATTATTGCCCCTGTGACCTCTGTTTTCTGCTCCAAATTCTGTCACGTGGAAATATGTAAACAATAAGTGGAAATTCTTAAATGCTTTCACTTCGTGCTGCCTGTTTCCTGTCACTTAGCCAAAATATGTTTTAACAAAGCACTCAAAAGGCCCTGTAAGTTCCATCTTTCATCTCACAGATTCAAACACATTAAGCCACAGACTCCATTGCCCAATGATATTCAACATATCTAAAAACTACATCACTGAAGTCTAAGGGAATTTCATCAACCGAAACACAAACATAACCTGTACTCAATACCTAGCCTAAAACACCATCACTGTAGATATAAATCATAAAGAGAGAGCCCTCTCTGATCACTGTTTGGCTAGAAACAGTGATTAAAAGATTGGTTAGTGGTTACCCCGGCCGTATTCCCTTGGGAGTCATAGGGAACAACCTGGGTGTTAACATAATTGGCGACTCCGCTGGGGAACCTAAGACTATTCAATTACTATCTATCTTCCAAAGCTTTCATCAAGCCTGAAACTAGCCAAGACATCTTAGGACTGTTTCTCTAATACAGGGGCAGTCTTAGGGAAGAGCTAACTAGGGAAACTTATCCTAGCCTTGAAACATATATAGTCATTCCAGAGTTCTTATTTTGCCCTTGTAAATACAAAACTTCTGTATAAAGTTCTGAAAGAACACTTAGAAGCTGGCTCCTAAAAGAAACCCAAGGCATACTAGGGCACACCCTGACCCTGATCAACCCATCATTGTTGATAACCCAAATATCATCCCAAAGAACATAAGGAAACAGCACAAGCAGGATAAACCTGCTGATTCAGATATAAGGTCAGACCAACCCATCCTCATTCCCACTCCTTGCAAAGTCCTTTTTCGTTCCACACCCAATTCCCCTAGTTCATCTTCAAACCCCTCAAAGTCCTACCTTTCCATCTTCACCATCTGCACATACTCACTCAACCAGTTCTCCACTTGTTACCCATCCTATTAACCCCAGTACACCTGTAATCCCAGTTGTCCCATTTGTTCCTATCAACCCTATTAACCCTATAAACATGGCTAACAGATATGCACCATTGCAGATTCCAGCCAATGCTCCAGCCCTACCCCAAGATTATCAAACCAGACTCTCATTTTTTGATTCCCATGGCCCTTTGACGGCCATCCAGCATGCTAAAAAGATGCAAGACCACTTTGAGACCTATGAAATTGATGATGATAGTGTCAGGATGAGAATCTTTGTTCAAAGCTTAACTGGGGATGTCAGGACTTGGTTTAGGTCCTTAAATGCAAATTCAATTGCAACCCCTGAAGCTTTATACCAGGAATTTACTAACAGATGGGAGAAAAAGAGAGATCCCCACCACATACTTGGTGAATATAACACTATTAAAAGAGGTCCCCAAGAAACGGTGTTGGAGTATTGTGCCAGGTTTAACAACATATACAATGCTATCCCTCAGAACTTAAGACCCCCTCCTGATTTGGCTCTTTATAATTTCCCTGATGGTTTTGATTCTGATATGGCCTATCAGTTGAGAGAAAGAGACCCTCCAACCCTTGCAGAAGCTCAAAGGGTTGCAGTCACTGTAGAGGCCAACCTAATTGCCAAAAGAAACAGGGCAAAGCTGGAAAAGAAAACTGGCTTCAAAGAAGAAACCTCGGGTTTCGACCAAAAGCTAGATGCAATTCTAAATAGCATGAAGAGGTTGGGGGAGAGAGTGGAATCAGTGGAAAGAAAATCATCATGGGAGGCACCACAAAACAATCCTCCTAGAAACCCAAATTTCAGGAGAGCCCAAAACCCCAATATAGGAAAGACTAATGCTGACCAAGATATCAGACCCCCTTTTCAAGAAAATTATGCAGAAACTTCTACTGCAAATCAGCTAAATGAGGACCCTGAAATCAATTTAATAGGTCTGGATGGCAAAAATCATGTATTCTTAACCCAAGAAGACCATGAGGAGGATGAGAGCAATACATTTCAAACTAAGTCAGGGGAATCCTTTGATTTTAAACAAGGATATGACACTGCTGTCTATGAAGTCCACAAACAATACAAACTAAGGAGTAGGACTGTAAATGTAAATCAACCCGAAAAGATAAAAGAAAAACAGCAAACCAAAGAAAGCTCAGTCACTGAACCTGATCATGTGCCAAACTTGCCTACAAAGGAAGTAGTGGTTGAAGAGGTTACTGAACCACTGTCACCATCAAAACAACCCATGGCAACCTTATCCTCTGAGCCTAACCCAAATATTGCCCCTCAAGATATCAATATTAGGGGCAGGTTCCAAAATCAAGATGAAATCCCACCAGAAGATGTAAT
This sequence comes from Pinus tabuliformis, assembly GCA_031772625.1. Classification (NCBI taxonomy): domain Eukaryota; kingdom Viridiplantae; phylum Streptophyta; class Pinopsida; order Pinales; family Pinaceae; genus Pinus; species Pinus tabuliformis. The sequence goes on from CM062817.1 coordinate 2,003,371,218, forward strand.
AAACAAAGAAAGAACTGCTACCCGTGATCCCAAATTGCAAATTGACAAACCCTTTGACCTAGGAGTAGAGATTGGCAAGTTAAAGGTAGCAATTCCCCTCTCAGAGCTAGCAAAGCATGACATGTACAAACAACAGATTAAAAAATCCCTTCAGCTCACCAATAGCAAAGATGATGTAAATGTATTAGATGACACTCCAGAGTTACTATTTGGTCCAGAGGTAGATGGAAAAACAGTAGTCACAGGGGTTTTACCGTTTTATGTCAGCTTACATGTACATGACAAAATTCTGCACAATGCAATGTTTGACTCAGGAGCCTCTCATAATCTGATGCCAAAAGCAGTCATGGAAAGATTAAACTTAGATATCACAATACCATACAAAGACTTGTTTTCTTTTGATTCTAGTCAAGTCAAGTGCCTGGGTCTAATTAAGGATTTGTGTGTGTCCCTGGTCCAATTCCCCAACAAGACCATTTTGATGGATGTTGTTGTTGCTGATATCCCACCCAAGTATGGGATGCTATTATCAAGATCATGGGGAGCAAAGCTTCAAGGCTCCCTGCAGTTAGACATGTCATATGCAACCATCTCTGTCTTTGGACAACCAAAAAGACTTTATAGGGAAACACTCATGAAGTATATGGTTAGCAGTGAAGAGAAACCCCAAAATTTCCCAATATATGCAGTTCATTCAGACGTAGACTCTTACATCCTCTTTAATGACAGCATAGGCCTCTCGGACAGTCACATTAGCACGGAGACATTTAAACCAGAACAAAACATCATTCTAACAAGTAGCACCTGTCAAACATCAATCAGTACAACAAAACACTTTAGCTCTCCCCTAGGGGTCAAAGATGGTCAGGCAAATGATGAAGCTATCCTAGAAAACAAATGGGAGAAGAAACCCCAACTCATGCTCGCACTACCACCCCATGAACATAACCTCAAACCTCCTGACCAACAAGGCATCTTGTGGGTCTTAGAATTTGATGGCTCGGTTAACAAGTTAGGAGCAGGAGCGGGAGTATGGATACATAACAAAGAGAAAGGCTGTGCAACAGGCAAGGCCTACAGATTGAATTTTAGATGCACCAACAACATGGCAGAATATGAAGCTCTATTACTAGGCCTCAAGATTGCAAAATCATTACAAGCACCTAGCCTCTCTATCAGGGGAGACTCTGATCTGGTCATTCAACAAGTAAAAGGCAATTTTGTCACTAATGACAAGAGGCTGAGATCCTACAGGGCTGCTGTAATCGAAATATTAGAGACCTTTCATGAGTTTGCTATCACAAAAATTCCAAGGGGCCATAACCTCCATGCACATAGCTTGGCAACATTTGCCAGCACTTTCAAATTCCCACTGGAACCTAATAATTGTTTCACAGCTGAGGTCAGGTACAGACCCTCTATTCCAAACAATGTCAGAGAATGGCAAGTATTTGAGGATGACATGCAAATAAACAATTTTTTAACCCTGCAACAGGAGTTCACAGGATTAAATATTGATCTTGAGACAGCAAGTCAATCACAAATGCTTGAGACAGCAAGTCAATCACAAATATTTAATGAAGCATGTCAATCACAAATACAGTTTCAACAATCTGCTCACCCAATGTCACCTAGGACAGCAAAACAACTACTCAGCCCAACCATTTTCAACAATGAAAACATTCAACAAATTAAACAAATGGACTGTGAAGAGATGAGTAACATTGAAACTGAAATCATACAACTCAAAGACAACTTCCTCCCAGTGGGCCTTACCCCATTAGAGGATATTTTTGACTCAAATGACATCCCTAGGAAGCCAAAGATGCAGCCATTAGATGCAAGAATTGAAGAATGCAATATTGGCACTATGGAAAAGCCTAAGATAATAAAGCTATCTGCCTCTTTGCCCCCTGATCAAAAGCCCAAGTACATTGATCTCTTTAAAGAGTTTCAAGATGTCTTTGCCTGGGGATATGAAGATCTCAAGTCCTATGACACATCTGTCATCCAGCATACCATCCCTCTCAAGCCTAATCAAAAACCATTCAAACAGAAATTGAGAAGGATCAATCCTGTGCTCCTTCCTTCCATTGAAAAAGAGTTGCATAAAATGTTCAAGGCTGGTATTATAGCACCAATCAGATTCTCTGAATGGATCTCAAATTTAGTCCCTACCAGAAAGAAAACTGGTGAAATCAGACTTTGCGTAGACTTAAGGAATCTGAATCAAGTTTCACTCAAAGATAACTACCCTTTACCAAAAATGGATCACATCCTCCAAAGAGTAGTAGGAGCCTCAAGGATATCACTGCTTGATGGATTCTCAGGCTTCAATCAAATTTTAGTGCACCCTGATGATCAAGACAAAACTGCATTTACTACCCCATGGGGAACTTTCAAGTATGTGAAAATGCCATTTGGATTGAAAAATGCAGGGGCAACATTTCAAAGAGCAATGGACATTGCTTTTGCAAAAGAAATTCATGATTTCTTGGTCATTTACTTAGATGATCTTACACCCTTCTCAAAATCTGACCAAGAACATTTGAAACATTTAAGACAGATTTTCATAACATGCAGAAAATATGGCATTTCCTTAAACCCCAAGAAGTCTTTATTTGGTTTGGAAGAAGGGAAACTTTTAGGACACATCATTTCAAAAGATGGCATAAGAATTGATCCAGATAGGATACAAGCGATCCTACAAATGCCTCACCCTAGGAATGTCAAAGAGTTGCAAGGATTCTTAGGAAAACTCAATTTTTTAAGAAGGTTCATCCCAAATTTAGCAGAATTGATCAGACTACTAAACAATATGCTAAAGAAAGATTCAAAGGTTAAGTGGACTGTGGAAGCAAAGCAAGCCTTTGAAAGCATAAAACTGGCTTTAACCCAAACCCCGGTATTAACTAATCCTCAGTTTGACAGAGACTTTATTATTTTTTCTTTTGCCTCCCAGCATACTATTGCTGCTGTTTTATTGCAGAAAGATGATCAAGGGAATGAAAAGCCCATTGCCTTCTTCAGCAGAGCTCTTAGAGATGCTCCTTTGAAGTACCAAATAATGGAAAAACAAGCCTATGCATTAATCAAAGCTATCAAAGATTTTAGGATCTATATCCTTTACTCTCATGTTGTGGCTTATGTACCAAGTCCTATTGTCAAAGACATTCTCACCCAAGAAAACTTAGAGGGTAGAAGAGGAAAATGGATTGCAAACATACTTGAATTTGACATTGAAATAAAACCTACAAAGCTGATTAAAGGGCAAGGTTTGGCCAAGTTAATGACAGAAGCAAATTTCCAAGCCTTAGATATCAACCAACTGGACAGTGAAACAGAGATGGCGACTCCAAAGATCAATGTAGCCTTTGAACAATCTCCTTGGTACTCTGATGTCTGTTATGTGTTACAAAACCTGTGTGCTCCCCCAGGACTGTCCAGAACTAAGTCTAGGTTTCTGAAAATGAAAACATCTAAGTTTTGTGTGATGGATGAGAATCTACTCTGGAAAAACCATGAAGGTATTTTGCTGCACTGTCTTATTGAGAGTGAAACTGACAACATCATGCAAGAATTCCATGCTGGAGACTGTGGTGGACATCTATACTGGAAGTCCACTGTAGACAAAATATTAAGGGCTGGTTATTACTGGCCCACTATGTTCTCTGATGTGAAGAAATTCACAACATCATGCCACAAGTGCCAACTGTTTGAAGGCAGAAGACAGTTGCTGCCACTTCCTTTGAGGCCCATTTCAACAGAAAGACCTTTTCAACAATGGGGTTTGGATTTCATTGGGGAGATTCATCCCTCATCTTCAGGACAACACAGATGGATTTTGACTGCAACAGACTACTTCACCAAGTGGATTGAAGCTGCCCCATGCAGACAAGCAAATGATTCAGTGATCATTCAATTTTTGGAGAATAATATACTGGCTAGATTTGGCTGCCCAGATAAGATAATAACAGACAATGCTGCTGCCTTCAAATCCAAGAGAATGATAAACTTCTGCCATAAATTTCACATTACTTTGGGCCATTCTACAGCTTACTATCCTCAGGGAAATGGTCTTGCTGAATCATCAAACAAAAGCTTGATAAACATCATAAAGAAAGTATTGGAAGAGAACAAAAAGAACTGGCACAAGAAACTAGTAAATGCTTTATGGGCAGATAGATTAACCACCAAAAGATCAATTGGTACCAGCCCATATGAGTTGGTCTATGGATTAGAGGCCAGATTTCCTTCATCACTAGGGGTGCCAGTTATGAAACTTCTACAAGAAAGTCAAGCAGAGCCAAATGATATGCAAAGAAGGATCAACCAGATAATCTGTTTACAGCAGACCAGAGAACAAGTTTTCAGCAGAGTGCAAATATTACAAGAAAAACTGAAAAAGGCCTTTGACAGAAGAACCAAAGCAGAAGATTTCAATATGGGAGACAAAGTTCTAAAGTGGGATGCAAGAAGAGAAGAGAAAGGGAAACATGGGAAATTTGATTCTTTGTGGAAAGGACCATTTGCTGTCCAAGCAGTACAAGGTAATAACACTTATTTCCTTAAAAGTTTGACTGTAACTGAACTGGATGAAGGTCCTGTCAATGGCAGGATGTTGAAGCACTTTATGATGGTTCACTATGATAGGGATCCAAAGGTTCATTGTATATATGCAGGCCCACATATGTTTTTTGTTTGTAAAAAGATGTTTTCAAGTGCTGCACCTAGCAGCAATAGGCAGATAGAATCAAAGGTTCCCCAAGGAAAAGCACACAATTTTGACAGGTTGCATGCATCAGATTCCAAAGATTAAGATGGACAGTCAAGGAACAAGGCAATCTGACCTGCTGTTCTTGGTCTTTCAAAAGAAAAACCATCCCCATGTGGAGCCACTGTTAGATACCTATAGTAATAGGTTTCATATTTCATGATTGATTATTGAAAATCCAAATATGCTCTGCTTTGCTACTACAAAGATCCCATATTTCCAGAAAATCAGAGGTGTGTGAAGTATTTCAAATATTGAGGACCTTATTACAATTTTTTGGGTGATTCAACAGTTCAAACTGGATCATGCCATGTTTCAATTTTGAGTTGTAGAATAGAGAAAGAAGTCTGTCCAAACAGCTTAATCTTGGCAGACAAATAGTTCAGGTAGAGAAACAAAGGTTCCCAAAAGTCTAATCTGGGACCTTGGAAGAGATAAGGGTAGAAGTAGATAGGGAGAAAAGGAAAAAAGCCAAAGAAAAGAAAAGGCAATTGAGGGTTGCAAGTCCAAGTGCCCCTCCAAGAAGAAACAAAAAAAAATGTTAGGTGAAATAGTTGGGTAGGCAGTTGTGGTTGCAGAAAGGACATGTTCACCATTACATAGTTGTCAAAGATGTTTTGCCAAGGCAATGGATATATTAGCAAAAAGGTGGTGAAATTCATGGTCTCACAGCAGAGCATCACTAACTTCTCTCTTCCCCCCTACTCCATTGCTAACACCCCCTTTCTAAATCCCCCACCTTCACTTATACTAACTCCTAATTCTACTATTTAGCTCCCCTATTTTACCCCTACCCCTAATAATACTAACACTAAGGTGTATAAAGCCCCAAATTTTATGTATATTCCCTCCCCTAGGCATAATAGCCATGTATTTTCAAAAGGGACCAAATGGCACCTGGCCACTTTGGTGAACCTTTTCCACCCCTTTCCCCTCTGCTGCAAGTTATTTTACCCTCAAATTCACCTCTGCATGGGCAAAACCCCTCTCCAAGACCCTTTAGCCTACAAAAATCTTTGCAAAAGTCCCTAAGGTAAAAAACCCGCCTCTGGCACGTTTCCCAATCCCACCACATTACGGGTTAAGCGAGAAAAGATGAAAAACCATTCAAAACCCACTAACCTATAGTTTTGCGCCCAAATATTAAATGGAATATTTTATTCCGCTGGCGGGACCCTTCCCCAACATGCTCGACCAGTCGGGAGGCCCGCCAGCCGTCAGATCTCCAGCGCCCAGATCTAAGGGTGGGCGGTCAATTTCAGATCTCGATGTGCCGACATTTAGCGTCCGGGGAAAGCGGTTTTACCTATCCCGTACAATGGACGCGTGGCGGGCGGTAAGGTTGTTCGGAGCCCTCCTCCCACTTACCGCCTTTGCCCAAAGGTGGTGCGGGGAACCCACTTGCCGCCACCCCGTATACCGCTACCCCACACGTCATGCCTACACGTCATGACCACGCCGCTCTGACGTCACCCCGCCGGTGCCCGCCCCATCGTCCCTTGGTCCTCCACGCGGGCCCGCCTTTGCGCCCGCCCGCCACCGTGTCCTGCCGACCTGGCTAACACCTCAGCATCCACGTCACCCCTCACCTGGGCCCCGCCATGACGTCATGCTGACGTCATCGGCGGAAAAGCGCCAAATTCATACTTTTGCCAAATTTACCGTTTTAAACGGCTAAACGCATATTTTTCGCTTATTTTGCATGCGAAGCTGAACTAGCCGTTGTCAAGCCTGCTGCCGCGAAATCTTGCATTCAGCCATCAAATTCGACAAGTAAACCGTTCAAAGTTCGAGGCTTGACTGCATTAAGCCTTTGCAACCCAGCCCGCAAGCTTCCAGGTCGATTTGCCAGGTATTTTGCCGTCTTCTCCCTTTCTGCCCGTGAATTCCAATTTTCTGCAAAATCACCATTAAAGTCTGCTAAAAACTCTAAATTTAGCTCTACCTAAGCACCCAAATCAGACATAAGCAACCTGTGCCATCCATTAGCCCCAATTTAGCTCTGTACAAACCAGCTCGCGGGTTAAAACTGCAGAAATCGCCCTGAAGTACCCGGCATTGTTCCTTTTTGCCAAGTACTGGTTACCTACACTCTTCCTGTACAAATACTAATACCTCAGTAAGCATTCCCTTAGACAATCCACATTCCTGAAAATCATCAGTACTTTGCTAGCTTCAGAACAACTTCACACCAGAAGAAGACATCACACCAATTGCACCTACCTGCTGCTCAAAGTCTTCAAGAGATTCATCAAAGCTCTGCATCCTACTGCACACTTTCAGACTGTATCATGGCAGCATCTGCATCCTCCTCCCTCAGTGTCACTCCACTGAGTCAAACCAATAAGGAACTGGAAGCTATGCCATTAGTTGACAAAGACTGTCTCATAAATGATTTTGAGGGAAACAGAAACTTTTTGAAGACCTTCACCACATTAAGGGAAGACTATAAGGCAGGACTTGGTACAGATGGGATATGGGAGTCAAACCTGCCCTATTACTGCCTCCCAGCTGTGAATGTTTTCCCTGAAATCATTCACTTATGTGCTCAAAATTATGATCAGGAGCACAGAGCTGTCAACACTCAACTAGGGAGGATTTTGTTCTATATAAACGCTGACACCATCAACAAAATGCTGCACTTTGAACAGACAGAGTTATTAGTCCCTTTCTCCATGAGATCTTTAATGGAAGCAGGTGAGAAGATGACCAGTGAAGAGCTGCAGAAGGTCACCAGGAACTACATGTGGCCTGAGAACCAGCCTACAGGGCCACCTCCTTATCCACATGAGCACTTCAATGACTCAGGCAGGCTGCTCCTGGACATGATAGCCTATGTGCTAGGCTACCAGAACAGCAAGCATGTGGATCTAGCCATGCTCGTAATGCTATCTGCCTACAGCCCACGACAACCCCCTGCCCGAAAGTACAACTTTGCCAAGTTCATAGCCAATAGGATCCATGATCAATTGTGCAAATTGGACAGACAAGGAGTCTTTAGATATTCAGCATACATCTACCACCTGTTCATGTATCATCACTCTGAAGCTTTCCCATGCTACATCAGAAGGCTGGACAACAAAGGGGAGAGAAGATCAGTCATATTCTGGACCTCAGTCTATCATGAAATCACAAATTCACCCTACAGCTATTGTGAATTTGTAGATCAGTTTGTATACCCAGTCTCCAGCATACTTATGAAATCCCCTCCACCTAGAATATCAAATGAGATCAAGAAAGCTTTACAGCTTTCTAAGAAGTACAAAATAGGTGATTGGTACCTATATGAACACCACACTGTGTTCAGAGTGTATGGGTGTGAGCTCTGTCCATACAGACTACCCAAGTATGTTCCCATGAGATTATTTGCCTTGGAATATTACAGGCAATTAATCCAGTCAGACCTCACTCACTTCCACAGCTCAAAGAAAAAAGCACACCTTAACTTCAAAAATGAGCTGGGCCCTTTTATCATGAATAAGAAGGAAGGATGGGAGGCTGCAGATTTGATCCTAAAAGACAAATATAAGTTGTCTTACAGTTTCCGGTGGGTCCCATATGACCCTCAAGGTTTCATCACTGCCAGGAGAACAAAGTACAGACTCCTAGCCATCAAACACTGCCACTATCCACATCTAGAACAGTATGCAAACTTACAAGAGTGGCAGTTGGATACCCTTGTTGAGAGCTTGTCTGAAGAGGAAAAAATAGCTAAAAATATGAAAGAACTTGAAAAAACTATTGACCTGGACTATGTGATCCAGGTACCTTTCAGGCTGCCTCAAACATCAGGAGGAGGAACCTCAGTTACCAGGACAGCGCCGCCAACAACAGCACCAGGCTTGGATAAGGGAAAGGGAAAAATGGACGCTGAAGATGAAGCAAAAAAGCAGCAGTCAGAGCAGGGAAAGCAACAACCAGAGCAAGAAACAGGGCAGCAAGAAGAACAAACCGGTCTGCCACAAACTGGGCTGCCAGAAACCACCTTATTGCAGACACCACCCCCTCAAGTGGAGCCCCTAACCACTTCAATTTTACAGACCCCGGCACATGAAGAAAGGGGGACCAAAAGACAAAGAGAAGAGTCCACTCCCCTCAGTGGATCCTCCCAACAACCAGAAGCTAAAAGGCAGAGGGCAGACTCCCCAGAAGTAGAAGACATTACTGAAGATGTCTTCAATGATACAGCCAAGGATAGGGAGGGCAGCCAACACACAGGGACTAGCTCCTTTCAGCAGGAGCAGAATTTACAACTTGGCTTGGAGGTATCATCTTCTTCTCAACAAAGCCAGAAGCTCAAAGGTGCTAAGGCCACCTTCAAAGAAATCAAGGCAGCAAATGAACTATTGAGGGCTGAGGTTTACAAACAATTTATAGATGCCACTCCAGCCCAACAAGAAAGATTGATGTCGGTCTACGACTTCAAAGAGGAGAAGATGATATTCAGCCATTTCAAACCTAAGGGGCCCAACCCAATGTCCACTGCTGATTTCATCAAAACAAGGGTGGAGGTCTTGGCCAAAGACATACATCCTATGGACCAAATTGAGCTCCATAAGCAGACTGGAGAAATGGTCTATGCCACCTTGGTAGATAAGGCCACATTAGCTCATGAGCTGAAAGAATCCTTGAAGCACACAAATACTCAACTGGATTTTGAGAGATTGTCTTCCAGGGCCAAGGATAACAGGATAAAATCTCTTGAAGAGATTATTGTTGATCTAGGGCATAACCCTAGTGACCCAACCGGGGTAAAAGCCCTCCTGAAGAAAAAAGAGGATGATCTCAATGCCATGAAGAGGAGATTGAAGCTGTCACCTACAGAACATCCTCAGACAGCTGAACTGCAAAAAGAAAAACAAGTTGATCAACAACTTGATCTACTATTGCAGCAGGATCAAAGGATCCAAGAGCTAGAGAAGGAGCTGGAGAAGTCATTACAGGACAAACAGGGAGAATCCACACTACCAACTCCCCCAACAGATTCTACAACAGCAACAGGCTCTGGGGCAGCAGTGGCCCCTACAACAGCAAATACAGTTGACCAGCCCAGCATAGAAGAACTAACTAAGGCTGTTAAGCAAATGGAGCTACAAGCAGATGAGATAAGGAGGGCAAAAGAAAAACTGGCAGAGATAGATGCCAAGTATGACCAGTCTAAAATGACAGTGGCAGAACAGGGCAGACAGATCAAGACCCAAAAGGACAGAATCAAAGCCCTGGAGAAAGAGCTTGATCTCAAAAACACCATGGCTGAGATCAAGAGGATCTTATGGAATAAAATCACCCAAAGCATGATTAAACAGTGGAAATCACTCAAAACAATCCATGAACATATGGATTTAATTGTGCAAGCTCAGATAGATATCCAGAGGGCTAAGACAGCACTAGGAAATAGACCTGAACAAGCTAGCCAACTGATAGACTTTCTGAACAGGCAAGACAAAGATGAGCTGGCAGCATTTGGAATCACCAACAGAACGGAGGCCATCCTTATGACCAAAAAGGTGCTAACACTCAGAGGATATGTGCAGACAGCAGAAAGGAGGAGCTATGAGATACAGACTGAAGTTGAAGACTTCAAGCTCAGAATGGGGATGCTACAGGCAAGAGGAATGCCTAGCCTATTGAGCGGTACAGGGAAATTGATCAACAGAGATCAATTTACAAATAGGATGGCCGCGTACATAGAAAATCAAATCACTGCATCCAGCAGTGCTTCTGAAGAAACTGTTCCTCCTACAGGACAGAGTTTGTACACTCAGCTTGAAGGGTCATTTTTTATTGAAAATGAAGTTAATCATCTATTTGAAACTCCTCCCAGTTTTTTCAAATACACAGAGCTTGATGAGACATTGATTAAAATGCGAAGGCATCAAATGCCCAAGGAGGACTGGTGGCAAGCCATGCTCCAGATTCTGCCACAGTAGTTTCAAAACTCCAGGTCAAAAGCCAGCTCAGGTCACCGCAAGACAAGTATAAAGTGGTCGGTGACTGGAAAATATCTAAAAAGTGATTCATCACTAACAGTGACAGCTAGCCACATTTTGAAACACACGCCTTCAGCCGACTACAACTGCTACAAATTCAACAGCATCTGACAGATTTTGACAGCTAAAGGACTAAGAGCTATTACTGCATTTACTTCTTCATTTACTTCTTTGGCTACTGCTCACTAGCAGTTGGCAGCATATTTATGAGGCATTTACTCTTCTTTCAGATATTTTTCCAAATGTAAATCTGTATATATACCCCCCTTAGTAACGCATAAGGGGTTGCTGGAATTTTCTCTTGGATAACTTCCATCTGCTGTAACATTTTCAGAGAATTAATACAAAGGAGGAATGGAACTTCCAGAAGTTTGGTGTATTTGATGTCTGGTGGTGAAGGATGCATGTTACAGGATTCCATGGGTGTTGCATAAAACTATAAGTATTTTCAAATCTTCTGTTATGTGTTTTTTTGAGTCTTTTGTTCTCTTTGGTTGTTTAAATGTCTTACACTTGATAGTAAGGTGAAAGAATAGTTTCAGGATTTAATCAAGCATTACCCTGAACTCAAACCTGAACTGTCATCTATGTTTTCTTCAGAAACAGTAATAGAAATTGCAATTCTTAACTGCTGCACTTCAATCTGTCTCTTTGCTGTAACAGACTATTCCCAGGGATTCAAATTATTGCCCCTGTGACCTCTGTTTTCTGCTCCAAATTCTGTCACGTGGAAATATGTAAACAATAAGTGGAAATTCTTAAATGCTTTCACTTCGTGCTGCCTGTTTCCTGTCACTTAGCCAAAATATGTTTTAACAAAGCACTCAAAAGGCCCTGTAAGTTCCATCTTTCATCTCACAGATTCAAACACATTAAGCCACAGACTCCATTGCCCAATGATATTCAACATATCTAAAAACTACATCACTGAAGTCTAAGGGAATTTCATCAACCGAAACACAAACATAACCTGTACTCAATACCTAGCCTAAAACACCATCACTGTAGATATAAATCATAAAGAGAGAGCCCTCTCTGATCACTGTTTGGCTAGAAACAGTGATTAAAAGATTGGTTAGTGGTTACCCCGGCCGTATTCCCTTGGGAGTCATAGGGAACAACCTGGGTGTTAACACCCAGGATATGATGGAATTTCCTAAGCAATAGGTCTTTGCATACCAGCACAGGGCATCTGCATTTGGTAACCTTGATAAGTTGGTTGTTGATAACCAGGTTGAATATGCAGTTGTCCATAAATAGCGAAGCCTTGTTGACCAAGACCTTGGTAGGCTTGATATTGTCCAAACCCAGGTTGCGCTTGTTGGGCAAGTCCAAATTATGGTTGGAATTGGTTGAATTGAGGTTGTCGATATTTGGGTTGTCATGGTTATTGAATCAACTGTTATTGTTGTTCGTACAACTATTGGTGATTTAACGGTTGTTGATGCTCAGCAATGTAAGGTTGACCAGGTTGTGAATAAACTATACGAGTGCAAGCTCGAGTCACTTCGAATAAAGGTACACTAACCTGAGGTTGTTGGACCCCAGACACAAGTGGTTGTTGTATAATAGCCTGAGAAAATTGGGCCTCCTAACCTAAAGCTTGTGCTTGCGAGGTGGAAGGACCAGTTTGTACAGGTTGAGATACAACTGTTTGAACATGTGACTGTGGTACAGTGGTAACAACATGTGTAGTAGGAATAGCTGACATAGCTTGCAATGGTTGTGTTGGATACAGAAGCCTTGGCTGAACTGGCATTGTTGATTGCCATTGACAGACTCGCATTCTAGGCTGACCTGAATACAACAGGATACTACCATATGATGGTCCTCCATGATATGGAGGATAAGAAGAATAAGCATATTTCTCTCTATATGGTGGCAATCCAGTATGTAATGGACACTGGGGCTTCTCTGGGGGAGCAATACCATACCACGTGGGTTCATATTGGGGGACATTTATTGAGGATAAAATCACATAATATATTGGGTGATATATCGGGGTTAAAGGGTTTTTATACTGGCAGGTATAAAAAGTGGAGCCCAAAGTTAATGAAAAAATGGATACCTCCAATATTTAGGGAAAGTAGGGGTTTTTAAATTAGGAAGGTGTATTGGGTTCATATTGGTAGGGGGTTAAATAATGTGTTTTTAGAGGTATTTTTAAATATGTACTCAAATTAAGGGTATTGTTTGATATGCCACTAATGCACATGATATGTATGAGGTTTGTTGAGTGAAACCACTGTGGTAATGGATACATAGGTTGTTGTTGACTAGATTTCCCAATTTGATATTGATATGCAGGATCAAACTGTTTAGTTCCCGTAAATGAAGAACCAAGTAAAATTCCGGTTGAGGACATGGGTGATGACCATGGTGTAGAAGCAACCCCTGAGTGGGTTCCAGATAAAGATTCGTAACCAACTGGAACAGATGATTCACCATATAGCTTTATTGATAGAAAGAAGGATTACAACCCATGAGTTCGATCCAGTGTCATCCTTTCAGCTTCAAACCTTCTTCACCTCATGAACAGCAAGACATTCCAACATTACCACAATACTTACACTCAATACTAAAACCATCATCATCTCTTTACAACTTAGAACTATTCAGCCTCCTGATCTCTTAGATGAGGGATATATTTATGGATGAGTGAAGGAGGTTGGGTCATCAATGATGATGATGAATGCCTTTATATTTTTAGAAATTTGTTCCATGAAAGAAGGGATAGGAGGTTGATGTTTCCTAATTCCTTTTGTCATCCTTGGTGAATTCAGAGGGGCAGGTGGCACTTGAGAAGCTTCTAGAGGTTTCCCATGGATAGGGAATCTTCAAACCTTCTAGGAAATTTGCCCAAGTTTGCTCATCACAAGCTAAAGAGGCACTAAGTGTGATGCATAGCACTTAGATAGTGTGGCACTTGCAATGCATTGCAGCCTGATAAAAGGTTTCCTGCAATGATCTCTTCAGAGACATTTTTTGGATGTATTTTGTGATGGAACTTCTTTGGGAGTGAGGAATTATGATGACTAACTTCTTTAGGGCATGTAACAACTATATTAAGGGTTGATGAACCCTAATAGCATCGACATGTAATTTGGGGTTGATGTGCCCAAATAAATTTGTAACAGGCCCCATGCTGACAATGAAAATAATTTCAAGGCCACTCGAGGAGTTAGAAGGTCGCTAGTTGAGTCATAGAGGGCTATGAATTGGAAAAAGATATGAAATCAAGGATAAAAAAAAATTCAGCCCAGTATTTTTAGGATTCAAATGGACGGTGGGATCGATTAGGAAGTGTAACCATTTTTTTGGATTATGCCAAGAATTGGGTTAATTTAAAATGACAAGAAAAACTATCGAAGCATGTGTCATGACCGAAGGATAATAATCATTACTTATTGTTGGATTAAGCAATTATTAATTACGTATTAAGTCATGATAACATTTAAACTAAATGAATGGAACACAAACCACTAATCAAACTCTATTACTCACATTCTTTGTATTAATCCAAATAAATGAAATTATATCCATACCTTTGCTTGAATGTATAATGATGTCTAATGATTCGAAAAGAATGAGTTATAAAACACCATTAGAATTATTGAAAGCTAATATTAATACTTTTGTAAATGTTGAATATGACATGGATAGACTATTGCCTTTAATTATAAACTCTTAATGTTGCCAAATTGATGCCTCTAAATTTGGTGGTGCTGCTAAATTGGATGTTTTCAAACTAGTGATGAATGAAATTTAATTTCTATGATATCTTAATCATGTTCTAGAGTACCAGACTAATTTAGTACTAGAAAAAAAACACAAAACAAAACAAACCAAAACAGAAAAAAACGTATAGATAGTGTTTAAGTGCTGAATTGAGTACTGAAATGTTGAAATTTTCTAGGTGTTGTAGGTGAAGGCTAGTAATAACAAAAACATTGAATCGTTGAAACTATGTTGAAACAACAACTAAGGAACAACGTTTACTAAAATCACTCTCACATTAGCTTGGAACTAGTTTGGAAAAATCAATTATAAAAGGAAGATCTAAGCTGAAATATGACTATCCTTGAAATTGTTGCTTCAAGCCACATGTTGGAACCACTATTCCATGGATTTTAGACGAGGCCTAGAATAGTTATTGTCTATTGGAATTTGAATTTTAGAGAGTCTGAAATGCACTAAAGAAGACTTCAAAATAACCCAACAAGGATCTTCCTCATCCAGATAGCCTCACAAATTTCCTAAATAGCATCCATGCACCATGCTTATGCTGAACTGAGTGAAACTGATGTTGACTTCCTGTTGTACTAAGAAGTTGTTGCTGACCAAATACTGAAGATTCCCCCTGATTTGCTTTTCTTGTCGGATGGACTCCCTATCCAATATGCATATGTGAAACCTAGAAGCTTCACTCCCTATATTTGTCTGTACCAAATACCAAACTGAGTGGTGCCTCTAAGGTATCTTAACACATGTTTAGCTGCCTTACAATAAAGTTTGGTTGAATTAACCCTTTCTTTAATAAGTTGGTTAACTGCAAAAGATATGTCTCGTCACATGTTAACCAAATACATAGGTGAACCCACAAGCCACCTGTAGATAGTAGGCTCCACTACTTCACCTAAAGTAACATCTTCCTTCAACAAATCATATGCTAGAGGAGTCTCAATGGGTTCGTTGCTCTGCATGTGGAACTTCTTCAATATCTCATTGGAAAAATTTCCTTGAGAGACAAACAGTTCATCATCTCCTTGCCATACTTCCATACCAAGGAAATAATGCACAAGTCGTAGGTCTTTCATCTCAAATTATCTTGCAAGATCTTACTAGCTTCTCATCACCTATTATAATTAAATCATCGACATATACTACTATAATCAACAATTTACCTTCAACCACAATATGGTAAAGGTTCGCATCTGCTTCACTTTTGGTGAATCCAAACCTGGTGAAATAACTGTCAATCCTGGTGTATGGAGAATGAGGTTCTTGCTTCAATCCATACAATGCTCTCTTGAGTCTACACACATGTGACTCTCTGTTGAAGGTCTAAAATCCTTCCTGTTTCTCTTCCATCCCATTTGCACTAAAAGTGATAGAATAGGTCTGATTGAAGAGTACCTTTCTACTGGAGGAAAGGTATCCTCATAATCAATTCCCTCCACCTGAGAGAACCCTCTGGCCACAAATATTTCCTTGTGTTTCTCCACACTCCCATCTGTTGCTTTCTTTACCTTGTAAATCCATATGGAACTCACCACTGACTTGTTTGATGGTCTTGGGACCACTTCCCAAACATCATTTTCGAAAATGGAGTCATACTCCTCTACTATGGAATCAACCCATAAACCTATGGATTTGGGGAGGCATGCATGCAGGAAATACAAGAGGTGGTCACATTTGTTGGACTCCCTTCTAACCCCTATTGGTAGCCCTTCGAGTAGTAGCGTATTAGACAGAACTGCGCATGGACTATCTTCCAAGTACCCTCTGGGTATATCTGAATCCCCCTAGCTCTCTTGAAACCTCGCCATAGATAAACCATCGGCCATATTGCTGCTACAATACACTGAGAATAGCACTCTGAGAGATTACTCACACGTACGATAGGGTAGTCGGGTTGTACGCTTAAGGGTACGGTTGATCCTCCTTAGTTAATGCCCTGAAAATTTGGGCCAAGTACTACTGTCAGATCCTTATGTATATTGCGATCTATAGCACCTGACACTCCTGGAGACCATAGTTCCCTTCTCTATCTCGAGATCATGCATAATCTTTGCGAGATCAGATCTCGTAGGTGGGGTTTTGTCACAGCAACAACAATCAGTTCTGCCATTTAGATCTATCTAATCAGTCGTTCAGATCTATCAGATCCACAACAACAATCAGTTCTGCCATTCAGATCTATTAGATCAACCATTCAGATCTCTCAAATCCATCAGATCCGTCATCCAAATCTAGCAGATTGGGCTCTGTAGCCATCGCAACAATAAGATCTGTCATTTAGATCTAATGAACTGTGTGGGTTCCTATACCTGGGCATGATTTTTGCAGGACTTTGGGTAGCATTGACATTTCGGGGATTTGACTACTGCAGTATTCCTAAGAAAGGAATAAAACTCCATTCGGAGTAAAAAAAATTACTCCCCGGGATGCTTATTGGTGACTTAGCCCATAAGAATCAGGTCGACGAGCTGAGGAAGGTGGTGCCATTCAATTTTTAGTGCCAAAAATTTCGGGCAATCCCAAAGTTCAAGTACATTGGATCGGTGCATGGTACAAACTAGAGCTCAAGCTATGGCTAATGAGAGGATTGACAAGCTTGAATCACAATTGAACGATGTCGTTTTGTAGCTGAAGAACTTAAATGGAACACTCTCTAAGGGCAAGGTGGAGGAATGCACAGAGGCATATATTAGCAATGAAAACATGGAGGGTGAGTCTAGCCAGTCTCTTCACCTCTTTGGTACCCACCAACAATCCCATCCGTGACTACCCAAGCTAGACATGTATAAATTAGATGGCTCTCACCTGGCCCCATGGATAGCACAAATGGAGCAATATTTCACAATGAATTACATCCTAGATGATGCGACTCATCTTAGTGTGGGTATCATGTACTTGGACAATGAAAGATGGTAATGGTGGCAATGGCATCAACGTTGCTATGGAAGGCCCTTGACTTGGCAGACATTCAAAAAAGCTCTTACAGATCACTTTGACCATGAATCTAATTTTTTGGGTCATCTCACTAAGCTCTGACAGGCAGGAACAGTGAACGAATATATTACAGCATTTGAATCCTTAGCTTTCCCCATTGGAGGTCTACACGATGAGTTCTACGTCGCATGTTTTTTCAGTGGTATCAAGGATGCCATACAAGCCCACGTCTGGCTGCACCACCCTAGCTCGTGGTTGCATGCTTGCAGGATAGCTCATGAAGTAGATCATGCATTAGCAGCCCAGTCCAATCGCCCAAATTTCATCGCCAAGGGTCACCCCACACAAGCTCAAAGCACTACCCAAACACTCAAGGTTCAAAAGGTGTCACCAGTAGAAATGACAAAAAGAAGAAAGAAAGGATTGTGTTACTACTGTGATGATAAATACTCCCCCAGGCATCAATGCAAGGAACCAAAATTCTTTCAAATTGATGCTACTGATCATAGGTCATCGGAGGAAGCCCCACCACTTGAGGAACCAAAGGAGGAAGAAGAGGACAACCAGCAGGACAATGTACCTAAAGAACTAGTTATCTCGTTGCATGCTTTGGCAGGGATTTCTTCTCCTGAAACTCTCAAAATCAGAGGTTTTATTAAGCATTTCTCAATAGTAGTCTTGATTGATAGTGGCAGTACACATAATTTTATCCATCAAAGAGTCGCAGAAGTAGTGCATTGCTTTGTCTGAGAAGTTTCTAAGTTCTAGGTCCAAATTGCTGATGGGAGGACCATGAAATGTGAAGGCTGTTGTGAAAATGTCAAACTTCAAATGGGGGATTATCAGTTAAAGACCCACATGTTTTCCATACACATGGGAGGGTGCGACATTGTCCTAGGTGTTGAATGGCTCCGCACACTTGACCCAATCATAATGGATTTCCACGAGTTATATATGAGCTTTAAGTAGAACAACCATGCACATACTGTCCGCGGACTCCAGGTAGGAGCTCCCTCTATCATCAGCTCACATCGGATGGCAAAATTGTTAAAAAAGGGCCACCATGGAGTTATAGCCCAATTTAATTCCATCCAGGCCTTCGAACCCAATTCTCTTCATATTCATCCTGAGATGCAACAAATATTAAACAACCATCTGCCAGTCTTTGACAAGCCTCATGAGCTTCCACCCTCGAGAGGGGAACATGATCATAGCATTACTTTGGTCCCAGGGGCCCAACCACCAAATGTGCACCCATATAGATATCCGTTCACCCAAAATAATGAAATTGAAAAAATAATCAAGGAACTCTTGGAAGTAGGTGGTGAGCCCTAGTATTGTAGCAATAATGCTACAACTCCTGGAACTCCCTTATTTAATTTTATCAACCCAGTAGTTCGTAACAAACTTGGAAGCGATGGTGTTGTATGCACAAGTACTAGCTCTTGCCGCAGTTGTCACTTGGTCAGCTGGCACAAGTCCGCTAGGGGCTTAAGCTAACTTCTATTAGCTCTTAGAAGAAGCTTTTTAACTGATGGATGAAATCTAACTCAAAGGAAGCTAATCTACTTGCGGAAAGAAACTGAAAGCCAAAAAGAAACACAAACCCTAGCAAAGCATAATTCTACCAGCTAGTCCGACTGATGCAAAGATGAGAATGAAAACTACAGAGATAGATGCCATTACTTCTATGAAGGTAAGATACATGTGCCTAGACTACCTCTACCTGAAGAAAACATCTTTTTGTATTTTTGAATAAGTTATTAGAATTATCATGCATGTGCTTTTAACTGGCTTTTTACTGTGCAGAGGTGGATCAAGGAGGAGAAATGCTTGGAAGAGTTCGGGAAGCTTCAGAGAGGGTCTAAGGAGTCCCTAACACCCTTCCAGAGAGTTTCACAAAGTTTGTCTACCAAGAAACCTCATTTGTGAGCTTCTACAGGAAGTCTGCAGGGGTTCTAAAGGATGTTTCGGGGATTTCTACAGGATGTTCAGAATTTCTACAGGATGTTCTAAGGTTGGGTTTTGGGTGATGGGTGAGTGAAAGAGGATGCATGAGTGGATAGCGGGGTAGGGCAGGGTTCTGAAATAACTCAGTGACCGAGGGATGAACTGATAAGAGGGTGTGGAAAGCTAGCTTGTCTTAAAGAGCGCTGAGGCAATGGAAGGGCAAGAAGGTAGGGTGATGTGGGCAAAAGAGTAGTTGTGAGACGACGGATCTAACTTGGAGATGGAGCAGTTGGCCTGGACGAAGCTTAGATGGACGAGAGAGTGATGGAGATGCACCGCACAGTGTATACTTAACCAAATCAACCACGTCCTGCACACAATCAAAATGTTAACTAATCTATCCTAACTGTTAATGAAACCAATGGACAACAACGTTATTTCTAAAGAGAACCATGTACAGCACTAAAGCAAAAAACATTCCAAGAGGTCTGAATGCATGAATAACTCCTACAAATGAAAACATTGCACCAACGATTGCATGGGTAAGCAAACTAGTGTTTTTGTTAGGCAACACTGTCTGCAATTCCAGCCCCTAGGAAGAGGTGAAAATGAGAGTGCCTGGAGCTCCTATCAATTCTTATCTCATTACTTTATTCTAGATATCTAAAGCAACTCTATTTTTCAACAATGACCTACTTAACCACACAACGAAATCTAACTCAACAAACTGCGTTTCAAATGCATACAAGCAAAATCGTAATGCTGAAAGGAAACATATCAATACAAAGAAGGAGGCCCTAGGCTCTCAGGTTGGGCCCAACCCCGAGAGCTATGGCTCCTCTAGAAACTCAGAGCTGAGATCAAATCTGACTACTTCCCATTAAAAAATAATAATCATAAGTCAAGAGTCATGCCAATAATGGCTACAAAAGAACAAAACAGAGCTGGCAGCTTGTAGTGCAGAATGTGCAAAAGTTTTTCCAATAGTCCCCCTCGAAGGCTGAAGCCCTCACATTTATACACCACGAGGCCCTAGCTAGCCTCCTAAATCCATGGGACTTGGCTAACCAAACTGGGAGTGAACAACTACTTCCACAAAATGTGTTTGGCTGCCTTCTAGATCTGGTTTTGGTGGCCTTTGGAGCTCGGAGTTGGGGGTGAAGATCCCGAGGGAGGCTATTTAATGCCATAGACAACCCCCTACGAATCCTCAACCCAAGCTTGGATGTCTCCTATCCCTTGTCTGCTTGGTTTCGCTCCACATGTGTCAAAAAATCCTGAAATGAGCACGTGTTAGCGACCTAGGAATAGTGACTACCCTTATCCGTACAAATGACATAAACATACTAAAAAATGATGCAGAAGTTATGAAAAATGAAGGATTGAGCAAAGGTAGTTAGGCCAAATGAGCCCAAAATGTTACCAAATTTTGGGCTCATCATCACCCCCCTGCTAAAATGATTGCTCATCCCTGAGCAACTAATCCAGCTCCTCATCCTTCATCACTTTCACTACCACCCTCACATCCTAGGCTTTTGAAGTAGTATCCTCCTCACTGCCATGGAACCCAGCCTTCCTTTCGACCTCTTCCCACTGCTTATGCTCTTCTTTCTCTGTGCTGCCTTCCATCAATCCCAAAAGCAAAGGTGGGCTTAGCTTGAGACCAATCCAGCTGGCTTGGATGTTCTGTATGGACTTCTTGTAGAGGGGCACCCGTACTAGAGCTTCCCTCATTCGAGTTGGAGTGTGATATTCCCTGATTTTGAGGCTGTGGGACAAGGTGTTCCACCGGCGGGTGCAAGCATGAACACAATTGTCCCCTAATAATCGCTCCATATCCTCGAAATGTGCTATGGCTTGAGCCTGCTGATCCATGTATTTCAATAAAGCCTGAGAGTCGGTTGCTAAGTGTTGGTGGGCTGATATCAATGCAGTGGGGTCCCCTGGCTCTGCTCTAATCAATAGCGGTTCATGTAACTCTCGGTTCATGACCTCTTTGACCTCTGCTGCTCTCTTTTCTTCATGGTTCAACCATGAGGCAAATGCCATCAACTGCATATCTCCCACGGCTCTGTTGGGATCCCATGAAGTCACATTAGGAAGGGCCAAATTATGGAGATAGAACTCCGACAGCTTGGCCTTGTCCTCTGTTGAACTGCTATTGCATAAATCTGTGAACTACTGGGGGTCTTGGATCTGGGAGATACCCCTCTGTCCCAATGCATTAATTTGGAATTGCAGCCACTGATCCCGTAGGTATAGGCCATAAGATTTGGCCGGTTGTCTACATTGTAGAGCATCCATGGCCCAACTGGCCACGCAGGCCAGTTGTGCCTCTTTTTGTTGCAACTGCTATTTGAGAGCTTGTATCTCGATTTGTGCTTGCAATTCCCTTTCCTGTAGATGCTAGTTTAGCTCCCCAAGACCAACTTGCAGTCCTTCTTTGCCTTGAGGTTCTGTTGTAGTGTCCTCTGATGTTGTGCCCCTTTCTTTCGTCTGTTCCTGTAGCTGCAGTTTGAGTTTCTCATTCTCTTCCTGTAGGAATACCCGCTGGCAGTTTCCCACATGTTTGGCCATAGCTAATTCTCTTCGTGCCTCCTTGAGTTGTTCCTCCAAGGGGCCTATATCTGCTACTCCTTTAGATTTAGCTATCCTCATCCACGTGTGGGTTCTCACTCTTTCTTCCTCCAAGGCAAAGAAAAGCGGCACTGTGAATTTCTGTGAAATAATTTTTCCAGCCTCCAAAAAGTTATAATACGAGCTCAAGCTTGGCTGGGGACTAGGTTCTGGAATATGCTCTACCTCTTCTTCCCTCCGTGGCTCTACTCCGTCTTCCCTTGGTGGTGATGTGGCTGCCTCTCCCTCCATTCTTTCGGTCTCCTTGAGCCTGGCCAATGTTTCCTGTAGAACGGCCTCAGCATCCTGTAGAGGGGTTTTTGAAGCCAACCTTTCCATTCTCTCCTTCCAGGCAATTGTCTTCGGGCTCCCTCGCTCATAAGTGACTGATATTTTTGAGGGGGACCTCTCCCTTGGCGAGGCAGGGGTGTCTTCTATGGTAATTGGGTCGCCAGATGGAGGTTGGGGCTTGCCTGTTTTGATTCTTACACTTCTCCTTGCTTTGAAATACAGAGGGGTCTCCCTCTTTCGTTTTTCCTTTGGCTTGGAGGGGTACTTAGGGTGGCCAGCACAGTTGCTACCTCCCTAGCAAGGATTTCAGCCGTCTTCCCCTTCTGTGTTCCTTTCTCAGGACTTCCTGTAGAAAACCCTGTAGCGGCTGATTTTTGGCTTCCTGTAGAAGCCGTTTTTTATTTTCCTGTAGAAACAGGTGGCACTGTTTTAGCCTGCTTGGCTGAGGGTGCTTTGTCTTTTGACTTTGCTGAGGCTGCCTTAGAGGTGCCTTCACTGACGTGGACTTGTTCAGTCCTTTCCACCCTGCTCTGTAACCTTTTCTCCCTAGGTGTTAATGTGGGTTTGTCATCCTCTGTTTTGGCAGCCTGGTGTTTTTCTTGTTTCCCCTTGTGTTCTTTCTTTGGTGCTTTGGCCATGGTTTCTTGGCCTTTTCCTTTCTTCTCTGTTTGAATTGGTTCCTTCTCCTCGCTGCTAGAGGAGGTGAGCTCCTCAGCCAACATTTTGATGTCATCATCCTTAGTTAAGTTTCGAAAGGCTTCCCACGAGAGAGGGACAGTGTATGTGTGGAGTGCATCCTCCACGAGGAGCTTAATGAGCCCATGATGGGCTACCTGGTCTGGCGTTCCCTCTCGTAATTTGGTGGCACATTCAGTCATGGACTGCAGGAGGAAGTAAGGAATACTCAACTTGTTTTCTGAGGGTAGGTCCATTTGGTGCCTAAGTTCTGTGAGCAGCCGGAAATGGTATCCATACACGATGCTGAATCACCCCTCGCACGTACTATACTTCATAATTTGGAGGCTGACCTCACTCCAGAGTGGCTGTAGGCTGGCTCTTCGAACTCCGTTCTTATCCTCTGAGAATTGCTCCTCCAGCAGAAAGAACTCCTTCTTAGCCTTCTGGCCCAGTTTTCTTTCCTCCTTATACCAAGGTAATCCCATCGGGAGATCAGTGACTCTGCTGATGAACTGTGGGGTGAGTCTGAGGTTCAAACCTCGGAAATTGACAACGGCCAGCATTTTTGATTTTGGCTTCAAAGCTCGCAGGAATTCTTCTGCCACCTCGTCATCGTAACCTTGAAGCTTGTCACAGAACGACATCCACCGTGCACGAGAAAACAGGTCTACCACCTCAGGGTTTTCCCGTAGCTTCTTTGAGTCTGTTGGCTCTTTCCTAATGAACCCACCCGACATGGTGAAAGCTTGCTGTGTTAGCCAGAGCTAGCTGGCACGTATAAAAAGATGGACCTTTGGGATTTCCTTAGACAGAGCACGGAATTACGCCTCTGGCATGCACACAGTTTGTAACTTCACGACTGTCTATAGGTGAGCCTTGACAGTGGCTCAATTATGAACCAAAACCTGTAGAAAAACCCCGCATACACACTACAATGACAATTCTCATGCAGAAGTAAGACGACGCTTGCAAATTCATGCACAGACTGTAATTCTACTCTTTTAGGACGTCGACTTCACCACCCTTCGAACCAATTGGATGGGAGGACTATGTTCAGGCTTACCTCGTTCCAACTTGCCACCTTTGACGTGAATAGTTTAATTTCCTTCGTAGCAGTGAGCTTCCTGTAGCGCAGCTTCCTGTAGAAGTCGTGCACGGGTTCTGGAGAGCGTGTCATTGGTTCTGGGCCTTCTGTGCAGCCACCAGACGTTTGAACAGGCTGACGACTCGGAGTAACAGCCTTTAGGAAATTTCGGATGCTTACTCGACTGCAAAGCGGTTGAGGATAAATGAGTGGAGTGCCATACACAATCTAGCCAGTGGATTTGAATCCCTGCGGAACTCGTGGCGCGGGGGTGAGCTGTCCCTGCCGGCCCATTGGACGACGTCACCTGCTATCATTCCACTGTAAGTCTGCCTGACCGCCGAATCATTCCCTGCATATCTACCGCCACCATTTTCTGTTAGATCGCCGCTTCTCTCCGACTGGACGCTTCCCACGTGTCCATTTCCTGTCTTGTTTGACACAACCAACGCTTTTCGGATCGGACGAGACCATCGGACTGGTCGTGGTGGCCAGTTGAATGGCTACCCGACTTGCTCAACCCATTCATTTTCATACTCGCACACATTTTAGAGCATTGTTCATGTAATTTGACGAAACAGGGTGAGGCACTTACCTGTGCGGTCGCGACGTTATTGTCATGCTTCAGGACGAGGGTGACGGACCCGCTTGCTGCTGCTTCGTGCACAGGCACGGGAGTTCCTTCTTGCCGACTGCTGCTGGTTACGAGACCGGTCGCCTGGCTGCGGATGGTGTGTGCGCCAGCTTTATGAGTTGCAGGTGCCTTCATGGTGTATGCCCTAGCCGGATCAACTACTACAGGATTCCTGTAGGATATCCTGTAGCCGTTTCTCCTCCTAAGGTGCATGCCGAAACGGTGGAATCACAGTCACGGTTGCAGGGTCCTCGAATTGCTTTGATAAATAGCGCTTGGGCCTCTGCATACTTTATTCCATTTGAGAATTGTTTCTTCAGAGAATCCAACGTTTTGATTTGACTGTGCAGGTATTTCCATTGTATGGCAGCAGGGGTGGTAGAAGGAGGCGACAGCAGTGGGTGATGGAGAAAAAAATTGGTTGCATGCCTCCTTATTGGACTTCACGCTTCAAATTCTTCCACACAGTCGGTCCTGGGCCGTCCAAAGATTCTACAGGAAGTTTCCTGTAGAAATACAAAACTTCCTGTAGAAAGTCCTGTAGCTTCTTGTAGAAGGCTAAGCTGTGATCAAATCGTGCCCAGACCTTGGAAGAGAGGAGTGTTTCTGGAGGGAGTGCTGGTGAGGTCACCTGGTAGCATAGTAGGGACCCTTGTCCTTGAGTTGAGAGACCTCCTTTCTGCATGGAATACCTGCAACCTGCATGAATTGTCAAATCTTGAGCCTGTTTTCCTGTTTCTGCTTCCTTCTTTTCTGTTTTCTTTTTCTTTGTTTGTTTTTTTCTTTTTTCTTTTTCCTTTTTTTTTTAGAAGACAGCAGGGGCGCCTTAGTGAGGTTTTCACCCCTACCATCTGCCTTGAGTGCCTCAGAGAGGTTTTCACCCACTGGTCTTTTTTTATTCAAAAATTTTCAGAAAGACAACAGGGGCGCCTCAATGAGGTTTTCACCCAAGGATCTTTTTTTTTTTTTGATGTTCAGGGTATGCCCAAAACAGAGGCAGAACCCTTCTCTATGACCAGCACTGATTTTTCCACAGTTTTGATGAATTCTTGCCTCAAAAGAGGTTTCCTGTAGATCTTTAGTCGATGCCCATTGACGAGCATGGGGATGGCTTCCTCTTCAATGGTCCGAACAAGAACAGACCCATTGTCATTACACTTCTCCACTGCATATGGTCCCAGCCATCTTGTTCTTAGCTTCCCCTTAAAATCCTTATGTCTGGAATTGTACAACAACGCCCAATCTCCCGACTGGAATTGCTTGTCATTGAGGTGTTGGTCATGCCATACCTTCCTCTGAATTTGAACCACTTCTGAGTGGAGACGGACCTCCATTCGGTGTTCGTCTAACCCACTCAGCTACAATAACCTTTCTTGTTGGGCAGGGCTGAGATCTAGGTCCAACTGAGCTGCCATCCTCAAGGTGTTGTATTTGAACTCAATTGACAGCAAAGCTCTCTTCCCATAGACCAGCTCATAAGGTGTGAAGCTGGTTGTGGTCTTCCAAGTGGTGTTGTAAGCCCAAGTGGCCTCAACCAGGCGATTTGCCCAATCTTTTCTACTGCTGCTCACCACCTTAGTCAAGATCCCTTCTAATGCTCTATTGGTGACTTCCACCTGCCCATTTGCTTGAGTATGATAGGGGCTGGAAGTCCTATGCTTGATTTTGTGATGAGCGAGTAGGTCTTCAATTAAGTTGGAGGTGAACTGGCTTCCTTGATCGGTGACTAGCTCTCTTGGGTAGCCAAATTTGTAGAAGATGTTTTCTCTTAAAAACTCAGCCACCTTTTCTTCTATCGCTGCTTTGATTGCCTTGGTTTCTGCCCACTTTGTCAGATAGTTTGTGCACACAATGATGTAAGACCTTTGCCTTGAAGGAGGATTGATAGGACCCACAAAATCCATACCCCACTTCTCAAATGGCTCAGGAGTCACTTGAGGTTGGAGAGGCATTTCGTCCCTTGGAGTCGGTTTCCCCATCCTTTGGCATCGGTCACATTGGCTGATATATCTTCTGACATCTTGATGAAGCGTGGGCCAATAGTAGCCTGCCTGTAGAATTTTGAAGGCAGTTCTTTTGGCTGCAAAATGTCCTCCACAAGGCCCGTCATGACAGGTTAGGAGGATATCAAAGACTTCCTCCTCCCTTACACAACGCCTTAAGATATGATCAGGGCCAAGATTGAACAGGTTGCCCCTGATCCAAGTGAATGAGGAACTCTTCCTTATGATTCTGCTCTTCTCTCTTGAGGATAGGTGCGGAGGGAACTGTGCTGAGACAAGGTAGTTTTCTATATCAGCAAACCATGGAGAGAGTACTGAGATAGCAAACAGATGTTCATCTGGCATCTGGTCATCCACTGTTCCATCCTCACCTCCAGATAAATCCAATCTAGACAAGAAGTCAGCAACAACATTTTCTTTACCTGGTTTGTCAACGATAGTCAAATCAAACTGTTGCAACAAAAGTAACCATCTAATAATACGAGCATTCACATCTGGTTTATTCATTAAATATCTAATTGCAGCATGATCAGTATGTACAAATGTTTGATAGCCAGTGATGTAGTGTCAGAATTTTTTCAGGGCATGGACCACGGCCAAGAATTCTTTCTCAGTTACAGTATAATTCAGTTCTGCCTTGGATAAGCTTTTGCTGATAAAGTATATGGCGTATGGAAGTTTTTGTTCAACTTGTCCTAAGGCTGCCCCTATGGCTTTGTTCGAGGCATCAGTGTGGATGTGGAAAGGTAGGACCCAATTTGGACCTCTCAAGATTGGGGCAGACACCAACTTATCCTTTAATTCATTCAGAGCCCTCTGACAATCGTCAGTCCATTTAAACTCAACATCTTTTGCTAAGAGGCCAAACAATGGCGAGGCTAGCTTGCTAAAGTCTTTAATGAATCTTCTATAATATCCTGCCAAGCCTAAGAAACTTCGAACATCTCTTACCTTCTGAGGGGGTGGAACCTTTTTTATGAGAGCAATTTTTTTATGATCCACCTGTAACCCTTGGCGAGAAATGGTATGTCCTATCACGGTCCCTTCAGTCATCAAGAATTCACATTTTTCAGGACTAAGGGACAGGTTCATCTCAATGCACTTGGTTAGGACTTTTCCCAGATTGGACAATGCTTCCTGGAAGTTGGACCCATAAGGAGTGAAGTCATCCATATAGATCTCCACCGAATCATGGACCAGCTCAGAAAAGATGCTCAAGACGACTCTCTGGAAGGTGGCAGGAGCGTTGCATAGCCCAAAGGGAAGAACTCGGTAAGCAAAGGTACCCCAAGGACAAGTGAAGGTGGTCTTATCTTGGTCTTCCGGGCTGATTTGGATATGATTATACCTGCTAAACCCATCTAGGAAAGAGAAAAAATTCTTTCCCGTCAGTCCATCCAACACTTGATCTATGAAGGAGAGAGGAAAGTGGTCTTTCTTGGTGGCTTTGTTCAGTTCTCGGTAGTCCACACAGATTCTCCAATTCCCGTTTTTCTTGGGAACCAACACCAGAGGGGACACCCATTCACTATCCGAGATGGGGTAAATGAATCCTGCATCCAATAGTTTTTGCAATTCTTCTTTGACAATGTCCTTAAGGGCTGGATTCATTCTCCTTTGGGGTTGCCTGACCGGTTTACAATCTTCTTTGATGTAGATGTGATGGGTACAGACCGAAGGATGGACTCCTTTCATCTCCTTATAGCTCCAAGCAAAAGCATCTATATGACTGGCCAACAGACTACACAACGCCTTTTCTTGGGAAGGAGATAGGGAGGAGCTGATATTTAACGTTCTCTCGGGGCCAAACTCCACATTTTTTACTCTGGGAGTGATTGGATTGGTCACACAAAGGTCCACTAAGGTGTTGGCTTGGGTATCCTCCACCAATTTCTCTAAGGACAATGCACTGGGAGGTGGATTCTGAATCAAGGTCTCAATCAAATCATCCTCGGTTTGAGGACCTCCCCTGGTGGTTTCTAGGGTGCACAAGGGTGCAGAGTACACCTCATCCTCTTCTCCTTCTTCCAACCAAAGTGGTAAGTCATGCTCTAATAGGGGTTGGGTAGGAGGGTATAGGACTAGCTGCTTGGACATAGGACCATTTTTGATGGTCATGTTTCCTACACAACAGCTTATGTAAGAATCCGCAGTGGCTAACCAAGGCCTTCCCAAAATAAGGGGGTATCCAGTAAGCTTTGCCTTTGGTTGAAGAACCAAGAAGTCTGCAGGGTACTCCCAAGAGTCAACAAAGACCAAGACATCCTCCACAATCCATTCGGGAGTCACGGTGGAGCGATCTGCTAGCTGCAGGACTGTCGAGGTCTTTCTTAAGGAACCCTGAAGGTTGAGTTTGAGCATGGTATCTCTGGTCATCACATTAATGGCAGCCCCTAAATCAATCAAAGTGTTGGGTATGATGGTGCCATTGATGTGGACATCAACTACAGGACTCCCAGGATCCAAATACTTTGGGCAGATTACTTGCCCCAACATAAGATCAGACAGTTGTCCTATGACATTGATGGTTGAGGCATCTCTTTTTCGCCTACCTGGGTGTCTGAAACACTTTTCCTTAACCATTTTGTTGTATATCGGTACATCTTTGATGGCCTGGAGAAGGGATATTTTCACACACAACTGTTTGAGTTCTCCCAGAAGCTCATCCTCCTCTGGTTTGGGTTGTGTGGTTGCTGTTAGTCTCTCAGGAAAGGGTGGAATGGATTTTGGTTCACTTTCCTTTTTATCTTCCTCGTCCTCTGGGGGAGGAGGTTGGCGATCCGGAAGCGTCTTTCCAGATCACAGGTTGATCTCCTGGATCTCCACAACATAGGTAGGGCATGATGTTTCCCCAGTATATACCTGCTGGGCCTGTCGGTTGTTGGGGTTCGGGTTCGGTTGGGCAGGAATTTGGGGTTGTCTTGGAGGAGTAGGAGGTAATGGTTGTGGTTGAGCTGGTGGTGGCGGCAAAATGGCGGGAGGAGTGTTGTACTGGGGCCTCCACCCCGGTTGAGGGGCATTCCACTGAGGCTGCGGCTGGACATGTGAGTGAAATGAATGAGTAGTGGGCTGAGTATGGTATTGAGGTGGGTAAGACCATGGAGGAGGCACAGACCAGGAAGGATGAGCAGGGGGACCCCAGGAAGGCATAGGAGTAGATTGGTTGGGGCTATAATAAGCTTGGGATGTCCCTTGCATCCCCTTTTGGTAAGGTCTAGGTCCATGTGGCCTCCTTTGGTTGAGGAAGTAGAGAGGTTAAGTGGGTGCCTCTGTTCCTTGGTACATGGCTTTAAGCCCAGGTAAGGTTGGGCATTGGTTTGTGGGGTGGTCCTCCTCACAAACGAAACATACCTCTACCGAATGTAATGGGCACTCGTTCTTAGGGTGCTTCCTTGTACACCTAGGGCAGAAGATAGCCAAAGCCCTCTCAGCTTCCTCTTTCTTCTACTGGATTCGGAATGTATCAAGTTGCATGGCAATGGTCTGTCTCACCTCACTCTTGAGGTCCTCTAACTGATTTGCAAACTCATGTTTGGAGAAAGGAATACTAGCTGAAAGTTGGTTTCCTCTACCTCTTTTCTGGGCTGCCCTAGAGTGGTTTCTAAACACAGTGTTTATATCCTCATAAGGTAGTTGGTAAATATCTCCTCCAGCTAGCATGTGAAGGGTATCTAAAAGGTCTTCAGTGACTCCTCAGAGCAGGACCAACTTGAGAGATTCAGGGTCAAGTGTGCACCTGGCCCGTTTATAGCTAAGTTGGAACCTTTCCTCGTAATCTTCTAAAGACTCATCATTTCCCATGGTCATCCGAAAGATTTCTCCCTTGGCTTCCTTGGACCTACAGTAGTCCTGGTATTTGGTATTGAAAGCTTGCTGCATCTAAGCCCAAGTGGTGATACTATTCCCAGGTAAGCCCATGAACTAGCGTAATGCTGCATCGTTGAGGGTAGAGGGAAAGAGTTTCATTTTTTGCTCATCTTCGGTATAGTCATAGGTTCGACAAAGGACAACAAACTCAAACAGGAAGGTATCAGGGTCTTCAGTAGTCAGTCCATGGAAGTGAGGTAAAGCGGAGGGGCTTATGTTTTTCATTTTCATGTCTCCATTGGTCTCTCGGATGGGAAAGGCACCTTCTATTCTCTCATCTTCTCTTCTATTGTCAGCCATGGCTTCAGATGGAGTGTTCTCTAACTCTTCTTCTGTTATAGGATCTTCGTATATCTCAGGAGGCTCGCCTATAGGTTCTTCTGGATCACTGTCACCAAAGAAGAGAGAAGGGTGACTCAGTGAAGTGGTGGGGGTGTTGGGTAAGAATTTGCATGTTTTATCTCGATTTCTACGAGGCATGAAATGGAAAGACTTTTGATTGCTTTTGTTTTTTTTTTCTGGTACCTGCAAAACTAAAATAGATTGAACTGCAACTAACTATCTTGCTGAAATGGAAATGCAGAATTGAAATGAAAGCATGAAAGGACTAATCTAATTTGCTCAAATGAAATTGCAGGAATGAAATGCTAGGCTACGCTTGCGGAATTGAAATGCTAATCTACACTTGCAGAAATTAAATGGCGGAATGCTAATCTATGAAAGCAGGAAATTTCTACGCTACTTTTGCGGAAAGGAAATTTCAGAATGGAAATGAAATAAACTACTTAGCAGAAGGCGAGAGTAGGAAAATAGAAGAAAAGCAACAATCACCAATACTCTGACGCTTCCCCGGCAACGGCGCCAAAAAGATGGTGAGCCCCAGTATTGTAGCAATAATGCTACAACTCCTCGAACTCCCTTCTTTAATTTTATCAACCCGGTAGTTCATAACAAACTTGGAAGCGACGGTGCTGTATGCACAAGTACTAGCTCTTGCCGCAGCTGTCACTTGGTCAGCTGGCACAAGTCTGCTAGGGGCTTAAGCCAACTTCTATGAGCTCTTAAAAGAAGCTTTTTAACTAATGGATGAAAGCTAACTCAAAGGAAGCTAATCTACTTGCGGAAAGAAACTGAAAGCCAAAAAGAAACACAAACCCTAGCAAACCCTAATTCTACCAGCTAGTCCGACTGATGCAAATATGAGAATGAAAACTACAGAGAGAGATTCCATTACTTCTATGAAGGTAAGATACATGTGTCTAGACTACCTCTACCTGAAGAAAACATCTTTTTGTATTTTTGAATAAGTTATTAGAATTATCATGCATGTGCTTTTAACTGGCTTTTTACTGTGCAGAGGTGGATCAAGGAGGAGAAATTCTTGGAAGAGGTCGGGAAGCTTCAGAGAGGGCCTAAGGAGTCCCTAACACCCTTCCAGAGAGTTTCACAAAGTTTGTCTACCAAGAAACCTCATTTGTGAGCTTCTACAGGAAGTCTGCAGGGGTTCTACAGGATGTTTCAGGGATTTCTACAGGATGTTCAGAATTTCTACAGGATGTTCTAAGGTTGGGTTTTGGATGATGGGTGAGTGAAAGAGGATGCATGAATGGATAGGCGGGTAGGGTAGGGGTCTGAAATAACTCGGTGGCCGAGGGATGAAGTGATAAAAGGGTGTGGAAAGCTAGCTTGTCTTAAAGAGGGCTGAGGCAATGGAAGGGCAAGAAGGTAGGGTGACGTGGGCAAAAGAGTAGTTGTGAGATGACGGATCTAACTTGGAGATGGAGCAGTTGGCTTGGACGAAGCTTAGATGGACGAGAGAGTGATGGAGATGCACCGCACAGTGTATACTTAACCAAATCAACCACGTCCTGCACACAATCAAAATATTAACTAATCTATCCTAACTGTTAATGAAACCAATGAACATCAACGTTATTTCTAAAGAGAACCATGTACAACACTGAAGCAAAGAAACATTCCAAGAGGTCTGAACGCATGAATAACTCCTACAAATGAAAACATTGCACCAAAGATTGCATGGGTAAGCAAACTAGTGTTTTTGTTGGGCAGCACTGTCTGCAATTCCAGCCCCTAGGAAGAGGTGAAAATGAGAGTGCAGGCAACCCTTTTCTGGAGCTCCTATCAATTCTTATCTCATTACTTTATTCTAGATATCTGAAGCAACTCTACTTTTCAACAATGACCTACTTAACCACACAACGAAATCGAACTCAACAAACTGCGTTTCAAATGCATACAAGGAAAATCATAATGTTGAAAGGAAAGATATCAATACAAAGAAGAAGGCCCTAGGCTCTCAGGTTGGGCCCAACCCCGAGAGCTATAGCTCCTCTAGAAACTCAGAGCTGAGATCAAATCTGACTGCTTCCCATTAAAAAATAATAATCATAAGTCAAGAGTCATGCCAATAATGGCTACAAAAGAACAAAACAAAGCTGGTAGCTTGTAGTGCAGAATGTGCAAAAGTTTTTCCAATAGTCCCCCTCGAAGGCTGAAGCCCTCACATTTATACACCACGAGGCCCTAGATGGCCTCCTAAATCCATGGGACTTGGCTGACCAAACTGGGAGTGAACAGCTGCTTCCATAAAATCTGTTTGGCTGCCTTCTAGATCCGGTTTTGGTGGCCTTTGGAGCTCGGAGTTGGGGGTGAAGATCCCGAGGGAGGCTATTTAATGCCATAGACAACCCCCCTACGAATCCTCAACCCAATCTTGGTTGTCTCCTAGCCCTTGTCTGCTTCGTTTTGCTCCACATGTGTCAAAAAATCCTGAAATCACGTGTTAGCCACCTAGGAATAGTGACTACCCTTATTCGTACAAATGACATAAACATACTAAAAAATGATGTGGAAGTTATGAAAAATGAAGGATTGAGCAAAGGTAGTTAGGCCAAATGAGCCCAAAATGTTACCAAATTTGGGGCTCATCAGTAAGCGTCATTCGTCCCAGCATTAGTCCTTATTCATCGCCGGTGGTCATGGTGCTCAAGAAAGATGGGGAATGGCATATGTGTCCAGACTTTAGGGCCCTCAATAAGTTGAAGGTCAAAGATAAATTTCCCATCCCGATTGTCGATGATTTGCTGGATGAACTAAATGAGGCTCAATTCTTTACTAAGCTGGACCTTTGCTCAGGCTACCACCAAATTCGCATGAAAGAAGTAGACATTCCAAAGACTACTTTTTGAACTCATGAAGGCCATTATGAGTTCCTAGTCATGCCATTTGGTCTTTGTAATGCCCCATCCACTTTTCAGAGCCTTATGATCACCTTCTCAAACCATACCTCAGAACATTTGTCCTTGTTTGCTTTGATGACATCCTCATCTACAGTCGCACCTTAGCCACACATCTTCAGTAGATCTACTCTTGCAATTGCTCCACAAGCATAAATTATTTGTCAAGATGTCTAAGTGCTCGTTTGGCATGAAAGAATTTGAGTATTTGGGCCACATTGTGGGGCGTGAAGGTGTCAGGGTGGACCCCAAAAGGATCCAAGCAATGCAGGATTGGCCTCAACCAAAGACCTTGAAGAGCTTGAGAGGATTTTTGGGTCTCATAGGCTACTATCGCAAATTTGTCCACAATTATGGTCACATTCCTAGGCCCCTCACTCAAATCCTCAAGAAAAAATCATTCCTATGGAATGATGAAGCACAACAGACCTTTACAACTCTCAAACATGCCATGTGTTCCACTCCAGTCTTAGCACTACCCGACTTCACCAAATCTTTTGTGATTGAATGTGATGCTTCTGGTATGGGTATTGGGGCAGTCTTAATCTAGGAAGGTCGACCCTTGGCCTTCATGAGCCAAAAACTAAGAGGGAAGAATATGGGACAATCTACCTATGAGAAGGAGATGATGGCCATCTTACATGTTGTAGATACCTGGCGACCATACTTATTGGGGTGACATTTCCAAATCCACACAGACCATCAAAGCCTTGAATATTTTTTGGAGCAACGCCTATCCTCACCACAACAAAATAAATGGATTTCCAAAATGCTGGGATATGATTATGAAATAATTTACAAGAAAGGGCATGAAAATATTATAGCAGATGCATTATCCTGCCAATTTGAGGAGGAAAGTACCCTGCTCGCCATTTCCCTTCCCCTTCTAGAATGGATTGAAGAGGCTCGCAAGGAATGGTTTTCACATCCCTGGCTCTCCCAACTCATTAATCAATTGGAGATGGATCCAAATTCCACAGCGGGCTACTCGTGGCAGGATGAGATTCTTCGCTACAAGGACAGAGTCGTGATATCACCAACATCCACACTCAAAAGCCACATTTTGGCGGAGTTACACTCATCTCCCACTGTAGGACATTCAGGCTTTCAGAAGACGTATTCTCATACTCGAAGATGAT
Source organism: Pinus tabuliformis (assembly GCA_031772625.1). Classification (NCBI taxonomy): domain Eukaryota; kingdom Viridiplantae; phylum Streptophyta; class Pinopsida; order Pinales; family Pinaceae; genus Pinus; species Pinus tabuliformis. Next base: position 2,003,406,176 of record CM062817.1, read on the forward strand.
TTTTTTGGATAGGCATGAAAAAGGACATTCTTACTTTTGTAACTAAATGCGACATCTATCAGCACCACAAAGGAGAAATAGTCAAATCCCTAGGCACATTACAGCCATTGCCCATCCCGGCCTCAATCTGGACGGAGGTTTCTATGGATTTAATTACAGGTCTTCTAAAGTCAGGAAACAAGTCAGTCATCATGGTGGTTGTGGATAAACTTTCTAAGTATGCTCGTTTTTGTTCCCTACCCCACCCTTTTACACCGACTTTGGTTGCTCAATCTTTCATGGATCAGATCTTCAAATTGCATGGCATGCCCACTTCCATTGTGTCTGATCGTGACCCGATCTTCACCAGTAACTTTTGGCAAGAACTCTTCCGACTACAAGGTACCCAACTACAACTCAGTACTTCCTATCATCCACAAAATGATGGTCAAAATGAAGAAGTCAACAAATGTCTGGAGACCTACCTTAGGTGTTTCACTTCAAAAAAGCAACATCTCTGGGTATAGTGGTTACCTCTAGCCGAATAACACCAACTATCATGCCACCACCAAAATGACTCCATATGAAGCATTTTATGGTCAACTCCCTCATTCCCCTACTTCTTATATCAAGGGATGCTCAAAGGTACAAGCAGTGGATCAACTCTTACAAAACCGCACAACCATGCTAGCCCACCTTAGAGAGAATCTTCATCAAGCCCAAAACCACATGAAGCAATAGGCAGATCAGCATCACTCAGAATGCTAATTTCAAGGATGGGATTAGGTATTTTTGAGGCTACAACCATATAAGCAAACATCACTCAAAGACAAGGGTTCTCATAAATTATCTCCAAAATTCTATGGACCGTATCAAGTACTTCAGCGCATTGGAGAAGTCGCCTACAAATTAGCTTTGCCACCCACTGCAAAAATCCATCCAGTATTCCATGTCTCATGCCTCAAGAAAGTGATTGGGAACCATTGCATAATTCAAACCAGTCTACCTAAAGTGGATGATGAAGGGTCAATCTGACTCCAACTTGAATAGGTTCTTGACACATGAGAATAGCACCTACGTGGCCGCACGATCAAGGAAGTCCTCGCCAAGTGGAAAGACACCTCTCCGGAAGATGCAACCTGGGAACCAGCTACTATCCTTCAGCAATTTCCACAACTTTAGCCTTGAGGACAAGGCTATTCTTATGGGGGAGGGCATGTTAGGGTCCAACCCTAACCCCCTTATTTATGTAATAGGATCGAGTCTTAGTTATAGTTTAGTAAAGAGTCAATAAAGCCCATATTAATAATTGTAATTGGTTAACCCACAATTAATGAAGGGACCACAGTTACTTGCAAATGGGCCATGGTATTAGATAGATGGTATTAATAATAACCATGGTATTGCCCCATGGTATTGCATGTATGAATCCTATATAAATGATAGAGACTCCCCTAAAGGAGCATCATGTCTTATTTTGTAATCGCGCTCAGCTCTATTGGAGGTTGCCCCTCGAAGAGGCAAGTGAACATTGCTTTCTGAATAATAAAATACTTGTTTTTATTTCTCATTGTTCTATGTTCTGGTTATATTTATTCGCATATTTGGTATTCTGGTATTGTCTTGCAGGTTAGGAGCATAACATTAGGGTTTCCCTTCTTCTTGCTCACTATGTCCAAAATATAATTCTCACTTGAAAATGATACGGAAATCAATCCAACATTATGGATGGGATTCCTATCCCAAACAATGTGAGGTCTCAATAGGACTTCATCTAGGGTATATCCCCTAGTTGTTGGTAGTGAATTTTTCCCTGTCGGCCATTTTTGGTGCTAGAAATAGGGTCACCATTGCATGGTTAGTGGGTTCTCTCACTCTTATCATTTTGAAACATCTTGTTAAGATAACAATCAACCTATTTCCCGTCAATATAACCATGATACATTAAAATATCCTAATATTGAAGATTTACCTCCTCCCAATAGTCTTGAACAATTATACAAGATCACATAAGAAGATCTAATATCTCTCAGACCTTTTACTCGATCTTATGCAAAATAGATCAGTACACTCTCTGTTTCTGGTCTTCTACCCCACAGGCGTGTAGTAAGAAGACCAATGACTGATCATGGTGTACTAGTAGATTTGTTTGAATAATCGGTGTGCACATATTTAGTTGAAAAAGTAGAATATATTGAAAAGTGTCATTTATTTGGTCCCTTTGATGAGGAAGACGAGGGGTCAAAACATGGTGAAAATATAGAAGGTGATGAAGAACATACCGATTCAAAAGGTGGAGACAAGCATGTAGAAAAAATATGGTCGGTAACCAACTGGTATGGATGGATCAACGGGATTTGAACTTCAAGTTCACTTACATGATTTGCCTCAATGTTAAGAAAATTTGCTTCTGAAATGGACCGAGGTAAATTAACATTCACAGAAGATCATATTCAAAATTTCTATATGTCCTTAAGATTAATGAGTGTTTAATATAAGGATGTGGCATGTAAATTATTTTCTGACGCTTTTGAGAATAAAGCTTCCACCTAGCATTATAATCTTCGGGTGGTTTCCATTATAAATTGGGAGCAATTTCAAAATGTGTTTATGGATAAGTTTGGAGAAGAGAAAATTTCATCTACACTATTAAAAGATCTAAGTGTTTTGAAAATGGAGAAAAAATAGAAAGTTAAATATTTTGACGAACGCTTCACTATGAAATTGAATAAATTCATCGCCAATGTACACCCTCATTATTCAATAGCTATTTCATATTATACATTAGCCCTACATTCTAACATAGTAATGTTTGTGAAAAGCGATAATAAGGCAGTCAAAAAATGCATGCTCTCTATTGGTGTACATCACATACAAGAAGATTTGAAGGCTAGTGGGAAGAAGCCTCAGGAAACTGTGAATAAACATGCTTAGAAAGAGGCTAGTGACCTAGTGAGTGTCATTAAAATGATGAAGAAGTTAATCAATGAAGTTACAGATTTGAAGAATAGTGTTGGGGAAAGTTCTTCAAGCAATAGATATTTCAAATTCTTTTTTAAGCGTAAAAACAACCCCCTAGCTAAATCTACCTAGAAATCTAGTGTAAACATGAATGTTGAGGAGCTTGGGTTGGATAATTTCTATTTGGATCATCAAGCAAGTAACTTGGAGAAAACTTGTGTATTTGGTAATAAATAAATTGTTGGATGATAAATCCATTGAAGATCAATCTGAACAACAGGTGGAAGAAGAATCCAACCCTGCAAATGATAACTCTAATGTAGGATCAACTATGCTATTGTTGGATGTAGTGGTTGACAAAGAGTAAAAAACAATCAAATAAGTTTCAGTTGGAGAAAGGCCTCCAAATCTTACAACATACGAAGTAAAAGGCTAGTAGATTGAATCTAATCCTCAACCATAGGGTAAAGATTTATTGAGACAGATACTTCCTACAAGGAACAATAATCAAAATTCACCTTCTCAACCTAAAAGAAGTCAACAAACCAAAGATGCATACAAAAATACTAGAGAAAATGTAACACTCTATGAGATGGGTCAAATTCCTTAACAAAGAGAGTTAATAATCCAAACATTCAACTTGACATTTGTGTCGAGTATGTTTGGTTATGCATCCGCCAATTCTGGCAATACCACATCAGTTGCTCGAACCAAGGCTACATAAACCAACAAGGTTATAATTAATGCAACGAGTATTGGAGTTCATTCTAGATCACAAAATTTAACTTTTCTATTTACTTTTGAGATATTTAATCATAATGTTCATAATTGTTTAGTATATTTTGGTGCTTCAACTAATGTTATCCCATGGTCAATTTGTAATAAAATAAACACCACACCCAAGAAAAAAATTCCAAAATTACACAACTAGATAGGACTAAATTACAAGTAACTGGTGAACTCAATAATGTACTCATTCGATTATCATCAAATCCGATGGTTGTCCAAGCTATCGATATAGTGGTGGTTGACATTCCTGAAGCCTGTGGTATTCTTTTGAGTGGATATTGGTCAAAGAAACTTCAGGGATAATTTAATATTGATTGGTCTCACCTGTGGCTCACATTCAAAGGAAACAATAATCAAATAAGAATTGATAGTGAGCCACACATGAAGTATATCGTGAGAGAATTAGAAGGACCCAACATGCCCATCAATTTTTCTCAGGATATTGTGGGAAATTTATTTTTGGAATCAAATATTGGTTGCTACACAACATATCCATCATCGAAACTTTCAAGAAGATAGTCTGAACTCCTTCCCTGTAATCTCACTGTTGCAAATGAAAAACATATTATATATGGGAATAGGCTTAGTGAAGATAATAACAATGATGTAAATAATAATAGTATTTGGACTCTATATTATAGCGGATCTAAAACAAAAGATGGAGTTGGTGCAGGTTGCATCTTGGTGGACCCAAAAAATAAGATGCTCATCTCATCTCACCTAGAATTCAAATGTGCAAGGAGATAGATTTTGTTGAAAATAGCAACAAGAAATGATAAAAATAGAATCCATAATATTCCAATTTTAATTTTTCCTTGAATTAAATTGAGAATCAAAATTCGAATTTAGTCTCACCAACTGCTTGAAAAATAATTAATTAATTCATCTTGGATTAATTAGTTGGAGAAATTCAAGCTAGAAGTCCTTGTGAAGTCATGCAACAGTTATCCCTTAAATTAAGGAGATTATCCCTTAATTAAGGAGATAAGATTGAGTTGTATTTGAGTTGTAATTAGTTAGCCTAGCTAACTGAGTTATGTCCAGTTAGATTAGTTCCAAACTATTTGAGAAACTAGTTGTGAGTTCAGTCAGATAATGCATGCATCCATCGAACTAGTGTACTCCAAATAATTGAAGATTCTTTCATAAATAACTCATGCATGTCTATTCGGAGAAAGACCCAGTTGAGATTAAAGACAGGGACATTGTACTATCAGTTGCATGAGTTTTCCTATAAAGGAAACTCATCCATGCAGAAGGTGAATGTTCCTTCAGGATTGCGAAGCTTTAGAGGGTGTAAGATCAGTGTGAGTGATCAGTGTTTCACATGGTAACAGTCGGATCACCCAAGAAAAGCTGTACAAGGAAATAGGAGCTTGGAGGGTAGAGGAGAAGGCTTGTGAGAATATTTGATTGCCTATGAGCATCGAGGAGGATTGTACTGAGAGCTAGCTAGCTGTGAGAGCTAAGGCTTTGTATAATTCTGATGTATTTCCACCTTGTATGATAATACAGATAGTGGGGCTATTAGCTGAGGCTTTCCCCTGAGAATTTTATGTGTTTCATGTGTGATTGAATCTTATTCTCTGTGATATGTGTTATGTTTGATCTTGCTCAAAATTGATTAAGCTTCCGCAAGTTTGATTGTAGAAGTAGCTTAGTACATTGCATAATCAGTTTAATCTACAATGAGAATTTCTACAGATTCAAGTATGCAAAGTCTTTTCAAGAATTTGATAATGAGATTCCACATCTTGAGGGGGAGATCCCTAAACTAGATCAATTTCTGGAATCACCTTCTAAGGCACTCTCCCCCCCTCATGAAGCTCAAACAATTATCAAGAAAATACTTTGAGTGATGTCATTAAGAGAATTGGAAGGCTAAATCCTGATTCAATCCCCTCTTAGTGAATTGAAAAACCTGGGACATATTAGAAAGGTCCTCCAAAATGTCTCGCAAAGACACTTGAAAGTGTTCGCCTTGATGAGATTGGAAAGACAAGAACAAGAATCTTTGCTAGACACAATGGAGGTGATGTAGACAATTCTGATTCACCTATTGATTTGGATGTTTCTTATGATTGTGAATTAAATTTGTCTATATATTTCGAACCAAATTCCTTCAAAGAAGTCGCTTCTCATGATAAATGGAAATAAGTGATTCAAAAAGAATATGATGCTTTGATAAAGAATGGCACCTGGAACCTGGTTGATCCACCATTGGGAACCAAACCAATTGGTTGCATGTGGTTCTTCAAGAAAAATTATAAAGCATATGGCTAACTTGAAAAGCATAAAGATATGTTTGTGGAAGAAGGCTTTTCACAAAAGGAAGGGGTCAATTATAAGGACACTTTCTTCCCTATAGAAAAATGGGCTACCATCCAGACTCTCTTTTCCTTGGCAGCTGAGAACAGTTGGAAAGCCCATCAAATGGATGTAAAAACTGATTTCTTGAATGGATATCTGAAAGAGAATGTTTTTATGTCTCAACACGAAGGATTTGTTGTGAAGGTTTGGGAGCATAAAGTATGTAAGCTTCTAAAATCCTCGTATGGCCTCAAATGAGCACCGCGAGCCTAGTACAAGAAATTGACTGAGCATCTTTTGAAACTCAATTTCAAACACTATGATCTTGATTATGCCACTTTGTTTGTCAAGAAGTTTGAAATATTTAGGAAGATGCTTGGACTCACCAACGTCCCTTTGGATTAAGGTGGGGAATACTGACACCTAATCATAAGGGATTTGGAAATTAATGTATATATTTAATGAAAATCATCAATTCATTCGGTGTTACATACCTGGCTTGACAACAGGAAAGGTACAAGGATCAACATGACAAGAATTGAACAAAGAAATCATTTAATGTGGGAGACAAAGTTTAGGTATAGTTGAATAAGGAAATACTACGAGGTATTCATAAGGAGATCAAGGGTCTATGGTATGTTACTTTTGAAGTATTGGAGAAGGTGGGAGATAAATCTTACAGACTCAATTCACCTTTATAAATGCACATTTACTCAATGATGAATGTGGAGAATTTGAAACACTGTGATCCTTTCTTGTTGGATCAGGAAGGGGAGTAGGCCCAACCTACCATAGAGGACGTAAGCCCAAATACACAGGTGGAGTTGGTAGAAGACAGAGTTTTGCGGAAGAATTTTATAACTACAAGATAGGGATAGTATAAAATTTAGAAAATTGGGTTGAAAGGACAAGTTCTAGGCAAAGCAAAATGGTGCTCCAGGAGAAGGAAGGGGAAACTTTTCCTCACCTCATTCAACATAAATTTTGGGGACCAAAATCCTCCCTAAATGGGGAGTTATGATCGTCATTCTATTATCATGCCATTTTTCACCTATATCAAATACTTTTTGGGCAGAAAATTGGAGGAATTGTCTTGTAGGGCCCATTTTAGTGGCAGGGCCTAGTTTGGACAATTGGGGTATGGAACCTTGTGAAATCGTTATAACAGGAAAGGTTGGAAGGGATTATAAAAGGATGCATATGGGAAGGGAAAAGAGTCTTTTGGTCCTTTATTTGGAGTTACGAGCCCTTAGATCTTAGCTTTTGCCTTTGAGTGTAAGAGAAAGGCAAATGAATTTGGTTTATCCCTAGAGTTAATCAAATGTCCGAGTTGATTCTTGCTTCCTTAATATTTAGTGTTATGTTGTATATTTTTTATTGTGTATTAATGGATTATTTGCTGAAGTTCATATATGAAGCATTATATAGATATGTGGTCAAAATGGGATAAATATATGAAGCATTATATAGATGTGTGGTCCAAATGGGATAATGAAGTGTTGTATGTATCTTTATTGTTGAATCTTGTACGTTAAAGTTGAATGTGTTTATGGAAATGCTTTCTTGAGTATACTTTGATATGAATCTAATAATTTAGAATAGCCTTATAAAGAACTTTGTTATTTTGTTTTTGCAATTCAAATAAGACCATCTCCATTTCCTAGAAATTGAAAATATTGATATTTATGGGCTAGTTGTTCACCATAATTTAAAGCCTCAAGTTAATAAAACCCTTTTCATAAAGTTTGACAAATTTTATATTTTTAAATAACTATTTTATACAATTTGTTTGTTATTCTATTCTATTTGTTTGTTTTTGCACAGACAAAATAAAAGAACGTTATTCCATTCCCACAAAAACACAAAAATTAATGTGGTTAGGTTTCATGTTTCAAAATTCTAATAATTAAACCCTTTTAAAATGAAGTTAAACCAATTACAAATAAAATTCCATAATAGAAATTCTCATTAATCAAATATAACTATAATCTTCTATGAAAAATGGTCCATTTATTAGCTATAGTGAGTGAAGGTGGGGTGGTGGAGATGGTTTGAATCTCATGCTATGACATGTTTGTATGCAATGCAATTATCTACCTTGATTGCTTGAATCTCATGCTATGACATGTTTGTATGCAACGCAATTATCTACCTTGATTGTTTGAATCTCATACTATGACATGTTAATGAAAAAATGGATACCTCCAATATTTAATGAAAGTAGGGGTTTTTAAATTAGGAAGGTGTATTGGGTTCATATTGGTAGGGGGTTAAATAATGTGTTTTTTAGAGGCAATGTACGGGTAATGGTAGATGGTAGATGTTGTTTGTGTACGGGCTTTTTACAAAACAAAAAATTAGCTGGTAATGGTAGATGTTGTTTGTGTACAGGCTTTTTACAAAACAAAAAATTAGCTGGTAATGATAGATGTTGTTTGTGTACAGGCTTTTTGAAAAACAAAAAATTAATTAGCTGGTAGTGGTAGATGTTGTTTATTTATCATATTAAAAGATAAATAAAAACTAACGGGATTAAAAAATAAATAAAAACAATTTGATGTTGTTTATTTACGGGATTAAAAAATAAATAAAAACAATGCGATGTTGTTTATTTAGGGGATTAAAAAATAAATAAAAACTATGTGGACGGAGCCGACGCGATGACCAGAGAGCAAACAAAATTCTTTCATGTGCTTTCACAATTGGGTATAAATATGGTTCTCACGTCTCGATCTTGCAAAGTTAAATGACAAAGAGCAAGAGCGAGCACCCGCATAGGAGGAGTTGTGAGTTGTCACGAAGATCTGGGTTTAATTGGGCTCTGTGGTTTAACTTACTTGGAACGCATAGGAGTTGTGAGTTGTCACGAAGATCTGGGTTTAATTGGGCTCTGTGGTTTAACTTACTTGGAACGAATTGAATTGAATTAATTCTGTAAGGGGATTCAATGGCCACACAACATTCTGCTGCTTCTGCTTCTGCTTCTGATGATGTCGATGTGTTTGTGAAGAATTATTACAAAGATCTTGTTCTGTCACCGCAATCGCTATACGGATTTTATAAGGATTGCAGCACAGTTGGTCGCCCAGACTCCAATGGAAAATTGCTCTCAGTAACAACTGTGGAGGCTATCAATCACCTGATAACGTCTACGGACTACAGTGCGTTAAATGTGGAGATCAAGGCAGTTGATTCCCAGGCGTCATATTACAATGGAGTAATAGTTTGTGTAAGTGGATCAATTACCTTTAAGAACAGCAGTGGAACGCGAACCTCTTTCACTCAGATCTTTTTCCTGGCTCCTCAGGAAAGGGGGGGCTACTTTGTATTGAATGATGTGGTTAGATACAAGTTGGATGAAAAGAAAAATTTTGTTGAATATTCCATCAAACCAAATCCCAATCCCAATCCCGTCTCAGAGCCAGAGCCAGTTGTTAACTTTCAACCATTGGCTGAAGCTCAAGCTGGGAATGGTGCGATTGAGGAGATTGTTCCTGTTGCTGCTGATGGGGTTCACGAAAATGACATGCCGCAGAGTGAAGTCCCACAAGAATCAGCAATTGAACATTTTCAGAAGAAGAAGGAAACTCCAGTTGCAGTTCAAGAAGAAGAAACTCCAGTTGTAGTTCAAGAAACTCCAGTTGCAGTTCAAGAAGAAGAAACTCCAGTTGTAGTTCAAGAAACTCCAGTTGCAGTTCAAGAAGAAGATGCAGATGCAGCTCAGAATGGAGGGCCAGCTAAAACTCCAGTTGTAGTTCAAGAAGCACCCAAAGAGTCCTATGCTTCAATTCTTAAGAAAAATGCAGCACAACAACCGACTGTTGCAATTAAGAAACCACCTCTTGTGAGAACCATAACCAGAACCAGGGCTCAGCCAAATTCTGCTCAACTTTCACCAAATTCTAATTCTACTCCTGTCAATACGCCAGCTAATTACAGCACTGCAGGTGGAAACGGTAAATGCTCTGTTTTTATCGACAACTTACCTCTGAATATTACTCCTCCCCAGGTTGAAGAAGAGTTGGAGAAGTTTGGGGCCGTAAAACCTTGTGGCGTTCAAGTTAGGAGTAGGCCAGGAGGTCGACCTTGTTTTGGTTTTGTAGAATTTGTAGAAGCAGCTTCAGTCCAAACTGCACTACAGTCTTCCCCTATTCTAATTCGAGGATGTAAAGTATCTGTCAGCCAAAATGAAAAACCAACTGGCAAGTCCACTCCTTTCAGATTCAGTGGTAGTAATTACAACATTGCAAAAGGAACTGGCCAGTGTTCTGTTTTTGTCAACAACTTGGCTGCAAAAATTACCCCTTCCCAACTCGAGGAAGAGATGAAAAAGTTTGGCGCAATAAAGCCTTCTGGTGTCCAAGTTAGGAACAGGCCAGGAGCCCAAGCCTGTTATGGGTTTGTGGAGTTTAAAGAAGCAGTTTCGGCACAAACTGCTATACAAGCATCTCCTATTCTAATCAATCATCGTCGAGTATATATATATAAGCGAGAGAATGGCCAAAAATAGTATAGGGAGAAGTGATTTTGCAAACAACAACAGAGCTGTAGGAGGTTCCTTCCCTGCACGTCAAACAATGGCTACATAGTGTAATAATAATTACTTTTATTTATGAATTTTATTTTATTTGATGGTGAGACAAATGTTGAAGTGAAGTGAAGTGAAGGGAAGGGTAAATGAAAAGTTAAATAAAAATTATTAATAATAAAATATACGATTTATTTATATAGTTCAAAAAAAAATTAAAAGAAATTTGATTTTATTATAATTCTTTTCCGCGCAGCCAGTTGGATTGATAGGTCTGAACATTTGGAGCGGAAGCTATTTTTCACATCTCCTCAAGACGACCACTGTGCCAATGCATCCGTGGATGCCGGTCACTGCAATTTTTATTTAATTATTTTACATTTTACAATTTATATTCAATTTCAATTTTTAAAATAATACAATTATAGAATTACTATATAAAGTATCAAATAACATATTATGTCATATAAAAAATAATATATGAAATACAAAATTACATTATATAAAAAATAATATCATTTAATATATATTAACTACATTTCCTAAACTATTTATATTAATATATTATTAATCATATTTTAATTTTGATTCCAGAATTTCACTTTCAATTATACTCATTTATATTATTTTTCATGTGAGAATCTGTATTGTTAAATGCTTGAGATCACATGCTATCTCTAATTAAAACTATGACAACTTTAGTCAACATACATGTGGACTAGACTCAAATCCAATTCCCACCAAATTCTCACAAAATGAAATGTTCCATTATTTTTCATTGGTTATGTTGCAAATCATTCAAGAAAGATATGAATTCATTATGATTTTCGTGCCTTGTTGCACAAACTAGCAAGCCTTGTAGAGAGGCAAAAACTAGAGGGCACAACAACACCTTAATGCTATACATATTACATTAAAACGTTTATAAAATATATCAAAAATAAAAATATCAAATGCATATATTCTATATAGATAAATGTAAAATTTATCTTAATTTAATTTAAAAAATGTCAAAATCTTTTCATATGCAAACCTTTCTTAAATTTAAATTTTGCACTTGAAAAGAGGATTACATCGTGAGAGGTTTGTTCCCTCATTATGTTTGGTAGATTCCAAATTTAGATGGATCTATATTGATTTTTTATTGTCTTGTCATATTTATTTGTTTGTGAATGCATTTTAATGTTTAAAATTAATATCTATGATTTTAAAATTAAGAAATTTATATGCGTTTAGTTCATTTTACTCATATACAATGATAAGTTTGAACTCCTTTTTTGTTATATGTCATCATAGTTTGTGATGATTGTGGTATATCATTTAGTTTGAACATGTTATGCATAAAAATATGACCAACCATGGAAGCTTTGAAATGGTGTTCGAGTCTGCAAAAATGATCATATATGTGGATCGGCACCCCTACCCGCTCGGCCTCTCTGCATCTGTATCGTTTTCCAAAGCCTCCTTTCAACTTAAGATACAAAGGAGAATTGGTGATCTCAAGAGAACTATCTATGATTCCCTCCCTATTAGAATATCATGTATGACTTCTCGAAGTCCATGGTGATGGGACCTAGTGTGTGCAGTGATTAAAACACCAAAACAATGTCACAAAATCCCATTTCAATGGAAAACATGTATGATTTCAAAGAGTACTTACCAATTTGAAGGCACATTTTTTCACAATGAACCCCACATTTCATGTATCTTGTTGTTCAACAAGATATCTTCACATGAGAATGGCATTAATTTCTCTTCTTGAGGTATCACACTCCAACCAAATGTTTTAGTGAAGTTAGGTAGAGCGAGGGTGGGTGTTAGACACACAATATCCTTCAATTCTTGGAAAGCATGATGCATTATTTCATTACAACTAAAAACATCTTTCTTAAGCAAGGCAGTGAGGGGAGCAACAAATTTTCCATAATTATAAATGAACTATCATGTGTAAATTTTTAGGCCAAGGAAATTGTTTGTACTTTTGAGACTTGTAGGATGGGGCCATTCCTTCTTAGCTTAAATTTTCTCATGGTCCACTTATACGCCATCCTTTCTAAAAATATGGTCCAAATATTCTACTTATGAGACTCCAAAGGCATGTTCAAATCAAATGGGAAAGAGTTAATGATGAGATAGTAGTTGTAAGACAAGATCCACATGGGTAGCATGATCCTTTTAATTTTACTGTAGATACAGATTTCATCAAAAAACACAAGTACAAAATGAAATAGAAATGGTTTAAATATGTGATTCATGAGATGGTGGAAAGGTGGGGTTGTGGATTACAAATGACATAGGGCATCACCAGTAACTCATAGTGGGCCTCATGACTATGAAAAGTTGTTCTGGGAATGTCAACCTTCTTCATATGAATTTGGTGATACCCTAATTATAGATTGAGTTTCGTAAAAAGTTGAGCACCTTTGGGTTCATCCAAGACATCATCAATGGTTGGAATAGAAAAATTATGCTCGATAGTGATTATAGGAAGAGCATGAAAATCAGGACACATGCACCAAGTTTCTCCTATTTTTAGTACAACAACAAAATGCCACCTCCAATACCACTGCTTTTCAGGCACGACACTCCCAAAAGAAACCCCACAAATGAACAATATATTAAAGTAAATTAAAAATCTGGTAAAATTAAGAAAAAGTTATATAAGTTTAGTTCATATTTCATATATACAATGATAATTTTGAATTCCTTTTTTGTTATATGGCATCATAGTTCTTGATGATTGTGGTATATCATGAAGTTAACCCTAAAATTAAGTTCAGTGAAATACATGTCCATAATGGAATGAATTACTCGAGGTTATAGTGAACTATGATATAACCACAAAATGTCCCTTTTAAAGGAGTTTCTCCATGTAGTGAGAATTGGTGATCTCAGGAGAACTATCTATGATTCCCTTCCTATTAGAATATCATGTATTACTTCTTGAATTCCATGGTGATAGGACCTAGTGTGTGCAATGATTCAAACCCCAAAACAATGACACAAAAATCCATTTCAATGGCAAACATGTATGATTTCAAAGAGTACTTACCAATTTGAAGGCACACTTTTTCACAATGACCCCCACATTTCATGTATCTTCTTGGTCAACAAGATATCTTCACATGAGAATGGCATTAATTTCTTTTCTTGAGGTATCACATTCCAACCAAATGTCTTAGTGAAGTTAGGTAGAGCGAGGGTGGGTGTTAGACACACAAAATCCTTCAATTCTTGGAAAGCATGATGTATTCTTGCATTACAACTAAAAGCATCTTTCTTAAGCAAGGTAGTGAGGGGAACAACAAATTTTCCATAATTATAAATGAACTGTCAAGAGTACATTGTGAGACCAATGAAATTGTATGTACTTTTAAGACTTGTAGGATGAGGCCATTCCTTGTTAGCTTCAATTTTCTTATGGTCCACCTATATACCATACTTTATAACAATATGGCCCAAATATTCTACTTATGAGACACCAAAGAGTTTCGGAGAATTTGGCATCTACAGATAAATACTAGTTCCCTAGATTAGTAGCCATATCTAGAACAACAATTTAAAGAACTTTGGCCTTTTCCTATAAGTAATAGATAAGAAAAAGAAGATGAGAAGACCTACTTGTAGTTCCGATTTCCTCTTGGTGAGGGATTACATTCGAAAATTTTGTCGTTCATGTACACAACCTAGAAAGGATGGGAAAATAAACATCAGGGATGTAGGTGATTTGCCTTTGAGAACGATCCTCTTCACAATTGTAATGTTGGCTAGCAGTTTGACTCTTCATCTGGCGAACAAATCATATATGCAGTACACACTTGAGTGTCTAGAGCCAAAAGTATTCAACTGGTGTGAGGTCGTGCTTTCTTCACTACAAGAAAAACTGACTAAGGTAAAAAGTGGTAAGACAAAGAATTTCTACTATGGCTCAACCTTAATCACTTTTACCTTAGAGAGAATCCTATTGATGCAACCACAACATGTATTACTAGGTTACTTGGTCCTAGAGATCCGCATATGCAAAGATGGGTCGAATTGATAGTTGGACATGCGGGTCAGTCAACAATCATTTTTTCCACTACATTCTTTTGTTGGCTTGATCAACAATACATTGTCATCGAGGAGCATACATACTCAGGGATGGATTTTCGTGGAGATCAAGACTTGATTTTACGAGTTGGAGCACAATGGGGTGATATAGGTAAATTGTTTGACAAAAGTGTTTTTTGAATTTTCAAGTTTCTACATGTTTTCTGTGTTTTTAATGTTTCCAAGACTAAACTAAAGTCATTTTCATGCATGCAGATGTGGGTATTGTTCAAACTGTGGGACACGAACAAGGTGAAGATGGGCCAGTGTGGAGAAACATGGGGAGAACGATCCTCTAGGACTTGGACTTGCCTGAGACCTTGGCAGAGTTGCAAGATCACATAGAGGGACTACGCCTTGGTATTCTGAATGTTTGGATCGAGGAGTTACCTACGACGCTGCAGTGCCACACTATTGGTGTTCCTAGCCTCTGGATGAGGCTTTTGCGCATGATAGCATAGGCTGTGACTTATTATCATGAACATCACTAGGTCTACTTAGGATGCTTTTGCGTGCATTTTGAGTTTTTGGGTCAGATGACCAAACTTGTCTTGGACACAAATTTTGTAAAAACTTTTAAAACACCTATCTATTTTATTTTTAGAGTTTTCTATGGTTATGTTCAATCATATTCAACTAATGATGTGAATTGAAAATGTTACTTTTACATGTGTCACAAATGTCTATTTAACACATAATTTGCTAGATAATCAGTTAATGTGTTAAAGTTTCTGGAAATATGTTGATATTGAATGTATTCAAAATTCATTTCCAAAATATGAAATCTAAGGAACATACTAAGAATTGTTGCGTTTTGGATGGTATACACACTTGTAAGTTATAGTACGATGAGTTGTGAATCTAGCCTAACGATGATTCGGCGAATGCCAAGTGAAATGAAATCAGAGAGAAGTTCGATCAACGCGCTATACTCAACTATATTGTTTGTCAATCAACCGATACAAATCCCTTTAAAACTCACTAACTTGCCACTTGGAGATAAAATAACCCATACTGCAGAAGATAGGTTCTGTATACTAAGACTAGCACCATCGACGTAACCAATAAATGGTTCCGAAGAGTCCAACATCTGCAACAAATGTAAAGTAGATTACTAACCTGATTAAAAAACTCTAAAAGACACACACTAACACACACATATGCAATGAAAGCATATATACAGTGAGTTTTACTATAATTAATTAGGCATAGTAACGTTTGATGTACAACCTGTTTCAGAGCTGCGACAATGGAATCCCATCATAATCTACTAACTCGTAGGCACCTTTTTCCAAAACATGCTTGAAAATATAAGGACCCATCCACATTGGTTAAAATTTACCTGCTAAAAGTTTATCCACTTCTTGATCGTAAAGTAATACTAGGTCTCCTTCTGAGAAGATACGAGGCTTAACATTTCTATCATATTGCGCCTTGATTCGTTTCTTATGATCTTCGTTAACCAATGCAGAATCACAACAGGTTTCAGCCAAATGGATAAGTTCTAAGAAATGCACTTCTTCTTCAGAAGTGTCAGGTAACAAGTCAATCGCGTGTTTAAGAGATGAAATTTCACATTGTATCAATAATATTGCTTCCAAACCATACACCAACCGAAAGGGTGTGAATCTAGTTGCATTTCTCACTGAAGTTCGATATGCCCACAAGGTAGAGTACAAGATTAAATTCCAGTTTCATTTATGAACCCCTATCATTCTTTGCAACATTGGCTTCAGGACTTTGTTGATGGCCTCAACTTGTCCGTTTGCTTGTGGATAATAAGGGGTAGAGCTATCATGTGATAGTCCTAACTTAACAGTTAACTCAGTCATCATGTGATTGCGAAAATGCAACCCATGATCTGCAGCTATGGCTTGTGGTACACCAAAATGGGCAACCATGTGGTTGAAAAAGAAAAGAATAGTTGTTTCGCCATTGTTGTTTAATGTTGGCATCGCCTCAGCCCATTTGGTAAAATAGTCAACGTTGACTATAATATACCCATGCCGCATGGTCGAGGTGGGGTTACATGTCATGAAGTCAATGCCCCATTTGGATAATGGTCGAAAAAAAACGACTGGATGTAATGGTGCAGGTGGTAATCTGGTTTTTTGGTCATATATCTACATGACAGCTTCTAACAACAATATTACAATCTTTGAATATAGTTGGCAAGAAGTAATTGACACGGAGAATTCTGTATGTGGTAGCATATCTAGATAATTTTCCACCACAAGCATCTAAATGGAAATCATTCAAGGCTTTCTCGGCTTCCTCATGTGTTAGGCACCTCCGTAAAATCGCATCAATACCACGACTTTAAAGAGTGTCACTAATGATCAGATAATCTTTGGCTTGGTATCAGATACGTCGTTGTTGCAAGCGAGAGGTTACAGGCCAGAAAGTTTGGGTCTGAAGATAGATCAATATATCTCCATATGATGATATTAGAAATAGAGACTAATCTAAAATTGATGGTTCAAATGTTGAATCAATGGAGGTCGAGGGAAGGTCACAAAGTAACTCGGAGAAAACAGGAGATTTATTTGATTTGGAATTGATGAATTCTAGATCAAACTCCTGCAAAATGACTATACATTTTGAGTATTTTCCCCTCAGCAATTGATGTGACAAAATATATGTCATAGGGATGCAATCTGAAATGACGGTGGTCTTCCGGAGTAGGATGTAGTAGTGAAATCTCTAAATAGCTTACACTGTTGCCAAAGCTAGTTCCTCAACATAAGACTACTTACTTTATATATCATTGAGATTGCTCAAATAATATATCAGAAGTTCAATCCCATTTTCCTCTTAGACTAAAGCCATGGCAATGGTTGTATCTGAAGTGACGAGATACAGGTAATAGTCATTTTGATAATTTGGAGAATACCTTAATGACGCTCTAATCAAGGTATCTTTAAGAGCATCAAAGGAAGCGTGTGCAACCTGATCCCAATGGAAGGGTATGCGCTTTTTCAAAAGACGTGTAAAACCTTTAGTCATTTCAGTGTAATTGGGAATGAACCTCCTCAAAACGTTAGCCTTCCCTTCGAGTCTCTATTGCTGTAAAAGATTTGAAGGTGGAGGCAACTCAAGAATTGGTTGAAACTTTAATGGATCGAGTCGAATTCCATCTCTTGACACTAAAAAACCAAGAAATGAACCAAAACCAACACAAAACACACATCTGTATAGATTAAGTCATATATTATAGTGTTGGCATCGTAAAAATATCGCTCTCGAATGTTGCGGGTGATCAGTCTGCTTTCATGAATGAGAAGGTAAATAGTCAAGGTAAGGTTGAACAATGTGCTTGATGTTATGAAAGCCATATTTCATTGGCCTCTGAAATGTGGCCCCTACATTCTTCAAACCAAATGGGAGTTTCCTATAATAAAATGTGCCCCATTGACATAGAAAAGTTGTTTTAGATTGGTCCTGTGGACAGATATTGATTTGATTGTCTTCGGAAAAACCATCCATAAATGAGAAAATTTTGCATTCGGAACATTCACCAATAATCTAGTCAATCCTTTGGACATGCCTGATTTACATCCCTATAATCGATGCACACTCGAATTGTCCCGTGTTTTCTCATCACAGGAACAATTTTGGAAACCTAGTCAGTAAGAGGTATAGGGTAAATGAAACTAGCATGCAAAATATTTTCATCCTTTGCTTTAATGGCAACGACTTTATTTGGATGAATAAGTCGAAGCCACTATCGTACTAGTTTGACATCAGGATACATCTTTTCATGTTTAACAATACTAAAGTCTATACATGTCATCTCCTCGTATGACCATGAAAATATATCTCGAAATTCACGAAAGAGAGTACGGTAATTATTAAGTTCTAATGGAGAAAAATATTTTCTAACATGAATGATTTCTACAACATTAGGTTTGCACAAAATATCAATAGAAATCATTTCTTCAATATTTGACAGGTTTTGCTGGGAATCTACTGTATCTATGAAAACAGAATTCGAAAGGAAATCAACAACTGAAGGGTGGTTAAGTTCCTTTGAATAATATTGGATGTCATTTGGAAGATGGGAATGATGATTATAATCTTCCCACGGTTCTTATCCTATCATCATTGATTGGACAATTCCTTCATCTGTAGAAAATATACATGAAAAGGAATCCAAAGAAGTACCATATTCTAATGAACGGTCTACCCATACAATTGGTGAAAGTGGATTTGGGTTTTCCGCTCAAGCCAGGAAAATTGATTGCTATGCAAGCTCAATGGGGATTAGCGGCATAACTTTAGTATTACTATCAACTTCAGAATTGTTGGTAATCCTCCTTAAATCAAATGAGGTGGAGGAAATCATGTTGCAAGTCTCTACTCTTGCCACTTCCGCTAAATCAGATGCTGACGATAGCATAAAAGTACCCATTAGGGAAGGATCCTTAAAGGGACCTACACCAACACTTTGAAGTGATACCGGGGGTCGGTGTACCAACGGAATACTTCCAGTCGCCTGAGAACTAGATGCAAAGAAGGCAAGTTGATCAATAATTGTGATTCCACCTTTATGAGGGAATGCAATCGTATGAAAGTACATGGAAACCACAACAACCATAGCATATACCCATGGCCTTCCCAGTAAAATGTTGTAGTCGAGGGGTCCATCAACTACCTCAACTTCAATAGTAACTATTTTCCTCCCTAGTTCAATTTGCAGGTTACTCAAAATCCCACAAGGTGTATATGTGCATCCGTCGAAATCTTTTAACATTGTTGGTGATCTTGACAATGGCGGTGAACCATGAGTTTTCTAGTAGCTCATTGAAATAATGTAAGTATATTCCCCCTCATACATAATAGTTCAGTGAACATTCTTATTAAGAGCCTTTACTTGAATTAGGAAAGATAATTGTTCCCGTAACTGTAGTGTATATCCCGCATGGTTAAAAACCACAAGATTGGAATCTGTAGGGTCTATTCCACCAATTTTTGACAGCAAAGCCTGCTTCTAGGAGGGACACTTTTGTAACACCTCGGGTGTCAACATAGCAAAAGGTGATTGAGAAAGGTCGTATACTATGTTATAGTTCTGATCTGCTGGAGCTCGAGGGCTAAATGTCGATTTATGCACAACTCCCTTTGGTGGTTTTATTGTCAATTCTGGCACAATAGGTGGTGGAATCTTTTCAAATGAAGTTGAAGTCAAAGGATTAGGTTGATCAGTGGCCTGATTATTCAAAGACGACGATGGATTTCCATAATATTTATTTCGTTTGAGGCTTTGTAATGGACAGCATAAGTACTTGGGATATGGAAGCATGGTGTGTCACAACCAAATGTGTCTTCGGGTTTGGAAATGGATCAATAAACACTGCAAATGTGTTAGAAGTCTTTAGAAGCTTATAGACTTCTGAGTGGTGTGGAAAATTGATCTGAAATGGGGCACTAAAGGCTTCTTGTCATGCTTACAAGAACCTCTCCCACTCCAAAGCTTATATATCCCCAAGATCTATGGTTATGATTGATAATTTGCAGAATTAAAAGAACTTGAAATAGGTGTATGCTTGTGTTTGCCTTTAACTATTAAGTGATTATGTTCATTTTCTTAAACTGATATGAAATGCATATAACAGTAAATAAAGCAGCAAATAAGAAAACCACAGGACACAACAATATAATATGGAGTTCACCCTGATATCTTGGGCTACATCTCCTTGGGCTCTAATCAACTCAATTGGACTCTTTGGGATTATGACTAAATTATTCTACAAGATCCACAATCAACTCTAATAGGTTACGACTAAACCATGGGCTTAGAATACCATTTTTATCCCTAGCTGTTTGGCTCTCGGCTCTCGGCTCTAGCTCTCGGCTCTTAACTCTGGCTCTCAGCTCTGGCTCTCAGCTCTGGCTCTCGGCTCTGGCTCTCAGCTCTTGGCTCTCGGCTCTGGCTCTCAGCTCTGGCTCTGGCTCTTGGCTCTGGCTCTGGCTCTTGGCTCTCACTTTGGATCTTTGTAAGGGGAATAACTGCCTCCAACCTCTGGTGGCTTCTCTCTATTCTCCTCTTACTGGCTCGAATTATTTCCAATGTGTGAGCTCCCCCTGAGCCTCTACAAAACAATGGGATTTATCCCTCCGATGGCTCGAACTCCTCGAGTCCACAAGAATCATGCCTCTAGATCCCCTGGATGGTTACCAAAACCTCTTTGGTTCCCAAAAACGCCTTCCTTTGTGCTGGACCCTTTTGTCCATCTCTTCGCCTTCTCTTCTATGTTCTAATTTGTGTTTTCATGACACGTTCTATTTCATCATTTCTTTGTGGTTCTGCATCTCTTCGACTGGCCCTCTAGCTCACTGGATCTACGTCTGGCCTTCTAGCTCTCTGGCTTTGTGGCTCTGCGTTGGCCCTTTGGCTCACTGGCTCTGTGGTTCTGTGTCTTCTATAACGCATTTCTATTACAAAACGCCTGCTTACATTGTGGCCCAGGTGAATGGGAGCTGTTACAAAGAAAATACACGGGCAACCTTTCTTCGGGAAAATTCCCAAAAATGGAACATAATAACCAATGCATAGGAAATTCATGGAAAAATAGATTAATCTGGATCTCAAGGAATAATAAAATCGACACTATAACATCATCATGTCCGCCCATCATAACCTCATGTCGCATGGTGGATTGGCCCCTTTTCATTATCACGATCCGATTTACCGATCTCTGATCACTTCAATCGGCGCCTCATCAACTATCGACATTATCGCTATATCGCTTATCAGCGGTCACTGCTTCCATGGTCCGCGTCCCTTAAGCTCCCCTGATTAGCGATCTTCGATCAGATCCTACCTGTTGATTCCTTTTCCGATCCGATGGCTCAAAGTCCTCATCCCCATTAGCCTATCGCACATCACAATATGTAATGGCATGGGTCTTGGTGCTATGCTCCTCCAATCGCCTATTGTATCGGTGTATCGCTATCATTGATCGCACATCGCATCGTCGCATGTCAATGAGCCTTTGTATTACACTACCCGATCGTCGGTTTCGGTGCATCACATAGCATCCCTTCGCAATGCTATGGGTCCTCCCCTATGGTTATGTATGATGCGATATTATGATGCGACAAATCGCAATCGCATATCGCTGCATCCTTCGGCTTGCAGTAAGTCTGCTCCTTGGATTTTCCTTCGATGCGATTTGCTCTAAGGAACATGTATTTCCCTTAAGTCCCATTTAATGAGAATTTTCCTCCCTTTCTAAGGACATTGGGCAAATTTATTTTTAC
Source organism: Pinus tabuliformis (assembly GCA_031772625.1). Classification (NCBI taxonomy): domain Eukaryota; kingdom Viridiplantae; phylum Streptophyta; class Pinopsida; order Pinales; family Pinaceae; genus Pinus; species Pinus tabuliformis. Next base: position 2,003,428,095 of record CM062817.1, read on the forward strand.
AATAAATTCTTCATATAAAGCCCATTTTAGCCCATTCAAATTGCATTAGATTCAGAATGAAGAGATCTACACAATGATACTATTTCCAAGAGGAATATTTTCCTCTATGAGGAATATTTTTAGACTTAGAGTCTATACCAGATCCATTTTGGATCACACCTTCCCACTAAAAATATTTGCACTCTATTAGTGTCAGTCTTTGTAGCCTTCCTCCAGTGATCAAACATTCTCTTACAAAGTGATTTTAAGGTGTGGAGGTCAAATTATGTCATTTCAGTGAGTCTTCAAGCAAAATTTTGTCACTAGGTATTAGGTTTGGGGTTTGTTTTCATTCCTTTCAAAGTTGTCCAAACTTCAGTCTATGACACCATTCAGCTGAGTGTACCATCATTCAGATGGTTTTCATCATTATGTTAGGTTCCAATAGGTCATTTTACACCTTGTTCATGTTTCAGTTGTGCCTAGGTAAGGTTCATTTCCCTCTCCTGGGGTTTTGAAGGTAATTTCTCTTGGATGGTCAAATCATCAGCAAAATTTGTATTCTAATGGTCATACACCTTCCCATATCCTTAATGTATCTTATTAAACACTTACCATCACTGATATCCCTCAAATTCGTCATTTTTCGCACAAACATTAGTTTCTTGCTACAATTTGATAATTTTCTAGGCTAGGCCTGTGTTTTGTCCTTTTGTACCCCTTCCCCTAACTAAATATTTGAAATTCCACTTTCCCCTGCTTCCTAACATCCCTCCCTACTTCTCAAAACTTTCTCAAGAATTTGGAAGCCCCTTATCCCCTTCATTTCACTTCATTTCGACAAATCCCCTGTTCCACACATCGGGATAGGTTTTACTCCAATGATGTTTTTGAGCAAGAAAAAATGAATTTTAGAAAACTAAGAGAAATTATTGTCAATAATAGGCCAAGGAATAAAAACCTCCTTCAATTTTTACATAGGTGTCATGGTTTTAGAGAAATTTCGAAAATACAGTTGCCTCAGGAGAATTGATGCACCTCTAAAGTGACCTTGGGAAAATCAATATTTCTCCTAGCTTGGTTGGCCTAATGACTTTCTTAATGAGTCAAATGATAACTATACACAAGGATATTTCCAATGAGCCATCATGATCTCAATTTGGGGTTGAGGAAGACCTTCAAAAGTTGACTGCAACAGCACTCTGCCTTTAGGCAACCTCATTTTGCACATTTTGACCAGTCTTGGGAGATTTGACCTTTTACAAGGAAAATGAACTCCAAATTGAAAATTTCAAGTTGGGTTGGAAATAATACTCGATAAGCTTTCCAAATATCTATCCCGTGCACAATTCAGACATCGGGAAGGCCTCCAAAACTAGTCTACAAAAAGGCACGGCGCACCTGGGTAGTGACGCGGCGCATCAGTGGTCCGCACCTTTAACACAGAGAAAGTGCGGTCAGGTGCATTGGAGACATGACCATTAGGTGCGGGACTGCAGGTAATAATAAAATAAAGTTCGGAACTAGAATTTTTTGGAGCAAAACATGTTTTTCTACCCGATGCACCACGCCATTAAATCGGGTCGACAACAAGGGGGATACCCACCCGGTCCGGACCTTGGTTGGCAGCTCCTTATCCGTTTGGTATAGCGGGTCCGACCGGGGATAATGGGACCAGTTTCCCAATTTAAGGGTGTGTGTGTGTGCAGAGTTGGATGATGCTAATCTAAGAGTACTTAAAGCTAATTTAATTCAAACTTTTAAACTAACTCTATGCTATTGTAATCTAATGAGAAACAACACATCTAATCTACGCTAACCGGGGGTGTATTTCTTCTATTATGTGATCTAAAGAGATTTCAAACAATAACTGGTAATAAAGATCATTCAGCTATCATAAGAATAGAAATCAATTAAGATAAACCACTTTGCATAAAAGGTTAGGCAAAACAGTTGTGAACAGCATATCGCATAATAAGTTATTCATATATCAAACATAAATAAATGACTCCACCATACAAAAGTGCCAAATGGTAACTCACACATTCATGTAGTAACATATAAACAACTAAAAACTGTATATCACTTTAAGAATATAAGCAGAAATGGCCAGGAGATAAAAGTACCATTTATGACTGGTTCCACTCATAAGCTTCAAGCAACAACGATTTATCTCTCCTTGCTCTAACATCTACTAAGAGTACAGAAGTGCAACATCAGTAACAGATATCAAATGCAAACATTAATAAACCTTGATCCATCCATTTATCAAAACCACCTCCGAGGGTGCAAAAGTGCATGTTCTGAGGACAAGTTTTTTGACAAATTTCTGGACCCTTCTCCTAATGCCTGAGAAGGGTTTAAATATTGCTAACTAATTAACTTAATTACATAAATTTAGGATACGGTTTTAAATGACCGCCCTTATGCAAAAGCAAAACTATTTCTAAAATTTGAATCTAATTCCTAACCATTTTTGTATTTGCTCCTTAGTGCTGCTAGCATGCAACATTCGCCTGGGAAGAGTCGGTTGGTCGCCTTCTGCTTTCGTTTGAGCTATGAAAATAGAAATAACAAGCGCTGGCACCACTTTCTGGTAAACTAGAAGATATTTTCGAGAATCTTCGTTTGGATGGGTGTATTCACTGCGTGTATACTTGTTAATAACCCAAATTTCTCTCAAACTGATTCTGCTTTTGCTATTTCAGTTTCCGGTCTTGCGAATGACTGAACAATTTAGGGACTTTTCTCTCTGAATAATTTTCTGCATCGAAAACTGCCTCCTTTCTTTGTTCCGGGCTTTTCTGGTACATTTTCCTTCTTTAGCGCCTTTTTTCCTTTACCGGGCATAAGCTTCAGGATCTTTTGTAAACATGCTGTTTTTGTGCGCTTTTGACTCTGAGCGTTGGATGGACTATTGACATCAGCATCTGTTGAGTGATACTCTGGAATCTGTGGTCCTGTTGCATGCAGCATCTGTTTATGAAGGCATCTCTTCTCTGTTCTCCGAGCATTGACGCTTTCCCCTTTTCCTTAGATGTTTCCTGCACATTGCTTCATGTTATTTCCTGTCTTACAGTTTACACAAAGGAAAAGAATAATGATAATAAAGATTGACATGAAAGCTTTAAGCTCTTATGAATGTATAAAATCATGACACCCATAGCGAACTGACTCTTTGAAAAACACAAAACTGTCCTTCTTGAATACTTTGGCGTACATTCATTAATTTCTTTTAAGGCGCGCGCCCAATTTTGGTTCACGGACAGCTTTCCTTGAATACTGCGCTGAGGAAAATTTGCGATGGGTGATTTCTGCGACTCGCATCGCAGCATCGCGGATCACGTCGTCAAGATGTGTCATCACAGAAATTCATGATCGCATTTATCGCAAATCGCATTCAACGCAGATCGCAGCATCGCAGATCACAGATTGCGCTTAGTCATTCAATCATTGTGTGCTGCTTACGCGATGTTGCGATATGCGACGTCGTATATTGGCGGTCGGAGATTTCTTAAGATTTTTCATTTAAGAGCGCTTCATAATGTATGCGATGCGATGAATTTCGCGTCGCTTCTTCGCAGTTTATTATGCTCATAAGAAAATGTTTTATTCTCTTCTCGCGATGCGATACAGTTTTAAGGAGTTGAATACAAAAATTTTCATAATTTTTGTTTTTGGATTTTTTATTAAGGGTCCCCATTTGCTTGGTGTTATTGCTAATACCAAACAAAGAGGGGGGGGGGGGGGGGGGGGCGCGTTGCTGGTGGCCACAACAGATCCCTAATAACATCAACATGTAAGTTGGGGTTGATGTTCCCAAATAAATATGTAACAGTTTCCCCCTAAAGTATGAGGTCGTAAATATCTATGTTGGGTGAAATGGTTTATCATGAGGATAGGAAGTTTCGAAACAGAAGGTGACCTGCATCAATTACAATACAATACATCATGATAATTTGATTTTTCTCATGAACTAGCTGAGGGAGGCATTCCCATGCTCAACTTATAAACTTTCATTACATGTACATAGATCAAATAGCCGTCTACAGATATAGACTTATGATTCTACAGATATAGATTTGTGATCCATGATTAGGATGACCATCTGTGTAAAGCCTTTGTACATTTGATTTGGTAATCCTGAATATATCACAACCCGGATGGATGAAACTAGATCTGGGGTCTTCAATCTCGTTCAATCTTCACTCAATGTACAAGTCTAACCATGTGAATAGATGTTCTGAGGTCGAACATGGAGGGACATCGACTGATTACTAGTAAATGATGTAAGTTGTTAATAGACACAAGAGGGATCACCGATAATAGTGATGATCCTCAAGGTACTACAATACATTTCACATGGTGTGAATAAATGATTTGATGTCAAACACCATGCAAAATCTTTCAGTCGAAGGCCATTGATATCAACCTGTCGCCGAAAGCGAGAAACCTGCCATTGATGTATGCAAGATTCAAAGCACTAAAAGGGTGTTTCTAAGTCAACTTCTTGGATGATGAGCTGACGTTGAAAAGAAATGACTCATTGTAGGAGGGCCTTGATGTATCCCACATCTACGACACGAAATGAAGTAAATGATTTTGGAGATGAGAATCAACTGACGACACAAGGTTCAGGAATGGTGGTCATGAAAATGAAGGTTCACAATATTGCAATGGATGAAGATTTAACTCGATGACTTCTCTTGAACATATTGGTGACACTGAGATGAATTGGTAGTGTTCACCCAAAAAGTGATGGATGGTGTGATAGACCAACGGTGTGATAACCATCAAGTTGAATGACCCAACCCAAATAGTCACGGAGATGAGGTGAAAGTTTCATGTTCAAGAGCGACTTGCTACCATAACTTTTTCAAGACTTGTCCCATTTTCCCTAGTCATTGTTGACCAGTACCTATTTATTTTTATCAAGCTTGAGGAGGATAACATATGCTTGTTCTATAATTCACCCTTTAGGCGAGCCCATCGCTATTTGATGTTTTAACGATTCTAACGAAGGTGAAACTTGGTGTTGTCTAGATGGACAAGTTTGTCACTATTATGATATTTTAATGAGTTTAATGACAAAGATAACTCGGTCCTTTTCAAGTTTAGAGAGTTTGAAAAGGGACGAAAAGAAATCTCTATAAGTTCTTTTTTGTAAAATAATCCCTCAAGTCCGAAAAGGCATAAAATAATACAAGAGAGATGTCGTTTCCAATCCTTTAACTAGCTAGAATGGACAAGCGCTCGACAATATTTTCATATTTAGAGAGTCTGAAAAGATATTAAAGAGGACTCCATTTTGAGGAATGAGTGGTTTCTAGGGTAGCAACTGGTTTCGGCGATGTTGTAACTTCTCAAAACATGTTGATTTATGTGAAGAGGTTGGCTAATAAGACCACTCATTGCAGTTGTTCCTCAAAAAGGGTAAAACAACTAAGTGAAAGCATATGAACATCAAAAGGGATGGTGGTGATGGGATAAAAACAAACAAGGCTCATTTGATGAAAGATGTTGATAGAATGGCAATCATGAGGGTTAAAAATTAAAATGGGTTCTTTTTTATACAAGCTTGAACGATAGGGAACTATGCTTTTTTTATACAAGCTTGAACGATAGGGAACTATGCTTGGATTAAGTTTCATGTTTACACAAGATTGAAATGAAAAACTATGCTTGGCTTAAGTTTCATTTTTACACAAGATTGAAATAAAAAACTATTCTTGAAAATGGTTTACATGCCCCCAGCATGATGAAATGGAGAGTCTCCTGTAACCCGATGGAAGTAACTCTGGTGACGCAGGATGGTTATCCAACACCTTTTTGGCTTCGTCCAGATAGGGACAAAGGTGAATGGGGTGGTTCCCTTCACATAACCTACAGAGAAACTTAACTTTACTGCTAGGTGCATGCCCCCCAAGGTTCATTACATTCACCTAAGTATACTACTCATGGCTATCAGGTGGATGGCATGAAGATCCTTTTACGAGATCAATTAAAAGACTCGACTAGGATTTTATGAGATCTACTCAACGACTCGGCTTGGAACTTTTCTCCAGGGGACCATGTTTCATTTTTAAAAGATCTTGAAACAAGACAAGGAAATCTACTCTGATTCCTTGTTTCATTTCTTAACGAGCTTGACACAAGACAAGGAACTATGCTCATGAACCTATTTCATTTTTTAAATGAGGTTGACACAGTAAAAGAACTATCCTCATACTCCTTGTTTCATTTTTTAACGAGGTTGACGCAAGACCAGGAACTTTCCTCATACTCCTTATTTCATTTTTTAACGATGTTGACACAAGACAAGGAACTATCCTCAAAGTCAATCACAACTCATAAGAGGTCATGAAGGAGAAATCTAGTTCCAATGCCTCCACTACATGATGTACAACATCATTGAATTAATCCTCAGTTGATGTAGGTATGGAACAGGTTGCCACATAATTAACCCGTGGCGGGGATGATACCATTGGCATAAAAGGACCACTTAGGGAAGATGGTTAACTAGAAGCCATATTTGGACCAAGAAATGAAAGCTAGTCAGCAGTGACAATTCTACATTCACGCGGGAAATAAATCACTCGAAAGAGTGTTGAAACAATAGCTCCCATGTCATAAAAATAGTCGCACCCAAGAAGTAAATTGTAATCTAAAGGTCCTAGGACTACCATCACGTTGTGATAAACGTTTTTTTTCTCCCAAAGTGATAGGTAACTATGGAAGGATCCATAATGGTTTACTGGTTCCTCTGTTAAAACCCAACAGATTCTGCGTAACAAGCACAAGCGGTGGCGAACCAAGCGCTTGCCAAGTAGTTGAGGAAAGGATACTCATTGATGCACCTTCATATATAATAGTGCCAGATACAATCATATTACAAACTTGTACTATGATTTGAAAAGGCACATAAGAAGGAAGGTTGAATCCTGCCAGTCAATTCCAATCAAAGGAAGTGACTAGACTACTTGGAGGGGGTACCACAGAAATGGGAGAATTAACCCCATGAGTTACAAGAACTGGAGGATTTTCCTCCTGTCTTGATGGAACAGATGGATTTCCCCCAAGCTCATTTGAATCTGAAGAAACAAAAAGAACCTGTCTATTATCATGTTCACTCTCTTCGGGAAAGGTACGATTTACTGAAGGTGAAATCAGATCAACTGTTGCCTCAAACTATTGATTTGGGTCAAGTATAGACTCATAGGATTCACCTTCAGAGAGAGTGGGATTGATCGACAGTTGATTTTGGTCATTCAATTCATCAACTAGTGAAGGATTAAGGGATAGTTTCCTGTAACTAGATGGAAGTCGTTGCGGTGAAGTAGGGCAGTTATCCAACACTTTTTTGGCTTCATCCAAATAGGGACAAAAGTGAATGGGATGATTCCCTCCACATAACCTACATGGAAGCTTGAATTTTCCCTTCTTTCCATCTAGTTGATGGTATGTCACAAACATGATCTGTAGAAGTTGATGACACAGGATGATGTGAACAGGAAGACCATTCTTCTAAGACCTGAGGAGTATTAGGACAATTTCAAAGAATATGTTCTCCCACACAAAGTTTGCATGGATATCGAACTTTGTGAGGCTTGACGGACAACTTCTCATCAGATGTTGCATTCAAATCAATGGTTGCTTGGTTGCCCTTCTACTGAATTTGTTTCTTCTTCTTCTTCTTCTTCCCTTTCTTCTTCTTCTTAGCCACCTGGTTACTAGTACCAATACTTTCACCAGGCGAAGAGGAAGAAGGGGAGGAAGAAACAAACGAGGAATAAGGAAAAGGGTCAACTAGAGGTTGATTTGGTCCAGTTGGAGGTGTACTCAATTACGGAGAAATCATGACATTTTGAACCAAGGAGGTTGAAAACAACCATATTGGCAAGCCAATGGTAAATCCTGGAAGGGACAATGTAGCCATATATGGAGCACCAATATTTCCAAATGGAGGAAAAGGACTAGGATTTCCATCAAAAGGAATTCCTTGATTGGTGGACTCCGGATTTGTTGCCATATGTTTCAACCTAAGATCAACTAAGGAGCGAGTGTGGAGGATGTTATCCACAGTCAATTAATTTTTACGACACTGGAACACAACTTTTCATTTTCATTTTTAAAGAGTCGAGAAAAAGCAAAAGATAGCTCTAGTCGCCTTCCATGTTTAATGAGCCTAAAGGGATAAGTGCTCAAATGATCCTTTTACCTTTAAAGAGTCAAAAAGGAATGAAAGTGACAACTCTAGAGATTCTAGACAAGAGGTTTTACCAAACTAATCGCAAAACTGCAATATACACCTTGGTGATAAATGAAGGAGAAATTACCAAGGACTTTACATACAGTAGTCAATCTTCCCGAATGCTATGTTTGATGCGTTTCGATCGGTAAGGCGGCAGACTCGGCTTCCTAGGGATAAAGGATTTCAACCTATTGGAGTCTCCCACTATATACTTGACGGTACAGGGAGCACAAGTACGTACTAGTACTTATCGAATCAGAGAGAAGGAATCACCCAACCTCAATGAAAACGACAGCCACTAGGTTTTAAGACGCTGGAACACATCTCTAGCCTAGACACCTCTAGATGTTTGCATTAAATTCCAATGCGTTATTAGGTTAATTCAGATAAATTTTAAGTTGATCTTCCTTAAAAGTTTTCCTTTGAAGATTCACCACAAGATGATTTTTGAAATTCCTAAAAATGCAAATAGAATGAGAAGCACTCTTTCCATTTAATTTCAATAATGAAAATCCTAGCTATGAGGGATGGAGCATACAAGTACTTTTCGAACAAGCAACAAATAGCACAAACTAATGCAATTCCCTAAACAATTCCTTTCAAACATTCAAACTCAAGCTCTAAAATGCAAATGCATGTATTTCTTTTGAGTTTCTATTAAAGTGAATGATGCAATAAGAAAAACTAATGCACAAATGATTCAGAACTCTTTTCATACAAAAATGATGATTGCAACAATTCCTTTCAAAGAGAGAGGAAGACTTATATGAACTTTCAATTTTGAAGAAATGAAGCATTTCGACACTTTGAATGAAAATCAAATCAAATGCACAAAGATAGATTGATCAATTATCTATGAAGGAGGACTTTAGGACACTTCACTTTTCGACAAAAATGACGACTTTACGACACTTTTCAATTCGACACGACAATCGATCAAAACTACTTTTTGATAATAGATTGCAAATGATAAAACAAATACACAAAACATTCTACAATCCAGTCTATGTGAGGTCAAACTAAGGAGATGGGAGGTTGATTTCAGAAATGAGAAATCATTTATATCCACTAGGAAACCTAAAAAATAATGAAAATTAACAAAAACTTCAGTTCCTAGATGGGAAACGGATCTTCAAGAGATCATCGTAGGTAGTAGTTAGAGACAGTGTGATGCATCACACTATACCAATGCGGGAACTGCAATGCATTGCAGGTCTCAGTTAAGGACAGTGTGATGATTACAGTGAGCAATTTTGAAGGTGTTTTTGGCTCAAATTCGGTTCAATTTTCAATGGATTAAGCTTGAATTCAATAAAATACAACAAGTACAGTGTATTGGAATGTTCTAAGAGGCTACTAAACTACCAAAAAGGGAAAACTTTCCCCAGTGGAGTTGCCAATTTGTTTTTGGGCATAAATAGTGTTTCTAAAAAATGCTAACCCTCTAGGTTTGGTCGCTAAACTAGAAACAATAGTTAAAACAATTCACTACTTTTCCTATGAAAAAAAAATAAGAGAAAGATTATAAGGAACCAACCTGCAACTTTCGCTTGATTCCTCGCTTGATCCCTCTCTCCCTTGACCATTCTTGCTCCTCCTTTCCGTACTTAACTCTCTTGGAAAGTAGCTATGCAATTATAGAAACAAAGACTTGTCAAAGCATAATGATCTATTATTCATAAATAACATAGAATCAAAAGTATGATAAACATATGAATGCATTGACAGATTACACAAACATAAGGGAAAAATCTTGAAAAGCTTTATTGATAGAAAGAAGGATTACAACCCATGAGTTCAATCCAGTGTCATCCTTTCAGCTTGAAACCTTCTTCACCTCATGAACAGCAAGACATTCCAACATTACCACAATACTTAGACTCAATACTAAAATCATCATCATCTCTTTACAACTTAGAACTATTCAGCCTCCTGATCTTTTAGATGAGGGATATATTTATGGATGAGTGAAGGAGGTTGGGTCATTAATGATGATGATGAATGCCTTTATACTCTTAGAAATTTGTTCCATGAAAGAAGGGATAGGAGGTTGATGTTTCCTGATTCCTTTTGTCATCCTTGGTGAACTCAGAGGGGCAGGTGGCACTTGAGAAGCTTCTAGACGTTTCCCATGGATAGCGAATCTTCAAACCTTCTAGGAACTTTGCCCAAGTTTGCTCATCACAGGCTAAAGAGGCACTAAGTGTGATGCATAGCACTTAGACAGTGTGGCACTTGCAATGCATTGCAGCCTGATAAAAGGTTCCCTGCAATGATCTCTTCAAAGACATTTTTTGGATGTATTTTGTGATGGAACTTCTTTGGGAGTGAGGCATTCTGATGACTAACTTCTTTAGGGCATGTAACAACTATATTAAGGGTTGATGAACCCTAATAACATCGACATGTAATTTGGGGTTGATGTGCCCAAATAAATTTGTAACGGGCCCGATGCTGACAATGAAAATAATTTCAAGGCCACTCGAGGAGTTAGAAGGTTGCTAGTTGAGCCATAGAGGGTTATGAATTGGAAAAAGATATGAAATCAAGGATAAATTTCTTTTCAGTTCAGTATTTTTAGGATTCAAATGGACGATGGGATCGATTAGGAAGGGTAACCATTTTTTTGGATTATGCCAAGAATTGGGTTAATTTAAAATGACAAGAAAAACTATCGAAGCGTGTGTCATGACCGAAGGATAATAATCATTACTTATTGTTGGATTAAGCAATTATTCATTACTTATTAAGTCATGATAACATATAAACTAAATGAATGGAACACAAACCACTAATCGAACTCTATTCCTCACATTCTTTGTATTAATCCAAATAAATTAATGCACATGAAACTCTGAGCTCAATCTGCTTTTATTACTAGCAACAGATCTCAGTATACATACATATCAATCTTCTTTATTTCTAGAATGCCGAACTACCAAAATAGAAACTCTGTTTCTCTTATCATAAAACTGGATTCTTCCTTGTTTCATACTAGCGCAACCCATCACATTCTTTTCCCAACGCATAATAGATAACACCCATTTGTTTCAAACGAAGCAGTAACATTTACGCTCCAGCTGCGTTAGTGTTGTTGCAATTAACAAATAAACACAACCATTTGTCGATTGAATCAACTGACACAATCTATTTACATCTGTCACAACATAAATAATATGAATCTATTTGCATCAGCGTTAAAACGCTCTAATACTACACGTCTAGAAAACGCTTTCCACACATGTAATTTAACGCCACTTGTAATACATCTATAGTTTTACGTTTTTTTTTATCTTTGCTGGCCTGGAACACGTGGTACCAAACTTCGGTGTTCAAGTAACTTGGAACCCTCCTCGCTTCCTCAATCTGCAATTAAAAACGTATTAGCTCTACAGACATAAACAAGCAGGGTCGATCAGATCTCCTGCCCATCGAAATTAACTTTGTGTCTTTCGATCTAGCCAAAGTAAATTGGCATTTTGTTTTTGTTCTCCATTACACAATTGCTAGAATTTTTGGCCGCAACTAATGAGTATTCCGTCTATCCTATTGCCACCGATCTCTCCTTGCTGCACAGCAGTTCGAATCAATCAATTAAGATCTCAACTGACATTCAACAAATTCCAGGATTTGATGCGAGATTTTAGGGGTCATGAAACCACAGTTCGAACTGATTTAGAGAACTGTCAACGGATAAGTCTGCATGTCATTAACACGAGCCATGTACATTCCATTCATAACACAGATCAATCATAACACGTTGGCGCAAACACTATTTGTTTTATTCATAACCAGTGATGAAACAAAGTTTAGTTTTGGCGTCCTTTCACAAAGGACGATCTCTAGTTTTATTCAACAACACAGTCTACTTATTTAATTGGAGCTTTTCGCCCATACAAATAGCCACACCACACCTACGCTACTCTTCCCCCCAAAATCTCTTTTCTTATTACATTTTTTTTATATATCTCCTCCACTAATTGCTCTAACAAACAACTAACATAATCTCCTACTATTAGAGACAAATCTCAATAAAACAGTTGCATTTATCACTAAAATAACAAACTATATGAAGAATCAACCTCTACAGTAAAACTGAGATTGAACAAACAGTAATAAAATTCACCCTGTCATACCACAACATGTGGACAATTTTCCACATTGCTGGTCAGTTTTGATGCTCCTGCATCATAAATGAAATTATATCCATACCTTTGCTTGACTGTATAATGATTTCTAATTATTCGAAAAGAATGAGTTATAGAACACCTTTAGCATTATTGAGAGCTAATATTAATACTTTTGTAAATGTTGAATATGACGTGGATAGACTGTTTCCTTTAATTATAAACTCTTAATGTTGCCAAATTGATGCCTCTAAATTTGGTGGTGCTGCTAAATTGGATGTTTTCAAACTAGTGATGAATGAACTTTAATTTCTATGATATCTTAATCAAGTTCTAGAGTACCAGACTAATTTAGTACTAGAAAAAAAAACACAAAACAAAACAAACCAAAACAGAAAAAAACGTATAGACAGTGTTTAAGTACTGAATTGAGTACTAAAATGTTGAAATTTTCTAGGTGTTGTAGGTGAAGGCTAGCAATAACAAAAACATTGAACCGTTGAAACTATGTTGAAACAACAACTAAGGAACAACGTTTACTAAAATCACTCTCATATTAGCTTGGAACTAGTTTGGAAAAATCAATTATAGAAGGAAGATCTAAGCTGAAATATGACTATCCTTGAAATTGTTGCTTCAAGCCGCATGTTGGAACCACTATTCCATGGATTTTAGACTAGGCATGGAATAGTTACTGTCTATTGGAATTTGAATTTTAGAGAGTCTAAAATGCACTAAAGAAGACTTCAAAATAACCCAACAAGGATCTTCCTCATCCAGATAGCCTCATAAATTTCCTAAATAGCATCCATGTACCATGTTTATGCTGAACTGAGTGAAACTGATGTTGACTTCTTGTTGTACTAAGAAGTTGTTGCTGACCAAATACTGAAGATTCCCCCTGATTTGCTTTTCTTGTCGGATGGAATCCCTATCCAATATGCATATGTGAAGCCTAGAAGCTTCACTCCCTATATCTGTCTGTACCAAATACCAAACTGAGTGGTGCCTCTGAGGTATCTTAACACATGTTTAGCTACCTTCCAATAAATTTTGGTTGAATTAACCCTTTCTTTACTAAGTTGGTTAACTGCAAAATATATGTCTCATCACGTGTTAACCAAATACATAGGTGAACCGACAAGCCACATGTAGATAGTAGGCTCCACTACTTCACCTGAAGTAACATCGTCCTTCAACAAATCATATGCTTGAGTCTCAATGGGTTCGTTGCTCTGCATGTGGAACTTCTTCAATATCTCATTGGAAAAATTTCCCTGAGAGACAAACATTTCATCATCTCCTTGCCATACTTCCATACCAAGGAAATAATGCACAAGCCGTAGGTCCTTCATCTCAAATTATCTTGCAAGATCCGCTTTGCAAGATATTACTAGCTTCTCATCACCTATTATAATTAAATCATCGACATATACTACTATAATCAACAATTTACCTTCAACCACAAAATGTTAAAGGTTCACATCTCCTTCAATTTTGGTGAATCCCAACCTGGTGAAATAACTGTCAACCCTGGTGTACGGAGAATGAGGTTCTTGTTTCAATCCATACAATGCTCTCTTGAGTCTACACACATGTGACTCTCTGTTGAAGGTATAAATCCTTCCTGTTTCTCAATGTACACCTCTTCCTCAATCACTCCATCAAGGAATGTTGCCTTCACATCCATATAATGAATCTTCCATCCCATTTGCACTAAAAGTGATAGAATAGGTCTGATTGAAGAGTACCTTTATACTGGAGGAGGTATCCTCATAATAAATTCCCTCCACCTGAGAGAACCCTCTAGACACAAATATTTCCTTGTGTTTCTCCACACTCCCATCTATTGCTTTCTTTACCTTGTAAATCCATATGGAACTCACGACTGACTTGTTTGATGGTCTTGGGACCACTTCCCAAACATGATTTTCGAAAATGGAGTCATACTCCTCTACTATGGAATCAACCCATACTGGTTGTATCACTTCTTCCTTGAATGAGGATGGATCAATCTCTACACTCTTTCTCATCAGAGCCATGTATCCATTGTACCGATCTAGTGACCTCTTGTGCCTATGTTGTGATGTGGGTCCTTCCACATTCTCTTTAGTAGCATGTATCAATATGTGATCCTCTCTCTTGAGATTCCTTCCATCTCTGGAAGTCTCTACATGAGTCGGTGATTCCAATCTCTTCTCCTATGCATGTGGTTGCTCCATATCATCCCGAGGTTCTTCCTTTGGAGCTAAAAGCTCCTCATCTACATGTAACAAAAGCTCCCTCTCAAAGGGACATCTGATGGTCTTCTCTTCATCGAAATTCACACCTCTATGAACCATTGTCATCCTGTGATATGGAAGGCACACTCGATAGTTGTGAGGTGTATCAATGTACCCCACAAATATGCCCAACTCAGTTGTTAGTTCTATATTTTTCCTTGCATCGTGGGTAACGTGACAGTAAACTAATGAACCAAAGATCCTGAAGTGTGACACATGTTGCCATAAATTCTCCCACTCTAGAAATTTATCCCTCTCATTTACTGAATCCTAGTAGTTTTGATAGGTCTCGAGAAATCATAGAAGTGCTAGGCTGACTAGATCATCTTCAACATTGTAACATCAACACTTCCAATCTCATCCTGACATTGGGTGAACTTGGCCAAGTACTTTGGTATTGTGTTGCCCTTGTCCATATTGATTTTCCTGAGCTTTTCCTTCAGTGACAACTTCATGTGGTCATTTTTGTTTTGAAATAGGTCTATCAAGGCCTTCCACATTGCATTTGGAGTCTCCTTACCATGGAGGCTCGAGACAATATGATCTCAAACTCTTTCTAGGATAATCCTTCTTGCCTTTGCAACATGTTTTCTCTACTTTGCAAGATTTTGAGCAATAGTTGTTGGAGGCTTAGGAATATCTTTGTTTATGAATTCCTTAAGCTTGTTTTCTTCCAACACTGCCTCCATCCTATCCTTCCAACCAACATAGTTCAAACTACCCTCAAGGGCATATTCAAGTCTAAATCTGTAGAACGACATTCAGCTCACTATGAATGATAATGCAAATTCGGTTTCACTTGCAAAAGACAAACTCCTATTATCCTATTCTAGAGTGATTTATGCTCTTATACCATGTAGAAATTCATTGTAGATTCAAACTACGTATGTAATATGCTAAAACAAAAGACTTGAATCTACTCTACTCATCAACGGAAACAATTAAATGATCGTGAAATCACAAAGCATACAAGAGAAATAATTCAATCAACACATTACATAATGGTTTCCTTGGGAAATCCACAACTAAAAACCCCTGCTATTTGTATATTTCATTATTGTGAAAATATGAGATGATTACAATGCTTTGCTCAAGCCTGAGCAACCTTTGCACTATCTCTATCTAGCAGCTTCCTAGACAAGCCGAGGACAATACTTAACAAAAATTTTGGCTTGCCCAAGTCCATATGACCTTGTGTTGTTTCCTTGGGAATTAGCCCCTTTTAATTACGGAAATTCCTTAATTGGAATTGTGCAATCCTCATAGGCCTTCCTCTAAATGCATGTACCACCTGTACAATTCAGATGATTATACAACTAATAGTACATTGTCCCTAAACTCAAATATTAACTGGGTAACTCTTATATCTAATATGCATGAGTTATTTATGAGTGAATCATCAATTATCTAGTTGACCACATGAAGCAACACACTACTTTCTGACCTCCTACTAGTTCCTCCATCAGTTGGAACTAGTTTAACTGACTTTAATAGAGCAATTAAATTAATTAATTACAACTCAAAATAAAATCAACCGAGGCTCCAATAATGTAGGAGACACTCTACATGACTGAAGTTAGACCCTTAACTCGAATTAATTGAGACAACTAATTGAAATTAACTTAGTTAACAAATACAAGTTGTCTTGTGACGTGGAATTACAACTTTATTCCTAATTTAATCCAGGGAAAACAATAAATTAGGATTTTGTTGATGCATTTTCAACACTAACTACTTTAATGGCTTGGTTGTTACTCTTCTTCATCCTATGTTTATTAATACAAATATCCCTAATGATTTTAGTGTAGATAGTTATGTCTTTAATGGCTTGTAATAAAGGGATCGTTATACAAAAATTACTCAATTCAGAATCAAGATCATATTCCATAGGTACCTCAACTTTCTTTACAAGTAGTCTCTCTGGAAAAGGTGGTTCCAATGGTTCATGTGGTTATCTTGTCACACCATTATTTTTGGTTTATATTTGTTTATGTTCATCCTATTTGTTCTCATATTCTATTTGAGGATCCTTGCCTTGTATGACCACTGCATATTTGTTCTTCTTAATCATTTTCCCAGATCTAAGTTGAATTTCATTTATAGGAAAGTAAGTAATAACATAGGTGGGAAAATATTGTAATTATATGTTTTCCATAGGCTAAGGAGGTTTTTTAATAGGATTAGATATAGGTTGTGCAGGAAATTTTGTTGGTCATGGAGGGTTAAAGTCAAATGATTGTTCGATCTGCTATGAAGATGGATTAACATTTTGAGGTAATGGTAGTGGATCCGATGGTAGGGATGGTAATGGTAATGAGGATTGCTACTGTGTGGGATAGGGTGGGTTGTAACCTTGCTAGTATTGAGGCACATTAGGTGTCTATGGCACATAAGGTGGATATTGTGGTTGATAATGGATATATGAGGGTGCTGGAATTTGGGACTGATAAATGTTCCCGTAAGGGTTTCCTCTCCATCCTTCATTCCGTGGTGAATGTTGAGGCTCAACCACTTAGAAATTTTGAGTTAAGCATTTCAATACAAATTTGACTTCAATTCAAACCATAAAATATACAAGCCAAAATCCAAGAGTTGTTCATTGATAATGCTCCAACCTTCAGACTGTCAATTCAATGCCTCAACAAAAAATTATCAATATAAAGAACAAGAATTGATTTGAAACGTAAATCTAAAAATCAAATCAAACTATAAAATTTGATTAACTACAATCACACTCAAATATCATACTACATGTATGTTATATCACCACACAATTATTCCTGCTCTAACTCAAATTGATTACAACTTCACTGAGGTTGGTGGTGGGCCCTGACCACTACCTTAGACATGTTAAGCTACAACAATATAATTACATATCAATAACACATAAACTCATGGAATAAAGGTCAATATTAATATATAAATCAATATTTCAGAAATACATATATAAAATAGTTCAATGATTTGATAAACATAGTTTTTGAAAATTTTTAGGATCACTATTCTTTCCTTCTTGCTTGCCAACCCTCGTAACACTGCTAGATGCTCTTTTAAAGAGATCATTATCTAAAGATAGGTTTAACTAAATGAACAAGAAAAATAACACCAACCTTAATTTACCCCACTTTAGTGCACAACGACTACTTGTGTAGCTCTACTATTGTTGGTTGCATCGCAATCTTCACCTCAACATGCTCATTCCTCCTTGCAAATTAGCCCAAACTCCTTCTATATGCTACCTATCTCTCCAACGCAATGTCATAGGCCTAAAACCTAGCTACCACAATCATAGCATCATCATTGTCCACCTTTCTCTTTTCACTATGGCACAACCCCCTTTTATAGACTCACCTTCTTTCCTATGTAATGATGTTATCTGCATGCCCAACACCACAACTCTCGATCACATCACCATACACTGTACCCATATTGCACCATCTTCATGGGACATCCATTTCCTACAGTTTGCAAGATTTGCTTACACAACAATGTAATGAGCTATTATACACATAACTCTCCCTTTGTGTTATGCACTAAATTTACTTTTATTTTCTGCCATTGTTTATCATAATGAAGATCTTTGAAATGTCATGTATAGTAGATTTGGAGTGCCTCAGTGTTTCTTCATCAACAATAGAGATGGCCCCACCTAAGAGGAGATCAGGTAAAGAGATTTTTGAAGGTATTGAAGGACCCACTTAAGAGGAGACTAGGCAAAGAGATTGTTGAAGGTGTTGAAGAAGGGGTAGAAGAAAGTTCTATAATCTCAACCCCAATCTATATAGATACACCATATTGCAATGATAAATCCATGTCAATAACTTGCTCAGGTATATATTATCTATTTGCACACAAATGAATTCTTGGGGATGAGGAAGATGTTGAAGTGTATCAAAATGTGAAGATATATTGGTTACATAATATAGCATCACATCCCGCAATTCTCCCATTTGTAGAAACCATCGAGTGGATCATAAAATAATTGATGTAAAGGATATGACCATTCAAGACAGTAATGGCATATCTTTGGCAACATATATATATATATATATATATATATATATATATATATATATATATAGATATATATATATATATATATATAGATATATATATATATATATATATATATATATATATATATATATATATATATATATATATATATATATATATATATATATATATATATATATATATATATATAGATACATCGTTGCATTGCAGAGTATTGCAAATTACCTAACTATCAGGTAGCTCTCATAAAAAAATGGTATGAATATTTTGCCTTAGCTAACTAGGATATCTTAAATACATGGTGGAAAGACCCTAACAAATTTTGGATGAGAGTTGATTGACTCTACAAGGCCAAGTTGTTAAGAATAGCATATCAGTTGGTAGTGGACATGTGTTGTCATTCTTATGGTAAATCAAATGTAGATACATTTGAAGAATCTTGCGAGCCATTAATATATACCCAGGCCAAAGAAGGAAGCATGTTCAATTGGGCATAAATATTATGTACTTCCATTCATACAAGGGTAAAAGAAGCTTAGAATCCACCCACAGGGAGATAACCACAATTTTACATGGCATCATATATTGTAGATGGTGTATGCTCAAGGCTCCAATTTGACTTGCTTGGATGGAGATGTACCTTCTCTCCAAACATATCGCCCATGCACATAGATTGCAAGACTTTATGGGAAACTAGTTATAGGGAACTCTAACACAATATAACTAAAGGTTGTATCTCACCCTTGTATTACATTCTCTTCAACATTGAGTCAACCTACATGCTCAACTAAGCTAGGGAATCACTCCAAGAAAGTTGATTCATTTACACTAGTGGATGCTACATACAATAGAGTATTTACAGCCCAAAATCATAATGATGCATGAGGTAGCATATCAGGTGACAACAAGACTCGATGACATGTTAGTCTGCGAAAACAAAGCACCATGGCCTGCTTTCCCAATCTATGTGGGCATATATTTTTAGAAAATCTATAAAGAAGTAGAAGTTGAAGTTGTTGATTTTGAGCACCTTAGATTTTCCGACCTTAGTTACTACATATATGATCCTAGAGGCATTAAAATGGCTTACTATAAGTAGCTAAATTTTAATTGGCCATATACATCAAGCACTGAGGAAGAAGAAGACAACGTTAAAAATGTGTACAGTGCTACAACGGTTGTAGATGCATAAAAGGGAATTTGTAGCTCTCAACACATAGATGGGGATGAACCGATGAGTGGAGATTCGTCCAAAGGAAAATATGCAAAAGAAAAGAAGGAGTCCCAAAAGAGGGAAAGATATAAGGAAGTAATCAATAAAGAAAGGCAAAAAAAACTCACAGCAAAAAAAAAGGCCAAAAAATAAGAGGAGGTAAAGAGAAAATAGGAAGAGGAAAGGAGGAAACATGAAGAGAATCAAAAGGAGGAGGAGGAGGAAGAAACAAGGAAAAAATAAGAGGATACGTAGAAGAAGAAAAGAAGAGGTAGGGGGAAGAAATGAGAAAACAAGAAAAAAATAAGTGGAAAGACTGACAAAAGAAGCAACTGACAAACAGACACAAGAGGAAACCAAAAAAAAAGAGCAGGAAGAGAAGGAACCTTGAGTCATATTAACTAACACAGATATGGTTCCTACTACCCTAGTTTACATGCCACTTATTGGAGGACACCTACCACTCAGAGAGATGAGAATCTCATCCAGTGAGAAAAATCAAGTTCTAGATCTTGCAATTTTCAAGTTTCATTGTGGCTCTATCAGAATTTTTCAAGAAAGACGTAGGTTCTTAGCCCAAGAATCGACGAAGCTAATCTTGGTGACTAGGGAATGAGATATAGGTTCAGATACTATGAATAATCATCTATAAATCACTTCAACACAATCATCCTTCTTTGCCACTACAAAAAGAAATATCGAGCATCTAGTAAATAAGGTTGTAGAACTGGAGAAGAATTTGAACATTTCACAATAGGAGAACGAGAGGCTTCATATAAAGAATCAAAATTTGAAGATTATTTCTGAGTAGAAGCATGGGAAGAAAAAAGTGTGCTAGAATTTATGGTGAACCGACTATTCAAAGAGATGATAACGCTTCAAAATATAGCCTCCTCACTTAAGGCTATTCAAAATGCACTCAAGGTAGAAGGCACACTTTTAAAGGAAGCTTCAACAGTTGTGGAGATAATATATGAGTGGGACACAAAGTACCCAAATGCACCAGTTGATTTACCAAGAAAGAATAAGATGGACAAGGAAATGGATAATGTAAAAATTAGGTTGATCATGAAAATCCCAAGAGAAATTGGGGAAAGATGTAGTTAGGATACTGAGAAATTATCGTAATTGTCATAGCATGATAGGATTTCTTATCAAATCTCATGTGATATTCCCCATTGGAGAATGAATGGTAGTAAGGTGAGAGCGGGAAATCTGGTGATAATACAGGGTAGTAATCTTGATGGCTAGTTAGAATGGACTTTTACTTTTGGACTCCCTAGAGAACATCAAAAGGGAAATTTTTTACATTTCTTTTGAAGATCAAGTGACAGTTTTGCATTCCCACTAGTGGATCTCTTAGATACTTTTTGTAAGCAAGCATGGATATTTCAACACCAATATTGAGAAGCTATTTTGGGTCAAGGTAATCCTTTATTTCACGTCTTGTTGGACATTGTAAGACTATTCTTGTGGTTGTTTAATGGTATGTGATTATTGTTCATGTGTTGAAGATTGATGAAATATTTTTTCTATTGTAAACTTGTATCTTACTTGGAATTGTTTGTTGATTTATATATTCTTTCAGGAAAGTTATTTATTGTGAACTAATTTAAAATTGGTAACTAGTATAGTTACTTATGCATGTATTTCAATTAAAGTTTTTTTTATCATTCTTTCTTTTAGATTCATGTCCACTTTCTAATAGGTTGAAATATTCTTTGTATCTATTTCTTAATGTATTTCCATAATCTATTCTAACTTATATCTCATAAGAAATGTTATTAGGTGTTCAAGTCCAACCCTAATCCCCTTATTTATGGAATAGGATCGAGTCATAGTTATAGTTAAGAAAAGAGTCAATAAAGCTGATATTAATAATTGTAAGTGGCTAACCCACAATAAATGAAGGGACCATAGTTACTTGTAAATGGGCCATGGTATTAGATAGATGGTAATAATAAGAACCATGGTATTGCCCCATGGTATTGCATGTATGACTCCTATATAAAGGATAGAGACTCCCCTTGAGGAGCATCATGTCTTATTTTGTAATTGAGCTCAGCTCTGTTGGAGGTTTCCCCCTCGAATAGGCAAGTGAACATTGCTTTATGAATAATAAAGTACTTGTTGTTATTTCTCATTGTTCTATGTTCTGGGTATATTTCTTTGCATATTTGGTATTCTAGTATCGTCTGGAAAGTTAAGAGCATAACAAGTGGTCTTAGAGCGCTTTCCAGGGCCGGTGGGATCTCCAATTTTTAGCAAGAAATTGTTTGGCAAGAGACGTGTTTTTGCATCTTTAAACTATAGGATCTGTCATTGAGTGCATAAACCTGTGGATTTGGGGAGGCATGCATGCAGAAAATACAAGAGGTGGTCATGCTTGTTGGACTCCCTTGTAACCCTTGTGGGTAACCCTTCGAGTAGTAGCGCATTAGACAGAATTGTGCATGGACTATCTTCCAAGTACCCTCTGGGTATATTCGAAGCCCCTAGCTCTCTTGAAACCTCGCCATAGATAAACCATCGGCCATATTGTTGCTACAGTACACTAAGAATAGCACTCGGAGAGATTACTCACATATATGATAGGGTAGTTGGGTTGTATGCCTAAGGGTACGGTTGATCCTCCTTAGTTAATGCCCTGAAAATTTGGGCCGAGTACTACTGTCAGATCCTTATGTATATTGCGATCTGTAGCACCTGACACTCCTGAAGACCATAGTTCCCTTCTCTATCTCGAGATCATGCATAATCTTTGCGAGATCAGATCTCACAGGTGGGGTTTTGTCGCAGCAACAACAATTAGTTCCGTCGTTCATATCTATCAAATCAGCCATTCAAATCTATCAGATCCATCAGATCCACAACAACAAGCAGTTCCGCCATTCAGATCTATTAGATCAACCATTCAGATCTCTCAGATCCATCAGATTCGTCATCCAAATCTAGCAGATCGGGCTCTGTAGCGTCGCAACAATCAGATCTGTCATTTAGATCTAATGAACGGTGTGGGTTCCTATACCTGGGCATGATTTTCGCAGGACTTTTGGTAGCATTGCCATTTCGGGGATTCGACTACTGCAGTATTCCTAAGAAAGGAGTAAAAATCCGTTCGGAGTAAAAAAAATTACTCCCCGGGATGCTAATTGGTGACTTAGCCCATAAGAATCAGGTTGACGAGCTGAGCAAGGTGGTGCCATTCAATTTTTAGTGCCAAAAATTTCGGGCAATCCCAAAGTTCAAGTACATCGAATCGGTGCATGGTACAAACTAGAGCTCAAGCTATGGCCAATGAGAGGATTGACAAGCTTGAATCACAATTGAACGATGTCGTTTTTCAGCTGAAGAACTTAAATGGAACACTCTCTAAGGGCAAGGTGGAGGAATGCGTAGAGGCATATATTAGCAATGAAAACATGGAGGGTGAGTCCAGCCAATCTCTTCACCTCTTTGGTACCCACCAACAATCCCATCCGTGACCACCCAAGCTAGGTTTAACTAAATGAACAAGAAAAATAACACCAACCTTAATTTACCCCACTTTAGTGCACAACGACTACTTGTGTAGCTCTACTATTGTTGGTTGCATCGCAATCTTCACCTCAACATGCTCATTCCTCCTTGCAAATTAGCCCAAACTCCTTCTATATGCTACCTATCTCTCCAACGCAATGTCATAGGCCTAAAACCTAGCTACCACAATCATAGCATCATCATTGTCCACCTTTCTCTTTTCACTATGGAACAACCCCCTTTTATAGACTCACCTTCTTCCCTATGTAATGATGTTATCTGCATGCCCAACACCACAACTCTCGATCACATCACCATACACTGTACCCGTATTGCACCATCTTCATGGGACATCCATTTCCTACAGTTTGCAAGATTTGCTTACACAACAATGTAATGAGCTATTATACACATAACTCTCCCTTTGTGTTATGCACTAAATTTACTTTTATTTTCTGCCATTGTTTATCATAATGAAGATCTTTGAAATGTCATGTATAGTAGATTTGGAGTGCCTCAGTGTTTCTTCATCAACAATAGAGATGGCCCCACCTAAGAGGAGATCAGGTAAAGAGATTTTTGAAGGTATTGAAGGACCCACTTAAGAGGAGACTAGGCAAAGAGATTGTTGAAGGTGTTGAAGAAGGGGTAGAAGAAAGTTCTATAATCTCAACCCCAATCTATATAGATACACCATGTTGCAATGATAAATCCATGTCAATAACTTTCTCATGTATATATTATCTATTTGCACACAAATGAATTCTTGGGGATGAGGAAGATGTTGAAGTGTATCAAAATGTGAAGATATATTGGTTACATAATATAGCATCACATCCCGCAATCCTCCCATTTGTAGAAACCATCGAGTGGATCATAGAATAATTGATGTAAAGGATATGACCATTCAAGACAATAATGGCATATCTTTGGCAACATATATATATATATATATATATATATATATATATATATATATATATATATATATATATATATATATATATATACATCGTTGCGTTGCAGAGTATTGCAAATTACCTAACTATCAGGTAGCTCTCATAAAAAAATGGTATGAATATTTTGCCTTAGCTAACTAGGATATCTTAAATACATGGTGGAAAGACCCTAACAAATTTTGGATGAGAGTTGATTGACTCTACAAGACCAAGTTGTTAAGAATAGCATATCAGTTGGTAGTGGACATGTGTTGTCATTCTTATGGTAAATCAAATGTAGATACATTTGAAGAATCTTGCGAGCCATTAATATATACCCAGGCCAAAGAAGGAAGCATGTTCAATTGGGCATAAATATTATGTACTTCCATTCATACAAGGGTAAAAGAAGCTTAGAATCCACCCACAGGGAGATAACCACAATTTTACATGGCATCATATATTGTAGATGGTGTATTCTCAAGGCTCCAATTTGACTTGCTTGGATGGAGATGTACCTTCTCTCCAAACATATCGCCCATGCACATAGATTGCAAGACTTTATGGGAAACTAGTTATAGGGAACTCTAACACAATATAACTAAAGGTTGTATCTCACCCTTGTATTACATTCTCTTCAACATTGAGTCAACCTACATGCTCAACTAAGCTAGGGAATCACTCCAAGAAAGTTGATTCATTTACACTAGTGGATGCTACATACAATAGAGTATTTACAGCCCAAAATCATAATGATGCATGAGGTAGCATATCAGGTGACAACAAGACTCGATGACATGTTAGTCTGCGAAAAAAAAGCACCATGGCCTGCTTTCCCAATCTATGTGGGCATATATTTTTAGAAAATCTATAAAGAAGTAGAAGTTGAAGTTGTTGATTTTGAGCACCTTAGATTTTCCGACCTTAGTTACTACATATATGATCCTAGAGGCATTAAAATGGCTTACTATAAGTAGCTAAATTTTAATTGGCCATATACATCAAGCACTGAGGAAGAAGAAGACAACGTTAAAAATGTGTACAGTGCTACAACGGTTGTAGATGCATAAAAGGGAATTTGTAGCTCTCAACACATAGATGGGGATGAACCGATGAGTGGAGATTCGTCCAAAGGAAAATATGCAAAAGAAAAGAAGGAGTCCCAAAAGAGGGAAAGATATAAGGAAGTAATCAATAAAGAAAGGCAAAAAAAACTCACAGCAAAAAAAAAGGCCAAAAAATAAGAGGAGGTAAAGAGAAAATAGGAAGAGGAAAGGAGGAAACATGAAGAGAATCAAAAGGAGGAGGAGGAGGAAGAAACAAGAAAAAAATAAGAGGATACGTAGAAGAAGAAAAGAAGAGGTAGGGGGAAGAAATGAGAAAACAAGAAAAAAATAAGTGGAAAGACTGACAAAAGAAGCAACTGACAAACAGACACAAGAGGAAACCAAAAAAAAAGAGCAGGAAGAGAAGGAACCTTGAGTCATATTAACTAACACAGATATGTTTCCTACTACCCTAGTTTACATGCCACTTATTGGAGGACACCTACCACTCAGAGAGATGAGAATCTCATCCAGTGAGAAAAATCAAGTTCTAGATCTTGCAATTTTCAAGTTTCATTGTGGCTCTATCAGAATATTTCAAGAAAGACGTAGGTTCTTAGCCCAAGAATCGACGAAGCTAATCTTGGTGACTAGGGAATGAGATATAGGTTCAGATACTATGAATAATCATCTATAAATCACTTCAACACAATCATCCTTCTTTGCCACTACAAAAAGAAATATCGAGCATCTAGTAAATAAGGTTGTAGAACTGGAGAAGAATTTGAACATTTCACAATAGGAGAACGAGAGGCTTCATATAAAGAATCAAAATTTGAAGATTATTTCTGAGTAGAAGCATGGGAAGAAAAAAGTGTGCTAGAATTTATGGTGAACCGACTATTCAAAGAGATGATAATGCTTCAAAATATAGCCTCCTCACTTAAGGCTATTCAAAATGCACTCAAGGTAGAAGGCACACTTTTAAAGGAAGCTTCAACAGTTGTGGAGATAATATATGAGTGGGACACAAAGTACCCAAATGCACCAGTTGATTTACCAAGAAAGAATAAGATGGACAAGGAAATGGATAATGTAAAAATTAGGTTGATCATGAAAATCCCAAGAGAAATTGGGGAAAGATGTAGTTAGGATACTGAGAAATTATCGTAATTGTCATAGCATGATAGGATTTCTTATCAAATCTCATGTGATATTCCCCATTGGAGAATGAATGGTAGTAAGGTGAGAGCGGGAAATCCGGTGATAATGCAGGGTAGTAATCTTGATGGCTAGTTAGAATGGACTTTTACTTTTGGACTCCCTAGAGAGCATCAAAAGGGAAATTTTTTACATTTCTTTTGAAGATCAAGTGACAGTTTTGCATTCCCACTAGTGGATCTCTTAGATACTTTTTGTAAGTATGCATGGATATTTCAACACCAATATTGAGAAGCTATTTTGGGTCAAGGTAATCCTTTATTTCACGTCTTGTTGAACATTGTAAGACTATTCTTGTGGTTGTTTAATGGTATGTGATTATTGTTCATGTGTTGAAGATTGATGAAATATTTTTTTTATTGTAAACTTGTATCTTACTTGGAATTGTTTGTTGATTTATATATTCTTTCAGGAAAGTTATTTATTGTGAACTAATTTAAAATTGGTAACTAGTATAGTTACTTATGCATGTATTTCAATTAAAGTTTTTTTTATCATTCTTTCTTTTAGATTCATGTCCACTTTCTAATAGGTTGAAATATTCTTTGTATCTATTTCTTAATGTATTTTCATAATCTATTCTAACTTATATCTCATAAGAAATGTTATTAGGTGTTCAAGTCCAACCCTAATCCCCTTATTTATGGAATAGGATCGAGTCATAGTTATAGTTAAGAAAAGAGTCAATAAAGCTGATATTAATAATTGTAAGTGGCTAACCCACAATAAATGAAGGGACCATAGTTACTTGTAAATGGGCCATGGTATTAGATAGATGGTATTAATAAGAACCATGGTATTGCCCCATGGTATTGCATGTATGACTCCTATATAAAGGATAGAGACTCCCCTTGAGGAGCATCATGTCTTATTTTGTAATTGAGCTCAGCTCTGTTGGAGGTTTCCCCCTCGAATAGGCAAGTGAACATTGCTTTATGAATAATAAAGTACTTGTTGTTATTTCTCATTGTTCTATGTTCTGGGTATATTTCTTTTCATATTTGGTATTCTAGTATCGTCTGGCAAGTTAAGAGCATAACAAGTGGTCTTAGAGCGCTTTCCAGGGCCGGTGGGATCTCCAATTTTTAGCAAGAAATTTTTTGGCTAGAGACGTGTTTTTTCATCTTTAAACTATAGGATCTGTCATTGAGTGCATAAACCTGTGGATTTGGGGAGGCATGCATGCAGAAAATACAAGAGTTGGTCATGCTTGTTGGACTCCCTTGTAACCCTTGTGGGTAACCCTTCGAGTAGTAGCGCATTAGACAGAATTGTGCATGGACTATCTTCCAAGTACCCTCTGGGTATATTCGAAGCCCCTAGCTCTCTTGAAACCTCGCCATAGATAAACCATCGGCCATATTGTTGCTACAGTACACTAAGAATAGCACTCGGAGAGATTACTCACATATATGATAGGGTAGTTGGGTTGTATGCCTAAGGGTACGGTTGATCCTCCTTAGTTAATGCCCTGAAAATTTGGGCCGAGTACTACTGTCAGATCCTTATGTATATTGCGATCTGTAGCACCTGACACTCCTGAAGACCATAGTTCCCTTCTCTATCTCGAGATCATGCATAATCTTTGCGAGATCAGATCTCACAGGTGGGGTTTTGTCGCAGCAACAACAATTAGTTCCGTCGTTCATATCTATCAAATCAGCCATTCAAATCTATCAGATCCATCAGATCCACAACAACAAGCAGTTCCGCCATTCAGATCTATTAGATCAACCATTCAGATCTCTCAGATCCATCAGATTCGTCATCCAAATCTAGCAGATCGGGCTCTGTAGCGTCGCAACAATCAGATCTGTCATTTAGATCTAATGAACGGTGTGGGTTCCTATACCTGGGCATGATTTTCGTAGGACTTTTGGTAGCATTGCCATTTCGGGGATTCGACTACTGCAGTATTCCTAAGAAAGGAGTAAAAATCCGTTCGGAGTAAAAAAAATTACTCCCCGGGATGCTAATTGGTGACTTAGCCCATAAGAATCAGGTTGACGAGCTGAGCAAGGTGGTGCCATTCAATTTTTAGTGCCAAAAATTTCGGGCAATCCCAAAGTTCAAGTACATCGAATCGGTGCATGGTACAAACTAGAGCTCAAGCTATGGCCATTGAGAGGATTGACAAGCTTGAATCACAATTGAACGATGTCGTTTTTCAGCTGAAGAACTTAAATGGAACACTCTCTAAGGGCAAGGTGGAGGAATGCGCAGAGGCATATATTAGCAATGAAAACATGGAGGGTGAGTCCAGCCAATCTCTTCACCTCTTTGGTACCCACCAACAATCCCATCTGTGACCACCCAAGCTGGACATGTATAAATTAGATGGCTCTCACCCAGCCCCATGGATAGCACAAATGGAGCAATATTTCACACTGAATTACATCCTAGATGATGCGACTCAGCTTAGTGTGGGTATCATGTACTTGGACAATTAAAGATGGTAATGGTGGCAATGGCATCAACGTTGCTATGGAAAGCCCTTGACTTGGCAGAGATTCAAAAAAGCTCTTACATATCGCTTTGACCATGAATCTAATTTTTTGGGTCGTCTCACTAAGCTCTGACAGGCAGGAATAGTGAACGAATATATTGCAGCATTTGAATCCTTAGCTTTCCGCACTGGAGGTCTACACGATGAGTTCTATGTGGCATGTTTTTTCAGTGGTATCAAGGATGCCATACAAGCCCACGTCCAGCTGCACCACCCTAGCTTGTGGTTGCATGCTTGCAGGATAGCTCGTGAAGTAGATCGTGCATTAGCAGCCCAGTCCAATCGCCCAAATTTCATCGCCAAGGGTCACCCCACACAGGCTCAAAGCACTACCCAAACACTCAAGGTTCAAAAGGTGTCACTAGTAGAGATGACAGAAAGAAGAAAGCAAGGATTGTGTTACTACTGTGATGAGAAATACCCCCCGGGCATCAATGCAAGGAACTAAAATTCTTTCAAATTGATGCTACTGATTACAGGTCATCGGAGGAAGCCCCACCACTTGAGGAACCAGAGGAGGAACAAGAGGACAACTAGTAGGACAATGTACGTAAAGAACTAGTTATCTCGTTGCATGCTTTGGCAGGGATTTCTTCTCCCGAAACTCTCAAAATCAGATGTTTTATTAATCATTTATCAGTATTGGTCTTGATTGATAGTGGCAGTACACATAATTTTATCCATCAAAGAGTCGCAGAAGTAGTGCATTGCTTTGTCTGAGCAGTTTCTAAGTTCCAGGTCCAAATTGCTGATGGGAGGACCATGAAATGTGAAGGCTGTTGTGAAAATGTCAAACTTCAAATGGGGGATTATCAGTTAAAGACCCACATGTTTGCCATACACATGGGAGGGTGCAACATTGTCCTAGGTGTCGAATGGCTTTGCACACTTGACCCAATCATAATGGATTTCCATGAGTTATATATGAGCTTTAAGTAGAACAACCACACACATACCCTCCGCGGACTCTAGGCGGGAGCTCCCTCTATCATCAGCTCACATCGGATGGAAAAATTGTTAAAAAAGGGCCACCATGGAGTTATAGCCCAATTTAAGGCCATCCAGACCTTTGAACCCAATTCACTTCATATTCATCCTGAGATTCAACAAATCTTAAACAACCATCTTCCAGTCTTTGACAAGCCTCATGAGCTTCCGCCCTTGAGAGGGGAAGATGATCATAGGATTACTTTGGTCCCAGGGGCCAAACCACCAAATGTGCACCCATATAGATATCCATTCACCCAAAATAATGAAATTGAAAAAATAATCAAGGAACTCTTGGAAGTAGGAGTCATTCGTCCCAGCATTAGTCCTTATTCATCGTCGGTGGTCATGGTGCTCAAGAAAGATGGGGAATGGCATATGTGTCCAGACTTTAGGGCCCTCAATAAGTTGAAGGTCAAAGATAAATTTCCCATCCCGATTGTCGATGATTTGCTGGATGAACTAAATGGGGCTTAATTCTTTACTAAGCTCGACCTTTGCTCAGGCTACCACCAAATTCGCATGAAAGAAGTAGACATTCCAAAGACTACTTTTTGAACTCATGAAGGCCATTATGAGTTCCTAGTCATGCCATTTGGTCTTTGTAATGCCCCATCCACTTTTCAGAGCCTTATGAATCACATGCTCAAACCATACCTCAGAAAATTTGTCCTTGTTTGCTTTGATGGCATCCTCATCTACAGTCGCACCTGGGCCACACATCTTCAGTAGATCTACTCTTGCAACTACTCCGCAAACATAAATTATTTGTCAAGATGTCTAAGTGTTCGTTTGGCATGAAAGAATTTGAGTATTTGGGCCACATTGTGGGGCGTGAAGGTGTCAGGGTGGACCCCAAAAGGATCCAAGCAATGCAGGATTGACCTCAACCAAAGACCTTGAAGAGCTTGAGAGGATTTTTGGGTCTCATAGGCTACTATCGCAAGTTTGTCCACAATTATGGTCACATTGCTAGGCCCCTCACTCAACTCCTCAAGAAAAAATCATTCCTACGGAATGATGAAGCACAACAGGCCTTTACAACTCTCAAATATGCCATGTTTTCCACTCCAGTCTTATCACTACCCGACTTCACCAAATATTTTGTGATTGAATGCGATGCTTCTAGTATGGGTATTGGGGTAGTCTTAATCTAGGAAGGTCGACCCTTGGCCTTCATGAGCCAACAACTAAGTGGGAAGAATCTGAGACAATCTACCTATGAGAAGGAGATGATGGCCATCTTACATGCTGTAGATACCTGGCGACCATACTTATTGGGGTGACATTTCCAAATCCACACAGACCATCAAAGCCTTAAATATTTTTTGGAGCAACGCCTATCCTCACCACAACAAAATAAATGGATTGCCAAAATGCTGGGATATGATTATGAAATAATTTACAAGAAAGGGCACGAAAATATTGTAGCAGATGCATTATCCTGCCAATTTGAGGAGGAAAGTACCCTGCCCGCCATTTTCCTTCCCATTCTAGAATGGATTGAAGAGGCTCGCAAGGAATGGGTTTCACATCCCTGGCTCTCCCAACTCATTAATCAATTACAGATGGATCCAAATTCCACGGCGAGCTACTCGTGGCAGGATGAGATTCTTCGCTACAAGGATAGAGTCGTAATATCACCAAGATCCACCCTCAAAAGCCACATTTTGGCGGAGTTACACTCATCTCCCACTGCAGGACATTCAGGCTTTCAGAAGACGTATTCTCATACTCGAAGATGATTTTTTTGGATAGGCATGAAAAAGGACATTCTTACTTTTGTAAGTGAATGCGACATCTGTCAGCACCAGAAAGGATAAATAGTCAAATCCCTAGGCACATTACAGCCATTGCCCATCCCGACCTCAATCTAGACGGAGTTTTCTATGGATTTCATTAAAGCTTTTCTAAAGTCAAGAAACAAGTCATTCGTCATGGTGGTTGTGGATAGACTTTCTAAGTATGCTCAACTTTGCGCACTACCCCACCCTTTTACACCAACTTTGGTTGCTCAATCTTTCATGGATCAGATCTTCAAATTGCATGGCATGCCCACTTCCATTGTGTCTGATCGTGACCCGATCTTCACCAGTAAATTTTGGCAAGAACTCTTCGACTACAAGGTACCCAACTACAACTCACTACTTCCTATTATCCACAAAATGATGGTCAAAATGAAGTAGTCAACAAATGTCTGGAGACCTACCTTAGGTGTTTCACTTCAGAAAAGCAACATCTCTGGGTACAGTGGTTACCTCTAGCCGAATGGTGGTGTAACACCAACTATCATGCCAGCACCAAAATGACTCCATATGAAGCAGTTTATGGTCAACTCCCTCATTCCCATACTTCTTATATCAAGGGATGCTCAAAGGTACATGCATTGGATCAACTCTTACAGAACTGCACAACCATGCTAGCCCACCTTAGAGAGAATCTTCATCAAGCCCAAAACCACATGAAGCAATAGGCAGATCAACATCACTTAGAATGCTAATTTCAAGGATGGGATCAGGTATTTTTTAGGCTAAAACCATATAAGCAAACATCACTCAAAGACAAGGTTTCTCATAAATTATCTCCAAAATTCTATGGACCATATCAAGTACTTCAGCGCATTGGAGAAGTTGCCTACAAGTTAGCTTTGCGACCCACTGCAAAAATCCATCCAATATTCCATGTCTAATGCCTCAAGAAAGTGATTGGGAACCATTGAATAATTCAAACCAGTCTACCTAAAGTGGATGATGAAGGGTCAATCTGGCTCCAACTTGAACAAGTTCTTGACACATGAGAACAACACCTACGTGGCCGCACGATCAAGGAAGTCCTCGTCAAGTGAAAAGACACCTCTCCGGAAGATGCAACCTGGGAACCAACTACTATCCTTCAGCAATTTCCATAGCTTCAGCCTTGAGGACAAGACTATTCTTATGGGGGAGGGCATGTGAGGGTCCAACCCTAACCCCCTTATTTATGTAAGAGGATCAAGGCATAGTTATAGTTTAGTAAAGAGTCAATAAAGCCCATATTAATAATTGTAATTGATTAACCCACAATTAATGAACGGACCACAGT
Organism: Pinus tabuliformis; assembly: GCA_031772625.1. Taxonomy (NCBI): domain Eukaryota; kingdom Viridiplantae; phylum Streptophyta; class Pinopsida; order Pinales; family Pinaceae; genus Pinus; species Pinus tabuliformis. The sequence goes on from CM062817.1 coordinate 2,003,461,262, forward strand.
TACTTGCAAATGGGCCATGGTATTAGATAGATGGTATTAATAATAACCATGGTATTGCCCCATGGTATTGCATGTATGGATCCTATATAAATGATAGAGACTCCCCTAAAGGAGCATCATGTATTATTTTGTAATCGAGCTCAGCTCTATTGGAGGTTGCCCCTCGAAGAGGCAAGTGAACATTGCTTTCTAAATAATAAAATAATTGTTGTTATTTATCACTGTTCTATGTTCTGGTTATATTTCTTCACATATTTGGTATTTTGGTATCGTCTTGCAGGTTAAGAGCATAACATTAGGGTTTCCCTTCTTCTTGTTCACTATGTCCAAAATCTAATTCTCACTTTAACATGATATGGAAATCAATCCAACATTATGGATGGGATTCCTATCCCAAACAATGTGAGGTCTAAATAGGACTTCATATAGGGTATATCCTCTAGTTGTTGGTAGTGAATTTTTCCCCGTCAGCCATTTTTGGTGCTAGAAAGAGGATCACCATTACATGGTTAGTGGGTTGTCTCACTCTTATCATTTTGAAACATCTTGTTAAGATAACAATCAACCTATTTCCCATCAATCTAACCCTGATACATATCCTAATATTGAAGATTTACCTCCTCCTAATAGTCTTGAACAATTATAAAAGATCACATAAGAAGATCTAATATCTCTCAGACCTTTTACTCGATCTTATGCAAAACAGATCAGTACACTCTCTGTTTCTGGTCTTCTACCCCACAGGCGTGTAGTAAGAAGACCAATGACTGATCATGGTGTACTAGTAGATTTGTTTGAATAATTAGTGTGCACATATTTAGTTGATAGAGTAGAATATATTGAAAAGTGTCATTTATTTGGTCCCTTTGATGAGGAAGACGAGGGGTCAAAACATGGTGAAAATATAGAAGGTGACGAAGAACATACCGATTCAAAAAGTGGAGACAAGCATGTAGAAAAAATATGGTCGAAAACCAATTGGTATGGATGGATCAACGGGATTTGAACTTCAAGGTCACTTACATGATTTGCCTCAATGTTAAGAAAAATTGCTTCTGAAATTGACCGAAATAAATTAACATTCACAGAAGATCATATTCAAAATTTCTATATGTCCTTAAGGTTAATGAGTGTTTAATATAAGGATGTGGCATGCAATTTATTTTCTTACGCCTTTGAGAATAAAGCTTCCACCTAGCGTTATAATCTTCGAGTGGTTTCCATTATAAATTGCGAGCAATTTCAAAATATGTTTATGGATAAGTTTGGAGAAGAGAAAATTTCACCCGCCCAAAAAATGGGGGTGCTGCAAACCCTCTTCACTAGAGCTTATAGAATCTCTGATATAAACCATACCGATGAAGAAATTTCCTACCTCAAAAGAACCTTTGCCAACCTAGGGTACAGCAATGAAAACATATACAAAGCCATTCAAAAAGCAAAAACTGATAACAATAAAAACAAAACAAAAGACGACCCAACCTCCAATACCTGCCTTCCTTACATCCAAGGGGTCACTGACAAAATAGCCAAAATCCTCGATAAGAAAAATATAAAAGCTGCTTTCAAACCCTTGTCTACCATTAAGCAAAGAATGAGATCTGTTAAGGATAACCAAGAGCTATTTCAGCAAAAAGGAGTTTATATCATCAAATGTTCGTGTGGAGATCAATACATAGGAGAAACTGGTAGATCAGTTAGGATTAGACTCAAAGAGCATAGTGCAGACATTCGTAATGAAAGAACCAAGTCCTCAGCCCTAGCTGAGCATGTAGGTAAAACTAATCATCATATTTGCTTAGAAGACACCAAAGTCATTGCTAATGTAGAACACCAATTCAAGCGTAAAGTTAGGGAAGCTATTGAAATCATTAAACATCCTAAAAACCTTAATAGGGATGGTGGCATGGAAATTAGCAAAAATTGGAACCCCGTGCTAACCCCCGCTAATAATCTTAATAACAATGTTAGAAATTCCTAACCTGCCATCATAATAATAATATTAACCTGCTGCTCTTGAGAATCCGAGACAAGAAGAAACCTAAAAATTTACTATAATATAATAAAATTAAACATCTAATAAGAAGGGTATAAAAAGCATTAATGGATGCAAATAATAGAAGCATTAATAACATTAATATTAATTAAATGATAAGGCTAACATTAACCTCATCAAATATAAAAACAATTATAAACTATAATAGATATAATAAGCATGTATAGAAGAACATTAATAAATATCTTAGTAAATAACATATATAATAATATAGATTAGCAACTATCAATAAGCAAACATCTATTATAATAGATAAATAATAAATATATTAATAAGTATACATAGTAGAGCATTAATAAATATCATAATAAATATCAATTATAGTAGATAACAATAGGTATATATAGAAGAGCTTTAGCTAATATCATAGTAAATGTCATTAATAATAATATAGATAATAGGAGCAAAATAATAACATAGAATTAGAATAACATCAACAATTAAAAGAAAATAATAAATATAAACAAAAAAGCATTAAATATTAAAATACTAATAAGAATAATACTAAATAATCTAAGAATTACAAAAAGAGATTTTAATAACAAATAAATTAATTTATAAGAAGACGTAATAAATAAACTTACATAACAATAATAATAAAATCTCATTTTAATCAATTAAAAATAGCATCATAAAATATCAATAAGCATAAACCATAATTAATAAAGCATAAATTTAATTATGAAGCTTAATGATAAAATATAGACAAAATATAAAATTGTAATATTAATATAAAAATTAAAAATAATTACAAGGAGTTATTAAATAATTAATTATAAAATCAAAAAACTTAAAAGATAATAATAAATTAAATCATCAATAAGGTAAAGAGTTGGCCATTGGTCTTCACAACCGAGGTTTTTCATATTTATACCTAGCATTTCCTTCTTTTCTCCTCACATTTTGTCCTGATGATGAGTCTAGTTTTAGACTCGAAACGTCGACTGAAAAACATGAACACTGTGGAAAATCCGAACTCCATTCAAAAATCACACCACAGTAATCTGCAAACTAAAACTGTTAAAATATCTAAGTGTTTTGAAAATGGGGAAAAAATAGAAAGTTAAATATTTTGACGAACGCTTCACTACGAAATTGAATAAATTCATCGCCAATGTACACCCTCATTATTCAATAGCTATTTCATATTATACATTAGCCCTACATTCTAACATAGTAATTCTTGTGAAAAGCGATAATAAGGCAGTCAAAAAATGCATACTCTCTATTGGTGTACATCACATACAAGAAGATTTGAAGGCTAGTGGGAAGAAGCCTCAGGAAATTGTGAATAAAAATGCTTACACAGAGGCTAGTGACCTAGTGAGTGTCATTAAACTGATGAATAAGTTAATCAATGAAGTTACAAATTTGAAGAATAGTGTTGGGGAAAGTTCTTCAAGCAATAGATATTTCAAATTCTTTTTTAAGCATAAAAACAAGCCCCTGGCTAAATCTACCTAGAACTCTAGCGTAAACATGAATGTTGAGGAGCTTGGGTTGGATAATTTCTATTTGGATCATCAAGCGAGTCACTTGGAGAAAACTTGTGTACAATGGATTAATTCTATGACTTTGGTAATAAATAAATTATTGGATGATAAATCCATTGAAGATCAATCTGAACAACAGGTGGAAGAAGAATCCAACCCCACAAATGATAACTCTAATGTAGGATCAACTATGCTATTGTTGGATGTAGAGGTTGACAAAGAGTAAAAAACAATCAAATAAGTTTCAGCTGGAGAAAGGCCTCCAAATATTACAACATATGAAGTAAAAGGCTAGTAGATGAATCTAATCCTCAACCGTAGGGTAAATATTTATTGAGACAGATACTTCCTACAAGGAACAATAATCAAAATTCACCTTCTCAACCTAAAAGAAGTCAACAATCCAAATATGCATACAAAAATACCATAGAAAATCCAAAATCCCCTGAAGCATCTAGTAAGTCTTCTCAAGCCACACCTTTAACCGACCCAATGAAGTGTAAGAATGAAGGTGATGTATGGAGTAAAAAATTATTGATGATATGAAGAAGACTAGAGAAAATGTAACATTGTATGAGATGGGTCAAACTCCTTAACAAAGAGAGTTAATAATCCAAACATTCAACTTGATAGTTGTGTCAAGTATGTTTGGTTATGCATCCACCAATTCTGGCAATACCACATCAGTTGCTCGAACCAAGGCTACATAAACTAACAAGGTTATAATTAATGCAAACTTTAACTTTTCTATTTACTTTTGAGATCTTTAATCATAATGTTCATAATTGTTTAGTATATTTTTGTGCTTCAACTAAGGTTATCCCATGGTCAATTTGTAATAAAATAAACACCACACTCGAGAAAAAAATGCCAAAATTACACAACTAGATAGGACTAAATTACAAGTAATTGGTGAACTCAATAATGTACTCATTCGATTATCATCAAATCTGATGGTTGTCCAAGCTATCGATATAGTGGTGGCTGACATTCCTGAAGCCTATGGTATTCTTTTGAGTGGATATTGGTCAAAGAAACTTTAGGGATAATTTGATATTGATTGGTCTCACCTGTGGCTCACATTCAAAGGAAACAATAACCAAATAAGAATTGATAGTGAGCCACACATGAAGTATATCGTGAGAGAATTAGAAGGACCCAACATGCCCATCCGTTTTTCTCAAGATATTGTGGGAAATTTATTTTTGGAATCAAATATTGGTTGCTACACAACATATCGATCATCGAAACTTTCAAAAAGATAGTCTGAACTCCTTCCTTGTAATCTCACTGTTGCAAATGAAAAACATATTATATATGGGAATAGGTTTAGTGAAGACAATAACAATGATGTAAATAATAATAGTATTTGGACTCTATATTATAGCAGATCTAAAACAAAAGACGGAGTTGGTTCAGGTTGCATCTTGGTGGACCCAAAAAATAATATGCTCATCTCATCTCACCTAGAATTCAAATGTGCAAGGAGATAGATTATGTTGAAAATAGCAACAAGAAATGATAAAAATAGAATCCATAATATTCCAATTTTAATTTTTCCTTGAATTAAAATTGAGAATTAAAATTCGAATTTAGTCTCACCAACTACTTGAAAAATAATTAATTAATTCATCTTGGATTAATTAGTTGGAGAAATTCAAGCTAGAAGTCCTTGTGAAGTCATGCAACAGTTATCCCTTAAATTAAGGAGATTATCCCTTAATTAAAGAGATAATATTGAGTTGTATTTGAGTTGTAATTAGTTAGCCTAGTTAACTTTGTCCAGTTAGATTAGTTCCAAACTATTTGAGAAACTAGTTGTGAGTTCAGTCAGTTAATGCATGCATGCATCGAACTAGTGTACTCCAAATAATTGAAGATTCTTTCATAAATAACTCATGCATGTCTATTCGGAGAAAGACCCAGTTGAGATTAAAGACATGGACATTGTACTATCAATTGCATGAGTTTTCCTATAAAGGAAACTCATCCATGCAGAAGGTGAAGGTTCCTTGAGGATTGCGAAGTTTTAGAGGGTGTAAGATCAGTGTGAGTGATCAGTGTTACACATGGTAATAGTAGGATCACCCAGGAAAAGCTGCACAAGGAAATAGGAGCTTGGAGGGCAGAGGAGAAGGCTTGTGAGAAGATTTGATTGCCTATGAGCATCTAGGAGGATTGTACTGAGAGCTGGCTAGCTGTGAGAGCTAAGGCTTTGTATAATTCTGATGTATTTCCACCTTGTATGATAATACAGATAGTGGGTCTGTTAGCTGAGGCTTTCCCCTGAGAATTTTCTGTGTTTCATGTGTGATTGAATCTTCTTTTCTGTTATATACACGTGTTATGTATGATCTTGCTAAAAATAGATTAAGCTTCCGCAAGTTTGATTGTAGAAGTAGATTAAGTATTTTGCTTTAGTACATTGCATAATCAGTTTAATCTACAATGAGAATTTCTACAGATTCAAGTATGCAAAGTGTTTTCAAGAATTTGATAATGAGATTCCACATCTTGAGTGGGGATCCCTATACTAGATCAATTTGTGGAATCACCTTCTAAGGCACTCCCCCCCCCCCATGAAGCTCGAACAATTAATCAAGAGAATACTTTGAGCGATGTCATTAAGAGAATTGGAAGGCCAAACCCTGATTCAATCCCCTCTTAGTGAATTGAAAAACCTGGGACATATTAGAAAGGTCCTCCAAAATGTCTCGCAAAGACACTTGAAAGTGTTCGCCTTGATGAGATTGGAAAGACAAGAACAAGAATCTTTGCTAGACACAATGGAGGTGATGTAGACAATTCTGATTCACCTATTGATTTGGATGTTTCTTATGATTGTGAATTAAATTTGTCTATATATTTCGAACCAAATTCCTTCAAAGAAGTCGCTTCTCATGATAAATGGAAATAAGCGATTCAAAAAGAATATGATGCTTTGATAAAGAATGGCACCTGGAACCTGGTTGATCCACCATTGGGAACCAAACCAATTGGTTGCATGTGGGTCTTCAAGAAAAAGTATAAAGCATATGGCTAACTTGAAAAGCATAAAGCTATGTTTGTGGAAGAAGGTTTTTCACAAAAGGAAGGGGTCAATTATAAGGACACTTTCTTCCCTATAGAAAAATGGGCTACCATCCAGACTCTCTTTTCCTTGGCAGCTGAGAACAGTTGGAAAGCCCATCAAATGGATGTAAAAACTGATTTCTTGAATGGATATCTGAAAGAGAATGTTTTTTTGTCTCAACACGAAGGATTTGTTGTGAAGGTTTGGGAGCATAAAGTATGTAAGCTTCTAAAATCCTCGTATGGCCTCAAATGAGCACCGCGAGCCTAGTACAAGAAATCGATTGAGCATCTTTTGAAACTAAATTTCAAACACTATGATCTTGATTATGCCACTTTGTTTGTCAAGAAGTTTGAAATATTTAGGAAGATGCTTGGACTCACCAACGTCCCTTTGGATTAAGGTGGGGAATACTGACACCTAATCATAAGGGATTTGGAAATTAATGTATATATTTAATGAAAATCATCAATTCATTCGGTGTTACATACCTGGCTTGACAACAGGAAAGGTACAAGGATCAACATGACAAGAATTGAACAAAGAAATCATTTAATGTGGGAGACAAAGTTTAGGTATAGTTGAATAAGGAAATACTACGAGGTATTCATAAGGAGATCAAGGGTCTATGGTATGTTACTTTTGAAGTATTGGAGAAGGTGGGAGATAAATCTTACAGACTCAATTCACCTTTATAAATGCACATTTACTCAATGATGAATGTGGAGAATTTGAAACACTGTGATCCTTTCTTGTTGGATCAGGAAGGGGAGTAGGCCCAACCTACCATAGAGGACGTAAGCCCAAATACACAGGTGGAGTTGGTAGAAGACAGAGTTTTGCGGAAGAATTTTATAACTACAAGATAGGGATAGTATAAAATTTAGAAAATTGGGTTGAAAGGACAAGTTCTAGGCAAAGCAAAATGGTGCTCCAGGAGAAGGAAGGGGAAACTTTTCCTCACCTCATTCAACATAAATTTTGGGGACCAAAATCCTCCCTAAATGGGGAGTTATGATCGTCATTCTATTATCATGCCATTTTTCACCTATATCAAATACTTTTTGGGCAGAAAATTGGAGGAATTGTCTTGTAGGGCCCATTTTAGTGGCAGGGCCTAGTTTGGACAATTGGGGTATGGAACCTTGTGAAATCGTTATAACAGGAAAGGTTGGAAGGGATTATAAAAGGATGCATATGGGAAGGGAAAAGAGTCTTTTGGTCCTTTATTTGGAGTTACGAGCCCTTAGATCTTAGCTTTTGCCTTTGAGTGTAAGAGAAAGGCAAATGAATTTGGTTTATCCCTAGAGTTAATCAAATGTCCGAGTTGATTCTTGCTTCCTTAATATTTAGTGTTATGTTGTATATTTTTTATTGTGTATTAATGGATTATTTGCTGAAGTTCATATATGAAGCATTATATAGATATGTGGTCAAAATGGGATAAATATATGAAGCATTATATAGATGTGTGGTCCAAATGGGATAATGAAGTGTTGTATGTATCTTTATTGTTGAATCTTGTACGTTAAAGTTGAATGTGTTTATGGAAATGCTTTCTTGAGTATACTTTGATATGAATCTAATAATTTAGAATAGCCTTATAAAGAACTTTGTTATTTTGTTTTTGCAATTCAAATAAGACCATCTCCATTTCCTAGAAATTGAAAATATTGATATTTATGGGCTAGTTGTTCACCATAATTTAAAGCCTCAAGTTAATAAAACCCTTTTCATAAAGTTTGACAAATTTTATATTTTTAAATAACTATTTTATACAATTTGTTTGTTATTCTATTCTATTTGTTTGTTTTTGCACAGACAAAATAAAAGAACGTTATTCCATTCCCACAAAAACACAAAAATTAATGTGGTTAGGTTTCATGTTTCAAAATTCTAATAATTAAACCCTTTTAAAATGAAGTTAAACCAATTACAAATAAAATTCCATAATAGAAATTCTCATTAATCAAATATAACTATAATCTTCTATGAAAAATGGTCCATTTATTAGCTATAGTGAGTGAAGGTGGGGTGGTGGAGATGGTTTGAATCTCATGCTATGACATGTTTGTATGCAATGCAATTATCTACCTTGATTGCTTGAATCTCATGCTATGACATGTTTGTATGCAACGCAATTATCTACCTTGATTGTTTGAATCTCATACTATGACATGTTAATGAAAAAATGGATACCTCCAATATTTAATGAAAGTAGGGGTTTTTAAATTAGGAAGGTGTATTGGGTTCATATTGGTAGGGGGTTAAATAATGTGTTTTTTAGAGGCAATGTACGGGTAATGGTAGATGGTAGATGTTGTTTGTGTACGGGCTTTTTACAAAACAAAAAATTAGCTGGTAATGGTAGATGTTGTTTGTGTACAGGCTTTTTACAAAACAAAAAATTAGCTGGTAATGATAGATGTTGTTTGTGTACAGGCTTTTTGAAAAACAAAAAATTAATTAGCTGGTAGTGGTAGATGTTGTTTATTTATCATATTAAAAGATAAATAAAAACTAACGGGATTAAAAAATAAATAAAAACAATTTGATGTTGTTTATTTACGGGATTAAAAAATAAATAAAAACAATGCGATGTTGTTTATTTAGGGGATTAAAAAATAAATAAAAACTATGTGGACGGAGCCGACGCGATGACCAGAGAGCAAACAAAATTCTTTCATGTGCTTTCACAATTGGGTATAAATATGGTTCTCACGTCTCGATCTTGCAAAGTTAAATGACAAAGAGCAAGAGCGAGCACCCGCATAGGAGGAGTTGTGAGTTGTCACGAAGATCTGGGTTTAATTGGGCTCTGTGGTTTAACTTACTTGGAACGCATAGGAGTTGTGAGTTGTCACGAAGATCTGGGTTTAATTGGGCTCTGTGGTTTAACTTACTTGGAACGAATTGAATTGAATTAATTCTGTAAGGGGATTCAATGGCCACACAACATTCTGCTGCTTCTGCTTCTGCTTCTGATGATGTCGATGTGTTTGTGAAGAATTATTACAAAGATCTTGTTCTGTCACCGCAATCGCTATACGGATTTTATAAGGATTGCAGCACAGTTGGTCGCCCAGACTCCAATGGAAAATTGCTCTCAGTAACAACTGTGGAGGCTATCAATCACCTGATAACGTCTACGGACTACAGTGCGTTAAATGTGGAGATCAAGGCAGTTGATTCCCAGGCGTCATATTACAATGGAGTAATAGTTTGTGTAAGTGGATCAATTACCTTTAAGAACAGCAGTGGAACGCGAACCTCTTTCACTCAGATCTTTTTCCTGGCTCCTCAGGAAAGGGGGGGCTACTTTGTATTGAATGATGTGGTTAGATACAAGTTGGATGAAAAGAAAAATTTTGTTGAATATTCCATCAAACCAAATCCCAATCCCAATCCCGTCTCAGAGCCAGAGCCAGTTGTTAACTTTCAACCATTGGCTGAAGCTCAAGCTGGGAATGGTGCGATTGAGGAGATTGTTCCTGTTGCTGCTGATGGGGTTCACGAAAATGACATGCCGCAGAGTGAAGTCCCACAAGAATCAGCAATTGAACATTTTCAGAAGAAGAAGGAAACTCCAGTTGCAGTTCAAGAAGAAGAAACTCCAGTTGTAGTTCAAGAAACTCCAGTTGCAGTTCAAGAAGAAGAAACTCCAGTTGTAGTTCAAGAAACTCCAGTTGCAGTTCAAGAAGAAGATGCAGATGCAGCTCAGAATGGAGGGCCAGCTAAAACTCCAGTTGTAGTTCAAGAAGCACCCAAAGAGTCCTATGCTTCAATTCTTAAGAAAAATGCAGCACAACAACCGACTGTTGCAATTAAGAAACCACCTCTTGTGAGAACCATAACCAGAACCAGGGCTCAGCCAAATTCTGCTCAACTTTCACCAAATTCTAATTCTACTCCTGTCAATACGCCAGCTAATTACAGCACTGCAGGTGGAAACGGTAAATGCTCTGTTTTTATCGACAACTTACCTCTGAATATTACTCCTCCCCAGGTTGAAGAAGAGTTGGAGAAGTTTGGGGCCGTAAAACCTTGTGGCGTTCAAGTTAGGAGTAGGCCAGGAGGTCGACCTTGTTTTGGTTTTGTAGAATTTGTAGAAGCAGCTTCAGTCCAAACTGCACTACAGTCTTCCCCTATTCTAATTCGAGGATGTAAAGTATCTGTCAGCCAAAATGAAAAACCAACTGGCAAGTCCACTCCTTTCAGATTCAGTGGTAGTAATTACAACATTGCAAAAGGAACTGGCCAGTGTTCTGTTTTTGTCAACAACTTGGCTGCAAAAATTACCCCTTCCCAACTCGAGGAAGAGATGAAAAAGTTTGGCGCAATAAAGCCTTCTGGTGTCCAAGTTAGGAACAGGCCAGGAGCCCAAGCCTGTTATGGGTTTGTGGAGTTTAAAGAAGCAGTTTCGGCACAAACTGCTATACAAGCATCTCCTATTCTAATCAATCATCGTCGAGCTTATATATATAAGCGAGAGAATGGCCAAAAATAGTATAGGGAGAAGTGATTTTGCAAACAACAACAGAGCTGTAGGAGGTTCCTTGCCTGCACGTCAAACAATGGCTACATAGTGTAATAATAATTACTTTTATTTATGAATTTTATTTTATTTTATTTGATGGTGAGACAAATGTTGAAGTGAAGTGAAGGAAGGGTAAATGAAAAGTTAAATAAAAATTATTAATAATAAAATATACGATTTATTTATATAGTTCAAAAAAAAATTAAAAGAAATTTGATTTTATTATAATTCTTTTCCGCGCAGCCAGTTGGATTGATAGGTCTGAACATTTGGAGCGGAAGCTATTTTTCACATCTCCTCAAGACGACCACTGTGCCAATGCATCCGTGGATGCCGGTCACTGCAATTTTTATTTAATTATTTTACATTTTACAATTTATATTCAATTTCAATTTTTAAAATAATACAATTATAGAATTACTATATAAAGTATCAAATAACATATTATGTCATATAAAAAATAATATATGAAATACAAAATTACATTATATAAAAAATAATATCATTTAATATATATTAACTACATTTACTAACGGCATTTCCTAAACTATTTATATTAATATATTATTAATCATATTTTAATTTTGATTCCAGAATCTCACTTTCAATTATACTCATTTATATTATTTTTCATGTGAGAATCTGTATTGTTAAATGCTTGAGATCACATACTAGCCTCAATGCTATCTCTAATTAAAACTATGACAACTTTAGTCAACATACATGTGGACTAGACTCAAATCCAATTCCCACCAAATTCTCACAAAATGAAATGTTCCATTATTTTTCATTGGTTATGTTGCAAATCATTCAAGAAAGATATGAATTCATTATGATTTTCATGCCTTGTTGCACAAACTAGCAAGCCTTGTAGAGTGGCAAAAACTAGAGGGCACAACAACACCTTAATGCTATACATATTACATTAAAACTTTTATAAAATATATCAAAAATAAAAATATCAAATGCATATATTCTATATAGATAAATGTAAAATTTATCTTAATTTAATTTAAAAAATGTCAAAATCTTTTCATATGCAAACCTTTCTTAAATTTAAATTTTGCACTTGAAAAGAGGATTACATCGTGAGAGGTTTGTTCCCTCATTATGTTTGGTAGATTCCAAATTTAGATGGATCTATATTGATTTTTTATTGTCTTGTCATATTTATTTGTTTGTGAATGCATTTTAATGTTTAAAATTAATATCTATGATTTTAAAATTAAGAAATTTATATGCGTTTAGTTCAGTTTACTCATATACAATGATAAGTTTGAACTCCTTTTTTGTTATATGGCATCATAGTTTGTGATGATTGTGGTATATCATGGAGTTTGAACATGTTATGCGTCAAAATATGAGCAACCATGGAAGCTTTGAAATGGTGTTCGAGTCTGCAAAAATGATCATATATGTGGATCGGCACCCCTACCTTCTTGGCCTCTCTGCATCTGCATCGTTTTCCAAAGCCTCATTTCAACTTAAGATACAAAGGAGAATTGGTGATCTCAAGAGAACTATCTATGATTCCCTCCCTATTAGAATATCATGTATGACTTCTCGAAGTCCATGGTGATGGGACCTAGTGTGTGCAGTGATTAAAACACCAAAACAATGTCACAAAATCCCATTTCAATGGAAAACATGTATGATTTCAAAGAGTACTTACCAATTTGAAGGCACATTTTTTCACAATGAACCCCACATTTCATGTATCTTGTTGTTCAACAAGATATCTTCACATGAGAATGGCATTAATTTCTCTTCTTGAGGTATCACACTCCAACCAAATGTTTTAGTGAAGTTAGGTAGAGCGAGGGTGGGTGTTAGACACACAATATCCTTCAATTCTTGGAAAGCATGATGCATTATTTCATTACAACTAAAAACATCTTTCTTAAGCAAGGCAGTGAGGGGAGCAACAAATTTTCCATAATTATAAATGAACTATCATGTGTAAATTTTTAGGCCAAGGAAATTGTTTGTACTTTTGAGACTTGTAGGATGGGGCCATTCCTTCTTAGCTTAAATTTTCTCATGGTCCACTTATACGCCATCCTTTCTAAAAATATGGTCCAAATATTCTACTTATGAGACTCCAAAGGCATGTTCAAATCAAATGGGAAAGAGTTAATGATGAGATAGTAGTTGTAAGACAAGATCCACATGGGTAGCATGATCCTTTTAATTTTACTGTAGATACAGATTTCATCAAAAAACACAAGTACAAAATGAAATAGAAATGGTTTAAATATGTGATTGATGAGATTGTGTAAGGGGGGGTGGTGGATTACAAATGACATAGGGCATCACTAGTAACTCATAGTGGACCTCATGACTATGAAAATTTGTTCTGGGAATGTCAACCTTCTTCATATGAATTTGGTGATACCCTAATTATAGATTGAGTTTCGTAAAAAGTTGAGCACCTTTGGGTTCATCCAAGACATCATCAATGGTTGGAATAGAAAAATTATGCTCGATAGTGATTATAGGAAGAGCATGAAAATCAGGACACATGCACCAAGTTTCTCCTATTTTTAGTACAACAACAAAATGCCACCTCCAATACCACTGCTTTTCAGGCACGACACTCCCAAAAGAAACCCCACAAATGAACAATATATTAAAGTAAATTAAAAATCTGGTAAAATTAAGAAAAAGTTATATAAGTTTAGTTCATATTTCATATATACAATGATAATTTTGAATTCCTTTTTTGTTATATGGCATCATAGTTCTTGATGATTGTGGTATATCATGAAGTTAACCCTAAAATGAAGTTCAGTGAAATACATGTCCATAATGGAATGAATTACTCGAGGTTATAGTGAACTATGATATAACCACAAAATGTCCCTTTTAAAGGAGTTTCTCCATGTAGTGAGAATTGGTGATCTCAGGAGAACTATCTATGATTCCCTTCCTATTAGAATATCATGTATTACTTCTTGAAGTCCATGGTGATAGGACCTAGTGTGTGCAATGATTCAAACCCCAAAACAATGACACAAAAATCCATTTCAATGGCAAACATGTATGATTTCAAAGAGTACTTACCAATTTGAAGGCACACTTTTTTACAATGACCCCCACATTTCATGTATCTTGTTGGTCAACAAGATATCTTCACATGAGAATGGCATTAATTTCTTTTCTTGAGGTATCACATTCCAACCAAATGTCTTAGTGAAGTTAGGTAGAGCGAGGGTGGGTGTTAGACACACAAAATCCTTCAATTCTTGGAAAGCATGATGTATTCTTGCATTACAACTAAAAGCATCTTTCTTAAGCAAGGTAGTGAGGGGAACAACAAATTTTCCATAATTATAAATGAACTGTCAAGAGTACATTGTGAGACCAATGAAATTGTATGTACTTTTAAGACTTGTAGGATGAGGCCATTCCTTGTTAGCTTCAATTTTCTTATGGTCCACCTATATACCATACTTTATAACAATATGGCCCAAATATTCTACTTATGAGACACCAAAGAGTTTCGGAGAATTTGGCATCTACAGATAAATACTAGTTCCCTAGATTAGTAGCCATATCTAGAACAACAATTTAAAGAACTTTGGCCTTTTCCTATAAGTAATAGATAAGAAAAAGAAGATGAGAAGACCTACTTGTAGTTCTGATTTCCTCTTGTCTCCTTTGTATCGATCCTGTCAGTCCTTCCCGTACTTAACACGCTTGAGAAGTAGCTGTAAAGAAAAACAGAAGACAAAGAACCAATCAAAGAAAAAGATCTATTGAATACAAGTAAATGGAATCAGATACATTCACACATATAAGCATCATATAACAAGATAAGAATAAGGGAAAAGGTTCAAATAATATTGAATAGAATAAGGAATTACAACCATCAAGCCTGATTTGAAGTCACTCCTCTGGCTTGGATCCCATCCACATCACATCAAAAGCATGAAAAACTTGTAGGATAACACTACCTGTCTCAAATTCAATTCTCGTAGCAACATAATCTCCTTACAACTAAATATAGTCCAGCCCCTTGATCACTTACATGAGTGCTCAATTTATAGGAAGATGAAGGAGGTTATGTCATAAATGGGGGTATTGAATGGCCTTCCATACATAGAATTAGTTCCATGGAGGAAGGGATGAGAGGATAGGATGAATCTTAACTTATTCCTCATCCATTTTTTAGCTCATAAGAGTTGATAAGTGAGCAAAAGTTCTATATTACACCAAAAGATAATAATATTCCCCAAACCCTATGTGAATTTCACTCAATCTCTCCCAGTGTAGGTCAAAGAGGGCCTAAGTGCTCTACAGAGCACCCTGGCATGGACTCAACTACTCTATAGCACACCCTTACATGGGCCTACCTACACTGGTCCCTTCAGAGATCATTTCAGGATCTCTTCAAGTCATGAAACTATCTGGGAAGGAGGCATTCAAAAGGGTGACTTATTTAGGGCATGTAGCAACTAAAATTAGGGTTTGATGAGCCCTAAAACAATGATCTAGAGGATGGGAGTGATGTGCGCAAATGGATTTGTAACAGCTGCCCCCTAAAGCATGAAGTCAACAAATGTAAATGTTGAATGAAATGCTTTACAATGTGATGAGGAGGTTTCAAAGTGGAAGGTGACCTGCATCAATTACAATACATATGTCATGATATTTTGACTTTTACATGAATTGCCGATGGAAGGCATACCCATGCTCAGCATAAAAAAATTTCATTGCATTTACATAGACAATCGTCTACAAATAGACCCATGAATGGGTGACCATCAGTGTAAAGCCGTTGTACATATGACTTAGAACTCCTAAAATGGCAACCCGGATGGATGAAACTAGATCTGAGATCTTCTATCTCATTCAATCATTCACTCAAGTATGAGTCTAACCATGTGAATATGTGATCTGAAGTCAAACATGGGAAGACACTGTCTGATTACCAGCCGATGATGTAAGTTTTTAATAGACGCGAGATAAATAACCAATAATGATAATGATCCTCAAGGTACTGCATTACATTTTGCATGGTGTGAATGGATGAATTGACGTCTAACACCATACAAAGTCTTTCGGTCGAAGGTCATTGATGTCAACATATCACCTGAAGCAAGAAACCTACCATTGATGTATGCAAGCCTCAAGGAGGGCCTTGATGCATCCCATATCAATGACACAAAATGAGTGTAATGATTTTGGAGACAAAATTTAATTGAAGACACAAGGTTGAGGAATGATGGACATGAAAATGAAGGTTTATGGTATTGCAAAGGATGAATTTTAACTGGATAGCTTCTCTTGAACATGTCGATGACACTAAAATGAATTGGTAACATTGAGCAAAACACAAAGTGATGGATGGTATGATAGAAAAAAAGTATGATAACTGTCATGCTGATAACCCAACCCAAATAGTCAGGGTGATGAAGTGAAAGTGTCATGTTCAAGAGTGACCTGCTACCATAAAGTGGTTTCCCCCCTTTTCCTATTTTCCCCAATCATTGCTGACCAGTACCTCTTTAGTTTTATCAAGCTTGAGGAGGATAACATATGCTTGTTTTATAATTCCACCATTCGGGTGAATCCATCGCTATGTTATGTTTTAATGAGTCTAGCGAAGGTGAAACTCAGTCTTGTCTAGATGGACAAGTTTTTCGCTATTTGATTTTTTAACGAGTTTAACGACAAAGATAACTCGGTCCTTTTCATGTTTAGAGAGTTTGAAAAGGGACAAAAAGAAAACTCCACAAGTTTTTTTTCATATATTTGTCTCTCAAGCCTGAAAATGCATAAAACAATACGAGAGAGAACCTATTGACCATGTTCGGTTAACGTATTCCTTTTTCGTAGTTAATCTATCTCAGCCCGAAAAAGGGTTAGACTTATACTGAGAAGATGTCATTTCCAATCTGTTAACGAGCTAAAAAGGAGAAGTTCTCGGTAATATTTTCATGTTTAGAGAGTCTAAAAAGAGCTTAAAGAGGACTCCAAGGGGGTTCCTTTTTCATTACTTAACAGAGCTCGAAAAAGAGATAAAAGTATGCTCTATGGTCAAAGGTAAAATTTACAATCGATCATGTCAAATTCTATAAGTCAGCTGTAAAACCTGCTCAAAACATCACCAAATGGATTAAAAATACTAGTTTCATAGGTTAAAATAGACAAATACTAATCTTTCGTTGATTAATGAACATGAAATAAACATAAACAAGTTTCTACCATGAAATTTTTTAGTTTGAGACTTACCATTCAGTTTTGTGCTCTGGGTTAGTTTTTTACCTTGAACTTCATCATCTAATTATGAGAGATTTTGTGGACCATTTCTCATGCCATTCAGACCAGGTAGGAGATCTACCCCTCCTATTTCTTTTTAGGTCATTCTTTTACTATTTTCATGTAAATTTTAGGGATTTTGGGGCCTCTAGGGTTTGATTTTTTCACCCTGGGATCAGCGCAAGGTTTCACATCGAAAATTGCACTAAAGAGCACCCTGATATAAGGTTTCCTGCTCTGCAGCACGTTGTCTCTATCCTTGGGCTGCGTTGGGTGAGTTTCTCGAAGTTGATTTCGCTGTTTGCTACAAAATTTGTCCTGTTTTTTGCATGGAAAGGATCCTAACTAAGATTATGACTAGATTTCAAGCTTTCATCAGATCAGAATGTTGATTACATGGAGAGAAAGAGAGCATGAAGAAAAAGACATGGTTTCCCTAAACCATCTGGGTACAATTGAGGCCCTCAAAAACTATGGGTTACTCAAATACTTCAGGTTGTCCGGAATGAGGCAAGAAATAGAGATATTGAAATTCCTTGTTCATTCATGCGATCTGACAGATCAAAATTTTCACATAGGGGAAAAGATGGTCCTTATTACCATTGATGATATTTACTTTCTTACCGGACTGTCGAGGCGAGGTTCCCCCATCTCACTTTCTGGATTTGCCCGTGGAGGTGAATTGGTGAGGGATTACATTCGACAATTGTGTTGTTCACATACATAGCCTAGAAAGGATGGGAAAATAAACATCAGGGATGTAGGTGATTTGCCTTTGAGAACGATCCTCTTCACAATCGTAGAGTTGGCTAGCAGTTTGACTCTTCATCTGGCGAACAAATCATATATGCAGTATGCACTTGAGTGTCTAGAGCCAAAAGTATTCAACTGGTGTGAGGTCGTGCTTTCTTCACTACAAGAAAAACTGACCAAGGTAAAAAGTGGTAAGATGAAGAATTTCTACTATGGTTCAATCTTAATCACTTTTACCTTAGAGAGAATCCCATTGATGCAACCACAACATGTATTACTAGGTTACTTGGTCCTAGAGATCCGCATATGCAAAGATGGGTCGAATTGATAGTTGGACATGCGGGTCAGTCAACAATCATTTTTTCCACTACATTCTTTTGTTGGCTTGATCAACAATACATTGTCATCGAGGAGCATACATACTCAGGGATGGATTTTCGTGGAGATCAAGACTTGATTTTACGAGTTGGAGCACAATGGGGTGATATAGGTAAATTGTTTGACAAAAGTGTTTTTTGAATTTTCAAGTTTCTACATGTTTTCTGTGTTTTTAATGTTTCCAAGACTAAACTAAAGTCATTTTCATGCATGCAGATGTGGGTATTGTTCAAACTGTGGGACACGAACAAGGTGAAGATGGGCCAGTGTGGAGAAACATGGGGAGAACGATCCTCTAGGACTTGGACTTGCCTGAGACCTTGGCAGAGTTGCAAGATCACATAGAGGGACTACGCCTTTGTATTCTGAATGTTTGGATCGAGGAGTTACCTACGACGCTGCAGTGCCACACTATTGGTGTTCCTAGCCTCTGGATGAGGCTTTTGCGCATGATAGCTTAGGCTGTGACTTATTATCATGAACATCACTAGGTCTACTTACGATGCTTTTGCGTGCATTTTGAGTTTTTGGGTCAGATGACCAAATTTGTCTTGGACACAAATTTTGTAAAGACTTTTAAAACACCTCTATTTTATTTTCAGATTTTTTTATGTTTATGTTCAATCATATTCAACTAATGATGTGAATTGAAAATGTTACTTTTACATGTGTCACAAATGTCTATTTAACACATAATTTGCTAGATAATCAGTTAATGTGTTAAAGTTTATGGAAATATGTTGATATTGAATGTATTCCAAATTCATTTCCAAAATACGAAATCTAAGGAACATACTAAGAATTGTTTCGTTTCGGATGGTATACACACTTGTAAATTGTAGTACGATGAGTTGTGAATCCAGCCTAATGATGACTCGGCGAATGCCAAGTGAAATGAAATCAGAGAGAAGTTCTATCAACGTGTTATACTCAACTATATTGTTTGTCAATCAACCGATACAAATCCCTTTAAAACTCACTAACTTGCCACTTGGAGATAAAATAACCCATACTGCAGAAGATAGGTTCTGTATACTAAGACTAGCACCATCGACGTAACCAATAAATGGTTCCGAAGAGTCCAACATCTGCAACAAATGTAAAGTAGATTACTAACCTGATTAAAAAACTCTAAAAGACACACACTAACACACACATATGCAATGAAAGCATATATACAGTGAGTTTTACTATAATTAATTAGGCATAGTAACGTTTGATGTACAACCTGTTTCAGAGCTGCGACAATGGAATCCCATCATAATCTACTAACTCGTAGGCACCTTTTTCCAAAACATGCTTGAAAATATAAGGACCCATCCACATTGGTTAAAATTTACCTGCTAAAAGTTTATCCACTTCTTGATCGTAAAGTAATACTAGGTCTCCTTCTGAGAAGATACGAGGCTTAACATTTCTATCATATTGCGCCTTGATTCGTTTCTTATGATCTTCGTTAACCAATGCAGAATCACAACAGGTTTCAGCCAAATGGATAAGTTCTAAGAAATGCACTTCTTCTTCAGAAGTGTTAGGTAACAAGTCAATCGTGAGTTTGAGAGATGAAATTTCACATTGTATCAATAAGATTGCTTCCAAACCGTACACCAACCGAAAGGGTGTGAATCTAGTTGCATTTCTCACTGAAGTTCGATATGCTCACAAGGTAGAGTACAAGATTAAATTCCAGTTTCATTTATGAACCCATATCATTCTTTGCAACATTGGCTTCAGGACTTTGTTGATGGCCTCAGCTTGTCCATTCGCTTGTGGATAATAAGGGGTAGAACTATCATGTGATAGTCCTAACTTAACAGTTAACTCAGCCATCATGTGATTGCGAAAATGAAACCCATGATTTGTAACTATGGCTTGTAGTACACCAAAATGGGTGACCACGTGGTTGAAAAAGAAAAGAACAGTTGTTTCGCCATTGTTGTTTAATGTTGGCATCGCCTCAGCCCATTTGGTAAAATAGTCAACAGTGACTATAATATATCCATGCCCCTCGATCGAGGTGGGGTTACATGTCATGAAGTCAATGCCCATTTGGCTAATGGTCGAAAAAAAACGACTGGATGTAATGGTGCAGGTGGTAATCTGGTTTTTTGGTCATATATCTACATGACAGCTTCTAACAACAATATTACAATCTTTGAATATAGTTGGCAAGAAGTAATTGACACGGAGAATTCTGTATGTGGTAGCATATCTAGATAATTTTCCACCACAAGCATCTAAATGGAAATCATTCAAGGCTTTCTCGGCTTCCTCATGTGTTAGGCACCTCCGTAAAATCGCATCAATACCACGACTTTAAAGAGTGTCACTAATGATCAGATAATCTTTGGCTTGGTATCAGATACGTCGTTGTTGCAAGCGAGAGGTTACAGGCCAGAAAGTTTGGGTCTGAAGATAGATCAATATATCTCCATATGATGATATTAGAAATAGAGACTAATCTAAAATTGATGGTTCAAATGTTGAATCAATGGAGGTCGAGGGAAGGTCACAAAGTAACTCGGAGAAAACAGGAGATTTATTTGATTTGGAATTGATGAATTCTAGATCAAACTCCTGCAAAATGACTATACATTTTGAGTATTTTCCCCTCAGCAATTGATGTGACAAAATATATGTCATAGGGTTGCAATCTGAAATGACGGTGGTCTTCCGGAGTAGGATGTAGTGGTGAAATCTCTAAATAGCTTACACTGTTGCCAAAGCTAGTTCCTCAACATAAGACTACTTACTTTATATATCATTGAGATTTCTCAAATAATATATCAAAAGTTCAATCCCATTTTCCTCTTAGACTAAAGCCATGGCAATGGTTGTATCTGAAGTGACGAGATACAGGTAATAGTCATTTTGATAATTTGGAGAATACCTTAATGACGCTCTAATCAAGGTATCTTTAAGAGCATCAAAGGAAGCGTGTGCAACCTGATCCCAATGGAAGGGTATGTGCTTTTTCAAAAGACGTGTAAAACCTTTAGTCATTTCAGTGTAATTGGGAATGAACCTCCTCAAAACGTTAGCCTTCCCTTCGAGTCTCTATTGCTGTAAAAGATTTGAAGGTGGAGGCAACTCAAGAATTGGTTGAAACTTTAATGGATCGAGTCGAATTCCATCTCTTGACACTAAAAAACCAAGAAATGAACCAAAACCAACACAAAACACACATCTGTATAGATTAAGTCATATATTATAGTGTTGGCATCGTAAAAATATCGCTCTCGAATGTTGCGGGTGATCAGTCTGCTTTCATGAATGAGAAGGTAAATAGTCAAGGTAAGGTTGAACAATGTGCTTGATGTTATGAAAGCCATATTTCATTGGCCTCTGAAATGTGGCCCCTACATTCTTCAAACCAAATGGGAGTTTCCTATAATAAAATGTGCCCCATGGACATATAAAAGTTGTTTTAGATTGGTCCTGTGGGTGGATATTGATTTGATTGTCTTCAGAAAAAGCATCCATAAATGAGAAAATTTTGCATTCGAAACATTCACCAATAATCTAGTCAATCCTTTGGACATGCCTGATTTACATCCCTATAATCGATGCACACTCGAATTGTCCCGTGTTTTCTCATCACAGGAACAATTTTGGAAACCTAGTCAGTAAGAGGTATAGGGTAAATGAAACTAGCATGCAAAATATTTTCATCCTTTGCTTTAATGGCAACGACTTTATTTGGATGAATAAGTCGAAGCCACTATCGTACTAGTTTGACATCAGGATACATCTTTTCATGTTTAACAATACTAAAGTCTATACATGTCATCTCCTCGTATGACCATGAAAATATATCACAAAATTCACGAAAGAGAGTATGGTAATTATTAAGTTCTAATGGAGAAAAATATTTTCTAACATGAATGATTTCTACAACATTAGGTTTGCACAAAATATCAATAGAAATCATTTCTTCAATATTTGACAGGTTTTGCTGGGAATCTACTGTGTCTATGAAAACAGAATTCGAAAGGAAATCAACAACTGAAGGGTGGTTAAGTTCCTTTGAATAATATTGGATGTCATTTGGAAGATGGGAATGATGATTATAATCTTCCCACGGTTCTTATCCTATCATCATTGATTGGACAATTCCTTCATCTGTAGAAAATATACATGAAAAGGAATCCAAAGAAGTACCATATTCTAATGAACGGTCTACCCATACAATTGGTGAAAGTGGATTTGGGTTTTCCGCTCAAGCCAGGAAAATTGATTGCTATGCAAGCTCAATGGGGATTAGCGGCATAACTTTAGTATTACTATCAACTTCAGAATTGTTGGTAATCCTCCTTAAATCAAATGAGGTGGAGGAAATCATGTTGCAAGTCTCTACTCTTGCCACTTCCGCTAAATCAGATGCTGACGATAGCATAAAAGTACCCATTAGGGAAGGATCCTTAAAGGGACCTACACCAACACTTTGAAGTGATACCGGGGGTCGGTGTACCAACAGAATACTTCCAGTCGCCTGAGAACTAGATGCAAAGAAGGCAAGTTGATCAATAATTGTGATTCCACCTTTATGAGGGAATGCAATCGTATGAAAGTACATGGAAACCACAACAACCATAGCATATACCCATGGCCTTCCCAGTAAAATGTTGTAGGCGAGGGGTCCATCAACTACCTCAACTTCAATAGTAACTATTTTCCTCCCTAGTTCAATTTGTAGGTTACTCAAAATCCCACAAGGTGTATATGTGTGTCCGTTGAAAGCTTTTAACATTGTTGGTGATCTTGACAATGGTGGTGAACCATGCGTTTTCTAGTAGCTCATTGAAATAATGTAAGTATATGCCCCCTCATACATAATAGTTCAGTGAACATTCTTATTAAGAGTCTTTACTTGAATTAGGAAAGATAATTGTTCCCGTAACTGTAGTGCATATCCCGTATGGTTAAAAACCAAAAGATTGGAATCTGTAGGGTCTATTCCTCCAATTTTTGACAGCAAAGCCTACTTCTAGGAGGGACACTTTTGTAACACCTCGGGTGTCGACAAAGCAGAAGGTGATCAAGAAAGGTCGTATACTATGTTATAGTTCTGAACTGCTCGAGCTCGAGGGATAAATGTCAATTTATGCACAACTCCCTTTGGTGGTTTTATTGTCAATTCTGGCACAATAGGTGGTGGAATATTTTCAAATGAAGTTGATGTCGAAGGATTAGGTTGATCAGTGGCCTGATTATTCAAAGACGGTGATGGATTTCCATAATATTTATTTCGTTTTGAGGCTTTGTAATGGAAAGCATAACTACTTGGGATGTGGAAGCATGGTCTCTCGCAACCAAATGTGTCTCTGGGTTTGGAAATGGATCAATCAACACTGTAGATGTGTTAGAAGTCTTTAGAAGCTTATAGACTTCTGAGTGGTGTGGATAATTGATCTGAAATGGGGCACTAAAGGCTTCTTGTCATGCTTACAAGAACCTCTCCCACTCCAAAGCTTATATATCCCCAAGATCTATGCTTATGATTGATAATTTGCATAATTAAAAGAACTTGAAATAGGTGTATGCTTGTGTTTGCCTTTAACTATTAAGTGATTATGTTCATTTTCTTAAACTGATATGAAATGCATATAACAGTAAATAAAGCAGCAAATAAGAAAACCACAGGACACAACAATATAATATGGAGTTCACCCTGATATCTTGGGCTACATCTCCTTGGGCTCTAATCAACTCAATTGGACTCTTTGGGATTATGACTAAATTATTCTACAAGATCCACAATCAACTCTAATAGGTTACGACTAAACCATGGGCTTAGAATACCATTTTTATCCCTATTTGTTTGGCTCTCTGGCTCTCTGGCTCTCGGCTCTAGCTCTCGGCTCTTAACTCTGGCTCTCAGCTCTGGCTCTCGACTCTCGGCTCTCAGCTCTGGCTCTCAGCTCTTGGCTCTGGCTCTGGCTCTCAGCTCTGGCTCTGGCTCTTGGCTCTGGCTCTGGCTCTTGGCCCTCACTCTGGATCTTTGTAAGGGGAATAACTACCTCCAACCTCTGGTGGCTTCTCCTTCTTCTCCTCTTACTGGCTCGGATTATTTCCAATGTGTGAGCTCCTCCCTGAGCCTCTACAAAACAATGGGATTTATCCCTCCAATGGCTCGAACTCCTCGAGTCCACAAGAATCATGCCTCTAGACCCCCTGGATGGTTACCAAAACCTCTTTGGTTCCCAAAAATACCTTCCTTTGTGCTGGACTCTTTTGTCCATCTCTTCGCCTTCTCTTCTATGTTCTAATTTGTGTTTTCATGACAAGTTCTATTTCATCATTTCTTTGTGGTTCTGCATCTCTTCGACTGGCCCTCTAGCTCACTGGATCTACGTCTGGCCTTCTAGCTCTCTGGCTTTGTGGCTCTGCGTTGGCCCTTTGGCTCACTGGCTCTGTGGTTCTGTGTCTTCTATAACGCATTTCTATTACAAAACGCCTGCTTACATTGTGGCCCAGGTGAATGGGAGCTGTTACAAAGAAAATACACAGGCAGCCTTTCTTCGGGAAAATTCCCAAAAATGGAACATAATAACCAATGCATAGGAAATTCATGGAAAAATAGATTAATCCGGATCTCAAGGAATAATAAAATCGGCACTATAACATCATCATGTCCGCCCATTGCAATCGCATGTCGCATGGTGGATTGGCCCCTTTGCATTATCACTATCCGATTTACCGATCTTTGATCACTTCAATCGTCGCCTCATCAGCTATCGACATTATCGCTATATCGCTTATCAGCAGTCACTGCTTCCATGGTCTGCATCCCTTAAGCTCCCCCGATTAGCAATCTTCGATCAGATCCTACCTGTTGATTCCTTTTCCGATCCAATGGCTCAAAGTGCTCATCTCCATTAGCCTATCACACATCGCAATACGTAATGGCATGGGTCTTGGTGCTATGCTCCTCCAATCACTGATTGTATCGGTGTATCGCTGTCATTGATCGCACATCGCATCGTCATATGTCAACGACCCTTTGTATTGCACTACCCGATTGGTGATATCGGTGCATCACATATCAGCCCTTCGCAATGCTACGGGTCCTCCCCTTTGGTTATGTACGATGCGATATTGTGATGCGACAAATTGCAATCGCATATCGTTGCATCCTTCGGCTTGCGGTAAGTCTGCTCCTTGGATTTTCCTCCGATGCGATTTGCTCTAAGGAACATGTATTTCCCTTAAGTCACATTTAATGAGAATTTTCCTCCCTTTCTAAGGACATTGGGCAAATTTATTTTTACAATAAATTCTTCATCTGAAGCCCATTTTAGCCCATTCAAATTGCATTAGATTCAAAATGAAGAGATCTACGCAATGATACTATTTCCAAGAGGAATATTTTCCTCTATGAGGAATATTTTTAGACTTAGAGTCTATACTAGATCCATTTTGGATCATGCCTTCCCACTAAAAATATTTTGCACTCTGTTAGTGTCAGTCTTTGTAGCCTTCCTCTAGTGATCAAACATTCTCTTACAAAGTGATTTTAAGGTGTGGAGGTCAAATTATGTCATTTCAGTGAGTCTTCAAGCAAAATTTTGTCACTAGGTATTAGGTTTGGGGTTTGTTTTCATTCCTTTCAAAGTTGTCCAAACTTCAGTCTATGACACCATTCAGCTGAGTGTACCATCATTCAGATGGTTTTCATCATTATGTTAGGTTCCAATAGGTCATTTTACACCTTGTTCATGTTTCAGTTGTGCCTAGGTAAGGTTCATTTCCCTCTCCTGGGGTTTTGAAGGTAATTTCTCTTGGATGGTCAAATCATCAGCAAAATTTGTATTCTAATGGTCATACACCTTCCCATATCCTTAATGTATCTTATTAAACACTTACCATCACTGATATCCCTCAAATTCGTCATTTTCGCACAAACATTAGTTTCTTGCTACAATTTGACAATTTTCTAGGCTAGGCCTGTGTTTTGTCCTTTTGGACCCCTTCCCCTAACTCAATATTTGAAATTCCACTTTCCCCTGCTTCTTAATATCCCTCCTTACTTCTCAAAATTTTCTCAAGAATTTGGAAGCCCCTTATCCCCTTCATTTCACTTCATTTCGACAAATCCCCTATTCCACACATCGGGATAGGTTTTACTCCAATGATGTTTTTGAGAAAGAAAAGATGAATTTTGGAAAACTGAGAGATTTTTTTGTCAATAATAGACCAAGGAAGAAAAACCTCCTTCACTTTTTACATAGGTGTCATGGTTTTAGAGAAATTTCGAAAATACAGTTGCCTCAGGAGAATTGATGCACCTCTAAAGTGACCTTGGGAAAATCAATATTTCTCCTAGCTTGGTTGGCCTAATGACTTGCTTAATGAGTCAAATGATAACTATACACAAGGATATTTCCAATGAGCCATCATGATCTCAATTTGGGGTTGAGGAAGACCTTCAAAAGTTGACTGCAACAGCACTCTGCCTTTAGGCAACCTCATTTTGCACATTTTGACCAGTCTTGGGAGATTTGACATTTTACAAGGAAAATGAACTCCAATTTGAAAATTTCAATCTGGGTTGGAAAGAATACTCGATAAGCTTTCCAAAAAGTTGTCCCATGCCCAATTCCGACACCGGGAAGGCCTCCAAAATTGGTATATAAAAAGGCACAGTGCACCTGGGTAGTGGCGCGGTGCATCAGTGGTCCGCACCTTTAAAATAGAGAAAGTGCGGTCAGGTGCATTGGAGACATGACCATTAGGTGCGGGACCGTATGTAATAATAAAATAAAGTTCGGAACTAGAACTTTTTGGAGCAAAACATGTTTTTCTACCCGATGCACCACGCCATTAAATCGGGTCGACAACAAGGGGGATACCCACCCGGTCCGGACCTTGGTTGGCAGCTCCTTATCCGTTTGGTATAGCGGGTCCGACCGGGGATAATGGGACCAGTTTCCCAATTTAAGGGTGTGTGTGTGTGCAGAGTTGGATGATGCTAATCTAAGAGTACTTAAAGCTAATTTAATTCAAACTTTTAAACTAACTCTATGCTATTGTAATCTAATGAGAAACAACACATCTAATCTATGCTAACCGGGGGTGTATTTCTTCTATTATGTGATCTAAAGAGATTTCAAACAATAACTGGTAATAAAGATCATTCAGCTATCATAAGAATAGAAATCAATTAAGATAAACCACTTTGCATAAAAGGTTAGGCAAAACAGTTGTGAACAGCATATCGCATAATAAGTTATTCATATATCAAACATAAATAAATGACTCCACCATACAAAAGTGCCAAATGGTAACTCACACATTCATGTAGTAACATATAAACAACTAAAAACTGTATATCACTTTAAGAATATAAGCAGAAATGGCCAGGAGATAAAAGTACCATTTATGACTGGTTCCACTCATAAGCTTCAAGCAACAACGATTTATCTCTCCTTGCTCTAACATCTACTAAGAGTACAGAAGTGCAACATCAGTAGCAGATATCAAATGCAAACATTAATAAACCTTGATCCATCCATTTATCAAAACCACCTCCGAGGGTGCAAAAGTGCATGTTCTGAGGACAAGTTTTTTGACAAATTTCTGGACCCTTCTCCTAATGCCTGAGAAGGGTTTAAATATTGCTAACTAATTAACTTAATTACATAAATTTAGGATACAGTTTTAAATGACCGCCCTTCTGCTAAAGCAAAACTATTTCTAAAATTTGAATCTAATTCCTAACCATTTTTGTATTTGCTCCTTAGTGCTGCTAGCATGCAACATTCGCCTGGGAAGAGTCGGTTGGTCGCCTTCTGCTTTCGTTTGAGCTATGAAAATAGAAATAACAAGCGCTGGCACCACTTTCTGGTAAACTAGAAGATATTTTCGAGAATCTTCCTTTGGATGGGTGTATTCACTGCGTGTATACTTGTTAATAACCCAAATTTCTCTCAAACTGATTCTGCTTTTGCTATTTCAGTTTCCGGTCTTGCGAATGACTGAACAAGTTAGGGACTTTTCTCTCTGAACAATTTTCTGCATCGAAAACTGCCTCCGTTCTTTGTTCCAGGCTTTTCTGGTACATTTTCCTTCTTTAGCGCCTTTTTTCCTTTACCGGGCATAAGCTTCAGGATCTTTTGTAAACATGCTGTTTTTGTGTGCTTTTGACTCTGAGCGTTGGATGGACTATTGACATCAGCATCTGTTGAGTGATACTCTGGAATCTGTGGTCCTGTTGCATGCAGCATCCGTTTATGAAGGCATCTCTTCTCTGTTCTCCGAGCATTGACGCTTTCCCCTTTTCCTTAGATGTTTCCTGCACATTGCTTCATGTTATTTCCTGTCTTACAGTTTACACAAAGGAAAAGAATAATGATAATAAAGATTGACATGAAAGCTTTAAGCTCTTATGAATGTATAAAATCATGACACCCATAGCGAACTGACTCTTTGAAAAACACAAAACTGTCCTTCTTGAATACTTTGGCGTACATTCATTAATTTCTTTTAAGGCGCGCGCCCAATTTTGGTTCACGGACAGCTTTCCTTGAATACTGCGCTGAGGAAAATTTGCGATGGGTGATTTCTGCGACTCGCATCGCAGCATCGTGGATCACGTCGTCAAGATGTGTCATCATAGAAATTCATGATCGCATTTATCGCAAATCGCATTCAACGCAGATCGCAGCATCGCAGATCACAGATTGCGCTTAGTCATTCAATCATTGTGTGCTGCTTACGCGATGTTGCGATATGCGACGTCGTATATTGGCGGTCGGAGATTTCTTAAGATTTTTCATTTAAGAGCGCTTCATAATGTATGCGATGCGATGAATTTCGCGTCGCTTCTTCGCAGTTTATTATGCTCATAAGAAAATGTTTTATTCTCTTCTCGCGATGCGATACAGTTTTAAGGAGTTGAATACAAAAATTTTCATAATTTTTTTTTTTGGATTTTTTATTAAGGGTCCCCATTTGCTTGGTGTTATTGCTAATACCAAACAAAGAGGGGGGGGGGGGGGGGGGGGGGGGGGGGGGGGGGGGGCGCGTTGCTGGTGGCCACAACAGATCCCTAATAACATCAACATGTAAGTTGGGGTTGATGTTCCCAAATAAATATGTAACAGTTTCCCCCTAAAGTATGAGGTCGTAAATATCTATGTTGGGTGAAATGGTTTATCATGAGGATAGGAAGTTTCGAAACAGAAGGTGACCTGCATCAATTACAATACAATACATCATGATAATTTGATTTTTCTCATGAACTAGCTGAGGGAGGCATTCCCATGCTCAACTTATAAACTTTCATTACATGTACATAGATCAAATAGTCATCTACAGATATAGACTTATGATTCTACAGATATAGATTTGTGATCCATGATTAGGATGAGCATCTGTGTAAAGCCTTTGTACATTTGATTTGGTAATCCTGAATATATCACAACCCGGATGGATGAAACTAGATTTGGGGTCTTCATCTCATTCAATCTGCACTCAATGTATGAGTCTAACCATGTGAATAGATGTTCTGAGGTCGAACATGGAGAGACATCACCTGATTACTAGCCAATGATGGAAGTTGTTAATAGATGCAAGAGGGATCACCGATAATAATGATGATCCTCAAGGTACTAAAATACATTTCACATGGTGTGAATAAATTATTTTATGTCAAAGACCATGAAAAATCTTTCAGTCGAAGGCCATTGATATCAACCTATCGCTGAAAGCGAGAAACCTGCCATTGATGTATGCAAGCCTCAAAGCACTAAAAGGGTGTTTCTAAGTCAGCTTCTTGGATGATGAGCTGATGTCGAAAAGAAACGACTCATTGTAGGAGGGCCTTGATGTATCCCACATCTATGAAACGAAACGGAGTAAATGATTTCGGAGATGAGAATCAACTGACGACACAAGGTTCAGGAATGGCAGTCATGAAAATGAAGGTTCACAATATTGCAATGGATGAAGTTTTAACTCGATGACTTCTCTTGAACATATTGGTGACACTGAGATGAATTGGTAGTGTTCACCCAAAAAGTGATGGATGGTGTGATAGACCAACGGTGTGATAACCATCAAGTTGAATGACCCAACCCAAATAGTCACGGAGATGAGGTGAAAGTTTCATGTTCAAGAGCGACTTGCTACCATAACTTTTTCAAGACTTTTCCCATTTTCCCCAGTCATTGTTGACCAATACCTCTTTATTTTTATCAAGCTTGAGGAGGATAACATATTCTTGTTCTATAATTCACCCTTTAGGCGAGCCCATCGCTATTTGATGTTTTAACGATTCTAACGAAGGTGAAACTTGGTGTTGTCTAGATGGACAGGTTTGTCACTATTATGATATTTTAATGAATTTAATGAAAAAGATAACTCGGTCCTTTTCAAGTTTAGAGAGTTTGAAAAGGGACAAAAAGAAATCTCTATAAGTTCTTTTTTGTAAAATAATCCCTCAAGTCCGAAAAGGCATAAAATAATACAAGAGAGATGTCGTTTCCAATCCTTTAACTAGCTAGAATGGACAAGCGCTCGACAATATTTTCATATTTAGAGAGTCTGAAAATATATTAAAGAGGACTCCATTTTGAGGAATGAGTGGTTTCTAGGGTAGCAACTGGTTTCGGCGATGTTGTAACTTCTCAAAACATGTTGATTTATGTGAAGAGGTTGGCTAATAAGACCACTCATTGCAGTTGTTCCTCAAAAAGGGTAAAACAACTAAGTGAAAGCATATGAACATCCAAAGGGATGGTGGTGATGGGATAAAAACAAACAAGGCTCATTTGATGAAAGATGTTGATAGAATGGCAATCATGAGGGTTAAAAATTAAAATGGGTTCTTTTTTATACAAGCTTGAACGATAGGGAACTATGCTTTTTTTATACAAGCTTGAACGATAGGGAATTATGCTTGGATTCAGTTTCATGTTTACACAAGATTGAAATGAAAAACTATTCTTGGCTTCAGTTTCATTTTTACACAAGCTTGAAATAAAAAACTATGCTTGAAAATGGTTTACATGCCCCCAGCATGATGAAATGGAGAGTCTCCTGTAACCCGATGGAAGTCACTGCGGTGAAGCAGGATGGTTATCCAACACCTTTTTGGCTTCGTCCAGATAGGGACAAAGGTGAATGGGGTGGTTCCCTTCACATAACCTACAGGGAAACTTAACTTTACCACTAGGTGCATGCCCCCCAAGGTTCATTACATTCACCTAAGTATACTACTCATGGCTATCAGGTGGATGGCATGAAGGTTCTTTTACGAGATCAATTGAAAGACTCGACTAGGATTTTACGAGATCTACTCAAAGACTCGACTTGGAACTTTTCTCCAGGGGACCATGTTTCATTTTTAAAAGAGATTGACACAAGACAAGGAACTCTGCTCTGATTCCTTATTTCATTTCTTAACGAGCTTGACACAAGACAAGGAACTATGTTCATGAACCTGTTTCATTTTTTAAATGAGGTTGACACAGTAAAAGAACTATCCTCATACTCCTTGTTTCATTTTTTAACGAGGTTGACACAAGACCAGGAACTTTCCTCATACTCCTTATTTCATTTTTTAATGAGGTTGACACAAGA
The DNA here is from genome assembly GCA_031772625.1 of Pinus tabuliformis. NCBI lineage: Eukaryota > Viridiplantae > Streptophyta > Pinopsida > Pinales > Pinaceae > Pinus > Pinus tabuliformis. The sequence continues at coordinate 2,003,493,400 of CM062817.1, forward strand.
CAAGGAACTATCCTCAAAGTCAATCACAACTCATAAGAGGTCATGAAGGAGAAATCTAGTTCCAATGCCTCCACTACATGATGTACAACATCATTGAATTAATCGTCAGTTGATGTAGGTATGGAACAGGTTGCCACATAATTAACCCGTGGCGGGGATGATACCATTGGCATAAAAGGACCACTTAGGGAAGATGGTTGACTAGAAGCCATATTTGGACCAAGAAATGAAAGCTAGTCAATAGTGACAATTCTACATTCATGAGGGAAACAAATCACTCGAAAGAGTGTTGAAACAATAGCTCCCATGTCATAAAAATAGTCGCACCCAAGAAGTAAATTGTAATCTAAAGGTCCTAGGACTACCATCACATTGTGATAAACGTTTTTTTCTCCCAAAGTGATAGGTAACTATGGAAGGATCCCTAATGGTTTACTAGTTCCTCCATTAAAACCCAACAGATTCTGTGTAACAAGCACAAGCGGTGGCAAACCAAGTGCTTGCCAAGCAGTTGAGGAAAGGATACTCATTGATGCACCTTCATATATAATAGTGCCAGATACAATCATATTACAAACTTGTACTATGATTTGAAAAGGCACATAAGAAGGAAGGTTGAATCCTGCCAGTCAATTCCAATCAAAGGAAGTGACTAGACTACTTGGAGGGGGTACCACAGAAATGGGAGAATTAACCCCATGAGTTACAAGAACTGGAGGATTTTCCTTCTGTCTTGATGGAACATATGGATTTCCCCCAAGCTCATTTGAATATGAAGAAACAAAAAGAACCTGTCTATTATCATGTTCACTCTCTTCGGGAAAGGTACGATTTACTGAAGGTGAAATAAGATCAACTGTTGCCTCAAACTATTGATTTGGGTCAAGTATAGACTCATAGGATTCACCTTCAGAGAGAGTGGGATTGATCGACAGTTGATTTTGGTCATTCAATTCATCAACTAGTGAAGGATTAAGGGATAGTTTCCTGTAACTAGATGGAAGTCGTTGCGGTGAAGTAGGGCAGTTATCCAACACTTTTTTGGCTTCATCCAAATAGGGACAAAAGTGAATGGGATGATTCCCTCCACATAACCTACATGGAAGCTTGAATTTTCCCTTCTTTCCATCTAGTTGATGGTATGTCACCAACATGATCTCTAGAAGTTGATGACACAGGATGATGTGAACAGGAAGACCATTCTTCTAAGATCTGAGGAGTATCAGGACAATCGAAGAATATTGTCTCCCGCACAAATTTTGCATGGATATCGAACTTTGTGAGGCTTGACGGACGACTTCTCATCAGATGTTGCATTCAAAGCAATGGTTGCTTGGTTGCCCTTCTGCTGAATTTGTTTCTTCTTCTTCTTCTTCTTCCCTTCTTCTTCTTAGCCACCTGGTTACTAGTACCAATACTTTCACCAGGCGAAGAGGAAGAAGGGGAGGAAGAAACAAATGAGGAAGAAGGCAAAGGGTCAACTGGAGGTTGATTTGGTCTAGTTGGAGGTGTACTCAATTGCGGAGAAATCATGACATTTTGAACCAAGGAGGTTGAAAACAACCATATTGGCAAGCCAATGGTAAATCCTGGAAGGGACAATGTAGCCATATATGGAGCACCAATATTTCCAAATGGAGGAAAAGGACTAGGATTTCCATCAAAAGGAATTCCTTGATTGGTGGACTCCGGATTTTTTGCCATATGTTTCAACCTAAGATCAAATAAGGAGCTAGCATGGAGGATGTTATCCGTAGTCAATTAATTTTTACGACACTGGAACACAACTTTTCTTTTTCATTTTTAAAGAGTCGAGAAAAAGAAAAAGATGACTCTAGTCGCCTTCAATGTTTAATTAGCATAAAGGGATAAGTGCTAAAATGATCCTTTTACCTTTAAAGAGTCAAAAAGGAATGAAAGTGACTACTCTAGAAATTCTAGACAAGAGGGTTTGCCAAACTAATTGCAAAACTGCAATATACACCTTGGTGATAAATGAAGGAGAAATTACCAAGAACTTTACATACAGTAGTCAATCTTCCCGAATGCTATGTTCGATGTGTTTCGATCGGTAAGGCGACAGACTCGGCTTCCTAGGGATAAAGGATTTCAACCTATTGGAGTCTCCCACTATATACTCGACAGTATAGGGAGTACAAGTACATATTAGTACTTATCGAATCAGAGAGGAGGAATCACCCAACCTCAATGAAAACGACAGCCACTAGGTTTTAAGACGCTGGAACACATCTCTAGCCTATACACCTCTAGATGTTTGCATTAAGTTCCAATGCATTATTAGGTTAATTCAGATAAATTTTAAGTTGATCTTCTTTAAAATTTTGCCTTTGAAGATTCACCACAAGATGTTTTTTGAAATTCCTAAAAATTCAAATAGAATGAGAAGCACTCTTTCCATTTAATTTCAATAATGAAAATCCTAGCTATGAGGGATGGAGCATACAAGTACTTTTCGAACAAGCAACAAATAGCACAAACTAATGCAATTCCCTAAACTATTCCTTTCAAGCATTCAAACTCAAGCTCTAAAATGAAAATGCATGTATTTCTTTTCAGTTTCTATTAATGTGAATGATGCAATAAGAAAAACTAATGCACAAATGATTCAGAACTCTTTTCATACAAAAATGATGATTGCAACAATTTCTTTCAAAGAGAGGGGAAGACTTATATGAACTTTCAATTTTGAAGAAATGAAGCTTTTCGACACTTTGAATGAAAATCAGATCAAATGCACAAAGATAGATTGATAAATAATCTATGAAGGAGGACTTTACGACACTTCACTTTTCGACAAAAATGACGACTTTATGACACTTTTCAATTTGACATGACAATCGATCAAAACTACTTTTTGATAATAGATTGCAAATGATAAAACAAATACACAAAACATTCTACAATCCAGTCTATGTGAGGCCAAACTAAGGAGATGGGAGGTTGATTTCAAAAATGAGACATCATTTATATCCACTAAACAACCTAAAAAATAATGAAAATTGACAAAAACTTCAGTTCCTAGATGGGAAACTGATCTTCAAGAGATCATCGTAGGTAGCAGTTAGAGATAGTGTGATGCATCACACTATACCAATGCGGGAACTGCAATGCATTGCAGGTCTCAGTTAAGGACAGTGTGATGATTACAGTGAGCAATTTTGAAGGTGTTTTTGGCTCAAATTCGGTTCAATTTTCAATGGATTAAGCTTGAATTCAATAAAATACAACAAGTACAGTGTATTGGAATGTTCTAAGAGGCTACTAAACTACCAAAAAGGGAAAACTTTCCCCAATGGAGTTGCCAATTTGTTTTTGGGCATAAATAGTGTTTCTAAAAAATGCTAACCCTCTAGGTTTGGTCGCTAAACTAGAAACAATAGTTAAAACAATTCACTACTTTTCCTATGAAAAAAAAATAAGAGAAAGATTATAAGTAACCAACCTGCAACTTTCGCTTGATTCCTTGCTTGATCCCTCTCTCCCTTGACCATTCTTGCTCCTCCTTTCCGCACTTAACTATCTTGGAAAGTAGCTATGCAATTATAGAAACAAAGACTTGTCAAAGCATAATGATCTATTATTCATAAATAACATAGAATCAAAAGTATGATAAACATATGAATGCATTGACAGATTACAGAAACATAAGGGAAAAATCTTGAAAAGCTTTATTGATAGAAAGAAGGATTACAACCCATGAGTGCAATCCAGTGTCATCCTTTTAGCTTGAAACCTTCTTCACCTCATGAACAACAAGACATTCCAACATTACCACAACACTTAGACTCAATACTAAAATCATCATCATCTCTTTACAACTTAGAACTATTCAGCCTCCTGATCTTTTAGATGAGGGATATATTTATGGATGAGTGAAGGAGGTTGGGTCATTAATGATGATGATGAATGCCTTTATACTCTTAGAAATTTGTTCCATGAAAGAAGGGATAGGAGGTTGATGTTTCCTGATTCCTTTTGTCATCCTTGGTGAACTCAGAGGGGCAGGTGGCACTTGAGAAGCTTCTAGACGTTTCCCATGGATAGCGAATCTTCAAACCTTCTAGGAACTTTGCCCAAGTTTGCTCATCACAGGCTAAAGAGGCACTAAGTGTGATGCATAGCACTTAGACAGTGTGGCACTTGCAATGCATTGCAGCCTGATAAAAGGTTCCCTGCAATGATCTCTTCAAAGACATTTTTTGGATGTATTTTGTGATGGAACTTCTTTGGGAGTGAGGCATTCTGATGACTAACTTCTTTAGGGCATGTAACAACTATATTAAGGGTTGATGAACCCTAATAACATCGACATGTAATTTGGGGTTGATGTGCCCAAATAAATTTGTAACGGGCCCGATGCTGACAATGAAAATAATTTCAAGGCCACTCGAGGAGTTAGAAGGTTGCTAGTTGAGCCATAGAGGGTTATGAATTGGAAAAGGATATGAAATCAAGGATAAATTTCTTTTCAGTTCAGTATTTTTAGGATTCAAATGGACGATGGGATCGATTAGGAAGGGTAACCATTTTTTTGGATTATTCCAAGAATTGGGTTAATTTAAAATGACAAGAAAAACTATCGAAGCGTGTGTCATGACCGAAGGATAATAATCATTACTTATTGTTGGATTAAGCAATTATTCATTACGTATTAAGTCATGATAACATATAAACTAAATGAATGGAACACAAACCACTAATCGAACTCTATTCCTCACATTCTTTGTATTAATCCAAATAAATTAATGCACATGAAACTCTGAGCTCAATCTGCTTTTATTACTAGCAACAGATCTCAGTATACATACATATCAATCTTCTTTATTTCTAGAATGCCAAACTACCAAAATAGAAACTCTGTTTCTCTTATCATAAAACTGGATTCTTCCTTGTTTCATACTAGCGCAACCCATCACATTCTTTTCCCAACGCATAATAGATAACACCCATTGGTTTCAAACGAAGCAGTAACATTTACGCTCCAGCTGCGTTAGTGTTGTTGCAATTAACAAATAAACACAACCATTTGTCGATTGAATCAACTGATACAATCTATTTACATCTGTCACAACATAAATAATATGAATCTGTTTGCATCAGCGTTAAAACGATCTAATACTACACGTCTAGAAAACGCTTTCCACACATGTAATTTAACGCCACTTGTAATACATCTGTAGTTTTACGTTTTTTTTTATCTTTGCTGGCCTGGAACACGTGGTACCAAACTTCGGTGTTCAATTAACTTGGAACCCTCCTCGCTTCCTCAATCTGTAATTAAAAACGTATTAGCTCTACAGACATAAACAAGCAGGGTCGATCAGATCTCCTGCCCATCGAAATTAACTTTGTGTCTTTCGATCTAGCCAAAGTAAATTGGCATTTTGTTTTTGTTCTCCATTACACAATTGCTAGAATTTTTGGCCGCAACTAATGAGTATTCCGTCTATCCTATTGCCACCGATCTCTCCTCGCTGCACAACAGTTCGAATCAATCAATTAAGATCTCAACTGACATTCAACAAATTCCAGGATTTGATGCGAGATTTTAGGGGTCATGAAACCACAGTTCGAACTGATTTAGAGAACTGTCAACGGATAAGTCTGCATGTCATTAACACGAGCCATGTACATTCCATTCATAACACAGATCAATCATAACACGTTGGCGCAAACACTATTTGTTTTATTCATAACCAGTGATGAAACAAAGTTTAGTTTTGGCGTCCTTTCACAAAGGACGATCTCCAGTTTTATTCAACAACACAGTCTACTTATTTAATTGGAGCTTTTCGCCCATACAAATAGCCACACCACACCTACGCTACTCTTCCCCCCAAAATCTCTTTTCTTATTACATTTTTTTTATATATCTCCTCCACTAATTGCTCTAACAAACAACTAACATAATCTCCTACTATTAGAGACAAATCTCAATAAAACAGTTGCATTTATCACTAAAATAACAAACTATATGAAGAATCAACCTCTACAGTAAAACTGAGATTGAACAAACAGTAATAAAATTCACCCTGTCATACCATAACATGTGGACAATTTTCCACATTGCTGGTCAGTTTTGATGCTCCTGCATCATAAATGAAATTATATCCATACCTTTGCTTGACTGTATAATGATTTATAATTATTCGAAAAGAATGAGTTATAGAACACCTTTAGCATTATTGAGAGCTAATATTAATACTTTTGTAAATGTTGAATATGACGTGGATAGACTGTTTCCTTTAATTATAAACTCTTAATGTTGCCAAATTGATGCCTCTAAATTTGGTGGTGCTGCTAAATTGGATGTTTTCAAACTAGTGATGAATGAACTTTAATTTCTATGATATCTTAATCATGTTCTAGAGTACCAGACTAATTTAGTACTAGAAAAAAAACACAAAACAAAACAAACCAAAACAGAAAAAAACGTATAGACAGTGTTTAAGTACTGAATTGAGTACTAAAATGTTGAAATTTTCTAGGTGTTGTAGGTGAAGGCTAGCAATAACAAAAACATTGAACCATTGAAACTATGTTGAAACAACAACTAAGGAACAACGTTTACTAAAATCACTCTCATATTAGCTTGGAACTAGTTTGGAAAAATCAATTATAGAAGGAAGATCTAAGCTGAAATATGACTATCCTTGAAATTGTTGCTTCAAGCCGCATGTTGGAACCACTATTCCATGGATTTTAGACTAGGCATGGAATAGTTACTGTCTATTGGAATTTGAATTTTAGAGAGTCTAAAATGCACTAAAGAAGACTTCAAAATAACCCAACAAGGATCTTCCTCATCCAGATAGCCTCATAAATTTCCTAAATAGCATCCATGTACCATGTTTATGCTGAACTGAGTGAAACTGATGTTGACTTCTTGTTGTACTAAGAAGTTGTTGTTGACCAAATACTGAAGATTCCCCCTGATTTGCTTTTCTTTTCGGATGGAATCCCTATCCAATATGCATATGTGAAGCCTAGAAGCTTCACTCCCTATATCTGTCTGTACCAAATACCAAACTGAGTGGTGCCTCTGAGGTATCTTAACACATGTTTAGCTACCTTCCAATAAAGTTTGGTTGAATTAACCCTTTCTTTACTAAGTTGGTTAACTGCAAAATATATGTCTCATCACGTGTTAACCAAATACATAGGTGAACCGACAAGCCACATGTAGATAGTAGGCTCCACTACTTCACCTGAAGTAACATCGTCCTTCAACAAATCATATGCTTGAGTCTCAATGGGTTCGTTGCTCTGCATGTGGAACTTCTTCAATATCTCATTGGAAAAATTTCCCTGAGAGACAAACATTTCATCATCTCCTTGCCATACTTCCATACCAAGGAAATAATGCACAAGCCGTAGGTCCTTCATCTCAAATTATCTTGCAAGATCCGCTTTGCAAGACATTACTAGCTTCTCATCACCTATTATAATTAAATCATCGACATATACTACTATAATCAACAATTTACCTTCAACCACAAAATGTTAAAGGTTCGCATCTCCTTCACTTTTGGTGAATCCCAACCTGGTGAAATAACTGTCAACCCTGGTGTACGGAGAATGAGGTTCTTGTTTCAATCCATACAATGCTCTCTTGAGTCTACACACATGTGACTCTCTGTTGAAGGTATAAATCCTTCCTGTTTCTCAATGTACACCTCTTCCTCAATCACTCCATCAAGGAATGTTGCCTTCACATCCATATAATGTATCTTCCATCCCATTTGCACTAAAAGTGATAGAATAGGTCTGATTGAAGAGTACCTTTATACTAGAGGAGGTATCCTCATAATAAATTCCCTCCACCTGAGAGAACCCTCTAGACACAAATATTTCCTTGTGTTTCTCCACACTCCCATCTATTGCTTTCTTTACCTTGTAAATCCATATGGAACTCACGACTGACTTGTTTGATGGTCTTGGGACCACTTCCCAAACATGATTTTCGAAAATGGAGTCATACTCCTCTACTATGGAATCAACCCATACTGGTTGTATCACTTCTTCCTTGAATGAGGATGGATCAATCTCTACACTCTTTCTCATCAGAGCCATGTATCCATTGTACCGATCTAGTGACCTCTTGTGCCTATGTTGTGATGTGGGTCCTTCCACATTCTCTTTAGTAGCATGTATCAATATGTGATCCTCTCTCTTGAGATTCCTTCCATCTCTGGAAGTCTCTACATGAGTCGGTGATTCCAATCTCTTCTCCTATGCATGTGGTTGCTCCATATCATCCCGAGGTTCTTCCTTTGGAGCTATATGCTCCTCATCTACATGTAACAAAAGCTCCCTCTCAAGGGGACATCTGATGGTCTTCTCTTCATCGAAATTCACACCTCTATGAACCATTGTCATCCTGTGATATGGAAGGCACACTCGATAGTTGTGAGGTGTATCAATGTACCCCACAAATATGCCCAACTCAGTTGTTAGTTCTATATTTTTCCTTGCATCGTGGGTAACGTGACAGTAAACTAATGAACCAAAGATCCTGAAGTGTGACACATGTTGCCATAAATTCTCCCACTCTAGAAATTTATCCCTCTCATTTACTGAATCCTAGTAGTTTTGATAGGTCTCGAGAAATCATAGAAGTGCTAGGCTGACTAGATCATCTTCAACATTGTAACATCAACACTTCCAATCTCATCCTGACATTGGGTGAACTTGGCCAAGTACTTTGGTATTGTGTTGCCCTTGTCCATATTGATTTTCCTGAGCTTTTCCTTCAGTGACAACTTCATGTGGTCATTTTTGTTTTGAAATAGGTCTATCAAGGCCTTCCACATTGCATTTGGAGTCTCCTTACCATGGAGGCTCGAGACAATATGATCTCAAACTCTTTCTAGGATAATCCTTCTTGCCTTTGCAACATGTTTTCTCTACTTTGCAAGATTTTGAGCAATAGTTGTTGGAGGCTTAGGAATATCTTTGTTTATGAATTCCTTAAGCTTGTTTTCTTCCAACACTGCCTCCATCCTATCCTTCCAACCAACATAGTTCAAACTACCCTCAAGGGCATATTCAAGTCTAAATCTGTAGAAAGACATTCAGCTCACTATGAATGATAATGCAAATTCGGTTTCACTTGCAAAAGACAAACTCCTATTATCCTATTCTAGAGTGATTTATGCTCTTATACCATGTAGAAATTCATTGTAGATTCAAACTACGTATGTAATATGCTAAAACAAAAGACTTGAATCTACTCTACTCATCAACGGAAACAATTAAATGATCGTGAAATCACAAAGCATACAAGAGAAATAATTCAATCAACACATTACATAATGGTTTCCTTGGGAAATCCACAACTAAAAACCCCTGCTATTTGTATATTTCATTATTGTGAAAATATGAGATGATTACAATGCTTTGCTCAAGCCTGAGCAACCTTTGCACTATCTCTATCTAGCAGCTTCCTAGACAAGCCGAGGACAATACTTAACAAAAATTTTGGCTTGCCCAAGTCCATATGACCTTGTGTTGTTTCCTTGGGAATTAGCCCCTTTTAATTACGGAAATTCCTTAATTGGAATTGTGCAATCCTCATAGGCCTTCCTCTAAATGCATGTACCACCTATACAATTCAGATGATTATACAACTAATAGTACATTGTCCCTAAACTCAAATATTAACTGGGTAACTCTTATATCTAATATGCATGAGTTATTTATGAGTGAATCATCAATTATCTAGTTGACCACATGAAGCAACACACTACTTTCTGACCTCCTACTAGTTCCTCCATCAGTTGGAACTAGTTTAACTGACTTTAATAGAGCAATTAAATTAATTAATTACAACTCAAAATAAAATCAACCGAGGCTCCAATAATGTAGGAGACACTCTACATGACTGAAGTTAGACCCTTAACTCGAATTAATTGAGACAACTAATTGAAATTAACTTAGTTAACAAATACAAGTTGTCTTGTGACGTGGAATTACAACTTTATTCCTAATTTAATCCAGGGAAAACAATAAATTAGGATTTTGTTGATGCATTTTCAACACTAACTACTTTAATGGCTTGGTTGTTACTCTTCTTCATCCTATGTTTATTAATACAAATATCCCTAATGATTTTAGTGTAGGTAGTTATGTCTTTAATGGCTTGTGATAAAGGGATCGTTATACAAAAATTACTCAATTCAGAATCAAGATCATATTCCATAGGTACCTCAACTTTCTTTACAAGTAGTCTCTCTGGAAAAGGTGGTTCCAATGGTTCATGTGGTTATCTTGTCACACCATTATTTTTGGTTTATATTTGTTTATGTTCATCCTATTTGTTCTCATATTCTATTTGAGGATCCTTGCCTTGTATGACCATTGCATATTTGTTCTTCTTAATCATTTTCCCAGATCTAAGTTGAATTTCATTTATAGGAAAGTAAGTAATAACATAGGTGGGAAAATATTGTAATTATATGTTTTCCATAGGCTAAGGAGGTTTTTTAATAGGATTAGATATAGGTTGTGCAGGAAATTTTGTTGGTCATGGAGGGTTAAAGTCAAATGATTGTTCGATCTGCTATGAAGATGGATTAACATTTTGAGGTAATGGTAGTGGATCCGATGGTAGGGATGGTAATGGTAATGAGGATTGCTACTGTGTGGGATAGGGTGGGTTGTAACCTTGCTGGTATTGAGGCACATTAGGTGTCTATGGCACATAAGGTGGATATTGTGGTTGATAATGGATATATGAGGGTGCTGGAATTTGGGACTGATAAATGTTCCCATAAGGGTTTCCTCTCCATCCTTCATTCCGTGGTGAATGTTGAGGCTCAACCACTTAGAAATTTTGAGTTAAGCATTTCAATACAAATTTGACTTCAATTCAAACCATAAAATATACAAGCCAAAATCCAAGAGTTGTTCATTGATAATGCTCCAACCTTCAGACTGTCAATTCAATGCCTCAACAAAAAATTATCAATATAAAGAACAAGAATTGATTTGAAACGTAAATCTAAAAATCAAATCAAACTATAAAATTTGATTAACTACAATCACACTCAAATATCATACTACATGTATGTTATATCACCACACAATTATTCCTGCTCTAACTCAAATTGATTACAACTTCACTGAGGTTGGTGGTGGGCCCTGACCACTACCTTAGACATGTTAAGCTACAACAATATAATTACATATCAATAACACATAAACTCATGGAATAAAGGTCAATATTAATATATAAATCAATATTTCAGAAATACATATATAAAATAGTTCAATGATTTGATAAACATAGTTTTTGAAAATTTTTAGGATCACTATTCTTTCCTTCTTGCTTGCCAACCCTCGTAACACTGCTAGATGCTCTTTTAAAGAGATCATTATCTAAAGATAGGTTTAACTAAATGAACAAGAAAAATAACACCAACCTTAATTTACCCCACTTTAGTGCACAACGACTACTTGTGTAGCTCTACTATTGTTGGTTGCATCGCAATCTTCACCTCAACATGCTCATTCCTCCTTGCAAATTAGCCCAAACTCCTTCTATATGCTACCTATCTCTCCAACGCAATGTCATAGGCCTAAAACCTAGCTACCACAATCATAGCATCATCATTGTCCACCTTTCTCTTTTCACTATGGAACAACCCCCTTTTATAGACTCACCTTCTTCCCTATGTAATGATGTTATCTGCATGCCCAACACCACAACTCTCGATCACATCACCATACACTGTACCCGTATTGCACCATCTTCATGGGACATCCATTTCCTACAGTTTGCAAGATTTGCTTACACAACAATGTAATGAGCTATTATACACATAACTCTCCCTTTGTGTTATGCACTAAATTTACTTTTATTTTCTGCCATTGTTTATCATAATGAAGATCTTTGAAATGTCATGTATAGTAGATTTGGAGTGCCTCAGTGTTTCTTCATCAACAATAGAGATGGCCCCACCTAAGAGGAGATCAGGTAAAGAGATTTTTGAAGGTATTGAAGGACCCACTTAAGAGGAGACTAGGCAAAGAGATTGTTGAAGGTGTTGAAGAAGGGGTAGAAGAAAGTTCTATAATCTCAACCCCAATCTATATAGATACACCATGTTGCAATGATAAATCCATGTCAATAACTTTCTCATGTATATATTATCTATTTGCACACAAATGAATTCTTGGGGATGAGGAAGATGTTGAAGTGTATCAAAATGTGAAGATATATTGGTTACATAATATAGCATCACATCCCGCAATCCTCCCATTTGTAGAAACCATCGAGTGGATCATAGAATAATTGATGTAAAGGATATGACCATTCAAGACAATAATGGCATATCTTTGGCAACATATATATATATATATATATATATATATATATATATATATATATATATACATCGTTGCGTTGCAGAGTATTGCAAATTACCTAACTATCAGGTAGCTCTCATAAAAAAATGGTATGAATATTTTGCCTTAGCTAACTAGGATATCTTAAATACATGGTGGAAAGACCCTAACAAATTTTGGATGAGAGTTGATTGACTCTACAAGACCAAGTTGTTAAGAATAGCATATCAGTTGGTAGTGGACATGTGTTGTCATTCTTATGGTAAATCAAATGTAGATACATTTGAAGAATCTTGCGAGCCATTAATATATACCCAGGCCAAAGAAGGAAGCATGTTCAATTGGGCATAAATATTATGTACTTCCATTCATACAAGGGTAAAAGAAGCTTAGAATCCACCCACAGGGAGATAACCACAATTTTACATGGCATCATATATTGTAGATGGTGTATTCTCAAGGCTCCAATTTGACTTGCTTGGATGGAGATGTACCTTCTCTCCAAACATATCGCCCATGCACATAGATTGCAAGACTTTATGGGAAACTAGTTATAGGGAACTCTAACACAATATAACTAAAGGTTGTATCTCACCCTTGTATTACATTCTCTTCAACATTGAGTCAACCTACATGCTCAACTAAGCTAGGGAATCACTCCAAGAAAGTTGATTCATTTACACTAGTGGATGCTACATACAATAGAGTATTTACAGCCCAAAATCATAATGATGCATGAGGTAGCATATCAGGTGACAACAAGACTCGATGACATGTTAGTCTGCGAAAAAAAAGCACCATGGCCTGCTTTCCCAATCTATGTGGGCATATATTTTTAGAAAATCTATAAAGAAGTAGAAGTTGAAGTTGTTGATTTTGAGCACCTTAGATTTTCCGACCTTAGTTACTACATATATGATCCTAGAGGCATTAAAATGGCTTACTATAAGTAGCTAAATTTTAATTGGCCATATACATCAAGCACTAAGGAAGAAGAAGACAACGTAAAAAATGTGTACAGTGCTACAATGGTTGTAGATGCATAAAAAGGGAATTTGTAGCTCTCAACACATAGATGGGGATGAACCGATGAGTGGAGATTCGTCCAAAGGAAAATATGCAAAAGAAAAGAAGGATTCCCAAAAGAGGGAAAGATATAAGGAAGTAATCAATAAAGAAAGGCAAAAAAAACTCACAGCAAAAAAAAAGGCCAAAAAATAAGAGGAGGTAAAGAGAAAATAGGAAGAGGAAAGGAGGAAACATGAAGAGAATCAAAAGGAGGAGGAGGAGGAAGAAACAAGAAAAAAATAAGAGGATACGTAGAAGAAGAAAAGAACAGGTAGGGGGAAGAAATGAGAAAACAAGAAAAAAATAAGTGGAAAGACTGACAAAAGAAGCAATTGACAAACAGGCACAAGAGGAAACCAAAAAAAAAGAGCAGGAAGAGAAGGAACCTTGAGTCATATTAACTAACACAGATATGTTTCCTACTACCCTAGTTTACATGCCACTTATTGGAGGACACCTACCACTCAGAGAGATGAGAATCTCATCCAGTGAGAAAAATCAAGTTCTAGATCTTGCAATTTTCAAGTTTCATTGTGGCTCTATCAGAATTGTTCAAGAAAGACGTAGGTTCTTAGCCCAAGAATCGACGAAGCTAATCTTGGTGACTAGGGAATGAGATATAGGTTCAGATACTATGAATAATCATCTATAAATCACTTCAACACAATCATCCTTCTTTGCCACTACAAAAAGAAATATCGAGCATCTAGTAAATAAGGTTGTAGAACTGGAGAAGAATTTGAACATTTCACAATAGGAGAACGAGAGGCTTCATATAAAGAATCAAAATTTGAAGATTATTTCTGAGTAGAAGCATGGGAAGAAAAAAGTGTGCTAGAATTTATGGTGAACCGACTATTCAAAGAGATGATAATGCTTCAAAATATAGCCTCCTCACTTAAGGCTATTCAAAATGCACTCAAGGTAGAAGGCACACTTTTAAAGGAAGCTTCAACAGTTGTGGAGATAATATATGAGTGGGACACAAAGTACCCAAATGCACCAGTTGATTTACCAAGAAAGAATAAGATGGACAAGGAAATGGATAATGTAAAAATTAGGTTGATCATGAAAATCCCAAGAGAAATTGGGGAAAGATGTAGTTAGGATACTGAGAAATTATCGTAATTGTCATAGCATGATAGGATTTCTTATCAAATCTCATGTGATATTCCCCATTGGAGAATGAATGGTAGTAAGGTGAGAGCGGGAAATCCGGTGATAATGCAGGGTAGTAATCTTGATGGCTAGTTAGAATGGACTTTTACTTTTGGACTCCCTAGAGAGCATCAAAAGGGAAATTTTTTACATTTCTTTTGAAGATCAAGTGACAGTTTTGCATTCCCACTAGTGGATCTCTTAGATACTTTTTGTAAGTATGCATGGATATTTCAACACCAATATTGAGAAGCTATTTTGGGTCAAGGTAATCCTTTATTTCACGTCTTGTTGAACATTGTAAGACTATTCTTGTGGTTGTTTAATGGTATGTGATTATTGTTCATGTGTTGAAGATTGATGAAATATTTTTTTTATTGTAAACTTGTATCTTACTTGGAATTGTTTGTTGATTTATATATTCTTTCAGGAAAGTTATTTATTGTGAACTAATTTAAAATTGGTAACTAGTATAGTTACTTATGCATGTATTTCAATTAAAGTTTTTTTTATCATTCTTTCTTTTAGATTCATGTCCACTTTCTAATAGGTTGAAATATTCTTTGTATCTATTTCTTAATGTATTTCCATAATCTATTCTAACTTATATCTCATAAGAAATGTTATTAGGTGTTCAAGTCCAACCCTAATCCCCTTATTTATGGAATAGGATCGAGTCATAGTTATAGTTAAGAAAAGAGTCAATAAAGCTGATATTAATAATTGTAAGTGGCTAACCCACAATAAATGAAGGGACCATAGTTACTTGTAAATGGGCCATGGTATTAGATAGATGGTATTAATAAGAACCATGGTATTGCCCCATGGTATTGCATGTATGACTCCTATATAAAGGATAGAGACTCCCCTCGAGGAGCATCATGTCTTATTTTGTAATTGAGCTCAGCTCTGTTGGAGGTTTCCCCCTCGAATAGGCAAGTGAACATTGCTTTATGAATAATAAAGTACTTGTTGTTATTTCTCATTGTTCTATGTTCTGGGTATATTTCTTTTCATATTTGGTATTCTAGTATCGTCTGGCAAGTTAAGAGCATAACAAGTGGTCTTAGAGCGCTTTCCAGGGCCGGTGGGATCTCCAATTTTTAGCAAGAAATTTTTTGGCTAGAGACGTGTTTTTTCATCTTTAAACTATAGGATCTGTCATTGAGTGCATAAACCTGTGGATTTGGGGAGGCATGCATGCAGAAAATACAAGAGTTGGTCATGCTTGTTGGACTCCCTTGTAACCCTTGTGGGTAACCCTTCGAGTAGTAGCGCATTAGACAGAATTGTGCATGGACTATCTTCCAAGTACCCTCTGGGTATATTCGAAGCCCCTAGCTCTCTTGAAACCTCGCCATAGATAAACCATCGGCCATATTGTTGCTACAGTACACTAAGAATAGCACTCGGAGAGATTACTCACATATATGATAGGGTAGTTGGGTTGTATGCCTAAGGGTACGGTTGATCCTCCTTAGTTAATGCCCTGAAAATTTGGGCCGAGTACTACTGTCAGATCCTTATGTATATTGCGATCTGTAGCACCTGACACTCCTGAAGACCATAGTTCCCTTCTCTATCTCGAGATCATGCATAATCTTTGCGAGATCAGATCTCACAGGTGGGGTTTTGTCGCAGCAACAACAATTAGTTCCGTCGTTCATATCTATCAAATCAGCCATTCAAATCTATCAGATCCATCAGATCCACAACAACAAGCAGTTCCGCCATTCAGATCTATTAGATCAACCATTCAGATCTCTCAGATCCATCAGATTCGTCATCCAAATCTAGCAGATCGGGCTCTGTAGCGTCGCAACAATCAGATCTGTCATTTAGATCTAATGAACGGTGTGGGTTCCTATACCTGGGCATGATTTTCGTAGGACTTTTGGTAGCATTGCCATTTCGGGGATTCGACTACTGCAGTATTCCTAAGAAAGGAGTAAAAATCCGTTCGGAGTAAAAAAAATTACTCCCCGGGATGCTAATTGGTGACTTAGCCCATAAGAATCAGGTTGACGAGCTGAGCAAGGTGGTGCCATTCAATTTTTAGTGCCAAAAATTTCGGGCAATCCCAAAGTTCAAGTACATCGAATCGGTGCATGGTACAAACTAGAGCTCAAGCTATGGCCATTGAGAGGATTGACAAGCTTGAATCACAATTGAACGATGTCGTTTTTCAGCTGAAGAACTTAAATGGAACACTCTCTAAGGGCAAGGTGGAGGAATGCGCAGAGGCATATATTAGCAATGAAAACATGGAGGGTGAGTCCAGCCAATCTCTTCACCTCTTTGGTACCCACCAACAATCCCATCTGTGACCACCCAAGCTGGACATGTATAAATTAGATGGCTCTCACCCAGCCCCATGGATAGCACAAATGGAGCAATATTTCACACTGAATTACATCCTAGATGATGCGACTCAGCTTAGTGTGGGTATCATGTACTTGGACAATTAAAGATGGTAATGGTGGCAATGGCATCAACGTTGCTATGGAAAGCCCTTGACTTGGCAGAGATTCAAAAAAGCTCTTACATATCGCTTTGACCATGAATCTAATTTTTTGGGTCGTCTCACTAAGCTCTGACAGGCAGGAATAGTGAACGAATATATTGCAGCATTTGAATCCTTAGCTTTCCGCACTGGAGGTCTACACGATGAGTTCTATGTGGCATGTTTTTTCAGTGGTATCAAGGATGCCATACAAGCCCACGTCCAGCTGCACCACCCTAGCTTGTGGTTGCATGCTTGCAGGATAGCTCGTGAAGTAGATCGTGCATTAGCAGCCCAGTCCAATCGCCCAAATTTCATCGCCAAGGGTCACCCCACACAGGCTCAAAGCACTACCCAAACACTCAAGGTTCAAAAGGTGTCACTAGTAGAGATGACAGAAAGAAGAAAGCAAGGATTGTGTTACTACTGTGATGAGAAATACCCCCCGGGCATCAATGCAAGGAACTAAAATTCTTTCAAATTGATGCTACTGATTACAGGTCATCGGAGGAAGCCCCACCACTTGAGGAACCAGAGGAGGAACAAGAGGACAACTAGTAGGACAATGTACGTAAAGAACTAGTTATCTCGTTGCATGCTTTGGCAGGGATTTCTTCTCCCGAAACTCTCAAAATCAGATGTTTTATTAATCATTTCTCAGTATTGGTCTTGATTGATAGTGGCAGTACACATAATTTTATCCATCAAAGAGTCGCAGAAGTAGTGCATTGCTTTGTCTGAGCAGTTTCTAAGTTCCAGGTCCAAATTGCTGATGGGAGGACCATGAAATGTGAAGGCTGTTGTGAAAATGTCAAACTTCAAATGGGGGATTATCAGTTAAAGACCCACATGTTTGCCATACACATGGGAGGGTGCAACATTGTCCTAGGTGTCGAATGGCTTTGCACACTTGACCCAATCATAATGGATTTCCATGAGTTATATATGAGCTTTAAGTAGAACAACCACACACATACCCTCCGCGGACTCTAGGCGGGAGCTCCCTCTATCATCAGCTCACATCGGATGGAAAAATTGTTAAAAAAGGGCCACCATGGAGTTATAGCCCAATTTAAGGCCATCCAGACCTTTGAACCCAATTCACTTCATATTCATCCTGAGATTCAACAAATCTTAAACAACCATCTTCCAGTCTTTGACAAGCCTCATGAGCTTCCGCCCTCGAGAGGGGAAGATGATCATAGGATTACTTTGGTCCCAGGGGCCAAACCACCAAATGTGCACCCATATAGATATCCATTCACCCAAAATAATGAAATTGAAAAAATAATCAAGGAACTCTTGGAAGTAGGAGTCATTCGTCCCAGCATTAGTCCTTATTCATCGTCGGTGGTCATGGTGCTCAAGAAAGATGGGGAATGGCATATGTGTCCAGACTTTAGGGCCCTCAATAAGTTGAAGGTCAAAGATAAATTTCCCATCCCGATTGTCGATGATTTGCTGGATGAACTAAATGGGGCTTAATTCTTTACTAAGCTCGACCTTTGCTCAGGCTACCACCAAATTCGCATGAAAGAAGTAGACATTCCAAAGACTACTTTTTGAACTCATGAAGGCCATTATGAGTTCCTAGTCATGCCATTTGGTCTTTGTAATGCCCCATCCACTTTTCAGAGCCTTATGAATCACATGCTCAAACCATACCTCAGAAAATTTGTCCTTGTTTGCTTTGATGGCATCCTCATCTACAGTCGCACCTGGGCCACACATCTTCAGTAGATCTACTCTTGCAACTACTCCGCAAACATAAATTATTTGTCAAGATGTCTAAGTGTTCGTTTGGCATGAAAGAATTTGAGTATTTGGGCCACATTGTGGGGCGTGAAGGTGTCAGGGTGGACCCCAAAAGGATCCAAGCAATGCAGGATTGACCTCAACCAAAGACCTTGAAGAGCTTGAGAGGATTTTTGGGTCTCATAGGCTACTATCGCAAGTTTGTCCACAATTATGGTCGCATTGCTAGGCCCCTCACTCAACTCCTCAAGAAAAAATCATTCCTATGGAATGATGAAGCACAACAGGCCTTTACAACTCTCAAATATGCCATGTTTTCCACTCCAGTCTTATCACTACCCGACTTCACCAAATATTTTGTGATTGAATGTGATGCTTCTAGTATGGGTATTGGGGTAGTCTTAATCTAGGAAGGTCGACCCTTGGCCTTCATGAGCCAACAACTAAGTGGGAAGAATCTGAGACAATCTACCTATGAGAAGGAGATGATGGCCATCTTACATGCTGTAGATACCTGGCGACCATACTTATTGGGGTGACATTTCCAAATCCACACAGACCATCAAAGCCTTAAATATTTTTTGGAGCAACGCCTATCCTCACCACAACAAAATAAATGGATTGCCAAAATGCTGGGATATGATTATGAAATAATTTACAAGAAAGGGCACGAAAATATTGTAGCAGATGCATTATCCTGCCAATTTGAGGAGGAAATGTTGGAAATAATACTGAGAGGGGGGGTGAATCAGTATTATCAGATTAATCAAACTTTTTAAATGCTCAGAAACATATACGCTACTTCAGTTAAGTGAACCCGCGTGTACACGCGACTGTGTCTAATGCAACTAGCGTATATCCAGAGATCTTATGATTCAGTTAATCTTATCTTCAGTAAATGCATCAGAACATTATTAAGCATATTAACAGTAAACAGGTGCAGTATAACAGAACAGATCATCACACAAAAGCCACACACATGAACACCATGATATAAGGTGGAAACCCAATGTGGGTGAAAACCACCTGCTGCAATTTGTCTCTTTCTTCTTTAATGAGAACTTCTTTTACAATGTACTGGTGCAGTCCTTTACCAGCACGCAGGCTACAACCTGCAGAGGGCTACAACCCTCTTAGCTTTTGTACTAGCCGATCCATTTACTAGTACGTAGGTGCCTACCTACAGAATGCTTCTTTACTCGTTTTCCAGCTGCTAGTGGAAGGGAGCTACAACCCCCTGGCTCTTGTACTGGCTGATATGTTTACCAGTACGTAGGTGCCGGCCTACGATCTACCCGGGACCACGTTTCATACATTTTCATACTGGATCCATAAGACAATCATCATTGTAGTACAACCTGCATCATCAATCACTGAAACATCCAATTCTGAATCACTGTAACCCTGTCAACAATAACCAGACAATCATAGCAACAACCAGATCCAGCTCCATATTCAAATATCATACTTCACATTGTATACGCTACTTGGATGAACCCAACCTGCGTGTATACGCTCTTTTACCAAAACCAACCCGCGTACAGATCTATAAATTCAACCTTAAAACTCTGCAGCTATATCAGACATCAAAACATACCCAGATCATAATAATAAACATGCGTCAGTAGATCTGATCTATCCACAGGCAAACCATATGAAGATAATCATTCCAAGCCTTGAGATCTCGTTCCATCATTCATCATCCTCCACATGAGTGAAACCTTGGTTCAGATCACCAACCCATAACCAGCACTTGGATCTCACACTTCCTCAGATCTTCATCACTCACACACTCTTGCACCTTGCTTACCTTCATTTGCCTAATGATCTTCTCCTTATATAGCCTTAGGCCCTTTACAATACCACGGTCCAAAACCATAGTAACACAATACCATCAACTTCAAAACTAGGGATCAACACGTCCGTCGAGACGCCATGGTCCAAAACCATAGGCACAACTTCCAAGGACTAACCGCCATGGACCAAAGGTACGTTTTCACATACACGCGCTTTTACTGAAGCCAACCTGCGTGTACACGCGACTTGGGCTTAACGAACCTGCGTGTATGAATTGTCTTGGCCTGCTATACACAGATCTGTCCTCTGATTAAGTTGCCATCACCTGTACCACCTGTACCAACCTCTGAGCACCTGTACCAGCCTCTGAGTGAGTTGCCATCAAGGACAACACTTGAATCATAATGCCAACAGGAAAGTACCCTGCCCGCCATTTTCCTTCCCATTCTAGAATGGATTGAAGAGGCTCGCAAGGAATGGGTTTCACATCCCTGGCTCTCCCAACTCATTAATCAATTACAGATGGATCCAAATTCCACGGCGAGCTACTCGTGGCAGGATGAGATTCTTCGCTACAAGGACAGAGTCGTAATATCACCAAGATCCACCCTCAAAAGCCACATTTTGGCGGAGTTACACTCATCTCCCACTGCAGGACATTCAGGCTTTCAGAAGACGTATTCTCATACTCGAAGATGATTTTTTTGGATAGGCATGAAAAAGGACATTCTTACTTTTGTAAGTGAATGCGACATCTGTCAGCACCAGAAAGGATAAATAGTCAAATCCCTAGGCACATTACAGCCATTGCCCATCCCGACCTCAATCTAGACGGAGTTTTCTATGGATTTCATTAAAGCTTTTCTAAAGTCAAGAAACAAGTCATTCGTCATGGTGGTTGTGGATAGACTTTCTAAGTATGCTCAACTTTGCGCACTACCCCACCCTTTTACACCAACTTTGGTTGCTCAATCTTTCATGGATCAGATCTTCAAATTGCATGGCATGCCCACTTCCATTGTGTCTGATCGTGACCCGATCTTCACCAGTAAATTTTGGCAAGAACTCTTCGACTACAAGGTACCCAACTACAACTCACTACTTCCTATTATCCACAAAATGATGGTCAAAATGAAGTAGTCAACAAATGTCTGGAGACCTACCTTAGGTGTTTCACTTCAGAAAAGCAACATCTCTGGGTACAGTGGTTACCTCTAGCCGAATGGTGGTGTAACACCAACTATCATGCCACCACCAAAATGACTCCATATGAAGCAGTTTATGGTCAACTCCCTCATTCCCATACTTCTTATATCAAGGGATGCTCAAAGGTACATGCATTGGATCAACTCTTACAGAACCGCACAACCATGCTAGCCCACCTTAGAGAGAATCTTCATCAAGCCCAAAACCACATGAAGCAATAGGCAGATCAACATCACTTAGAATGCTAATTTCAAGGATGGGATCAGGTATTTTTTAGGCTAAAACCATATAAGCAAACATCACTCAAAGACAAGGTTTCTCATAAATTATCTCCAAAATTCTATGGACCATATCAAGTACTTCAGCGCATTGGAGAAGTTGCCTACAAGTTAGCTTTGCCACCCACTGCAAAAATCCATCCAGTATTCCTTGTCTAATGCCTCAAGAAAGTGATTGGGAACCATTGCATAATTCAAACCAGTCTACCTAAAGTGGATGATGAAGGGTCAATCTGGCTCCAACTTGAACAAGTTCTTGACACATGAGAACAACACCTACGTGGCCGCACGATCAAGGAAGTCCTCGTCAAGTGAAAAGACACATCTCCGGAAGATGCAACCTGGGAACCAACTACTATCCTTCAGCAATTTCCATAGCTTCAGCCTTGAGGACAAGACTATTCTTATGGGGGAGGGCATGTGAGGGTCCAACCCTAACCCCCTTATTTATGTAAGAGGATCAAGGCATAGTTATAGTTTAGTAAAGAGTCAATAAAGCCCATATTAATAATTGTAATTGATTAACCCACAATTAATGAACGGACCACAGTTACTTGCAAATGGGCCATGGTATTAGATAGATGGTATTAATAATAACCATGGTATTGCCCCATGGT
Source organism: Pinus tabuliformis (assembly GCA_031772625.1). Taxonomy (NCBI): domain Eukaryota; kingdom Viridiplantae; phylum Streptophyta; class Pinopsida; order Pinales; family Pinaceae; genus Pinus; species Pinus tabuliformis. The sequence continues at coordinate 2,003,516,151 of CM062817.1, forward strand.
ATTGCATGTATGGATCCTATATAAATGATAGAGACTCCCCTAAAGGAGCATCATGTATTATTTTGTAATCGAGCTCAGCTCTATTGGAGGTTGCCCCTCGAAGAGGCAAGTGAACATTGCTTTCTAAATAATAAAATAATTGTTGTTATTTATCACTGTTCTATGTTCTGGTTATATTTCTTCGCATATTTGGTATTTTGGTATCGTCTTGCAGGTTAAGAGCATAACATTAGGGTTTCCCTTCTTCTTGCTCACTATGTCCAAAATCTAATTCTCACTTTAACATGATATGGAAATCAATCCAACATTATGGATGTGTTACACTAAAAAATGTCACCATGACCACTTACAGTTAGTATGGCTCAAATCAACAGTCATGCTACCCTCTTAGGCAAGTCTTATGCCTCTGCTATCCATCTCAAACTCAAAGAAGAGAGAAAGTCTTGTAAAAAATGTGTTTATCTCTGGGGTCGCAGGTTCTCTCTAGCCTTACCTGCGGGGACGCTCACCATGTTCACAAAAGCTGCGTCCATGGACGCTCTGTATGTTAAAGGACAGGTGCGTCCTTCTGTAAAAGGCAAAATGCGCGAGTTTCACCTTAAAAAAGTTACTTGTGGTTACTTCTAGAACTTTCTAGAGGTCAGTTTGATGAATTGGATGCGCCTCCAGTTGGTTCATGTATCTCTATTAAGGGGGAACTTATCCCATCAATAAGGGAGCTATCCCACCCAAAGAGGGGGATTATCCCATTGATGGTGGACCTGAATAACCTCTTTACAGCACTATAAATAAAGACATTGAGCCAGAGGGAGGAGAGGTTGGAGCTATACATTTTCTTTGGGTAAATGCTGCAGGAATTAGGACTCCCATTTAGAACCTTGTGAGGAGAGATTGTCTTTGCTTGATTCTACTTGGAAGTGGGTGAGCTTTGTCAAAGTAGAGGAAAACCCTTGATGGACCCTGGGAGGAACTTGCACAACACCAAGGCCAGGTTGTAAGAGTTTCTTTGTTTCGTTATTAATACAAACTGGTTTATTTTTCTCAATAGCTTGTGTTAATGAGTTATTTCATGTGTTCCTTGGTCTGCATGTTGAATATATGTTTTATTATATGAAATGCAAGTGCTTGGTAATTGTTTGATTGTTTGTGGTTGCAGGAATTGACTTGAAGGAGGAGCTCATCCGGATCGTCAAGAACGGACTTCAACAACAGCGTTTTGGAATAAGGTAAGCCTAAACACTTGTAGTTTTCATGTTGTGAAAGGTGTATTTAGAGAAAGATCACTCCATTTTGTCTTGTTTGTCATTAGAATGTCTTAGACTTCTAGGAAGGTCAGCTGTGTCCGCACCCTTGACCAATTCCGTGTGACAAATTGGCGACTCCGCTGGGGAATCCATTAATGTGAAAGTCTTTTCCTTTGTGTGAACTTTGCTCTGAGAAAATCATTTTTATTTTCTGGTTTTTGACTGTGAGAATTAGTATTTGGGTGGCTTAGCTTCAGATTTAGTTAGATTTGGTTTTTCTTAACTTTTCCAGAAGGACGCACCCTTTGAGTACTGCACAGTGCGTCTTTGGACGCGTTGTTGCCGTTTGCACAGAGCGGGCCCGCGCCTGTTCTAACGGTCTGCCTGCGTCTTCCTGTAAAATTTAGGAAAATTCCATTTTTTGCTTTAATTGCTTTTAGATTTTGGTTTTTCTTAGTGTTTTCTGCCCAGATCCTTTAGTACCCTGTCAAAAATTTTCACCTGAGCTTGTTCCTGCTCTTAGCTTTCATCAATTGGGTGTTTTGAGTCTCTTTCTTGAGAAATTCTTGATTTATTTTCCTTTGGTCATTACTTGGAGTTCATTCGCCGGGGGGGGCTAAATTGTGTATGAGTGTTAATCGCCTTTGAGTGTTTTTATGTTTTGATCTTTGGAACTCTCACCCAATTTTCTCAACTTGCACTTGATTGGTTCTTAGATTACATTAGAATCATCTTGTGTTTGAGAATTCTCTTGCATAGATCACATTTGCATAATTAGAGTTCTCAGTTTCAGAATATGAATGAAAAATGTGCATAGATTACATTTGCATACTTTTCATGTGAATTGTGCATAGATTACAATTGCATAGTTTACATTCTGAAAAATCAATCGTAGAGTTAGATCAGCTTTCTTGGATTTGAATTTACACAAAAATAAAAAAAAATAAAAAATTTGTTTGGAATTGATTTGCATTAGTTTTTCTTGATGAAATTAGTGCATTAGAGAATTTGTTATATTTTCTCTTAGTGATCAATTTTTTGCATTGTTGGAAGTGAATGGAAACTCTCTCCTTACTCTAGTTAGGATTCATCGAATTGAAAGGATTGCATTATCATATTCGATTGCATTCAGTTGAGTCGGGTCATAACACCATTGGTTTCACCTCCATTTACCCATTTGAGTAATAACAGCCTTAATAACACAACGCTTAATTAAAATTCATCTAGTAATTTTTACATTTCTAGGGCTCTGAAACACCAACATAGCTTAGGCTAGGGTCTTGGAGTAGGTGAGTATTTAACTCTCCAAGACTACAAAACCAAACAGATAGTTTATCTTGAGTAGAATAAATCCAATTGTTTCAATTGCACTCTGGGAAAGCTCCTCTTAAAGGAGAAGCACGAGCTCGTGTCCGAACCAGTGAGGGGATCATTCCCCCCTCGTTGGGAACGACGCCAGACAGTACGTATTACAAACGGTAAACCTCGGATTAACCATTGTCGAGGAGCCAGGGGTCACTTATCGGTAAACCTTGGATAGTTGTCAAGGAGCCGGTAAGGGGATTGAGCTTGCTACTCTGCCCTTGCGTGCTGTCGGAGTTTAGACTGTTCCCCCAGGTGTATTTGTTACTGTTGGTGACCTTAGTGACCATAATCTTTAGGGTTCTACCGAGGTGACGGTGGAGGGAAGGTCCCACTGTACCTGGAGCAGACGTCGGTTATACTCACTTGGATTTTCCGGGGGGTTCACTTCACTTCGAGACGGTTAAAGTGGAGGAACTTGTGCCGGTCTATTCATTAAGCAGGTTGCCGGGGTAACTGTTCCACCCGCCATTTCTGTACTGAATTCTGCGAGGTTGGGCTTCATCACCAACTAGTGTTTTCGGTCTGGAGAGCTTACTGTTTGTGTGTGGTTTGACTCCTAGATTTGATAGCGCGTGTTAATTTGTTTGTTTTTACTTTTAGAGACCATAGGTGTGAATTGTGAATTTTAATTGTTAGGTGTGAATTGTTAATTGTTAATTTTAGTTTTAAATTTTTAATAAAATTCACTGAAGTTGAATATAATGGCAAATGTTCCGGAATTTATCAACCTAGGAACCCCTCCTAATGAGAATCCTAGTACTTTTCCTTACTTTGGAAATGTTGGTCCTCCTTATATGGCTACTTTGTCATTACCTGGATTTACAATAGGATTACCGATATGGTTATTTTCAACTTCGTTGGCCCAAAGTACTCCAATTGTTCCACCTCAACCGGATGCTTCACCTCAACAGAGTTCACCATCTCAACATCACCAACCTTCTGTTGACCCTTTACCTTCTTCGCCTAATTTTTCTTCCTCCATTTCTTCCTCTTCGCCTGGTAAAAGCCTTGATGCTAGTAACCACGAGACTAAGAAGAAGAAGAAAGGGAAGAAGAAGAAGAAGAAGAAGAAGCAAGATAAGAAAGAAGTCAACCAACCAACTATGGCTATAAGTGTTAGTTGTGTTGAGGAAAATTCCGACATGCATCGTAAACTCAAATACCCTTGCAGGCTTTTTAAGGGTGACCACTTCCTTGTCAATTGTCCTGGTATTCCAAAGGTCTTGGAAGTATGGTCAGAAAAATCTCATCAACTTTCCATTGATCCATCAACCAGTGATAGTCAGGTTCCTGGGAAAAAGGGTAAAGTTAGGTTTCCTTGTAAGTTATGCAAAGGGAGTCATCAAACTCACATTTGCCCTCACATGGATGAAGCCTCAACATTGTTGGAAAACCTTACTGTTCCACAGCAATAATTTCCACCTGGTTACCGTAAACTTTCTCCCAACCTACCGTCAACTGACGGAGTGATTGATCTAAATTCAAGTACAGTCGATCACACTCTCCCATTGGAGAGTGAAACTCATGTCACTCAGGTTGATGATCCATTAGTTGATCAAGTGGTCGATTCAATTTCACATTCGGTCGATCCCACTTTCCATTTAGAGAGTGAACTTCATACCGCTGATGTTCTTCTTGTTACATCGGATTCTTCTATGGCGGGGGGCATTTCACCTGTTTCTACAGAACCCCCTCCAAGTACTGAGGTCTTTTCCTTTGATTGGAATAGACTGACAGAACCTCATCTTCCTTCCTCCATCCCTTTCCAAATCATTGTCAAGGCTGGTGGTAGGGACATACATCGTACTTAGGTAGATGAAGGTGCTTCTGTTAGTATTTTATCCTCAGCTGTTTGGAAAGCTTTGGGTTCCCCTCAGCTTGCGCCTATTACGCAGAATCTGAAAGCTTTTAACAGAACAATTAGTGAACCTTTAGGGATCCTTCCTAAGTTTTCTATTACCTTGGAAGGTAAAACTGTTTGTGTTGATCTTATGGTAGTTCGAGGTCCCTTGGATTTCAATTTACTCCTTGGGCGAGACTATGTTTATGCAATGAAAGTTGTCGTATCGACACTCTTTCGCGTGATGTCTTTCCCTCACAATGGAAATATTGTGACTGTAGACCGGCTTTCGTTCCCTAGTCTTGTCTCAACTACCAATAATATGACACCCCTAAATGTTCCTGATTCTAAAGTGGTATCTACCCTGCCACGGGTTAATTATGTGGCAACCGGTCCCATGATTTCAGTTACCGATGTAAGTGAGCCTCTCACTGTTTGCTCATCTTCCTTTGATTTAGCTCCGGTAATTGACATGGAAAACTCTATGGGATTATTTGAACACGATGTTCTTATCCCTTTTGAGTCCCTTGACATGTGTTCCTTCCCAAGAAGTATTCTTCCTTCAGATGAAGACCTCTTGGAAGCCATGATCAAGGTGTGTCCATTGACATGTCTTTCTTCCAGTTGGAAGCCATGATCAATGTTCCGAGGATAGTTTTTTCCTGTATCAACCTCGTTAAAAAATGAAATAGGCTGTAACGAGGAAAGTTCCTTTTACTGTGTCGACCTCGTTAAAAAATGAATCAGTGAGTACGAGGATAGTTTTTTCCTGTATCAACCTCGTTAAAAAATGAAATAGGCTAGCATGAGGACAGTTCTTTTACTGAGTCAACCTCATTAAAAAATGAATCAGCTAGATTTTAGGATATGTAGATAGATGTAGAAATTAGGGTTTTGAGGATAGTTCATGTTACTGAGTCAACCTCGTTAAAAAATGAATCAGGTATGAGGATAGCTCCTGTTACTGAGTCAACCTCGTTAAAAAATGAATCAGGTTTGAGGATAGTTCCTGTTACTGAGTCAACCTCGTTAAAAAATGAATCAGGTATGAGGATAGTTCTTTTCTTGTGTCAACCTCCTTAAAAATGAAACAACTCCCTTTTCAAGTTAAATATTGAAAGTAAACCTTCATTTCATCCAGCCGGTTGAATGCAATGAAGCCTGGGGGGCATGTACCTCATTTTGCATCATTAAACTGGGGGCATGCGAACTTTTTGAGCATAGTTCCTTGTCTTGTGTCAAGCTCGTTAAAAAATGAAACAAGGGTAGGTTAAGTAGGTAGATTCTAGATAGTAGTCATGAGCATAGTTCCTTGTCTTGTGTCAAGCTCATTAAAAAATGAATCAAGGATTTTAGAGCATAGTTCCTTGTCTTGTGTCAAGCTCGTTAAAAAATGAATCAAGGTTTTTAGAGTTAAGTTTTTGTTAGGTAGATTGTAGGGAGTAGTTATGAGCATAGTTCCTTGTCTTGTGTCAAGCTCATTAAAAAATGAAACAACTCCCACAAGTCTTTCCAAGATCTTGAAAGTAAATCTTCATTCCATCCACCTCATTGAATGCAATGAAGCTTGGGGGGCATGTACCTCGATTTGCGTCATCATGTTGGGGGCATGTGAACTTACAACAAGCATAGTTTTTCGTTTCAAGCTTGTGTAAACATGAAACTGAATCCGAGCATAGTTCTTTTCCTGTGTCAAGCTCGTGAAAAAATGAAACAAATCCTCCTCTACTTGAGTCGAGAGATTGACTAGACCTCATAGATGTCAAGTTGTATATTTAGGTTAGTTATTTCAGTTTTTTACGTAATTTTAGGTCGGGTCTTTCAAATGATCTTGTACTTGAACCTTCATTTCATCCACCGTAGTTGAATGAAATGAAGTTAAGGGGGGGCATGCGCTCTAGCAGTTACGCTTAGGGGGCATCAAGCACAGTTTTATCTCTGTTTCAAGCTTGTGAAAAAATGAAACTACTTTGAAGCATAGTTTTTCTCTGTTTCAAGCTTTTGTAAAAATGAAACCTATCTCGAGTCAATTTCGGTTATTTTCAAGACTCGTTAACCTCATGAAAATCCCGAGATTATTTTGCTATCTTTCATTCTCGTAAAACAAATGAAAATGCCGAGTTCTTTCCGTCTTTTCCTGCTCGTAAATTAAGTTGAAAGTCGGCCATACGAGTACATTTTTATCCCTTTTTCGAACTCGTTAAAACTTACGAAAAAGTGAAACCTCAGAGTCATCTTTTAAGCCCTTTTCTGACTCCTAAAACATGAAAAGATTGCCGAGCGTTTCTTTTACACTCGTTAAAACGGAATTAAAAGACGGTCCCCTTATAGCTCTTTTCTGACCGTAAAATCAGGAAAAGATTGCCGTGTTTTTGTCGTTTCAAACTCGATACGGAAATAAAACGACGTGTCCTTGATCGCTTTTTACTTTTCAGGTCAATGACACTAATTATGAAAGTACTCCTTGGTCGCAAGATCAAGCGGTTCCCTTAGGTATTATTTTATACTTTTTCGGGCTTGAGGGACACAAATGTACGAAAAAGTTCAACGTGGAGTCTCCTTTAGTTTTTTCAGACTCTCTAAAATTGAAAAACGCCAAGTTTCTCCTATACTGGGCTCGTTAAACTTTTACAGTAGAGGACCTGTTCAATTACAAACAAGAACGAACCACTCCTTCCTAGGGTTCGAATTTAAACTAGGTTGGACTCGTTCGAAGGATGAGCTTATAATCAAGCATATGTTATCCTCCTCAAGCTTGTTAAAAATAAAGAGGTACTTGCCAGAAATGGTGGGGGAAAAGAGAGAAGAATGAGCCTATTTGTTACCTTTTGTCTCAAAAGAAACTTTATTACCGCTCTTGAACACGACACTTTTCATTCACCTGGGTTGGGAAATCTTTTACCTCACAGTTGACCAAACCACTTTGAAAGTCTTTAACCTGGTTCCGGGGATTAACTTTGAGTTATTCATCACCAAGCCATCTGTCGTGTCGTTATGTGTTCAAGAGGTCTGCAAGCAAAACTTTCATCTGCAAAAATACTTGTCATCCATTTGACCATCCCTGAGTCAGTCCTTACAGCAACATTTCTTCAACTTGAACAATGATTTCGTGTTGCAGGCTTGCCTGCAACGAGTCGCTTTCTATCGACATCGACACATTATCTAGAAAGATGACTTAGGAATCGAAAGTACCTTGAAGTCTGCATGCATCAATGGCAGGTTTCTCGCCTTTGACGTCAGTTTACATCATTGACTTTCGATCAAAGGATTCCATGAAGTGTTCGACATCAAAACATCTATTCACATTTCACGGGTTGTGCTTGGTACTTTGAGAACCATTGACATTACTGGTGGTCTCTCTCACGCTTGTTAACAGTTTACATCATCGACTGGTAATCAAGTGGTTTCTAACATGTTCGACATCAAATCATTTAATCACATGGTTAGAATCGTACCAATTCGGGAAGTAGAAGTGAAGACCCTGGATCTAGTTTCTACCATCCAGGCTGCGAGGAGTTTTGTATTCATTGTCTATGTAGACTAATCATAAACAGATGGCTGCGTCCATACTGCATCTACGAAAGTCTATAAAAATGATGTACTGCAAGATCATTCCTGTATCAGAATAGTTAGTCCATTAGTTAAAGTTTTGAATCTGAGTATGGGAATGCCTACCTCAGTGATGATATAATCTTATACATGTATTTTGTGTTGAAAATTGCAGGTTCCAACCAGGTCATCCACAAGACAATCCTTGAAATGATAAAGCGCTTCACCCTTCCTAGAATTACAAAACCCTAATCTATTCCAGGCTTTGCACTTTAGGGGGCAATCTGTTACACTAAAAAATGTCACCATGACCACTTACAGTTAGTATGGCTCAAATCAACAGTCATGCTACCCTCTTAGGCAAGTCTTATGCCTCTGCTATCCATCTCAAACTCAAAGAAGAGAGAAAGTCTTGTAAAAAATGTGTTTATCTCTGGGGTCGCAGGTTCTCTCTAGCCTTACCTGCGGGGACGCTCACCATGTTCACAAAAGCTGCGTCCATGGACGCTCTGTATGTTAAAGGACAGGTGCGTCCTTCTGTAAGAGGCAAAATGCGCGAGTTTCACCTTAAAAAAGTTACTTGTGGTTACTTCTAGAACTTTCTAGAGGTCGGTTTGATGAATTGGATGCGCCTCCAGTTGGTTCATGTATCTCTATTAAGGGGGAACTTATCCCATCAATAAGGGAGCTATCCCACCCAAAGAGGGGGATTATCCCATTGATGGTGGACCTGAATAACCTCTTTACAGCACTATAAATAAAGACATTGAGCCAGAGGGAGGAGAGGTTGGAGCTATACATTTTCTTTGGGTAAATGCTGCAGGAATTAGGACTCCCATTTAGAACCTTGTGAGGAGAGATTGTCTTTGCTTGATTCTACTTGGAAGTGGGTGAGCTTTGTCAAAGTAGAGGAAAACCCTTGATGGACCCTGGAAGGAACTTGCACAACACCAAGGCCAGGTTGTAAGAGTTTCTTTGTTTCGTTATTAATACAAACTGGTTTATTTTTCTCAATAGCTTGTGTTAATGAGTTATTTCATGTGTTCCTTGGTCTGCATGTTGAATATATGTTTTATTATATGAAATGCAAGTGCTTGGTAATTGCTTGATTGTTTGTGGTTGCAGGAATTGACTTGAAGGAGGAGCTCATCCGGATCGTCAAGAACGGACTTCAACAACAACGTTTTGGAATAAGGTAAGCCTAAACACTTGTAGTTTTCATGTTGTGAAAGGTGTATTTAGAGAAAGATCACTCCATTTTGTCTTGTTTGTCATTAGAATGTCTTAGACTTCTAGGAAGGTCAGCTGTGTCCGCACCCTTGACCAATTCCGTGTGACAGGATGGGATTCCTATCCCAAACAATGTGAGGTCTAAAAAGGACTTCATATAGGGTATATCCTCTAGTTGTTGGTAGTGAATTTTTCCCCGTCAGCCATTTTTGGTGCTAGAAAGAGGATCACCATTACATGGTTAGTGGGTTGTCTCACTCTTATCATTTTGAAACATCTTGTTAAGATAACAATCAACATATTTCCCGTCAATCTAACCCTGATACATATCCTAATATTGAAGATTTACCTCCTCCTAATAGTCTTGAACAATTATAAAAGATCACATAAGAAGATCTAATATCTCTCAGACCTTTTACTCGATCTTATGCAAAACAGATCAGTACACTCTCTGTTTCTGGTCTTCTACCCCACAGGCGTGTAGTAAGAAGACCAATGACTGATCATGGTGTACTAGTAGATTTGTTTGAATAATTAGTGTGCACATATTTAGTTGATAGAGTAGAATATATTGAAAAGTGTCATTTATTTGGTCCCTTTGATGAGGAAGACGAGGGGTCAAAACATGGTGAAAATATAGAAGGTGACGAAGAACATACCGATTCAAAAAGTGGAGACAAGCATGTAGAAAAAATATGGTCGAAAACCAATTGGTATGGATGGATCAACGGGATTTGAACTTCAAGGTCACTTACATGATTTGCCTCAATGTTAAGAAAAATTGTTTCTGAAATTGACCGAAATAAATTAACATTCATAGAAGATCATATTCAAAATTTCTATATGTCCTTAAGATTAATGAGTGTTTAATATAAGGATGTGGCATGCAATTTATTTTCTTATGCCTTTGAGAATAAAGCTTCCACCTAGCGTTATAATCTTCAAGTGGTTTCCATTATAAATTGGGAGCAATTTCAAAATATGTTTATGGATAAGTTTGGAGAAGAGAAAATTTCACTACACTATTAAAATATCTAAGTGTTTTGAAAATGGGGAAAAAATAGAAAGTTAAATATTTTGACGAACGATTGACTACGAAATTGAATAAATTCATCGCCAATGTACACCCTCATTATTCAATAGCTATTTCATATTATACATTAGCCCTACATTCTAACATAGTAATTCTTGTGAAAAGCAATAATAAGGCAGTCAAAAAATGCATACTCTCTATTGGTGTACATCACATACAAGAAGATTTGAAGGCTAGTGGGACGAAGCCTCAGGAAATTGTGAATAAAAATGCTTACACAGAGGCTAGTGACCTAGTGAGTGTCATTAAACTGATGAATAAGTTAAACAATGAAGTTACAAATTTGAAGAATAGTGTTGGGGAAAGTTCTTCAAGCAATAGATATTTCAAATTCTTTTCTTAAGCATAAAACAAGCCCCTGGCTAAATCTACCTAGAACTCTAGTGTAAACATGAATGTTGAGGAGCTTGGGTTGGATAATTTCTATTTGGATCATCAAGCGAGTCACTTGGAGAAAACTTGTGTACAATGGATTAATTTTATGACTTTGGTAATAAATAAATTATTGGATGATAAATCCATTGAAGATCAATCTGAACAACAGGTGGAAGAAGAATCCAACCCCACAAATGATAACTCTAATGTAGGATCAACTATGCTATTGTTGGATGTAGAGGTTGACAAAGAGTAAAAAACAATCAAATAAGTTTCAGCTGGAGAAAGGCCTCCAAATATTACAACATATGAAGTAAAAGGCTAGTAGATGAATCTAATCCTCAACCGTAGGGTAAATATTTATTGAGACAGATACTTCCTGCAAGGAACAATAATCAAAATTCACCTTCTCAACCTAAAAGAAGTCAACAATCCAAATATGCATACAAAAATACCATAGAAAATCCAAAATCCCCTGAAGCATCTAGTAAGTCTTCTCAAGCCACACCTTCAACCGACCCAATGAAGTGTAAGAATGAAGGTGATGTATGGAGTAAAAAATTATTGATGATATGAAGAAGACTAGAGAAAATGTAACATTGTATGAGATGGGTCAAACTCCTTAACAAAGAGAGTTAATAATCCAAACATTCAACTTGATAGTTGTGTCAAGTATGTTTGGTTATGCATCCACCAATTCTGGCAATACCACATCAGTTGCTCGAACCAAGGCTACATAAACTAACAAGGTTATAATTAATGCAAACTTTAACTTTTCTATTTACTTTTGAGATCTTTAATCATAATGTTCATAATTGTTTAGTATATTTTTGTGCTTCAACTAATGTTATCCCATGGTCAATTTGTAATAAAATAAACACCACACTCGAGAAAAAAATGCCAAAATTACACAACTAGATAGGACTAAATTACAAGTAATTGGTGAACTCAATAATGTACTCATTCGATTATCATCAAATCTGATGGTTGTCCAAGCTATCGATATAGTGGTGGCTGACATTCCTGAAGCCTATGGTATTCTTTTGAGTGGATATTGGTCAAAGAAACTTTAGGGATAATTTGATATTGATTGGTCTCACCTGTGGCTCACATTCAAAGGAAACAATAACCAAATAAGAATTGATAGTGAGCCACACATGAAGTATATCGTGAGAGAATTAGAAGGACCCAACATGCCCATCCGTTTTTCTCAAGATATTGTGGGAAATTTATTTTCGGAATCAAATATTGGTTGCTACACAACATATCCATCATCGAAACTTTCAAGAAGATAGTCTGAACTCCTTCCCTGTAATCTCACTGTTGCAAATGAAAAACATATTATATATGGGAATAGGCTTAGTGAAGATAATAACAATGATGTAAATAATAATAGTATTTGGACTCTATATTATAGCAGATCTAAAACAAAAGACGGAGTTGGTTCAGGTTGCATCTTGGTGGACCCAAAAAATAATATGCTCATCTCATCTCACCTAGAATTCAAATGTGCAAGGAGATAGATTATGTTGAAAATAGCAACAAGAAATGATAAAAATAGAATCCATAATATTCCAATTTTAATTTTTCCTTGAATTAAAATTGAGAATTAAAATTCGAATTTAGTCTCACCAACTGCTTGAAAAATAATTAATTAATTCATCTTGGATTAATTAGTTGGAGAAATTCAAGCTAGAAGTCCTTGTGAAGTCATGCAACAGTTATCCCTTAAATTAAGGAGATTATCCCTTAATTAAAGAGATAATATTGAGTTGTATTTGAGTTGTAATTAGTTAGCCTAGTTAACTTTGTCCAGTTAGATTAGTTCCAAACTATTTGAGAAACTAGTTGTGAGTTCAGTCAGTTAATGCATGCATGCATCGAACTAGTGTACTCCAAATAATTGAAGATTCTTTCATAAATAACTCATGCATGTCTATTCGGAGAAAGACCCAGTTGAGATTAAAGACATGGACATTGTACTATCAATTGCATGAGTTTTCCTATAAAGGAAACTCATCCATGCAGAAGGTGAAGATTCCTTGAGCATTGCGAAGTTTTAGAGGGTGTAAGATCAGTGTGAGTGATCAGTGTTTCACATGGTAACAGTCGGATCACCCAAGAAAAGCTGCACAAGGAAATAGGAGCTTGGAGGGTAGAGGAGAAGGCTTGTGAGAATATTTGATTGCCTATGAGCATCGAGGAGGATTGTACTGAGAGCTAGCTAGCTGTGAGAGCTAAGGCTTTGTATAATTCTGATGTATTTCCACCTTGTATGATAATACAGATAGTGGGGCTGTTAGCTGAGGCTTTCCCCTGAGAATTTTATGTGTTTCATGTGTGATTGAATCTTATTCTCTGTGATATGTTTTATGTTTGATCTTGCTCAAAATTGATTAAGCTTCCGCAAGTTTGATTGTAGAAGTAGATTAAGTATTTTGCTTTAGTACATTGCATAATCAGTTTAATCTACAATGAGAATTTCTACATATTCAAGTATGCAAAGTCTTTTCAAGAATTTGATAATTAGATTCCACATCTTGAGGGGGAGATCCCTATACTAGATCAATTTTTGGAATCACCTTCTAAGGCACTCTCCCCCCCTCATGAAGCTCAAACAATTAATCAAGAAAATACTTTGAGTGATGTCATTAAGAGAATTGGAAGGCTAAATCCTGATTCAATCCCCTCTTAGTGAATTGAAAAACCTGAGACATATTAGAAAGGTCCTCCAAAATGTCTCGCAAAGACACTTGAAAGTGTTTGCCTTGATGAGGTTGGAAAGACAAGAACAAGAATCTTTGTTAGACACAATGGAGGTGATGTAGACGATTCTGATTCACCTATTGATTTTGATGTTTCTTATGATTGTGAATTAAATATGTCTATATATTTCGAACCAAATTCCTTCAAAGAAGTCGCTTCTCATGATAAATGGAAATAAGTGATTCAAAAAGAATATGAATCTTTGATAAAGAATGGCACCTGAAACCTGGTTGATCCACCATTGGGAACCAAACCAATTGGTTGCATGTGGGTCTTCAACAAAAAGTATAAAGCATATGGCTAACTTGAAAAGCATAAAGCTATGTTTGTGGAAGAAGGTTTTTCACGAAAGGAAGGGCTCAATTATAAGGACACTTTATTCCCTATAGAAATATGGGCTACCATCCAAACTCTCTTTTCCTTGGCAGCTGAGAATAGTTGGAAAGCCCATCAAATGGATGTAAAAACTGATTTCTTGAATGGATATCTAAAAGAGAATGTTTTTATGTCTCAACGCAAAGGATTTGTTGTGAAGGTTTGGGAGCATAAAGTATGTAAGCTTCTAAAATCCTCGTATGGCCTCAAATGAGCACCGCGAGCCACTATGATCTTGATTATGCCACTTTGTTTGTCAAGAAGTTTGAAATATTTAGGAAGATGCTTGGACTCACCAACGTCCCTTTGGATTAAGGTGGGGAATACTGACACCTAATCATAAGGGATTTGGAAATTAATGTATATATTGTATATATTTAATGAAAATCATCAATTCATTCGGTGTTACATACCTGGCTTGACAACAGGAAAGGTACAAGGATCAACATGACAAGAATTGAACAAAGAAATCATTTAATGTGGGAGACAAAGTTTAGGTATGTGGTCCAAATGGGATAATGAAGTGTTGTATGTATCTTTATTGTTGAATCTTGTACGTTAAAGTTGAATGTGTTTATGGAAATGCTTTCTTGAGTATACTTTGATATGAATCTAGTAATTTAGAATAGCCTTATAAAGAACTTTGTTATTTTGTTTTTGCAATTCAAAGAAGACCATCTCCATTTCCTAGAAATTGAAAATATTGATATTTATGGGCTAGTTGTTCACAGTAATTTAAAGCCTCAAGTTAACAAAACCCTTTTCATAAAGTTTGACAAATTTTATATTTTTAAATAACTATTTTATACGATTTGTTTGTTATTCTATTCTATTTATTTGTTTTTGCACAGACAAAATAAAAGAACGTTATTCCATTCCCACAAAAAACACAAAAATTAATGTGGTTTGGTTTCATGTTTTAAAATTCTAATAATTAAACCCTTTTTAAAATGAAGTTAAACCAATTACAAATAAAAATCCATAATAGAAATTCTCATTAATAAAATATAACTATAATCTTTTATGAAAAATGGTCCATTTATTAGCTATAGTGAGTGAAGGTGGTGTGGTGGAGATGGTTTGAATCTCATGCTATGACATGTTTGTATGCAACACAATTATCTACCTTGATTGTTTGAATCTCATGCTATGACATGTTTGTATGCAACGCAATTATCTACCTTGATTGTTTGAATCTCATACTATGACATGTTAATGAAAAAATGGATACCTCCAATATTTAGTGAAAGTAGGGGTTTTTAAATTAGGAAGGTGTATTGGGTTCATATTGGTAGGGGGTTAAATAATGTGTTTTTTAGAGGCAATGTACGGGTAATGGTAGATGGTAGATGTTGTTTGTGTACGGGCTTTTTACAAAACAAAAAATTCGCTGGTAATGGTAGATGTTGTTTGTGTACGGGCTTTTTACCAAACAAAAAATTAGCTGGTAATGATAGATGTTGTTTGTGTACAGGCTTTTTGAAAAACAAAAAATTAATTAGCTGGTAGTGGTAGATGTTGTTTATTTATCTTATTAAAAGATAAATAAAAACTAACGGGATTAAAAAATAAATAAAAACAATGTGATGTTGTTTATTTACGGGATTAAAAAATAAATAAAAACAATGCGATGTTGTTTATTTACGGGATTAAAATATAAATAAAAACTATGTGGACGGAGCCGACGCGATGACCAGAGAGCAAACAAAATTCTTTCATGTGCTTTCACAATTGGGTATAAATATGGTTCTCAAGGCTCGATCTTGCAAAATTAAATGACAAAGAGCAAGAGCGAGCACCCGCATAGGAGGAGTTGTGAGTTGTGACGAAGATCTGGGTTTAATTGGGCTCTGTGGTTTAACTTACTTGGAACGCATAGGAGTTGTGAGTTGTCACGAAGATCTGGGTTTAATTGGGCTCTTTGGTTTAACTTACTTGGAACGAATTGAATTGAATTAATTCTGTAAGGGGATTCAATGGCCACACAACATTCTGCTGCTTCTGCTTCTGCTTCTGATGATGTCGATGTGTTTGTGAAGAATTATTACAAAGATCTTGTTCTGTCACCGCAATCGCTATACGGATTTTATAAGGATTGCAGCACAGTTGGTCGCCCAGACTCCAATGGAAAATTGCTCTCAGTAACAACTGTGGAGGCTATCAATCACCTGATAACGTCTACGGAATACAGTGCGTTAAATGTGGAGATCAAGGCAGTTGATTCCCAGGCGTCATATTACAATGGAGTAATAGTTTGTGTAAGTGGATCAATTACCTTTAAGAACAACAGTGGAACGCGAACCTCTTTCACTCAGTTCTTTTTCCTGGCTCCTCAGGAAAGGGGGGGCTACTTTGTATTGAATGATGTGGTTAGATACGAGTTGGATGAAAAGAAAAATTTTGTTGAATATTCAATCAAACCAAATCCCAATCCCAATCCCAATCCCAATCCCGTCTCAGAGCCAGAGCCAGAGCCAGTTGTTAACTTTCAACCATTCGCTGAATCAGCTCAAGCTGAGAATGGTGCGATTGAGGAGATTGCTGATGGGGTTCACGAAAACGAAAATGACATGCCGCAGAGTGAAGTCCCACAAGAATCAGCAATTGAACATTTTCAGAAGAAGAAGGAAACTCCAGTTGCAGTTCAAGAAGAAGAAACTCCAGTTGCAGTTCAAGAAGAAGAAACTCCAGTTGTAGTTCAAATAACTCCAGTTGCAGTTCAAGAAGAAGATGCAGATGCAGCTCAGAATGGAGGGCCAGCTAAAACTCCAGTTGTAGTTCAAGAAGCACCCAAAGAGTCCTATGCTTCAATTCTTAAGAAAAATGCAGCACAACAACCGACTGTTGCAATTAAGAAACCACCTCTTGTGAGAACCATAACCAGAACCAGGGCTCAGCCAAATTCTGCTCAACTTTCACCAAATTCTAATTCTACTCCTGTCAATACGCCAGCTAATTACAGCACTGCAGGTGGAAACGGTAAATGCTCTGTTTTTATCGACAACTTACCTCTGAATATTACTCCTCCCCAGGTTGAAGAAGAGTTGGAGAAGTTTGGGGCCGTAAAACCTTGTGGCGTTCAAGTTAGGAGTAGGCCAGGAGGTCGACCTTGTTTTGGTTTTGTAGAATTTGTAGAAGCAGCTTCAGTCCAAACTGCACTACAGTCTTCCCCTATTCTAATTCGAGGATGTAAAGTATCTGTCAGCCAAAATGAAAAACCAACTGGCAAGTCCACTCCTTTCAGATTCAGTGGTAGTAATTACAACATTGCAAAAGGAACTGGCCAGTGTTCTGTTTTTGTCAACAACTTGGCTGCAAAAATTACCCCTTCCCAACTCGAGGAAGAGATGAAAAAGTTTGGCGCAATAAAGCCTTCTGGTGTCCAAGTTAGGAACAGGCCAGGAGCCCAAGCCTGTTATGGGTTTGTGGAGTTTAAAGAAGCAGTTTCGGCACAAACTGCTATACAAGCATCTCCTATTCTAATCAATCATCGTCGAGCTTATATCTATAAGCGAGAGAATGGCCAAAAATAGTATAGGGAGAAGTGATTTTGCAAACAACAACAGAGCTGTAGGAGGTTCCTTGCCTGCACGTCAAACAATGGCTACATAGTGTAATAATAATTACTTTTATTTATGAATTTTATTTTATTTTATTTGATGGTGAGACAAATGTTGAAGTGAAGTGAAGGAAGGGTAAATGAAAAGTTAAATAAAAATTAATAATAAAAAAATATACGATTATTTATATAGTTTCAAAAAAAATTAAAAGAAATTTGATTTTATTATAATTCTTTTCCGCGCAGCCAGTTGGATTGATAGGTCTGAACATTTGGAGCGGAAGCTATTTTTCACATCTCCTCAAGACGACCACTGTGCCAATGCATCCGTGGATGCCGGTCACTGCAATTTTTATTTAATTATTTTACATTTTACAATTTATATTCAATTTCAATTTTTAAAATAATACAATTATAGAATTACTATATAAAGTATCAAATAACATATTATGTCATATAAAAAATAATATATGAAATACAAAATTACATTATATAAAAAATAATATCATTTAATATATATTAACTACATTTCCTAATATATTTATATTAATATATTATTAATCATATTTTAATTTTGATTCCAGAATCTCACTTTCAATTATACTCATTTATATTATTTTTCATGTGAGAATCTGTATTGTTAAATGCTTGAGATCACATGCTATCTCTAATTAAAACTATGACAACTTTAATCAACATACATGTGGACTAGACTCAAAATCCAATTCCCACCAAATTCTCACAAAATGAGATGTTCCATTATTTTTCATTGGTTATGTTGCAAATCATTCAAGAAAGATATGAATTCATTATGATTTTCATGCCTTGTTGCACAAACTAGCAAGCCTTGTAGAGTGGCAAAAACTAGAGGGCACAACAACACCTTAATGCTATACATATTACATTAAAACTTTTATAAAATATATCAAAAATAAAAATATCAAATGCATATATTCTATATAGATAAATGTAAAATTTATCTTCATTTAATTTAAAAAAATGTCAAAATCTTTTCATATGCAAACCTTTCTTAAATTTAAATTTTGCACTTGAAAAGAGGATTACATCGTGAGAGGTTTGTTCCCTCATTATGTTTGGTAGATTCCAAATTTAGATGCATCTATATTGATTTTTTATTGTCTTGTCATATTTATTTGTTTGTGAATGCATTTTAATGTTTAAAATTAATATCTATGATTTTAAAATTAAGAAATTTATATGCGTTTAGTTCAGTTTACTCATATACAATGATAAGTTTGAACTCCTTTTTTGTTATATGGCATCATAGTTTGTGATGATTGTGGTATATCATGGAGTTTGAACATGTTATGCGTCAAAATATGAGCAACCATGGAAGCTTTGAAATGGTGTTCGAGTCTGCAAAAATGATCATATATGTGGATCGGCACCCCTACCTTCTTGGCCTCTCTGCATCTGCATCGTTTTCCAAAGCCTCATTTCAACTTAAGATACAAAGGAGAATTGGTGATCTCAAGAGAACTATCTATGATTCCCTCCCTATTAGAATATCATGTATGACTTCTCGAAGTCCATGGTGATGGGACCTAGTGTGTGCAGTGATTAAAACACCAAAACAATGTCACAAAATCCCATTTCAATGGAAAACATGTATGATTTCAAAGAGTACTTACCAATTTGAAGGCACATTTTTTCACAATGAACCCCACATTTCATGTATCTTGTTGTTCAACAAGATATCTTCACATGAGAATGGCATTAATTTCTCTTCTTGAGGTATCACACTCCAACCAAATGTTTTAGTGAAGTTAGGTAGAGCGAGGGTGGGTGTTAGACACACAATATCCTTCAATTCTTGGAAAGCATGATGCATTATTTCATTACAACTAAAAACATCTTTCTTAAGCAAGGCAGTGAGGGGAGCAACAAATTTTCCATAATTATAAATGAACTATCATGTGTAAATTTTTAGGCCAAGGAAATTGTTTGTACTTTTGAGACTTGTAGGATGGGGCCATTCCTTCTTAGCTTAAATTTTCTCATGGTCCACTTATACGCCATCCTTTCTAAAAATATGGTCCAAATATTCTACTTATGAGACTCCAAAGGCATGTTCAAATCAAATGGGAAAGAGTTAATGATGAGATAGTAGTTGTAAGACAAGATCCACATGGGTAGCATGATCCTTTTAATTTTTACTGTAGATACAGATTTCATCAAAAAACACAAGTACAAAATGAAATAGAAATGGTTTAAATATGTGATTCATGAGATGGTGGAAAGGTGGGGTTGTGGATTACAAATGACATAGGGCATCACCAGTAACTCATAGTGGGCCTCATGACTATGAAAAGTTGTTCTGGGAATGTCAACCTTCTTCATATGAATTTGGTGATACCCTAATTAGAGATTGAGTTTGGTAAAAAATTGAGCACCTTTGGGTTCATCCAAGACATCATCAATGGTTGGAATAGAAAAATTATGCTCGATAGTGATTATAGGAAGAGCATGAAAATCAGGACACATGCACCAAGTTTCTCCTATTTTTAGTACAACAACAAAATGCCACCTCCAATACCACTGCTTTTCAGGCACGACACTCCCAAAAGAAACCCCACAAATGAACAATATATTAAAGTAAATTAAAAATCTGGTAAAATTAAGAAAAAGTTATATAAGTTTAGTTCATATTTCATATATACAATGATAATTTTGAATTCCTTTTTTGTTATATGGCATCATAGTTCTTGATGATTGTGGTATATCATGAAGTTAACCCTAAAATGAAGTTCAGTGAAATACATGTCCATAATGGAATGAATTACTCGAGGTTATAGTGAACTACGATATAACCACAAAATGTCCCTTTTAAAGGAGTTTCTCCATGTAGTGAGAATTGGTGATCTCAGGAGAACTATCTATGATTCCCTTCCTATTAGAATATCATGTATTACTTCTTGAATTCCATGGTGATAGGACCTAGTGTGTGCAATGATTCAAACCCCAAAACAATGACACAAAAATCTATTTCAATGGCAAACATGTATGATTTCAAAGAGTACTTACCAATTTGAAGGCACACTTTTTCACAATGACCCCACATTTCATGTATCTTCTTGGTCAACAAGATATCTTCACATGAGAATGGCATTAATTTCTTTTCTTGAGGTATCACATTCCAACCAAATGTCTTAGTGAAGTTAGGTAGAGCGAGGGTGGGTGTTAGACACACAAAATCCTTCAATTCTTGGAAAGCATGATGTATTCTTGCATTACAACTAAAAGCATCTTTCTTAAGCAAGGTAGTGAGGGGAACAACAAATTTTCCATAATTATAAATGAACTGTCAAGAGTACATTGTGAGACCAATGAAATTGTATGTACTTTTAAGACTTGTAGGATGAGGCCATTCCTTGTTAGCTTCAATTTTCTTATGGTCCACCTATATACCATACTTTATAACAATATGGCCCAAATATTCTACTTATGAGACACCAAAGAGTTTCGGAGAATTTGGCATCTACAGATAAATACTAGTTCCCTAGATTAGTAGCCATATCTAGAACAACAATTTAAAGAACTTTGGCCTTTTCCTATAAGTAATAGATAAGAAAAAGAAGATGAGAAGACCTACTTGTAGTTCGATTTCCTCTTGTCTCCTTTGTATCGATCCTGTCAGTCCTTCCCGTACTTAACACGCTTGAGAAGTAGCTGTAAAGAAAAACAGAAGACAAAGAACCAATCAAAGAAAAAGATCTATTGAATACAAGTAAATGGAATCAGATACATTCACACATATAAGCATCATATAACAAGATAAGAATAAGGGAAAAGGTTCAAATAATATTGAATAGAATAAGGAATTACAACCATCAAGCCTGATTTGAAGTCACTCCTCTGGCTTGGATCCCATCCACATCACATCAAAAGCATGAAAAACTTGTAGGATAACACTACCTGTCTCAAATTCAATTCTCGTAGCAACATAATCTCCTTACAACTAAATATAGTCCAGCCCCTTGATCACTTACATGAGTGCTCAATTTATAGGAAGATGAAGGAGGTTATGTCATAAATGGGGGTATTGAATGGCCTTCCATACATAGAATTAGTTCCATGGAGGAAGGGATGAGAGGATAGGATGAATCTTAACTTATTCCTCATCCATTTTTTAGCTCATAAGAGTTGATAAGTGAGCAAAAGTTCTATATTACACCAAAAGATAATAATATTCCCCAAACCCTATGTGAATTTCACTCAATCTCTCCCAGTGTAGGTCAAAGAGGGCCTAAGTGCTCTACAGAGCACCCTGGCATGGACTCAACTACTCTATAGCACACCCTTACATGGGCCTACCTACACTGGTCCCTTCAGAGATCATTTCAGGATCTCTTCAAGTCATGAAACTATCTGGGAAGGAGGCATTCAAAAGGGTGACTTATTTAGGGCATGTAGCAACTAAAATTAGGGTTTGATGAGCCCTAAAACAATGATCTAGAGGATGGGAGTGATGTGGGCAAATGGATTTGTAACAGCTGCCCCCTAAAGCATGAAGTCAACAAATGTAAATGTTGAATGAAATGCTTTACAATGTGATGAGGAGGTTTCAAAGTGGAAGGTGACCTGCATCAATTACAATACATATGTCATGATATTTTGACTTTTACATGAATTGCCGATGGAAGGCATACCCATGCTCAGCATAAAAAAATTTCATTGCATTTACATAGACAATCGTCTACAAATAGACCCATGAATGGGTGACCATCAGTGTAAAGCCGTTGTACATATGACTTAGAACTCCTAAAATGGCAACCCGGATGGATGAAACTAGATCTGGGATCTTCTATCTCGTTCAATCATTCACTCAAGTATGAGTCTAACCATGTGAATATGTGATCTGAAGTCAAACATGGGAAGACACTGTCTGATTACCAGCCGATGATGTAAGTTTTTAATAGACGCGAGATAAATAACCAATAATGATAATGATCCTCAAGGTACTGCATTACATTTTGCATGGTGTGAATGGATGAATTGACGTCTAACACCATACAAAGTCTTTTGGTCGAAGGTCATTGATGTCAACATATCACCTGAAGCAAGAAACCTACCATTGATGTATGCAAGCCTCAAGGAGGGCCTTGATGCATCCCATATCAATGACACAAAATGAGTGTAATGATTTGGAGACAAAATTTAATTGAAGACACAAGGTTGAGGAATGATGGACATGAAAATGAAGGTTTATGGTATTGCAAAGGATGAATTTTAACTGGATAGCTTCTCTTGAACATGTCGATGACACTAAAATGAATTGGTAACATTGAGCAAAACACAAAGTGATGGATGGTATGATAGAAAAAAAGTATGATAACTGTCATGCTGATAACCCAACCCAAATAGTCAGGGTGATGAAGTGAAAGTGTCATGTTCAAGAGTGACCTGCTACCATAAAGTGGTTTCCCCCTTTTCCTATTTTCCCCAATCATTGCTGACCAGTACCTCTTTAGTTTTATCAAGCTTGAGGAGGATAACATATGCTTGTTTTATAATTCCACCATTCGGGTGAATCCATCGCTATGTTATGTTTTAATGAGTCTAGCGAAGGTGAAACTCAGTCTTGTCTAGATGGACAAGTTTTTCGCTATTTGATTTTTTAACGAGTTTAACGACAAAGATAACTCGGTCCTTTTCATGTTTAGAGAGTTTGAAAAGGGACAAAAAGAAAACTCCACAAGTTTTTTTTCATATATTTGTCTCTCAAGCCTGAAAATGCATAAAACAATACGAGAGAGAACCTATTGACCATGTTCGGTTAACGTATTCCTTTTTCGTAGTTAATCTATCTCATCCCGAAAAAGGGTTAGACTTATACTGAGAAGATGTCATTTCCAATCTATTAACGAGCTAAAAAGGAGAAGTGCTCGGTAATATTTTCATGTTTAGAGAGTTTGAAAAGAGCTTAAAGAGGACTCCAAGGGGGTTCCTTTTTCATTATTTAACAGAGCTCGAAAAAGAGATAAAAGTATGCTCTGTGGTCAAAGGTACAATTTACAATCGATCACGTCAAATTCTATAAGTCAGCTATAAAACCTGCTCAAAACATCACCAAATGGATTAAAAATACTAGTTTCATAGGTTAAAATAGACAAATACTAATCTTTCGTTGATTAATGAACATGAAATAACATAAGCAAGTTTCTACCATGAAATTTTTTAGTTTGAGACTTACCATTCAGATTTGTGCTCTGGGTTAGTTTTTTACCTTGAACTTCATCAGCTAATTGTGAGAGATTTTGTGGACCATTTCTCATGCCTTTCAGACTAGGTAGGATATCTACCCCTCCTATTTATTTTTAGGTCATTCTTTTACTATTTTCATGTAAATTTTAGGGATTTTGGGGCCTCTAGGGTTTGATTTTTTCACCCTGGGATCAGCGCAAGGTTTCACATCGAAAATTGCACTAAAGAGCACCCTGATATAAGGTTTCCTGCTCTGCAGCACGTTGTCTCTATCCTTGGGCTGCGTTGGGTGAGTTTCTCGAAGTTGATTTCGCTGTTTGCTACAAAATTTGTCCTGTTTTTTGCATGGAAAGGATCCTAACTAAGATTATGACTAGATTTCAAGCTTTCATCAGATCAGAATGTTGATTACATGGAGAGAAAGAGAGCATGAAGAAAAAGACATGGTTTCCCTAAACCATCTGGGTACAATTGAGGCCCTCAAAAACTATGGGTTACTCAAATACTTCAGGTTGTCCGGAATGAGGCAAGAAATAGAGATATTGAAATTCCTTGTTCATTCATGCGATCTGACAGATCAGAATTTTCACATAGGGGAAAAGATGGTCCTTATTACCATTGATGATATTTACTTTCTTACCGGACTGTCGAGGCGAGGTTCCCCCATCTCACTTTCTGGATTTGCCCGTGGAGGTGAATTGGTGAGGGATTACATTCGACAATTGTGTTGTTCACATACATAGCCTAGAAAGGATGGGAAAATAAACATCAGGGATGTAGGTGATTTGCCTTTGAGAACGATCCTCTTCACAATCGTAGAGTTGGCTAGCAGTTTGACTCTTCATCTGGCGAACAAATCATATATGCAGTATGCACTTGAGTGTCTAGAGCCAAAAGTATTCAACTGGTGTGAGGTCGTGCTTTCTTCACTACAAGAAAAACTGACCAAGGTAAAAAGTGGTAAGATGAAGAATTTCTACTATGGTTCAATCTTAATCACTTTTACCTTAGAGAGAATCCCATTGATGCAACCACAACATGTATTACTAGGTTACTTGGTCCTAGAGATCCGCGTATGCAGAGGTGGGTCGAATTGATGGTTGGACATGCAGGTCAGTCAACAATCATTTTTTCCACTACATTCTTCTGTTGGCTCGATCAACAACACATTGTCATTGAGGAGCATACATACTCAGGGATGGATTTTTGTGGAGATCAAGACTTGATTTTACCAGTTGGAGCACAATGGGGTGATATAGGTAAATTGTTTGACAAAAGTGTTTTTTGAATTTTCAAGTTTCTACATGTTTTCTGTGTTTTTAATGTTTCCAAGACTAAACTAAAGTCATTTTCATGCATGCAGATGTGGGTATTGTTCAAACTGTGGGACACGAACAAGGTGAAGATGGGCCAGTGTGGAGAAACATGGGGAGAACGATCCTCTAGGACTTGGACTTGCCTGAGACCTTGGCAGAGTTGCAAGATCACATAGAGGGATTAAGCCTTGGTATTCTAAATGTTTGGATCGAGGAGTTACCTATGACGCTGCAGTGCCACACTATTGGTGTTCCTAGCCTATGAAGGTCATTGATGTCAACATATCACCTGAAGCAAGAAACCTACCATTGATGTATGCAAGCCTCAAGGTACTGGAAGGGTGTTTATAAGTTAACTTCTTGGATAATGTGCTGATGTCAAAAACAAGCAACTCATCGCAGGAGGGCCTTGATGCATCCCATATCAATGACACAAAATGAGTGTAATGATTTTGGAGACAAAATTTAATTGAAGACGCAAGGTTGAGGAATGATGGACATGAAAATGAAGGTTTATGGTATTGCAAAGGATGAATTTTAACTGGATAACTTCTCTTGAACATGTCGATGACACTAAAATGAATTGGTAACATTGAGCAAAACACAAAGTGATGGATGGTATGATAGAAAAAAAGTATGATAACTGTCATGCTGATAACCCAACCCAAATAGTCAGGGTGATGAAGTGAAAGTGTCATGTTCAAGAGTGACCTGCTACCATAAAGTGGTTTCCCCCCTTTTCCTATTTTCCCCAATCATTGCTGACCAGTACCTCTTTAGTTTTATCAAGCTTGAGGAGGATAACATAGGCTTGTTGTATAATTCCACCATTCGGGTGAATCCATCGCTATGTTATGTTTTAATGAGTCTAGCGAAGGTGAAACTCAGTCTTGTCTAGATGGACAAGTTTTTCGCTATTTTATTTTTTAACGATTTTAACGACAAAGATAACTCGGTCCTTTTGATGTTTAGAGAGTTTGAAAAGGGACAAAAAGAAAACTCCACAAGTTTTTTTTCATATATTTGTCTCTCAAGCCTGAAAATGCATAAAACAATACGAGAGAGAATCTATTGACCATGTTTGGTTAACGTATTCCTTTTTCGTAGTTAATCTATCTCAGCCTGAAAAAGGGTTAGACTTATACTGAGAAGATGTCATTTCCAATCTGTTAACGAGCTAAAAAGGAGAAGTTCTCGGTAATATTTTCATGTTTAGAGAGTCTAAAAAGAGCTTAAAGAGGACTCCAAGGGGGTTCCTTTTTCATTACTTAACAGAGCTCGAAAAAGAGATAAAAGTATGCTCTATGGTCAAAGGTAAAATTTACAATCGATCATGTCAAATTCTATAAGTCAGCTGTAAAACCTGCTCAAAACATCACCAAATGGATTAAAAATACTTCTTTCATAGGTTAAAATAGGAAAATACTAATCTTTAGTTGATTAATGAACATGAAATAAACATAAACAAGTTTCTACCATGAAATTTTTTAGTTTGAGACTTACCATTCAGTTTTGTGCTCTGGGTTAGTTTTTTACCTTGAACTTCATCAGCTAATTGTGAGAGATTCTGTGGACCATTTCTCATGCCGTTCGGACTAGGTAGGATATCTACCCCTCCTATTTATTTTTAGGTCATTCTTTTACTATTTTCATGTAAATTTTAGGGATTTTGGGGCCTCTAGGGTTTGATTTTTTCACCCTGGGATAAGCGCAAGGTTTCACATCGAAAATTGCACTAAAGAGCACCCTGATATAAGGTTTCCTGCTCTGCAGCACATTGTCTCTATCCTTGGGCTGCGTTGGGTGAGTTTCTCGAATTTGATTTCGCTGTTTGCTACAAAATTTGTCCTGTTTTTTGCATGGAAAGGATCCTAACTAAGATTATGACTAGATTTCAAGCTTTCATCAGATCAGAATGTTGATTACATGGCGAGAAAGAGAGCATGAAGAAAAAGACATGGTTTCCCTAAACCATCTGGGTATAATTGAGGCCCTCAAAAACTGTGGGTTAGTCAAATACTTCAGGTTGTCCGGAATGAGGCAACAAATAGAACTATTGCAGTTCCTTGTTCATGCGTGCGATCCGACAGATCAGAATTTTCACATAGGGGAAAAGATGGTCCTTATTACCATTGATGATATTTACTTTCTTACCGGACTGTCGAGGCGAGGTTCCCCCATCTCACTTTCTGGATTTGCCCGTGGAGGTGAATTGGTGAGGGATTACATTCGACAATTGTGTTGTTCACATACATAGCCTAGAAAGGATGGGAAAATAAACATCAGGGATGTAGGTGATTTGCCTTTGAGAACGATCCTCTTCACAATCATAATGTTGGCTAGCAGTTTGACTCTTCATCTGGCGAAGAAATCATATATGCAGTACACACTTGAGTGTCTAGAGCCAAAAGTATTCAACTGGTGTGAGGCCGTGCTTTCTTCACTACAAGAAAAACTGACTAAGGTAAAAAGTGGTAAGACGAAGAATTTCTACTATGGTTCAATCTTAATCACTTTTACCTTAGAGAGAATCCTATTGATGCAACCACAACATGTATTACTAGGTTACTTGGTCCTAGAGATCCGCATATGCAAAGATGGGTCGAATTGATAGTTGGACATGCGGGTCAGTCAACAATCATTTTTTCCACTACATTATTTTGTTGGCTTGATCAACAATACATTGTCGTCGAGGAGCATACATACTCAGGGATGGATTTTCGTGGAGATCAAGACTTGATTTTATGAGTTGGAGCACAATGGGGTGATATAGGTAAATTGTTTGACAAAAGTGTTTTTTGAATTTTCAAGTTTCTACATGTTTTTTGTGTTTTTAATGTTTCCAAGACTAAATTAAAGTCATTTTCATGCATGCAGATGTGGGTATTGTTCAACCTGTGGGACATGAACAAGGTGAAGGTGGGCTAGTGTGGAGAAACATGGGGAGAACGATCCTCTAGGACTTGGACTTGCCTGAGACCTTGGCAGAGTTGCAAGATCACATAGAGGGATTAAGCCTTGGTATTCTAAATGTTTGGATCGAGGAGTTACCTATGACGCTGCAGTGCCACACTATTGGTGTTCCTAGCCTCTGGATGAGGCTTTTGCGCATGATAGCTTAGGCTGTGACTTATTATCATGAACATCACTAGGTCTACTTACGATTCTTTTGCGTGCATTTTGAGTTTTTGGGTCAGATGACCAAACTTGTCTTGGACACAAATTTTGTAAAGACTTTTAAAACACCTCTATTTTATTTTCAAAGTTTTTTATGGTTATGTTCAATCATATTCAACTAATGATGTGAATTGAAAATGTTACTTTTACATGTGTCACAAATGTCTATTTAACACATAATTTGCTAGATAATCAGTTAATGTGTTGAAGTTTATGGAAATATGTTGATATTGAATGTATTCCAAATTCATTTCCAAAATAAGAAATCTAAGGAACATACTAAGAATTGTTTCATTTCGGATGGTATACACACTTGTAAATTGTAGTACGATGAGTTGTGAATCCAGCCTAATGATGACTCGGCGAATACCAAGTGAAATGAAATCAGAGAGAAGTTCTATCAACGTGTTATACTCAACTATATTGTTTGTCAATCAAACGATACAAATCCCTTTAAAACTCACTAACTTGCCACTTGGAGATAAAATAACCCATACTGCAGAAGATAGGTTCTGTATACTAAGACTAGCACCATCGACGTAACCAATAAGTGGTTCCGAAGAGTCCAACATCTGCAACAAATGTAAAGTATATTACTAACCTGATTAAAAAACTCTAAAAGACACACACTAACACACACATATGCAATGAAAGCATATATACAGTGAGTTTTACTATAATTAATTAGGCATAGTAACGTTTGAGGTACAACCTGTTTCAGAGCTGCGACAATGGAATCCCATGATAATCTACTAACTCGTAGGCACCTTTTTCCAAAACATGCTTGAAAATATAAGGACCCATCCACATTGGTTAAAATTTACCTGCTAAACGTTTATCCACTTCTTGATCGTAAAGTAATACTAGGTCTCCTTCTGAGAAGATACGAGGCTTGACATTTCTATCATATTGCACCTTGATTCGTTTCTTATGCGCTTCGTTAACCAATGCAGAATCACAACGGGTTTCATCCAAATGGATAAGTTCTAAGAAATGCACTTCTTCTTCAGAAGTGTCAGGTAACAAGTCAATCGTGAGTTTGAGAGATGAAATTTCACATTGTATCAATAAGATTGCTTCCAAACCGTACACCAACCGAAAGGGTGTGAATCTAGTTGCATTTCTCACTGAAGTTCGATATGCTCACAAGGTAGAGTACAAGATTAAATTCCAGTTTCATTTATGAACCCATATCATTCTTTGCAACATTGGCTTCAGGACTTTGTTGATGGCCTCAGCTTGTCCATTCGCTTGTGGATAATAAGGGGTAGAACTATCATGTGATAGTCCTAACTTAACAGTTAACTCAGCCATCATGTGATTGCGAAAATGCAACCCATGATTTGTAACTATGGCTTGTAGTACACCAAAATGGGTGACCACGTGGTTGAAAAAGAAAAGAACAGTTGTTTCGCCATTGTTGTTTAATGTTGGCATCGCCTCAGCCCATTTGGTAAAATAGTCAACAGTGACTATAATATATCCATGCCCCTCGATCGAGGTGGGGTTACATGTCATGAAGTCAATGCCCATTTGGCTAATGGTCGAACAACAATGACTGGATGTAATGGTGCAGGTGGTAATCTAGTTTTGTGGTCATATATCTGACATGCATGAGAGCTTCTAACAACAATATTACAATCTTTGAATATAGTTGGCAAGAAGTAATTGACAAGGAGAATTCTCTATGTGGTAGCATATCTAGATAATTTTCCACCACAAGCATCTAAATGGAAATCATTTAAGGCTTTCTCGGCTTCCTCATGTGTTAGGCACCTTCGTAAAATCGCATCGATACCACGACTGTAAAGAGTGTCACTAATGATCAGATAATCTTTGGCTTGGTATCAGATACGTTGTTGTTGCAAGCGAGAGGTTACAGGCCAGAAAGTTTGGGTCTGAAGATAGATCAATATATCTCCATATGATGATATTAGAAATAGAGACTAATCTAAAATTGATGGTTCAAATGTTGAATCAATGGAGGTCGAGGGAAGGTCACAAAGTAACTCGGAGAAAACTGGAGATTTATTTGATTTGGAATTGATGAATTCTAGATGAAACTCCTGCAAAATGACTATACATTTTGAGTATTTTCCCCTCAGCAATTGATGTGACAAAATATATGTCATAGGGTTGCAATCTGAAATGACGGTGGTCTTCCGGAGTAGGATGTAGTGGTGAAATCTATAAATAGCTTACACTGTTGCCAAAGCTAGTTTCTCAACATAAGACTACTTACTTTATATATCATTGAGATTGCGGCTCAAATAATATATCAGAAGTTCAATCCCATTTTCCTCTTAGACTAAAGCCATGGCAATGGTTGTATCTGAAGTGACGAGATACAGGTAATAGTCATTTCGATAATTTGGAGAATACATTAATGATGCTCTAATCAAGGTATCTTTAAGAGCATCAAAGGAAGCGTGTGCAACTTGATCCCAATGGAAGGGTATCCCCTTTTTCAAAAGACGTGTAAAACCTTTAGTCATTTCAGTGTAATTGGGAATGAACCTCCTCAAAACATTAGCCTTCCCTTCGAGTCTCTATTGCTATAAAATATTTGAAGGTGGAGGCAACTCAAGAATTGGTTGAACCTTTAATGGATCGAGTCGAATTCCATCTCTTGACACTAAAAAACCAAGAAATCAACCAAAACCAACACAAAACACACATCTGTATAGATTAAGTCATATATTATAGTGTTGGCATCGTAAAAATATCGCTCTCGAATGTTGCAGGTGATCAGTCTGCTTTTGTGAATGAGAAGGTAAATCGTCAAGGTAAGGTTGAAAAATGTGCTTGATGTTATGAAAGGCATAGTTCATTTCCCTCTGAAATGTGGCCCCTACATTCTTCAAACCAAATGGGAGTTTCCTATAATAAAATGTGCCCCATTGACATAGAAAAGTTGTTTTAGATTGGTCCTGTGGACAGATATTGATTTGATTGTCTTCGGAAAAACCATCCATAAATGAGAAAATTTTGCATTCAGAACATTCACCAATAATCTGGTCAATCCTTTGGACATGCCTCATTTACATCCCTATAATCGATGCACACTCAAATTGTCCCCTGTTTTCTCATCACAAGAACAATGTTGGAAACTCAGTCAGTAAAAGGTACAGGGTAAATGAATCTAGCATGCAAAATCTTTTCATCCTTTGCTTTAATGGCAGCGGATTTCTTTGGATGAATAGGTTGAAGCCATTATCATACTAGTTTGACATCAGGATACATTTTTTGATGTTTAACAATACTAGAGTCTATACCTATCATCTCCTCGTATGACCATGCAAATATATCTCGAAATTCACGAAAGAGAGTACGGTAATTATCAAGTTTTGATGGAGAAAAATATTTTCTGACATGAATGTTTTCTACAACATTAGGTTTGCACAAAATATCAATAGAAATCGTTTCTTCAATATTTGACAGGTTTCACTCGGAATCTACTATGTCTATGAAAACATAATTCAAAAGGAAATCAACAACTGAAGGGTGGTTAAGTTCCTTTGAATAATATTGGATGTCATTTGGAAGATGGGAATGATGATGATAATCTTCCCAAGGTTCTTATCCTATCATCATTGATTGGACAATTCCTTCATCTGTAGAAAATATACATGAAAAGGAATCCAAAGAAGTACCATATTCTAATGAACGGTCTACCCATACAATTGGTGAAAGTGGATTTGGGTTTGCCGCTCAAGCCAGAAAAATTGATTGCTATGCAAGCTCAATGGGGATTAGCGACATAACTTTAGTATTACTATCAACTTCAGAATTGTTGGTAATCCTCAAATCAGATGAGGTGGAGGAAATCATGTTGCAAGTCTCTACTCTTGCCACTTCCGCCAAATCAGATGGTGACGATAGCATAAAAGTACCCATTAGGGAAGGATCCTTAAAGGGACCTACACCAACACTTTGAAGTGATAGCGGGGGTTCGTGTACCAATGGAATGCTTCCAGTCGCATGAGAACTAGATGCAAAGAAGGCAAGTTGATCAATAATTGTGATTCCACCTTTATGAGGGAATGCAATCGTATGAAAGTACATGGAAACCACAACAACCATAGCATATACCCATGGCCTTCCCAGTAAAATGTTGTAGGCGAGGGGTCCATCAACTACCTCAACTTCAATAGTAACTATTTTCCTCCCTAGTTCAATTTGCAGGTTACTCAAAATCCCACAAGGTGTATATGTGTGTCCGTTGAAAGCTTTTAACATTGTTGGTGATCTTGACAATGGTGGTGAACCATGCGTTTTCTAGTAGCTCATTGAAATAATGTAAGTATATGCCCCCTCATACATAATAGTTCAGTGAACATTCTTATTAAGAGTCTTTACTTGAATTAGGAAAGATAATTGTGCCCGTAACTGTAGTGCATATCCCGTATGGTTAAAAACCAAAAGATTGGAATCTGTAGGGTCTATTCCTCCAATTTTTGACAGCAAAGCCTGCTTCTAGGAGGGAAACTTTTGTAACACCTCGGGTGTTGACAAAGCAGAAGGTGATCAAGAAAGGTCATATACTATGTTATAGTTCTGAACTCCTCGAGCTCGAGGGATAAATGTCAATTTATGCACAACTCCCTTTGGTGGTTTTATTGTCAATTCTGGCACAATAGGTGGTGGAATATTTTCAAATGAAGTTGAAGTTGAAGGATTAGGTTGATCACTGGCCTGATTATTCAAAGATGACGATGGATTTCCATAATATTTATTTCGTTTGAGGCTTTGTAATGGACAGCATAAGTACTTGGGATATGGAAGCATGGTGTGTCACAACCAAATGTGTCTTCGGGTTTGGAAATGGATCAATAAACACTGCAAATGTGTTAGAAGTCTTTAGAAGCTTATAGACTTCTGAGTGGTGTGGAAAATTGATCTGAAATGGGGCACTAAAGGCTTCTTGTCATGCTTACAAGAACCTCTCCCACTCCAAAGCTTATATATCCCCAAGATCTATGGTTATGATTGATAATTTGCAGAATTAAAAGAACTTGAAATAGGTGTATGCTTGTGTTTGCCTTTAACTATTAAGTGCTTATGTTCATTTGCTTAAACTGATATGAAATGCATATAACAGTAAATAAAGCAGCAAATAAGAAAACCACAGGACACAACAATATAATATGGAGTTCACCCTAATATCTTGGGCTACATCTCCTTGGGCTCTAATAACCTCAATTAGACTCTTTGGGATTATGGCTAAATTATTTTACAAGATCCACACTCAACTCCAATAGGTTACGACTAAACCATGGGCTTAGAATACCATTTTTATCCCTGGCTGTTTGGCTCTCGGCTCTTGGCTCTAGCTCTCGACTCTCAACTCTGGCTCTCAGCTCTGGCTCTCAGCTCTGGCTCTCGGCTCTGGCTCTCAGCTCTTGGCTCTCGGCTCTGGCTCTCAGCTCTGGCTCTGGCTCTTGGCTCTGGCTCTGGCTCTTGGCTCTCACTTTAGATCTTTGTAAGGGGAATAACTACCTCCAACCTCTGGTGGCTTCTCCTTGTTCTCCTCTTACTGGCTCGGATTATTTCCAATGTGTGAGCTCCCCCTGAGCCTCTACAAAACAATGGGATTTATCCCTCCAATGGCTCGAACTCCTCGAGTCGACAAGAATCATGCCTCTAGACCCCCTGGATGGTTACCAAAACCTCTTTGGTTCCCAAAAACACCTTCCTTTGTGCTGGATTCTTTTGTCCATCTCTTCGCCTTCTCTTCTATGTTCTAATTTGTGTTTTCATGACACGTTCTATTTCATCATTTCTTTGTGGTTTTGCATCTCTTCGACTGGCCCTCTAGCTCACTGGATCTACGTCTGGCCTTGTAAATCTCTGGCTTTGTGGCTCTGCGTTGGCCCTTTGGCTCACTGGCTCTGTGGTTCTGTGTCTTCTATAACGCATTTCTATTACAAAACGCCTGCTTACATTGTGGCCCAGGTGAATGGGAGCTGTTACAAAGAAAATACACGGGCAGCCTTTCTTCGGGCAAATTCCCAAAAATGGAACATAATAACCAATGCATAGGAAATTCATGGAAAAATAGATTAATCTGGATCTCAAGGAATAATAAAATCGACACTATAACATCATCATGTCCGCCCATCGTAACCTCATGTCGCATGGTGGATTGGCCCCTTCGCATTATCACGATCCGATTTACCGATTTCTGATCACTTCAATCGGCGCCTCATCAACTATCGACATTATCGCTATATCGCTTATCAGCGATCACTGCTTCCATGGTCCGCATCCCTTAAGCTCCCTTGATTAGCGATCTTCGATCAGATCCTACCTGTTGATTCCTTTTCCGATCCGATGGCTCAAAGTCCTCATCCCCATTAGCCTATCGCACATCGCAATATGTAATGGCATGGGTCTTGGTGCTATGCTCCTCCAATCGCCTATTGTATCGGTGTATCGCTATCATTGATCACACATCGCATCGTCGCATGTCAATGAGCCTCTGTATTATACTACCCGATCGTCGATTTCGGTGCATCGCATAGCATCCCTTCGCAATGCTACGGGTCCTCCCCTATGGTTATGTATGATGCGATATTATGATGCAACAAATCGCAATCGCATATCGCTGCATCCTTCGGCTTGCAGTAAGTCTGCTCCTTGGATTTTCCTCCGATGCGATTTGCTCTAAGGAACATGTATTTCCCTTAAGTCCCATTTAATGAGAATTTTCCTCCCTTTCTAAGGACATTGGGCAAATTTATTTTTACAATAAATTCTTCATCTAAAGCCCATTTTAGCCCATTCAAATTGCATTAGATTCAGAATGAATAGATCTACACAATGATACTATTTCCAAGAGAAATATTTTCCTCTATGAGGAATATTTTTAGACTTAGAGTCTATACCAGATCCATTTTGGATCACACCTTCCCACTAAAAATATTTGCACTCTATTAGTGTCAGTCTTTGTAGCCTTCCTCCAGTGATCAAACATTCTCTTACAAAGTGATTTTAAGGTGTGGAGGTCAAATTTTGTCATTTCAGTGAGTCTTCAAGCAAAATTTGGTCACTAGGTATTAGGTCTGGGGTTTGTTTTCATTCCTTTCAAAGTTGTCCAAACTTCAGTTTATGACACCATTCAGCTGAGTGTACCATCATTCAGAGGGTTTTCATCATTATGTTAGGTTCCAATAGGTCATTTTACACCTTGTTCATGTTTCAGTTGTGCCTAGGTAAGGTTCATTTCCCTCTCCTGGGGTTTTGAAGGTAATTTCTCTTGGATGGTCAAATCATCAACAAAATTTGTATTCTAATGGTCATACACCTTCCCCTATCCTTAATGTATCTTATTAAACACTTACCATCACTGATATCCCTCAAATTCGTCATTTTCGCACAAACCTTAGTTTCTTGCTACAATTTGACAATTTTCTAGGCTAGGCCTGTGTTTTGTCCTTTTTTATCCCTTCCCCTAACTAAATATTTGAAATTCCACTTTCCCCTGCTTCCTAACATCGCTCCCTACTTCTCAAAACTTTCTCAAGAATTTGGAAGCCCCTTATCCCCTTCATTTCACTTCATTTCGACAAATCCCCTGTTCCACACATCGGGATAGGTTTTACTCCAATGATGTTTTTGAGCAAGAAAAAATGAATTTTGGAAAACTAAGAGAAATTATTGTCAATAATAGGCCAAGGAAGAAAAACCTCCTTCAATTTTTACACAGGTGTCATGGTTTTAGAGAAATTTCGAAAATACAGTTGCCTCGGGAGAATTGATGCACCTCTGAAGTGACCTTGGGAAAATCAATATTTCTCCTAGATTGGTTGGCCTAATGACTTTCTTAATGAGTCAAATGATAACTAGACACAATAATATTTCCAATGAGCCATCATGATCTCAATTTTTGGTTGAGGAAGACCTTCAAAAGTTGACTGCAACAGCACTCTTGGGAGACTTGACATTTTACAAGGAAAATGAACTCCAATTTGAAAATTTCAAGCTGGGTTGGAAAGTATACTCGATAAGCTTTCCAAATAGCTATCCCACGCCCAATTCAGACACCGGGAAGGCCTCCAAAATCGGTCTATAAAAAGGCACAGTGCACTTGGGTAGTGGCGCGGTGCATCAGTGGTACGCACCTTTAACATAGAGAAAGTTCGGTCAGGTGCATTGGAGACATGACCATTAGGTGCGGGACCGTAGGTAATAATAAAATAAATTTCGGAACTAGAAATTTTTGGAGCAAAACAGGTTTTTCTGCCCGATGCACCGCGCCACTTAGCTCTCGCTTTTTATGGAGACATCCTTTTGAGGAAAACTCAGCATATTTGAA
Organism: Pinus tabuliformis; assembly: GCA_031772625.1. Classification (NCBI taxonomy): domain Eukaryota; kingdom Viridiplantae; phylum Streptophyta; class Pinopsida; order Pinales; family Pinaceae; genus Pinus; species Pinus tabuliformis. The sequence goes on from CM062817.1 coordinate 2,003,552,582, forward strand.
TTTGTCATAAAAAAGTATGCATTCCTACCAATGGCCAAGAAATTTTGACAGGTTTTGAGCTTCCAAAAAGGTCAAAAACACCTCAAAAATGATCTTTCTGCCCCTTTCTGGACACACAGGAAGCATTGTTGGGAGAAATCCGTTTTCAAGGGGCAAATGGAGGCCAAATGCAAAAATTCGACTTGTTCTGAAAGGTAGACAAGTAGACCTTTCCAACAAGCCCACTTAGAGAAAATTTGGACACCAGGTAGGCCTCCAAATTCAGCTTCAAAAAGGCACTATGCATATGGAAATCAACGCAGCGCATTGGGGGAATTTTTCTCAGTTTGACCAAAAATACTCTGTTTTTCGCCTAGTTTCTTGATAGTTTGACTTTTATCCTTCTAATTTTCAAACTCATGATGTAATTTAATGGGACTTGATTGATTTTGATGTAATTATGCTAAATTTCCACTCATAGAGGTAGATTCATCCATGAAAAGGTAGTTTGCCACTGAATGAATCAGTTCCCTAGTTTTTAGAGGCAAGCTGTTCCACTGCCTACTTTTTAGTTCTCAGTCTAGAATTTGTTGGAACAACTCCTAAACTTATGAGCCCGACCCCTATAGGCTAGGATGAGTTGTCATTTTCTTATATCTACTATTTTCTGAGTCATTAGCAAAGGTTGAAATTTTGAGAAAGCTTGGAGCTTCATTGCATACACATTTCAGCAGTTTGGCTAAGGAATAGACTAGGGTTTGCAGCACTCTATGGGATTCATGTGGAATCTTGCTTTGGTATTGTTTTTCCTCCTTTAATTGTAAGTTTACTTGTGTTTTATGTATGCCATCATCTCTCTTTACTTCATCTTAACTAAAACAAACAAGGATAAAGGTAGAATCCATTGAAATTGCAGTGCTCTACCTAGGGTTTGCTTAGTTATTTATGTTTTCAGCTGTTTGAAGAGGATCCTTGAGATTTTCTTGCCCTCTTCAACTCCTCACTTGTCAAATCTCTCCATTTCATTCAATTTGAAGTGCAAAATCGGTTTCCTACCTTGCCCCATAGAGATCTTTGCAAAACTGAGCCTCATTCCCCAGACCCAAATCTGCCTTTCCATTTGAGCCACAAAACATCATCAAATTCAACCAAACTCTTCTGCACACATACCTATCCTAAAATCAATCTTCACATCAGTCATCTCAAGCCTCATTGATCATATTTTGTTGAGATTGACTAGGAGAGAGCCCTCTCCTGACCTGGTAGGGCTAGCTACCAAGTTAAGCGTGGTTTGATGTTACCCTAGATCCTAGCTTTCTCAACCTGAGGTAGATTTAGGCACTAACACACTCCAAAAGACTGATATAGTGATCTGAATAGTAAATTAGAGTACGTCACCCTATTCTTTCATCCTCCATACACTTGCCTTGCATGATGCCTCTGAACCA